>CM057343.1:478965297-480165297 GCA_030015575.1 Agapanthus africanus
CAAGACTCTGTGATCGACAAAGACTACTCCCGCCGACAGAAGAAAATGAAGGTTCAGCAAGAGGAGGACCATCCCGCAGCCATACCATAGAAGGTATCATGGATTCCTGTTGCAACGGCCCCCGCGACCTCGACCGTTCACAAAAGGAGAAAGCCGGAGAAGATCCTTATGTCTACAACAAATATTAAAGACAGTGGACCCAAACGCCCCAAGTCTGGGGGCATGGTTGTGCATACCGTCTACATGGCATCCGGAAAAAAGGAAAGCCGTGCTTCTATGGGTCATCGACCGCTCACACGGTCTGTGACGAAAACTCAGGAGCAGCAACAAAAGCTCCAGGAGATGCTGACAAAGATGGCCGCACTCACTGGGTAGAAGGAAAGTCCGGAAGCATCTTTGGATCAACGCCAGGAGCAGGAAACCGACATCGAGTTCCTACGAAGGATGCTCGAGAAAAAAGATAAAGAGTTCGCAGAATAAGCGACTAACATAAAGCAGATGGCGCTACTATTCCAAGATATGGTCGGGATGATGATCCAGCCGGACCCTCCAGCCGAAGATCCCCCAATAATCATTGAAGACGACAGAGGGGAGACATCAAATCCTCCTCCGTCTTTATCAGCAGCCAGGGAGGATACGATTTCAAAAGCGGCGCTTGATAGCTACATCGCTCAACAAATACGAGCCCATCAGGCAAGTGAAGCAACTGGCCAAGTCGTCAAAACTGGGCGACCCTATCCAGGATAGTACGATCAAATTAAGTACCCGCCAGGATACACGATCCCTAAATTCCATGTGTATAAGGGGACAGGCAATCCCCATCAGCACGTCGCTCAGTTTAGGGCTCTGTACGGTAATACTGGGGGTGACGACAAATTGCTACTTCGCCAGTTCGTCGGCAGCTTAGCGGAGACAGCTTTTGAATGGTACTCAGAGATTCCGAATGACTCTGTCAAAACGTTTAAAGAAATGGAGCTGCTATTCATCCAGCATTTCGCAAGCGCTAGCGAGTGCACCCCGATCATGGCATTGATCAATGACAGGGTGAAGCCAGGAGAGACTTGGGTTCAGTATGCAATTCGGTGGCGGAACCTATGGTCGAGATGCGAGCAACGCATAGAAGAAGCTCCTGCTATGGGCATATTCATAGGGACCCTGGATCCGCAAGCAACTATATCCCAGTTTATGATGTTCTTCAAGCCGACCACTTTCCAAGCCTTGATCGACAAGCTGGCCCAAATGGACCAGATGGGCCATAGACCGCCCTCCTAAAAAACGGAGCTTCGAAATGAAAAGGGCAAAGGGAAAGCGACCTTCGTCGCCAATGCTCAACAACAGTCGAATGATCCGAAACCAGCTGCTCGCCAGTGCAACAAACTGCGATTCCTCGACGAGAAGTTAAGACGTCCTTAATCATTCCCCGGGGATAAAACAAGGAGACAGTTTGAACTAGCGGTGCGCAACAGGCTCATCACCCTGCCAGATCCGAAACGCCCACTGCAGCCCGGTAACGTCAATAATCCTAACTATTGCCCCTACCATCGAATATTGGGCCATCCAATCGAAGATTGCTTCGTCTTCAAAAGCCGGAATGAGGACCAGTACCAGCAGGGCAAATTCGCATTGTCTGAAAACTGGAAGGTAAACCCGCCACAACCACATGCTCCGAAAAAGATGGACACGCCGGGGGCATCATGCTCATTCATAGAGGAAGCTCCATGGGAAGTAGTTCTTTCAGCAAAAACTAAAAGAATGCTGAAAGATCTTCAAACATGCCCGGAAATCAGGTGGAGAAGCCTACTAGAGCAAAAATCATTGAGGAGATGCTGAAACCGCGACCAACATCAGGGGCTGGTAGCGATGAGCAAAATATCCAGGCCCAGCCGGCGAAGTCTTCAAGGAAGAAAAAGAAGACCAAAAAGCCCGCGCAGTCTGATGACAAACGTATAGATCTATAAAAACGCATTGACGCGCTGGAAGAATACAACCAGAAGGCGCAAACCCCAGTAACGCTCCAAGAGTTTCTTAACCATATCCTTGAAAGTGGAGATAACAACAATGATGAGGGAGACGACTCGTCAGAGGAACCCGAAGATTATGTGGCAAGTTTCCACATGATCTCTCATTCGTCGCTAAATAATGAAGAAGCTCACTCGGCGTTAAAAGATAACAAAGAGGAACTGGGAGCAGGATCGGTACCAAAATCCTTGGAACCGTCAGACGAGATGATCGACATGCTACTGAACGAAGCCCGCCAAAAGAGCAAAGCTGATCAAGAGCGTGAAATGGCCATATTCGAAAGAGCCAGGCATCGGCATCAAGCTGAAGAAGTCATGGTGGGATGAGTCGCAGAGCGCTCCAACCAGATCGAAGCACGTCCGCGGCAGACGAAAGCAAGCTTAAGGCAAGGAAACGGTTCGCTAAAGCCATGTCAATGGGAATGAAGCTGCCATCTCCCAAAAGAAATACTCCTGGAGGTATATGCCTTGACGAAGCGGATGTATATCCTAACTACTGCTTATACCATCAAAGGATTACACACCCTATCGAAGAGTGCAATACCTTTAAAAATTGGTGGAAGGGAAATGTTGCCCACCGACAACACTTCAAACGATTGAAGCGTAAGGCTCATCGGGAGCAAAGAAGCACGACCGATGAGCATAAAAGAACTGCCGGTAACTGTCACATGGTTGATTCTGGAGGATCGCAAGTTCTCACCTTTGGAAGTGATTCTGATGAAGAAATAGCCCTCGGCCCTCTCTTCAAAGAATCCACCTCAGGAAAATAGGAGGAGATAAAGAACTGTGAAAACATTCTGCTGCATAGTCGTACGTTGCCCGGAAAGAATCTCGGACCTACAAACAAGGGTCGAACAAAAAAAATAAGGGGAAGGAAAAAGTCCCTGAGGATATCGCCCTCGATGATCGAGTCGTCGAAGAACTGACAGCCAAGGACCCGCCTAAGAAGAACAAGGTGGATTAAAATGTTCCGGCACACCTGAGGAAGATACCCTCGCAGCTAAGCATTTTGGATGCCCTTCTATTGTCAAAAGAGGCGCGAGATTCTCTGATCAAGGCACTACAAGAGCCCGACCAGTTTCAAGCTTTCCTTGCCAAAGAAAGGATGAAGGACGAGCTCGAAGAGGTTCACACAGCTGACATTACTTTCGGCGATGAAGATCTCCTTCTCGGAACGTGCGAGCACAACCGTCCCCTGGACGTCACCGGGTACTGCCATGACATCAAGAAAGAGAAGATCTTAGTTGACAACGGGTCCTCTGTCAACCTCCTAAATGTAAGGGTGCTAAAAGAAATCTGCATGAGCGTCCAGCACCTCGCTCGAGATAAAATCACCATCTCCGGGTTCGACTCCCAATCATCACGGACGCACGGGTCTGTAATACTGACGTTACGGTTTGGTTTGCTCATCACTGACATTAAATTTCATGTCATTGACGCCAAGACCTGCTATAACGCCTTGCTCGGCAGGCCTTAGTTACACGAGTACAACATCATCCCTTCTACACAACATCAGTGTATGAAGTATTTCAAAGATGGTCTCGAGTACACCGTAACGGGGGAGCTAAACCCATTCTCCATGAATAAAGTCCGCAAATACGAGGATGCAAAGTATTTCCTGCCAGACATTGAAGAAATGGAAAGATGCCATAAACCGGAGAATAAGCAAAAAGCTATCACCACCATTCCGGTCTTCGGGAGCGATACCGAGGAGGAAGAAGAGATAGTCTATTCGGGGCCGCCCTAATACAACAAGACGGGACCATCTACCCATATTCTGGTTTTTGGCAGTGACTCTGAAGACGAAGTCAACGCAGTGTTCTCGGTCCGTCCATCAGTGCAGGCCCTGACTGAAGATGATCAGAGTTTGCAGATCGCCATGGTTCCGCGGCAGCACTACAGAGAGCTTGATGTGCTTGAGACATATAGTGTGAAAGAGCTACGGACATTCTACGTCCCTCCAAGGCAAAGTGGTGAAAAGGCGATCCTACTCTACCAATCCACGGAGACTAAAGTCGAAAGAGAAGTCTGGCATGGTGCCGATTTTGCGCTCGACAGGCTCCAACCAATACCTCTGCCCAGATACTACGCAGAAAGATTGAAAAGGTTATTGAGATGCCAAGGCGTACCCTTTAAGCAAACCGTGCGACAGGCCCAATTCTATAACAGGATCTGGAACGTCCCCAGAACTCAGCAAAAATTGCGCAACGGAAAAATGGAAACGATCGGGCTTCGATATGTCCAGTCCAAGAAACAGGAGCAGTTCTATGGCTGCCATGTCATAAAGGACCTTGATGAAGAAGAGGATGCTCTTTTAAAAGACGCTGACGCCGAACTAGAACGCAGTCCTGCCAAAAAAATGCCGAGTCCGTTGTTTGAAGAACGGATGGACAAGCTAGTATGGGAAGCGAGTCAAAAGGTTCGAAACGACCACAGCCGCGAAATGGCCATTTACGAGAAAGCCAAGACGCAACGTCTCCTTCAACAGGCTACGGAGGATGACAATGCCCTCCGCCGTCAGCCCGCCATGCATTCCTAGGACAAGAAAAAGGCCCGACGCGGAGGCAAAAACAAGTTAAAGAACGAGAAAAATGTTCAACAACAGCAAAGCGGATCCAAGAAGCCACGCGATCGAGAAAGGGTCAGCCGAAATCCGTCTCTTATAAAAAAGATGGGTCGAGCATAATCTTTCCCTCAAGACAAGACAAAGAGAATCTTTGACCTTGTCATGAAACACCAGATGATGAAACTCCCGGGGTCTCGTCACCCCGATCTGGCAAACGAGTTTCATCACCCGGATTATTGCTCCTATCATTAAGTGATCGGACATCCACTTGAAGACTGTTTCACCTTCAAAAACTGGGTCGAAAACCAATATCAACTCGGCAGGTTCGCTCTATCCAACAGTTGGAGGGTAGCCCCACTACAAAGGCATGTGCCAAAATAAACGTATATAGCAGGAGTAGAACCAGACCAACATCGGTCTTGGAAACGATCTTGTACCTGTCACGTGATAGCGCTGTCGAAAGAAGAAATGCCCGAGAACATGGATGACCTCTCCTGGTGCTTTGAAAATGAGGATGAAGATGAGTTGATCTCAGAGTTTCCACCGGCGCCAAAAGAATTGGAAGATGGAATACATACTACTGCGAACAACCTAAGGAAAATCGACTTAGGGATGGAAAATGACCCGCGGCCAACGTTCTTCAGTGAGATGATGTCTAAAGAACAGGTGGCTACGCTAAAAGACGTGCTCATGCAGTATAAAGACTACTTCGCATGGAACTATTCCGAGATGCCGGGCTAGATCTAGAAATAGCTGTGAATAAATTGGCGATATCTCCGGACGTCAAGCCAGTCAAACAAGCGCCAAGAAGAATGTGGCTCGAACTTGAAATGAGCATCAACGCCGAAATCAAGAAGATAATTGACTCCGGCTTCATCCAAGAAGTTCGGTACCCTGACTGGATCACCAACATTGTCCCAGTAATGAAGAAAAATGGGATGGTGTGCATCTGCGTAGACTTTCGAGACCTCAACAAAGCATGTCCGAAGGATGACTTTCCTGTACCGGTTACCGAGCTGATGATAGATAGTACGTCCACTCACGAAGTCTTCTCCTTCATGGACGGATCATCGAGCTACAATCAAGTAAAGATGCATCCTAAAGACCAGAAGCATACCGCTTTCCGGAGGCATATTCTGCTACAAAGTGATGCCTTTCGGTCTGAAGAACGATGGCACCACCTATAGGAGGGCCATGACGAAGATTTTCGATGACCTTATACATGAAATCGCCGAATTCTATATCGACGACCTCGTAGTGAAAAGAAAATCGTACGAGGAGCATCTGAAGATCGTGTTCCAGTGCCTTCGGAAAGACAACCTGAAGATGAACCCTCTGAAATGCGCGTTCGGAGTTTCCTCAGGCAAAATTCTAGGATTCGTCGTACGACACCGGGGCATCGAAATAGACCCGTCAAAGATCAAGGCGATTATGGAGATGCCTCCGCCAAGAACTCTCAAGCAACTGCGGTCTCTCCAAGGAAAGCTCGCGTATATCCGGTGGTTCATAGCTAACCTCTCCGACAAATGTTGTCCCTACAGTCACCTGATGAAGAAGGGGACCCCGTTCGTCTGGGATCGCAAATGCCAAAGCGCACTGGACGAAATCAAGCAATACCTGCAGAATCCGCCGGTACTGACCGCTTCGGTCAAGGGAAAGCCCTTCATCCTGTACACAACAGCCCTTGAAGGTTCTTTAGGCACGCTATGGGCACAGGAGAACGACCAAGGGAAAGAGAGAGCCCTCTACTATTTGAGTCGAGTTCTCCTGGGGGCAGAAAACAACAACTCCCCTATCGAAAAACACTGCCTAGCATTAATCTTCACGATAACGAAGCTTCAGCACTATGCTTTAGCGCATGAGGTCTACCTCATATCAAAAGTGGATCCTCTCAAATATTTGATGTCAAGAGCCATACTAACAGAAAGGCTTGCTAAATGGGCCCTACTCTTAATGGAATTCTCGATAACATACCGACCTCTCAAAGCAGTGAAAGGCCAGGCCATTGCCGACTTCCTCGCTGAACATCCGATACCTGCCGATTCACCCCTAAATTGCGAATTAACAGACGAGCACGCGTTCGACACGATCGACAGGGAGAAAGGAGGGAGTGATACCCGATGGGAACTCTACTTCGATGGGGCATCTTCCATGACGAAGCGAAAACATAACTCCCCAATAATCAAATCTGGGGTAGGCCTCATCTTCGGGGCTCCACAAAGAGGGATAATGCGCTTTTCCTTTTCCTTAACGGAGCCGAGGATAAATAATGAAGCGGAATTTAAGGCTTTGATAGCAGGTCTTGAGATCGCTGTCAACATCGGAATCGAAAACCTCCTCATATACGGAGACTCCCAGCTGGTCGTTAGTCAAGTAAACGGCGACTATCAAACGTGCAAACCAGATTTTGTAAAGTATGGCGAGAAAGTGCAACAATTGCTGACTCAAATCCCTTCCTACACCCTGGAAAGCATACCGCGTGCAGAAAATAGCAAGGCGGATGTATTAGCCAAACTCGCTAAAGAACTGGCTGATGAAAACCTCGATGACGTAAGGATTGTTGTACAAAGTCGTCGGGTTCTTGCACCAGCGGAAATATCTCCGGAGTCGTCTGAAGAAAAGGAAGTGGCCAAGCAAGCGGCCTGCTAAATAGAAGACGAAGAAAAGGCTAAGGATTGGAGAGAAGTCTTTATAGACTACTTCAAATTCCGTCGAACACCTGAAAATACATCCTCAAGACATCATCTCATGAGAGGGGCTCGGTCTTTCGCCTTCGTCAATGATACTCTGTATAAGAGATCGTTCGACTCTCTGTGGCTAAGATGCCTGGGATAGGAAGAAGCAAGGAAAGTCGTCCAAGAAACTCACGACAGACTCTGCGGTTCTCATCAAGCTGGGCGAAAGATGAAACTGAAGATCAAAAGAATGGGCTACTATTGGCCCACGATAATTCAGGACTTCCTCGAATACGCGAAGCAGTGCCACTAGTGTCAAATTAATGGAGACTTCATCCACCAGCATCCAAACCCGCTACACCCAACAGTGGCCAGCTGGGCGTTCGTAATGTGGGGAACCAACAAAATCGGGCCCATCGAACCAGCGTCATCCAAAGGACATCGGTTCATATTGGCAACAACCGATTACTTCACTAAGTGGGCAGAAGCTGTACCGCTAAGAGAAGTGAAGACAGAGAATATTATCCATTTCTTCAAGACACACGTCATCTATCAGTTTGGCACTCCACGACGGATTATCTCCGATAACGGGCCAGCCTACAGAAGCCATAAAATCGGTCGCTTCGCACAGCAGCATAACATAGACTGGAGATACTCATCGTCCTATAATCCTTGAGCTAAGGGTCTAGCCGAGGCTTTCAACAAAACCTTGACAAAGATCATAAAAAAGACGGTGTCCAAAAGTAAAAAGGACTGGCATGAGAGATTGCATGAAGCTCTATGGGCTTACCGGACCACGTTCAAAATGGTTACGAATACAACGCCGTATGCATTAGTATTCGGCATAGAAGCAGTACTCCCCTTGGAGATAGAGCTACCCTCTTTGCGAGTGGCGGTTCATTACGAGCTAACAGATGAAGAGAATGCTCATCTTCGGCTCGAGGACCTCGACGCCCTCGATGAAACTCGTCTCATGGCGCAGCAAAACCTAGAAGCTTACAAAGCAAGGATGATGCGCTCATACGAAAGATTAACTAGGCCGAGAACATTCCGCCAAGGCGAACTCGTGCTAGTGGTCAAGAGACCTATGATCCCCAATAGTGCCAAACGGGGGAAATTCGAGCCGAACTATGAAGGCACATACATCATAGATAAGGTCTACCAAGGAGGGGCCTATCTACTCATGGATATGCATGGCGAAAGACCTTTCAGGCCAATAAACGGTCGGTTTCTAAAAAAATACTAAGCCTGACGAGTCACGGCCTAGGTCAACGATAGATGACGACGCCTATGTCCGCTCGCTATCTTCCTAAGCCCAAACTCTATAAGTAGTATCCGGCGAAAGCTCGCCTCAAATACGTGCCACGGATCTAAACGTCCTTAAACTAACAACGGACCGAAACGTCCTTAAAACTAACAACGAACCGAAACGTCCTAAAACTAGCTATGGACCGTAACGTCCTTAAACTACTACGAACCGCAGCATCCTTAGGCTAACGCGGCAAAAAAAATAAAAATAATATGAAAAAAAATGGTATATCCATAAGCGAAATGGGCACGGATGAAAACCCGAAAGGGCTCTATGAGTAAAAACAGCAGGGCTACCGGCGAGTTTGTGAAAACCCGAAAGGGCGCAAACTCGTAAAAAAAATCATGCACACTTGCAAGATCCACTCGACCTTGTAAGGAGAAAATACCTGCGTGAGATCCTTACGACTCACAAAGGAGCAACACACTTAGAGATCCCCACGATTCCTAAGGAGAAATTACACTTACGAGATCCTCACGACTCGTAAGGAGAACCCTCTTATGAGACCCTCACGGCTCATAAGATTCAAAAGCCTTAAGTTACAAGGATCTGAACCTGTTCTTAAGCCATCACAATCCACAGACTGCCCTACAAGCGGTTCAATATTGACCCTTCTATACAATCCACGGGCACAAATAAACGTCTCCCCCACCAAGTTCCCACCAATGGCACAGAATTTCCCTACTTGGTGAACAACACTTGTAAGTCCTTTCGACTTATAAGGAGAAAACACTCTTGTAAGATCCTTACGACTTATAAGAGAACGTACACTTAAGAATCCTCACGATTCCTAAGGAGAAAACACGCCTATGAGATCCTCACGACTCGTAGGAAGAGACACCTTCATGAGACCCCTACGGCTCATGAAGTTAAAAGCCTTAGTCGGCAGGACCTTAACCCTGTTTGTTAAGCCACCTTTGTTCGGATCGACAAAGGCAAATGATGATTCGCTCCTGGCAATATCCCAGTTGCAGCGATGTTGATGCTAAAATTAGTATCAGATCTCATGTTCCATACTCGCAGCAAAAAGCCGTCGAGCCAAAAAAAATGCACAAGAAATGGCCGAAATGATTGGGCAACTCGCAATAAAAAGCAGCGAGTAAAGAAAAGAAAAAAAATAGTCGAAATGATTGGGCACCGCGAAAAATAGCCGAAATGATTGGGCAATCGTGACTTTCGCGATATAAAAAGCTGAAATGATAGAGTATCACGGAAAGAAATAAAAAAATAAAATGAAACTTTTGCCCTACAGGCGAGTCCATACTGACCTCTGTATACAATCCATGGTCATAAACGAAAAGGGAACCACATTTCCCGACAAGACTCTGTCAAAGAGAGAGTCAGGTCTCAACGGCAACATCTACAGACTGGAGACCAACAACTGTGTTCCTCCTCATTCCAGCATGATACAGACGCGACATCACTAATCGGAGCCACGACAAAGTCCCCAGTTCCAAAACTCTATGGTTCACAGACAACCTAGAGTCAAAACCCTGACACCACAGAAAGTGGAGTACGTCAACCCTGACACCGCAGAAAGTGGAGTACGTCAACCCTAACACCAGAGAAAGCGGAGTACGTCAACCCCGACACCGTAGAAAGTGGAGTACGTCAGCCCTGACACCGTAGAAAGCGGAGTACGTCAACCCCGATACCGCAGAAAGTGGAGTACATCAACCCTGACACAGCAGAAAGTGGAGTACATCAACCCCGACACCGCAGAAAGTGGAGTACGTCAACCCCGACACCGCAAAAAGTGGAGTACGTCAACCCCGACACCGCAGAAAGTGGAGTACGTCAACCCGACACCGCAGAAAGCGGAGAACGTCAACCCTGACACCGCAGAAAGCGGAGTACGTCAACCCTGACACCATAGAAAGCGGAGAACGTCAACCCTGACACCGTAGAAAGCGGAGTACGTCAACCCTGACACCGTAGAAAGCGGAGTACGTCAACCCTGACACCGTAGAAAGCGGAGTACGTCAACCCTGACAACGTAGAAAGCGGAGAACGTCAACGCTGGCACCGCAGAAAGCGGAGTACGTCAACCCTGACACCGCAGAAAGCGGAGCACGTCAACCCCGACACCGCAGAAAGCGGAGCACGTCAACCCCGACACCGCACAAAGCGGAGCACGTCAACCCTGACACCGCACAAAGCGGAGCACGTCAACCTTGACACCACAGAAAGCGGAGCCAGTCAACCAATAATCCCTCGATTCGTCTCGACTTGTAGGGGAAAGCCTTAGACAATGGGGATAAAGACCTATTTTCTAAGCATTGAGGCCCTATAAGTCAGCCCAAGGTGGGCCATTGTATACTATTCACGGATCACACTCTCCAAAGTCGAATCTCGACAAGGAGGGAAACAACCATTTACGAGTCCTCTAAACTTGTAAAAGGGATAAATTCTCTTGTGAGATCCTTACGACTCTAGAGGGAAAATACACACTTAGGAATCCTCACGATTCCTAAGGAGAAATTACACCTACGAGATCCTCTCGACTCGTAGGGAGAAAAGTCTTTATGAGACCCTCACGGCTCATAAAGTTGAAAATTCTTAGGCAGCAGACCTGAACCTATTTCCTAAGCAATCGCTACCGTGCAAAGAGGTTAAGATGGACTATTATCTACTATCCACATGCCACATTTGCTAAAGTAACATGCCAATGATACGGCAAAGAAAAAAAAGCGATAGTACAAGATAAAAAAAATGTGTGTCTATTATTCATGAATTCAATTGAGTACAAGATACATCATATAAAAGAAAAAAATTGAATAAAGGCATGTTATTCATAAATTACAAATTTTCGGTCGATACAAATATGGCTACAGAGAAGGAAGCGTTTTTAACAAATCAGCAAGCCGCTTGCGCACTCCTCTCAACTCCTTTTCATGATCAGCCGTCGCGGCCAACTCCGCTTCAATTCGAGCCCGTTGCTGCAAATAGGATGAAACCTTCTCATAGATTTCCTGCTGAGTGACATCATGACTCTGCGTAACCCGCTCAGTGAAGTTAAGCTTCTTCCTCAGCACCAGCCCGTCGGAAATACATCGTTGGAGACCTTCAAAAATAGATTTCAACTGTGCAGCGTTCGCTTTGACCTGGGCACGCAATTGGACAGACTCTGTGGAAGCTGCCTCACATTCCTTTCGCCTCAGGGTCGCCTCTTGTTCAAAATAGCGAAAGAAAGGAACACTCTGCTCAACCCACGCAGCTCGCTGGGAGTTCAAAGCCGATACTTCCGGAGCGGGACGCTTGAGCTCAATCTCATGCAGGCAAGCCTCGATCTTTCTGCAGTGATTAACCCAAGACTTGACGACGCCTTCGCCATGGAAGTTCACGAGCGTCGCCAATATAGGATTGACCTCAGCAGCAAAATCTGCAGCGAATGCGAGGGCCTCAGCGTCAAGATCCTCGACGAACTCGCTCAACATTCGCAGGTTATTCGCAGCGTACCTGGAAGATGGGCGTCTAGCAAAAGGACCTGCCGGCATTGGGATCCGAGACTCGAAGGGAGATGGAGCCGGTGCGATTGCTGCAAAACAAATTATGGTCAAATATCGACTTGACAGGTAAAGAAATACACAAGCGATAGAGTCTACTATACCGGCTGTGGCAGACGGAAAAATTGGGAGTACCGGAGGTGCGGCTATCCCCTCGTCTCCTCCTCCGATCCGTGACGCTACAATCAATATAAAGAAGACTTAGCAACAACACGGCTATTTATAAAAAAAAGGGGAAAACCATAGCTGAAAGATATACTAAACAATGTCAGCGGCGAAGTGACTTCCGACTGGAAGGAGAAATGCGGGTTTAGCACCTGATACAGGTGGTCAAAAAGGACTCCTGCAAAGTTATGACAATATACTATCGGTACAAGGAGGATGATACCCACAACGAAACCGATAAATCGCAAACCTATACCTTCCAGCATTTTGGAGGACATAAGAGAAGGCGAGGGAACAACAACCGTCATGGTGGCAACTGGAGGTGCTTCAGATGGCACAATCTCAGCATTCGCTGCACCTACAAACAGAACATCGTCAGGAGAAGCTGAACGGAATTGTGAAATAAAAAGAACAGTGACTCAAGATTTACCTGATGAGTCACCAACCAAAGCCGCGACGGAAGTGTCACTAGGCGTAGCGGCTTCTTCACTCTCCCGCAGAGGAGTAGTCTCTGCGCCTATGGCTTCGTCCCCTGATTCGATAAGGGTCGTCGTGACGCTTGCGATGCCTGCCGATACCGGGCAGCCACAAAGGGAAAGAGTGGCGGTTTGGGCAGTCCCAGACTCCTGAGAGAGAGTAGCCACGTCGGGCTCTGTGGTCGCCATCGTCTCTCCTACCATCTCATCGCCGGGACTTGGCCCTGCAGGATATCATGTATAAGAATTTGCATATCGAGTTCTAATAAAAAAGACCGGGCATTACGTTACTTTGCGAAAGATTCTCGGTTGCCTCTCAAGCCGCGCACGCAACCTGTCTATGGGTGGTAGACAGGGCAGCTGGAACACCCCCTGAAGGAATAATAACAGATGGAGTAGTGCTTGAGCCTGCACCTACAGCCAAAGCAGCATCACGTTCCTTCACAGCGCGCTTCTTGCGTTTCCTTTCAGTTTGGGCCATGAGAGCTGATCTCCTCAAGACCTCTGTCAAAGGGACGTCATCGTCCGAACCAAGCTCTGCTTCTGGAGCCGTTACAGCGTATGTCATCGGCCTCTTTAGCGAAGCCTCCTACGGTAATGTTGGAGGAGCTGAGGCCACAATAGCTGGCTCTGGAAGCGTCGCCGCATCACCACTTGGGATCGGCACCGCACTCGGGATAACCTGAGTCAAGGTAGTCCCTGCAATAAAATAAAAGAGAGGGTCAGACCACGAATAAAGAAAGAGCCGAATTATACCAAGACCTAAAGAAGCGCAGAGCCTTTCTTCCTCCACGAAATTCTTAATGGAAGCCGTGAGAACCTCTTCAGCAGAAATGCTTGTTGAAGAAAAGGAAATTGGTAAAAGCATAGTCATAAGGAAGGGATGAACGGTAAAATTACAACTGAAATATACCTGACTTTACAATGGTAATTAACTCCGCTTCTTCGCGAGCCAATCGCTCGGAGGCTAGAAGGGCAGCCTGTAGATCGGTGTCGGTCACCGTATGTCGAATAAGCTATCATTAGTGCCATACTCGCACAAGCCTTGGCTGTAAGGAGCATGAGGCTTCTGGCCGAGCACGACGTCGACAGAAAACAACAACTTCTTCTTCTTTTGCGAGCGAGCGCCGGCAGCCGAAGGCAAAAGCTTGCGCTTGGCGGGCAATTTTGGGCGACGAGTCCCGATTTCCGTACCCACTCCAGACTCCGGGGACGCTGCCGCTGCTGCTTCTATTGGAGCACGGGTTAGGGGCATCTCAGGCAAAGTGCGCGGGACCGCAACCGCAGCAACTTCTCTCAAGGAAGGACGAACAATAGTCCGTCGCTCTAAAGGGACAGCTGGATTACCAGCAGGGGCTGCACCCTTATGATCAAGCAGCAACCGCTTTTCTTCCCTAATGATAGCACTCATTGTTGGATATAGTGCCCTCAAAGTCAATTATTGGATCGCAGGTACGTGATTGCAATGATTGAGGGAGGACTTATACCGGTTGGACAGTCTTACTCGAGATGAAAGTATGCTATCTGGTTTGCCTTTATCAGTCGTGTACAGCTTTAGGTGATATGATCACTATTACACGTTGATAGAGCCCTTAGGATCCTGCTTGGATACCAACAGTATGATGGCGATCATATACGTGAGAGTTGGGTAGTCTATAAGCACATCCTTAAATGCGGTCCCTAGTCGTGGGAGTTTCGAGACAGGGCATCGATACTCCGGAGTAAACTAGTGTATACAGTCGAGACCCCGATGAGGGGCGGTGGCTGGGTTTCACAAGCCATTGGTGTCAGTTGGATCACCTAAGATGTATACAGGTGCTCATTGGGTTATGAGTACACCGAACAAGACTCGCCGGGAACCTGCTAGTTGGTTTTATACCTAGCGTCAGATAGCAGTTCCCTGGTGACATGTGTACAGGTTAGTTCATCGACCTGAGGTCGTCATTTGTCTCGTGTGAGTTCCCACTGTGCTTAGATTACTACCTTACCACGGCTCAAAGGAGTCGTGCAAACAGGTTTTAGTTGGGTACAGTCCCGAGCCACATGGAGGCAAGTGAGCGGATCGGAAGGGGATTCGTCTCTCCCGGTATTGGGGGTGAGATCGTGCTGTGTCTAGGAGAGCCATTACACCAACTCCTTAGCCAAGGCAGGTGAGAATTACTGGTAATTATTCTAGTAGTTTCTCAGGGTGTTCAGGGCTACTCTCCGACACGACTTATACCGCTATTGGGGGTCTGACGTTACCAGCCCCCTAGGCCCGATATGCGATGCTCATATACGAACGGACCGGACTGTATGTATATTGTCACTGATAAGCTCAGTAGGGTTCCAGGATGAGTTCTCTCATCGGCTTCCCTTGAGGTCAGTACATGGGCAGCCGTTACGCACAGCTAGTGCCGCTGACGTGCTTATGGTTAAACCCACTGCCAGGGTACTGACGAGTCTTTAGAGTCCCACACAGATAGTTTCCCAAGTTCGGGCGAAACGTTGTAGAGGCCGTATGGTTTTATGGCAAGGTTCGAAATTGCACGTGCATTTGTGCACGTGTCATATTTCGGGCAGATAATACTGGTGGGCTTTGGTTTAAGCCGGATCCAAGTATTATATTGAGTCGGAATATTTTAGTCTCTCGTATTCGTATTCGGTCGGAATACGGATACAGGTATGTATATACAGGTGAGGGGTATTCTCGTAATCCGTTACGAGAATATTTTAGAAGTTGCATTTCTTTTTGGATTAATCATTTTGGTTTAAATGATTATTAGTTTTGGAAAGGGTGACTCATCATTCATGACACATTTCTTCTAGCATGTTCATTAGTGACTCATGCTAATGAGTCACTAAGTGAGTCATGATAGAATTAATGAGTTTTGTTTTGGGTGGGATATTTTAGGGTTGAGTTGGAGATATTTTGGTAGAGATTTTCTTTATTTCTCTAACACTAAACCTTATATATATCACACACAAGAAAAGAGGGCAGAAAAATGGTTATTTTGTATGCTTGGTTTTTGCTCTCTTGAGATCGTTTCTTGAGTTCACCATTTCCAATCCTCAGCATCTTCTTCAACCTCCACTCTTACCCTCTCATGTGATGAGAACCAAAGAGTGTTTGAGACAAAGTATTCTACTCATTCTCTACTTCATCTTGGTCATCTCTTTTAGCAGACTTGATGACTGAGTTGCCTCGGTATAGAGGCGGGAGCCCGTTTAAAGATCCGTTGATGTGGTGCCACCTAGATGAGGAGACAGGAGATCGAAGTTGCCGCAAGGAGCGTGGGATGATAGCAAAAGACCGAAGGACTCGGATCGATCGGTATAACCTTTCTACCTCTTTACAGTTTGTTAGTTTAGCGTTAATGGCAAGATGCAGGTTATAGTATGCGATAGCGCCAATTATAAAAGTTTTTGTTCCGCGTTTGGCGTCAGAATGATGGCCGGGGCGCTACCGTAGACTTACATGGTATCAGAGCCACGCCATTAACCTTTACTAACTTTTTCTAACGTGTTTAAAATATCGATCAAACGAAATTTCCAAAACCGCACTTTTCATGTTAAAGTTTCTGTCGATTTTGTTTTGTCGTCTAAAATTTTTTTGAGCATCTCAGAAAATCGTGCAGGCTTTTTTAAGGGTACTGTAGATATTTGGTTCACTGTCTCCACAGTACTGCTGCAGAACCGCCGCACAAACCATGGTTTGTCCGCGGTTCCGCCGTTGTTTTGGTGCAACAGAGTACCATTTTTCTACAGTAGTGTCTTTCATGGGGAATTGTGGTTTCTGGAATATTTTGTTTGGGCCCAGATTTTTTTTGCGTACTGCAGTTGTACGTGGGGCCCACGTCGGGAAGTTTTGTCGATCGGAATTTTAAACTTGTTAGTTTACAGTACTTACATTATATCTTCGACCGTGAATGTCATTCGAGCAGTAAATTGCGTCTAATTGCTACAGCTCTTTTAGACGGGTTTGCGAACGTGACATTCGCGTTGATGTTCTGTGTTGTGCTGTGATGTTGCGGATTTGTCGTGGTGGATAGCTGTGTGCAATGGTAGTCCAGTTTGGATTTATTTGTACATTTGATATTGCGGGGCGAGTGTCCAACATGTGGACTGCCGTCACTGCCTGTTTATATAATATTCTTTTGGGGCACGACCGGGCTGAGGTCGATGTACCCATTGTACATATTTTTCATTTCTGTACTAGGTTTACCCCGCGAAGGAGTGCACGGATAGCCGGGTTCTGGAGGGCAACGGGTCCGCATCTCATGGCATTGAGAGGCAGAGGGCCTCACTCTAGAATTGGCAGACTATTCGCCGTACTCATAGGGGGTACAGGTTGACCCAAGGAGGGGTGCTCAAGTTACCGGATTCCGTAAAGTGCAGGGTGGTCCATTCATTTTGCTGTAGGGGGTTGTCTCGCTTCAGGTTTTGGCGGGTAACTTGCCGCACCCGTAGGGGTCTAGGTTTCATTGCACAGGCTATCCACACGACCAGGGGAACGTCGGGTTTCAGCAGCGGCTCTGTGAAACCCGGGGATCCCAGATTATCTATATTGTTCTATGATGCTTATTACTTTTCTGTAATATTGCATTTATCACGCCTGGAGCGATTGTTGTATATTGGTATATATACTAGTAGATGTTGTATATGTTTTACACCCGCGCTAGTCCAGTCCCCGCTCTGTCGTTAGTTAAGTAACCTAACGGGTGATGACGGGACCCAGTGACAAATGCGGATGGCATATACGTACATTTTATTTTCGTTCTTTTCTGGTGTGATTAATTTATGAGACTACATTGATTCTGATCAATGCAAAGGAAAACAAACCTGTTTGGACGTTGTTGGAACAGTTTTAAAAAGGTGTTATTACAAGGACGTTTTCTTTTGTTTTGCACAGTGGTATTCAGTTGGAATATCCTGCACCTCATTCGACGAGGCAAGGGCCGAGATCCCTTCACCGGGAGTGACCCCTTGGGCAGAAGTTTGTGTCAGGGTAGTAACTTCACTATAGTTGATTACTTGTTTCTTTGCATCGCGGTATTCAGTTGGAATATCCTGCACCTCATTCCACGAGGAAAGAGCCGAGATCCCTTCACCGGGAGTGACCACTTTAGCGAAGGTTTTCGCCACTATATTTTATAAAAAGCTATCATGTTCCTTCAACGAGATCAAGTTCATTACGTTAAAGGTTTTTTCGCCAAAAACCAGCCGTAGCCCTCCATCGTTTCAGACGGGTAGCACGTAGTATTCATGCTATGTTTATTGGCCTTCATCAAGGCATAGTGGATGGTAGCTGCTTGTTACCTTTCTGATGCATAGATAGATGAGTTGGTTTGGGACAGTCGTATTACCTTGTTGGCCTTTGTCAAGGGTAAGTACGGGTAGGTTCAAATTGACAAGATAATGACGGGTAGAACTTAACATGTGACTTATGATTTGTTGGCCTTCGTCAAGGTCATAAGAACATGGGGTAAAAATTATATCGGGAGTTTCTAAAGAAACTGAAACTTGCCAGACATGCGCATACCTTCTGGAGTGTGATAACATGAGTGGATTCCTTCACGTTATCATGCGATGAGAGTTGGATCCCGATTCCCACTGATGAGTTGGTTTACTCTTCGGGTGATCCCGATTGATTCTTCTTTCAGGTTTGGAGGAGAATTTGACAGTACAGTGGGAGGTTTCCTGATTAGATAAAGTGATAACCATTCTGATCTAGGTTAGAGTGCACACAGAGTGTTTCTTTTCTCTCTCTCTCTCTTTGGCAGTGACCATTGACCGAACCTAGACTATGACTCAGTAACCAAGTTGACCGAACCTTCTTAAAATACTGGCTTTTGGATTGTCCTAGTTGCATAAGTCATTGACGCTCCTTCTTTTACCCTTTGCATTTCTCAGAACACCTCGTATCACTACGAACATCTACTTCCATTGGATAGATCTATCGTATGGTTATATACGAACTCGAAGGGACTTCTTCGAGGATGGATTCTGGTTCAGGAGAAATTGAATTGGTTTATTCGGTTGTCTTTTATCATCACCTTCTCTCAGGTTGCAAGGGCTCCTTGGTTAAGGAGAGTACACCTATTACGCTTATTGGATAGTCTTCTTCCAAACCATAGGCAGGTGCCGAAAGGTAGGGAACGAAGAAAACCAATTAGCCTAAGTAGGGTGTACAGAAGATAATAAGTAAAGACAAAATAAAGGGATTAGAAAGAGGGCAAAGTAAATTGCGACTGCTATCATTCACGACCGAACCGCGTACTTCATCGCCACTCCTACTTCACCTTTACTTTTTTTCCCCAGTTCGGGAGAAATAGAATAAGGTATTATTCAGTTGTCTTTTATCATCACCTTCTCTTAGGTTGCGAGTATTCCTAGGATTAGGAGAGTACACTTATTATGCTTACTGGATAGTCTTCTTCCAAACCATAGGCTGGTGTCGAACGGTAGGGAAGGAAGAAAACCAGTTAGCCTAAAGGGGTGTACAGAAGGTAACGAATAAAGACAAATAAAGGGATTTGGAGAGATGGCAAAGAAAAATACGGTTGTAGTCATGAATTGGATTATGGAAGAGGCATTACTAGGAATACCAGGATACCCCTACGAAACATTTTCATGTTTCAGTTTCACTGTGCGTTATTAAAGGAAAACTGTTTCCCCGATTAGATACTTACTCCAAGGTATGTATTTACCAGGTATGATTCTCACATCCATATGGTTTTACAGATGATGAGTGGGAGTAAGTTATTGGGAATTAGGTGATCATCCTCATTATATCGGAATTCGTTGTAATTGGTGATATTTGAGGAAATCGCCTGGATTTTTGCCGGACGGCAAGTATTTGGTTTTGAGTATCCGTTGCTGTGCACCAATTTCAAACTGATATATCTGTACGTTTATTTTTATAATGTGAGATATAACTTTTCTGAAATTATGTCCTTGACATTTACCTATATCAGTTGACGATTGGGTAAGGAGTATTGAACAACGGAGTAGTTCTTAACCATAAGTACAGTTTTCAACCTACGATGCATAGGTTTTGAGTTATTCGACTCATGAGACTCATACAGAGTATTGTATGCTGTCCAGTGTCCATTAGGATAAAGGGGTTGGTTCTCGTACTATGTTCTGTTTACTTGTGACTTCTCTAGTTTTTAGACAAGTGTTTCGTAGAAATACAAGGTCTAAGTTTTGAGAAGTTATCGGTATAGGAATAAAGTAGAGAACCAGGTATCGCAAGTATCGGGATTCTTCAAAGAGATCTAAGATCTAGATTCTTGTGATTGGTATTCAGTTGATAGTGATGGTTTTGAGAAACTTGTTTCTCTTTCAGATTACTCATAATTGGATGCATTCCTAAGTTGAGTAATGCTGATGGCCTCTCTCCATTAAGTTGATATGCACTGGAGACAGCTGCATGATTTGAATCTGGTTCCAATTAAATAAGTGCCAAAGTTTCTATACAGGATATAGAATGGTTCATATCTTAACGATGTTAAGGTACGAAGAGTTGTCCGGCTTATGATTAAAACCAGACTCTGGATAACTCAAGGCACGTTTCTGTAATGGCAGTTTGTGGGTTGGCCCGGGCTATGACGAGGGTTGACTTTCTACCATCTGGTAGATCAATGGTGATATTGTTCTTGACTCGCCACAGTTTTAGTAAAATGGATTTTTTCAGAAAACAGTAGTGGGAGTATGGTAGAACTGGAAGAGATTCCAGAACTGCAAACGATTACGGAAAATTTAATAGGACCTATAGATTCAATCAGGCTTTACATTCCATTAGCCACTCTGCAGATATGGTGGGTAACCTCAGGCACCCGAGAGGTACTCCGGTAGCCTCAAGGACGGTGACAGGGAGGTTCTTGTTTACCCAGACTTGACACTACTGTTGTTCCAGGCTATGAGACCCGGCAGGAAGTTAAGTATAGCGTCGTTCTAAACTAGTTTTAGAAGTGCACATATATATTATTCTGCCAGAGGGTTGTTGTGGTCAGTGGGAGCAGCGGAAGCATAGTGGGCAAGTGGCTTATGTCTATTTATAGACTCGAGCAGATATAGCGGAGATAGATCATCTATTTTTGATGTAACAGACATGGGTTTGACTTCATCAGAATAAGGGATGGATCTGTTAAGAAGGTAGTAGGGTGTGATGTCCTGGTATTTGGATGACATACACAGAGTAGGAAGTGATATTCCTATACTACAATCGGTTATACTTTGGTTGTCACACAGTGGTTTCTCCACACAGGATATGGATATAATATCAGACATTCTGGTTACTAGATCTATGGTTTTAGATCTAGATTTGGGTAGTTTCCCAATCTGGGTACTTAGAAAGTATTCTAAAGGTATTTAGAATAGATGACTCCTAGCATGGTGGTGTACCTGCAGATGATGGAGTCACCCTCTCTAAAGGTGTCTTACTGACTAAAGGGGAGAGGGATGTGCATGATTAACATATCACTTGCTTAGGCAATTGAGTTGATCATGAGATGTCAAGTACCACACCAGATGTTGTTTTTGCACTAGATGCAATAAGTTTATATTAATCCAATCGTGGAGAAACATTCGGAAGCAGTTTTAGAACATAAGTGAATATTCTAAGGATTTGATGACGGCAGCCTCCTTTGAGAGACGGTTATCATTCCAGGCTTCCAAAGGTGACATGGAAGACAGAGTGATTTTCAGAGTTATAGTTTTCCCTCTGACGAAGGGGGTCGTATTATGGACAGGTGGTCCAAGAGGATACTGTGGGAGGCATGGTGCTGGATACTGATTAGGTTCAGTTGTCGATACAGTCTAAGAAGTTTGGATTTGGAGTTTATTTACGAACTAGGTCCCATCAGATATCCAGACATATTCTAAGACAGGTATTACTCAATTCGGGAGATGGCTTTCTCCGCGAACTTGAGATTAAGAGAGACATAGAAAGAAACATCAGGGCGGATCCACTCACTGAGGCTATTTCGCGAACACAAGAGTTTTACAAATGAGCTTTGTGAAACTGAATAGTAGAGGAGTTGGGTGTTCGGTATCACACGGGCTGTGAGTATGCGACATCGCAATAATTAGCCTTAAGTGCAAGTGGGAGATTGTTGGATATAGTGCCCTCAAAGTCAATTATTGGATCGCGGGTACGTGATTGCAATGATTAAGGGAGGACCTATACCGGTAGGACAGTCTTACTCGAGATGATAGTATGCTATCTGGTTTGCCTTTATCAGTCGTGTACAGCTTTAGGTGACATGATCATTATTACACGTTGATAGAGCCCTTAGGATCCTGCTTGACTACCAACAGTATGATGGTGATCATATACGTGGGAGTTGGGTAGTCTATAAGCACATCCTTAAATGTGGTCCCTAGTCATGGGAGTTTCGAGACAGGGCATCGATACTCCGGAGTAGACTAGTGTATACAGTCGAGACCCCGATAAGGGGCGATGGCCGGTCTCACAAGCCATTGGTGTCGGTTGGATCACCTAAGATGTATACAGGTGCTCATTGGGTTATGAGTACACCGGACAGGACTCGTCGGGAACCTGCTGGTTGGTTTTATACCTAGCATCAGATAGAAGTTCCCTGGTGACATGTGTACAGGTTAGTTCATCGACCTGAGGTCGTCATTTGTCTCGTATGAGTTCCCACTGTGCTTAGATTACTACCCTACCACGGCTCAAAGGAGTCGTGAAAACAGGTTTTAGTTCGGTACAGTCCCGAGCCATATAGAGGCAAGTGAGCGGATCCGCAGGGGATTTGTCTCTCCCGGTATTGGGGGTGAGATCGTGCTGTGTCTAGGAGAGCCATTACACCAACTCTTTGGCCAAGGCAGGTGAGAATTACTGGTAAGTATTCCAATAGTTTCTCAGGGTGTTCAGGGCTACTCTCCGACACGACTTATACCGCTATTGGGGGTCTGACGTTACCAGCCCCCTAGGCCCGATATGCGATGCTCATATACGAACGGACCGGACTGTATGTATATTGTCACTGATAAGCTCAGTAGGGTTCCAGGATGAGTTCTCTCATCGGTTTCCCTTGAGGTCAGTACATGGGCAGCCGTTACGCACAGCTAGTGCTGCTGACGTGCTTGTGGTTAAACCCACTGTCAGGGTACTGACGAGTCTTTAGAGTCCCTCACAGATAGTTTCCCAAGTTCGGGCGAAACGTTGTAGAGGCCGTATGGTTTTATGGCAGTGCTCGAAATTGCACGTGCATTTGTGCACGTGTCATATTTCGGGCAGATAATACTGGTGGGCTTTGGTTTAAGCCGGATCCAAGTATTATATTGAGTCGGAATATTTTAGTCTATCGTATTCGTATTCGGTCGAAATACGGATACAGGTATGTATATACAGGTGAGGGGTATTCTCGTAATCCGTTTCGATAATATTTTAGAAGATGCGTTTCTTTTTGGATTAATCATTTTGGTTTAAATGATTATTAGTTTTGGAAAGGGTGACTCATCATTCATGACACATTTCTTCTAGTATGTTCATTAGTGACTCATGCTAATGAGTCACTAAGTGAGTCATGATAGAATTAATGAGTTTTGTTTTGGGTGGGATATTTTAGGGTTGAGTTGGAGATATTTTGGTAAGAGATTTTCTTTATTTCTCTAACACTAAACCTTATATATATCACACACAAGAAAAGAGGGCAAAAAAAGGGTTATTTTGTATGCTTGGTTTTTGCTCTCTTGAGATAGTTTCTTGAGTTCACCATTTCCAATCCTTAGCATCTTCTTCAACCTCCACTCTTACCCTCTCATGTGATGAGAACCAAAGAGTGTTTGAGACAAAGTATTCTACTCATTCTATACTTCATCTTGGTCATCTTTTTTAGCAGACTTGATGACTGAGTTGCCTCGGTATAGAGGCGGGAGCCCGTTTAAAGATCCGTTGACGTAGTGCCAACTTCATGAGGAGACAGGAGATCGGAGTTACCTCGAGGAGCGTGGGATGATAGCTAAAGACCGAAGGACTCGGATCGATCGGTATAGCCTTTCTACCTCTTTACAGTTTGTTAGTTTAGCGTTAATGGCAAGATCCGGGTTATAGTATGCGATAGCGCCAGTTATAAAAGTTTTTGTTCCACGTTTGGCGTCAGAATGACGGCCGGGGCGCTACCGTAGACTTACACTCGTCGCATGCTGGTACCACGCCACGTACGCGTTCAAGGCTTTCTGAACGCAGCTCGGCTCACTGATAAAGAAGTTTGACCCAGTGTTTAGCCGTATGAAATGGTGCAATGCGCTGCGGATACCGTCTTTCGTAGCAACCGGCTCAGCTAAGAAGGCCTCTAGTGCGACGCCCTGATTGTAGCTCGATTGTTGAGCAAAACGGTGCGGGTTGTATCTCATGAACAGAGCCGAATCGTTCTGCCTAAACACTAAAATGCCCGGCCTGATTGAATATAAATGAAGAATCTCCCGATCTTTCAAGGTAGAAACCCCGTCTTTGAAGGTGTCGCGCAGCGGCTGCACCGTTTTTGTGGATTCCTTGCCGATGGTCAAGACCTTATCGACGAAGGTCATGCCATCCCCGACCATACATGGGCGAAGAACCAGACCCCGAGCCTCTCGTTGAGTCGGTTCCAAAGCGGAAGCATCAACTAGTCGCATAACCCGAGGAAAGTTATAGCTGTCGTAGAAACGGGGCCGCTTGTGGACTCTAAAAGCGCCGAGCACATGCAGCACGATCCACGAAGTGAAAAAGTGCAGCGTGAAATTTACGGGTTGTACCCCCGGCTGAGTGGTGTATGCCGCTGAGCTGAGAACATGATACAAATGAGCCAGCCCAGCGATCCCGACGGCAACCCGCGTCCTTCAACCATTCGGTGAGCCGGGTAGAAAATGGACGGCCTCATATAGCGAGGGTGCATTGGGAGCACAAACCAGTTTAGCCATAGCCCGAGGAACCCTAAAAAGAACGTCTCTTCGTCGACGTCAGAAGCTGAGAGCTTTGCGAAAAAGATGACCGGGGTGTCCGGGAGAAAGAAATTCCTCTGATCCGCTTCCGCTGCCGGCTGGTTGTCCGAACCAAAGCCAAAAGGATCGTCAAGCTTGGCGAACTTCGCACCTTGTTTCGATAAAACTTCCGGGCGAAGAAAACGGACGATGAAATCTGTGAAGCTGACCTCGTACCTTCCGGATTCGAGAAACAGACTCTCATAAATATTCAACACCTTGATCATACTTGGGAATCGATGTTGAATATCATTCTCCGGAGTAAGGCCCATCACTACCGATTTGGTGGCAAAGATGTACTCGTCAGGGGGTAATATCTCCTTGTAATATTCCCCTCTGACAGGTAAGCCGGAGATCTCCGCGAATTCCTCTAAAGAGATTGAAACTTCCCGATCTGATAAAAGAAAGGTATGAGTCGGGACGTTCTATTGTTCCAAAAAATCTTTGACCCACCATACAGGGGGAGTGGAATACTAGAAGAGAGACGCATAAATCACGGGGTACAACCCGAGCTTCAGCGGCGGCTATTTCTTGGCCGACAAGATGTATCGAGCCCGCTGCAGATATCCGGCTGAATGGCGAGGAGTCAAGCCAATCATATACGCTTGTCCCCAAGGGCGCGAATCGCCCTGACATATGCAACGCCCCAAGATATCCAAAGCTATTAGAGGTTGTACGGGTATTGAAGCCATAGAGAGCTGAAGGCGACCCTCCAAATTCCAGTTGACCTCCTTTATGGCATAGTTTACTTGGGGTGAGTCGGCATAGTGAATAGCGGAGATCGGCTCTAAAGGCGTCGCACAAGAGAAGCTGCGTCGACCCTAAATGATTTGGTTGTACCACAACCCCTATAAATGAAGAGACTTCAGCTCCGGGTCGTGATCTTTGATCAGTGCAAATACATCTCGGTCTACGGGCGTGTCAGCAAATGCGCTCTCCAGACGAACAAATGGGAAGGAAGTGTCAAAAGACATAGTACCTGAGTGAAAAGGAACAAAAGTTAGTTGTCAATGCTACAATCCAAATTCTAATACATAGTACCTTAAATTTGTACCACACTGCATTGCAGTGGAAAAGGACCAAAGGAAACCCACAAAATCAAGATGACGGCTCATCATTGATGAGACAGTCACTCATTAAAAAGGAAATCCTAAAAGGATTCTCATTTGATGAGAGGCTCATTGGGCTAAGGAGTAAACTCCCTTGAGAGTAGTGCTCTGCAACAGAAATGGCATCTGTCAAAATTAATGATGAAGGGAATAAAAATTCCCCCAAAAATCTAAAGAGCCATGCTCTATGAAAATGATGGAGTAAACCCATCAAAACCCAAAAAAACAAAGTTTTTTGCAGAGTAAAAACTCAAAGATCTTCAAGATCTGTGAACAAACTCAAAGATCTTCAAGATCTGTGAACAAACTCTAAGAGTTCTTCATGGAAGATGAACAGTGTTCTAATTCATGGGTTAAAATCACCCTAAAAATTTTTTTATATCTTGAAGATCTATGATCTAAAGACGAGCACGGCTCTGTTAATGGGTAAAACCCCAAAACATTTTGTTAGATCTATGATCTAAGAAGAGCAAAGCTCCGTTAATAAGTTCAATCATTACCAAATTTGGGCAGAGTTTTGACTCTAAAAAGGGTTTCTTAAGGCAGAGAGCTAAGCTCTGAAACAACAACAACTAAGCCTTTTATCCCAAGCATATGGGGTAGGCTACATGAACCAACATGAGAATCACGCCGGGTCCAGCACATGAATCCTCCGCCTCCATTCACTCCTATCGAACAATATACTTTCATTGAGTCCTTTGGCAACCATATCGTTTCGTATCACCTCCATCTATGTTTTCTTTGGTCTCCCTTTTGCCCTTTTGTCATTGCTCATATCGAGAGTATCTATTTGTCGAACCGGTGCTTCCATAGGTCTGTGTCGCACATGACCAAATCATCTTAGCCGGTTTTCCCGCATCTTCTCCTCCATAGGTGCTACACCAACTTTTGCACGAATATCCTCATTTCGCACCTTATCTTTTCTAGTGTTATCGCATATCCAATGAAGCATGCGCATCTCCGCTACGTGCATCTTCTGTGTATGATGCTTCTTAGGAGCCCAGCATTCTGTACCATATAATAAGGCAAGCCGAATAGCGCTCCGATAAAACTTCCCTTTCAATTTTAACGGAAAGTTACGATCACACAAAATCCCTATTACACTCTTCCATTTCAACCAACTAGCTTGGATCCTTTGATTAACATCACTATCGATCTCCCCATTTTTTGGATGATGGAACCTAAATATCTAAACTGGTCGCTCGGTGATATCTCTTGCCCTTCCAATGTTATTCCAATATGGTTTTGACTTCTCTGGTTACTAAATTTGCAATGCATATATGCTGTCTTGGACCTGCTCAATCTGAATCGCCGAGATTCCAATGTTTGCCTCCATAATTCCAATTTGGCATTAACCCCTGCTTTCGTCTCATTTACTAGAATAATATCATCAGCGAATAGCATACACCAACGTATCTCATCTTAGATAGTTCTAGTAAGCTCATCCATCACGATGGTAAACAGGAATGGACTTAATGCAGATCCTTGATGTAAACCAATTGTAATCGGAAAATCACTCGTTAAGCCGCCGAAGTTCTGACATTTGCCACTACTCCATCGTGCATATCCTTGATTATGTCAATATACTTGACGGGGACCCCCTTCTTCATCATTGTCCCCCATAATACCTCTTTAGGTACCTTGTCGTACGCTTTTTCTAAATCAATAAATATCATATACAAATCTCTTCTCCTCTCTCGAAAACGCTCGACAAGTTGACGAAGCAAATGAATAGCATCTGTCTTCGATCATCCAGGCATGAACCCAAACTGGTTCTCTGTTATCTTAATATCCTTTCTCAGCCTGTGTTCAATCACTCTCTCCCAAAGTTTCATGGTGTGACACATAAGTTTTATTCCACGGTAGTTTGAGCAACTTTGAAAGTCACCCTTGTTCTTGTAGATAGGTACAAGGATACTTTTCCTCCATTCATTTGGCATCTTTTTTGTCTACCAAATCTTATTAAACAGATCTGTCAGCCATTTAACGCCTATTTCTCCTAAGCATCTCCAAATCTCGATAGGAATCCCGTCAGGATCAACCGCTTTTCTTAAACTCATTTTGTTCAAAGTTTCTTTAAGCTCAGGTAGTCTTATTTTACGCATGAAATCACGGTTTATATCTTGAGATTGAATGACAAGTCCATCCAAATTCTTAGTAAAGCTCTCATTGAACAATTTGTCAAAATAATCTCTCCATCTTTCCTTGATATCCTCATCTCGAACTAAAACGTTCTGATTTTCATTTTTGACACACTTCACCGCACATAAGTCTCTAGTCTTCCTTTCCAGCATCCGAGCAATCCGGTATATATCATTTTCAGCCTCTTTAGTGTCTAATTTCTCATACACCTCCTTGTAGACCTTAGATTTAGCTTCCCGAACAGCTTTCTTAACTTCCTTTTTAGCCATTTTATACTTCTCAAATCTCTCCACATCTCTACTTTTCTTCAAATCTTTATAAGAATCCCTTTTAATTTTAATAGCAGCCTTTACTTCTTCATTCCACAATGATGTGTCTTTAGATGGTGGAGCACCACCTCTCGACTCACCAAGTAGATCTCTAGCTACCTTCTTGATACAACTAGCCATTTTGTTCCATGTTCTATCTGAATCATCTTCCGACTGCCAATCCGCTTCTTGGACTACACGATCTATAAAAGCCTTTTGGTTAGCTTCTTTCAATCGCCACCATTTAATTCTAGGCTCTACCTTACGTCTAATCTTTCTAGGTCCTCTTCTAAATCGAAAATCTAAAACTAAAAGTCTATGTTGAGTGGTTACACTCTCACCTGGCACTACCTTACAGTCGATACAACAACTTCTATCTATTTTTCTCATCAGAAAAAAGTCTATTTGACTAGCACTTGATCCGCTCCTAAAAGTGATAAGGTGGGACTCCCTTTTCCTAAACCAGGTGTTTACTAAGATCAAGTTATAAGATAAAGAAAAATCTAGAATCGAGTCACCTACTTCATTCCTTTGTCCAAAACCAAAACCTCCATGAATAGTATCAAACCCACTACGATTAGTACCTACATGTCCATTAAGATCACCACCAATAAATAACTTCTCTCCACTAGGTATGCATTGCACCATCTCGTCTAAATCCTTCCAGAATAGACGCTTACTGGCGTCATCAAGACCTATCTGTGGTGCATAAGCACTAATAATATTAAGGATCTCTCCACCTAGAATAAGCTTAACCAGTAAAATTTTATCTCCTTTTCTCCTAATCTCAACTACATCCTCACAATAAGTTTTGTATGGGAAAATATTTTCACAATCTTGTTAAAAACAAGAAATGTGTCTTCTGTAAAACAGAAACCCTTGGATCAAAAATCCAATTGTGGGAAACATCCCCAAATCAATTGGAGATCTCTCAATGAGAGATTTCCTTAACTGATTCAACAATTCAGCCTCCCCTATATAAAGGACCCAAGACTTCAAGTCTTGGACAACCCCCCCCCCCTTAAACTTCAAACTTCAAAGACAAGAGCAATTTCTTCTTATGGTAA
The DNA here is from genome assembly GCA_030015575.1 of Agapanthus africanus. NCBI lineage: Eukaryota > Viridiplantae > Streptophyta > Magnoliopsida > Asparagales > Amaryllidaceae > Agapanthus > Agapanthus africanus. Next base: position 478,994,609 of record CM057343.1, read on the forward strand.
ATAAGAAGAAGAGAGATCATGGCATCTTCTCCATATTTGAGAGTTTAACTCTCATATCAGAAGAACTTAGTTCTTTTTCTAGATCACAGATCTATAAGATGAAGTCTTTCACAAAAGAAAAGAGATCACGGCATCTCATCAGAAAAAAGAAGAACATAGTTCTTAGATCCATGAGAAAAAGTCTCTCGTAAAGAAAAACAAAAGAGATCGTAGCATCTCCTCATAAAGAAGAACTTAGTTCTTAGATCCATGAGACAAAGTCTCTTATAAACGAGAATTTAATTCTCAGAGCACAAAACTAATCAGAACTGCCAAAGAAGCGCTTTAGCGCTCCAAGTCTGGCGCTCAGCGCCAAGCGCTCCATATGCTCCTCACGTGGGCGCTATTTCAAAACAAGCGCTTCAGCGCTCTAAGTCTGGCACTCATCGCCAAGCGCTCCACGCGCTCCTCATGTGGGCGCTATTTTAAAAGAAGCGCTTTAAGCCTGACGCTCAGCGCCAAACGCTCCACATGCTCCTCACATGGGCACTGAGAAAACACAAAGTGCTCTGTAAATAAAGCCCCAGCGCCATAAAGAGTGTTCAACACTCGAAAAAAACAAAAAACAAAAAGAAAGAGGGGTGTCAGAACCCAAATCAATGCTCAGCATTGTTGAACAAAAAGGGACTGAGCCCAAACAAATGTTCAACATTTTATTCAAAACTGAGTGGGCTGAGCCCAAGTTGTCCACAAGTCCCTAATTCAGATTAACCAAGCCCATGTGTTCACCATCTTTTTAATTGGTCTTAGTCCCAAACCTGACTACAGATCTCCCAACCAACATTGGTTCAAGGGTACATCTCTTCATACATCTGATACATGTCGTTGTAATTCTTCAACGTCTTCAGAGAGATGGAGGGTCTCAATAACCAATAACTTTTGACGCATCCCCAAACGGTTAAACCAAAACTCTACAGACTATGATGTCTTTAAACCATACAGACTACGATGTCTTTAAACCTTACGGACTATGAGTTCCTTAAACTCATGGACTATGATGTCCTTAAACCCAATAGACCGCAATGTCCTTAAACTAAGACGATAGAGCCCAAATTCCCCGTCTTTGGATCTAAATGATCCCAAAATCCTGTTGAGTAGATCTTAGTCTAAAATTAGACTAACGTATCCTCAACAAACATTTAAGTTGATCTTAATCTCAAACGAGATTAACGAGCCTTAAAACAAACCAAACCCCAAATCTAAGAAAATACGGTTGGACTAATCTCCGCCCTACGGGCGACAACATAAATTATTCTCCGTATACAATCTACGGGCAACCAAAAAATAAAACAAACATACACGACACGAAGTGACCTTCTGGAGCAGGAGAAAGTGGTTACCGCGATGCGGTAACGTAATTAACTGCAGGGGCTTGCTCCTGCAGGGAAGAGCATCCCCACAATCAAAAACCCCTCACAACGAGGGGGAATCTGACGAAGTCTGCTACAATGGCAGCATCCGTCTAAACCTCCGATACACGGTGCCATAAATCAACTTGGCATCTTCGAAGAGGTGGATGGATAAAACCAAATAGCATCCGCCTCCAAATTCGGGCCAGACGTCCCTAACGTCTCGGTCGCGTCTTTCAACGGTGAACAAACCCAAATTCAGATTAGGTGGGGATTTCATCACCCTTCTTAGGCCCCATAAATCACAAAACGAGCATACTCTTGCCTATATTAATTAAAAAATATCTAGACCAAGTCTCTAAGGACTGCCGCGCTCAATTAGGACAGAGGAGGGACGTGGTAATCTATCGCTTATCCGCATTTCTCTCATGGTGTCTAAGGCAAGTGTGACTAAGAAAAGTGGTTACTTAATTAGGCCTGCTATTTCGGTGATTCGTATAGCGGATATCTCCCACTTACATGGCACTTACCTGGCTACAAGAGTGATAAAGAGGTAGTAGAGGATTGATCCTGCGACTTGTCCTTTGGAAGTCTAGGAGCGGTCTAGTGACTTGACCTAGTTGATCTTAGTTCTAGGGTTGTTTGTATATTTTTGTGATTTGTTGAGTCAGGCCTCCAGTCCCTCTTTCAAAACAAAACAGTCCAAATAGAGCTTAAATCATTTCCTTATCACCCTCTTTTCTTTTTCACCTTCTTATAATGGGTAACTCAAATAGACGAACTCTTGCCGAGCTTTACTATCCAGAACCAGATATCTCTTGTTTTCATAATTGCTTCGGTACAAGATCCGACTCTACCATGTCTTTAAGAGATAAGATAGAGCAAGCGGAAAGAAACAGTTGGACACCTCACTCCAAGTCCTATCAACCGCAACAAAATTCAGCATCTTCTTATATTGATAATCCGTTTAAAGTGAGCGAGGGAACTTCTAAACGCATGTCCATCGTTGAGCATATTGAGAAGAATGAAATCCAAAGTTTCATTCCTTTCACTAATCCAAAACAGTTAGGACAACACACACCATCATTTCCATATGAAAATATTGATACTCGTTTTGAGGCGAATATGACATCTGTTAGACCCATGTGAAAGTGTACCCTAGCACCACCATGAGGTCCTAGTAGCATCAACCATGCCAAATTTGAAATTTTTCGGGTGCTAAGCTAGACTAACCAAGACCTTAACTAGAATTTTAGGGTTTCCTATGATAATATCAAGCACTAAAGAGAAGGAAAGAGCATACAACCTTTGATGACCGTATCCTTCTCTTCTAAAGCTCCGGGATGTAGTCCACGCGACTCCACTAAGCTCCTCTTCGAGTTCGAACGAGCCTCCTCCGTGATCTTCGCACCGAAGACGATCCACCCGAAGTCCTTCTAGCTCAACCTACCTCTTCACTAAACTATCTTTAGTGAAGGAAACACACTACACTTGATTGCTAATCAAATGTAGGATGGTGAAGTAGGGGTATTAGTTTGCTCACTAATTTGTTCAAGCTTCATGGTTCATATCACATGTGAGGGGTTGAAGCTTGAACACATGAAGAAGAGGAAGAAGAAGATGAGAGTAAGAGGAGATCTCAACTCAAGAAAGAGCAAGCTTGGAAAAATGATCAAGTGTTGAATGGCATAACCCTTGCTCACTCATTGAAGTATGGTTGAAAAATCAATAAATTTATTCAACCATACTTCAATAGTGTTGCAAGACTAATAAAGTAATACAAATGCCATGCCACACCCATACCATAAATATCTCCCTATATTTCCACCTCATTTTCTATTTTCCAAAAATAGAAAATGCATGCCATGCTTAATATATATTTATATCTATATCATATATATTAATATATATAAGAAAATATTTAGTGAGCTAATAATATTAGTTAAGATATAATTATATCAAATATAATATATATCACATTATTAAATCAACACTTGATTTAATAATCCGGTTATATCATATATAACCGACTAATATCATTTATCTGTATATCACATTATCAAATCAACACTTGATTCGATAATCCGGTTATATCATATATAACCTGACCGATAAAAGATAACTGCCAGATTACAATACGGTATCATATACACGTATTTAATCAGGCCCTCGCACATATCACATATGTGCCCTACTTCGTTTCGCTTGAATCAGGAAACTTCTGTATAGGACTCCAAAGGCTCTTCAATATGCCAGTAGTCGGTGATGATCACATCAGTGTCACGAACCGAAATTTAGTTCGTGACCAGCACTTAATTCACGCAACGTCTAAAGGCGCAATGTAAATTAAGTAAGCCGAAGTCCAGAAATCTAAACCCTTTTTAGAAAATAAAAGATGTGAAGTTTTGAAATAAAGGTATGATGAAATCAAAAGTTTTCTTAAATACATAGATAAAGGAACATGAAAATGCAAGTGGATTATATTAGTTGAAAAATATGTTTAGTCTTTTAAAAATTTGGGCAGCACCTCCTTTGTATATTTTGATCCAAAACCACATACACATGATAATATAAAAGGCATCCCCAAGCGGGAGCTAGCTTTTCGCCAAACGGTGGAATCACAACCACGCAAGATAGAATATATGTATACGATGCCCAACGGCGAAGATCAACACAAAGAGTAATGAATAAAGCAAGACATCAACCTACCAAGCAAACATATAACCTATCGCTCTAAGTCTCGCAACTACAAGTCTTGCTAAGTCTTACTGCATAAACAATTACTAGTTTCTGATTGATGGAGTTAACTAGATACAATAGGAATAATAAATACAAGAGTGGTACGATCCAACATGTACCACCTACCCAAGCAAATCACCCAAAAGTAAGTTGTGTGCCAGCAATGCCGCTACTAATCCATGCGGTCAACTTGCAAGAACTGTAGCACAACAGGGGTGAGTTGCCAACTCATGAGTAGAAAACATCATCAGGTAGAAATTGAATAAAACAACGATTCCTAATTCAACTATATCATAAAGGTAATACTATGATATCTAGGGTGACCATATCTGTATATGTGCCAATAATATAATCAATGCTTGTAAGCATGTGGATAACATATACGTGTCCATCAATGACACAATGACATCATGCATGTAAATATCATAAAAGCATATACATGTAAATATGAGGATACCAATCAACGTGTGTCCATCAACGACACATCAAATCACGGAACCTGAGTGTCCAATATCGACACTCGAAATATCATGAAACCCGTGTCCAGCATCGACACGTAAGTCCTCATATCTCAGGCGCCGCATCCTCAGATCGGCCCTCAGGCACCGCATACTCTGGTCGGCCTTCATATCCATCTCATGACTCCGGTCGGTATCCTCCGGATAACCGCCAAGTCCAAATACTATCACCGGTAGGTAGTGCTCCCTCTGCCAGGCTCATCGTCTACACCACGAAAATCATGTCTTGCCCCGGGGTACCATACCGGGTCCACCATGTGCCCGCAGACGGTGCCTCCCACTTCTCGAATCGGGTTTCACATGTCAATCTCAGAACCGAGAAAACACATGGTGGATGTCTCGAAATAACATATCAAGAGAAACCGGGTTTTTTGTAATTCGGTTATTAATCTTATCTAACCGATGTCTCCCACTGCTTTTTATCAAAATCTCGAAATATCATATCAAATCTCGAAATATTCACATTCCTTAGCCAATCTTTGTAATTCGGTCCCGTGAGTTTATTTTTGTCTAATAAAAGCTTAAGTCCCGTCATAGGTATCTGCCATTAGGAGAGAGAAAAGAAGACACTCAGCGATTCTCTTGCATAATTAGATAGGTTATTAATCTTATCTAATTGATGTCTCCCACTGTTTTTTATCAAATTTTCCTTCAAACCTTTAAAAGGAAAACCAGCCAGGATTAATTGCAATCTACAAGTTCGCTAACCGGTCGGCCAGGCCAGTGTCAGTGCTCCGAGGGAGGTTCCCCGTGCTTTCGCACGGACCTAATTAAAGTAAACCTCGTTTTCCTAGAAGCGTAACCTCGTTGACACCTTTCTAGACACCTACTGGATTGGCTAATTGTAAAGTGCAAAACTCTTCCGGGAGTAACCTTTACTCACAGTGGGATCGGGATCCAACTATCATATAGAAGGTATGCAATCTCATTGCAAATTTCAACTCTTGAAATTCCCGATATGATTTTTGCCCCTAGTGTTTTATGACCTTAACTATGGTCAACAAATCATAAGCACTAGTCAAGTTCTACCCGCCATTTCGGGATTGATTTAGACCCACCCGCAAGAACCTTAACTATGGTCAACAAAGTCATGCGAATGTCCTAATTGATAGCATCAAATTCTTTGTAGGAAGACATCACTTAGCTACCGTACACCACGCCTTAACTATAGTCAACAAACGTGGCACGAATACTAGGTACTCTGCTTCCTAAAATGGCGGAGGGCAACGAATGGTTTTTATGAAAACCCTTAACGTTTTGAACTTGATATCGTTGTAGAATCGAGTGAGAAGGAGTGGTTTAGGCTCCAGTTTTAAAAAATCGAATAGTTTTATAGCATCTTTCTAATTTTGCTAAAGAGGTCACTCCCGGTGAAGGGATCTCGGCTCTTTCCTTATCGAATAAGGTGCTGGATATGTAAATACCACGATGTAAAGCAAAAGTTAGATCAACTATAAAATCAAGTCGAGTGCTTTGTAACATTTGCCAGTTTCGCTAAAGGGGTCACTCCCGGTGAAGGGATCTCGGCCCTTTCCTCATCGAATGAGGTGCAGGATATTCAAGAATACCACTATCCAAAGCAAAAGCTAGAGTTACCCTTTGAAAAAGTTTGATTCTACAACATCTTTAGGTTTCTTTTTCTTGACATTAATCACATTAATGATGTCCCATCATTTACGTTTCCTAAACATCACAGAAAAGAAACGAAAATAGAACGTAGGCTTATGCCATCCGCATTCACCACGGGGTCCTGTCATACACCGTTAGGTTACTTAACTAACGGCAGAGCGGGGGCTGGACTAGCGCGGGTGCAAAACATAAGCAACGTTTATTATATATCTCATATATAAATATAGCTATTACAGATCACAGATGAATACATTGGATATACTAGAAATTCCGCATTTCATTCAAGCCTTACTGAAAGACGGGTTCCACGGTCGTGATGAATAGCCAAAACCCCATCCTAGACCCCTACGGGTGCGGCAAACTACCCGCCAAATTCCCGAAGTGGAGCAACCTCCCTCAACAAAGTGAGTAGGCCACTCGGCACTTCGAATACCCGGTAGTTTATGCACCCCACCTTGGGTCTATCTTAGGAGCAAAAACAGTAAAAAGAAATTATATAATGGTGGCTACAACCTCATCCTGGATGTGCCCCGCAAAATAATATTACATTACTTTTTACAAATTACATTGAATGAAAGAAAAGAAAAACGCTCTTCTCACACCACCACCACCCCGGCCATTCATCACGACGATCCAACACATTCATATACACATACCATCTCATAATATCATTACAGAAGTGTGCAACCCCGACTAATCGACTTATAGCAATTAGTCGACGTTTCAAACACACATAACAAATAACTGAAAACCCGATTAGCCAAGCACTTTAGAATTTTGATCGATAATTTTAAACCATGACAACACTTGTCATCTTCCAGTGCACAAACAACTTTGAGAAAATTACAGATGTCCCAGAAACACTGTTTCCTTAATCTAAGCAAACTGCTGAAAAACGAGTCAACTCGGCCACGACTCGGCCACGGATCGGCAGCCAAACACTGAGTTTGGCCGCGGATCCGCGGCGTTCCTGGCGAGTTAGAGACTCGTTTTTCTGCAGTGTTCTTAGAAAACCCTGCTTGTATTTTTAAGGCCACTGAAATGATTTTTTGAACAATTTAAAAAATTGACAGCAGCAGGGGCTGAAAACATGTTTTCGGGAGAAAAAATTGTCGATCGAGGTTCTAACTTTTGGCTAACAATCTAATTATGGTTTAGTTAGGCTCTGATACCATGTTAGTGCATGTTGCATGCTCCCACAATTCTTGTGAGGCAGCGGAAGTGATAAATGAAAATTTTCTTTGCATACAACACGCATTTTTCATTAGATCTTGTCTAAACCACAACTAGAAAACCCTAACTAGAGATCTTATCTACTATGTTAGGGGTTATACCTTGATGATCCGGTCCTTCGGGTCTTCTTTGATGATCTCCTTGGCTCCTTGGATGTTGTCGGTGTGCACGATCTTCGGCCACCCCAAGACCAAGATGATCCATGTAAGAGTTGTCATGCAAGCTAAAACCCTTCTCAAGAGCTAAACCTAGAGATCAAGTTTGCTAAAAATGGTCACTAGGATGATGTAGAGATTAGTTTATTGGATTATCTTTCATCCTTGGCTTTTGATTCACATCTCATGTGAGTGTTAAAGCAAGGAAGAAGAAAGAGAGAAGAAGGAGAGAGAAAGAGTTTTTCATAATGAGAAAATTCAAGCATGAGAAAATGATATATTCAAATGGAAATTATTGAAGCATGGAATATAAAATTAGCACCATACTTCAATAGTAACTCCAAAAGATTAAAATATAAAACAACACATTCTCACAACCATGCTTGGACTTTCTAATTTCCACCTCATTTATATATTTTCATAAAATAAATAATGTATTATGAGGTGGCATCTTCTAGAAGGTATTCTTGTAACAATTACAAGAATACCCCTCCTCCGTATACCGTATACCCGTATCCGAATTCCAAAAAATACGAATACCAATAATCCAATAATGTAATATCGGTATCTGGCGTAAACCAAACCTACCAGTATTATCGTTCCGATTATTATTCCTGTAACAATTATACGAACATATTCGAAACCCTGCCGCAACACCTTATGGCTGCCGTAACAACTTACGGCCTCTACATCTTTCGCCTGAACGAAGGAACCCTCTGTATGGGACTCTAAAGACTCGACAGTACGCTGGCAGTGGGTTTAACCACAAGCACGTCAGCGGCACTAGCTGTGCGTAACGGCTACCCAGGTATATGACGAAAAGGTGGCCGACGAGCGAACTCATCACAACCCCAATGAACCTGCAAGCAACACTTACCGTACAGTCCGGTCTCTTCGTCTGATACGTCGCATATGAAGTCTAAGGGTGGTAAATGTCAGACCCCAGTAACTTTATAAGTCATGCTGATTTATGGCTCATAACATTTCGAGGAACTACTGATAACACTTACCAGTAAACCTTGAGAACCCTGGCCAGGGATTTAGGTGTTATAGCCGATCAAACATAGCGCGACATCAACTCCCTATACCGGAAGAGACGAAACCCCTCCTATCGCTCACTGTCTCCATGTGATTCGGGACTGTACCAAAAGTCCACCTGTTTGCACGACTCAATAGAGCCGTGGTAGGGTGGAAATCAAAGTACAGTGGGAACCACACAAGACTCCATGACGATCTCGGGTCTACAGAATAACCTGTACAAGTGTCACCTGAGAACTGCTATCTGACAATTGGTATATATACCATCTAGGAGTTCTCGGCGAGTCCTGTTCGGTGTACCCATTCTCCAATGAGCACCTGTGTACAATCTTTGATATCAAACACCAATGGTTGTGGAATCAACCATCGCCCCTCAGGGTCAGGAAACGTGCACACTAGTCTATCTTGGTAATACCGATGCCCTGTCTCGATATACCCTCGACTAGGAACCATTAAAGGATATGCTTATAGACTATCCAGGCCCCACTAGTATGATCTCATCATAATCCTGGTAGTCAAGCATAATCCTAAGGGCTTCATCAACATGCATATAAAGATATGAAATATTACACAAGTTAGGATGAAGATAAACCAGATAGCATACTATCATTTGGAGCAAAGATCGTTTCTGTACATATACATGCCTAGTATCCTATACAATATAGGCCTCTAGGGCATACATATCTAACATATACGCCATCCACCCGACTTTCCCCATAGATATAAATCTACTCACCTGCGGAACTCCTTGTTCAGCCGTAGTCAATATGCTTCGTCGTCTCGGAATCCACACGAAGGTACCTACAATACATACACAGTCGCAATACCATTAAAATCAAGTCCGGAAAACCAATACAGCACACGGTGCGCTCATAGGTTAGAACCTAAAGCATACGCATGCAAAACAACCAAATAACCCTCGTCGTTGACGTACAAACGTCCAAAGACCCAGTACAACATCAAATACTAAAAACCAAGTTTAAGAAATCGGAAACCATAAATCAGCAACTCAAAAAACCACCTCCAGATTTTTCCACAGGTACAATCAGCCAATTTTGCATATGGGGTAGGTCTAATTTGCCTAAAATGGAGCCATGGACCAAGCACGAGGCGATTCCATCGTACCAAGGCCACAATTTGCGGCCGGAATGAGATAATTTGTGGCCACAGTAGTGAGTTGGGATCTTGGGTCTTGGGGATAGCTTCTAGGGTGTCTGCATACCTCTCAGTAGTCGCAAAATATTTTCTATAGTTTCACGGTAACAGCAGATCTCTAAATACCATCACTAATTCCACAAAGATCCGATATCGGCAAATCTAAGGTTCGCATCTTGGTGTCTAGTCTCTGTTTTTGTCCAGAATTCTAACACTAAGGTCTTTTAACAGCCACTATACATCATGATTCCATACAAACACCCAAACCCTCTCTTGAATTTTCCAAACATCACTAAACAACATCAATTAAATTCTAAACTAACAATAGGATAAACTAAACACCATAACCTAACTAGGGTCTAGAATTATACCTCATTTGGAAACTCAAGAATTTTCTTGAGTTGCTCAATATCTTCAAAATCCAACTTTGCTTGGTCCAATGTGTTGAGGATGAGGTGGAGATCAATTTTAATGAAGGGAGTATAGGGTTTTAATGAAGATTTTGAGATGGGTCATGAGGGTAGAAGAGGTGGAGCTTGAAGATGAAGGAGGATGTGAAGAAAATAATGGGGGAGGAAGAATGATGGCTGCCCTCTCTCTCTCTTTCTCACTCTCACTCTCTATCATAGCATGCTCTCATGCCATGCCATGATGTGGTCCCCTCTCTCTCCCTCCTTAATAATTCATTCTCTTTTCTCACCATAAAACACATAATACCAATAAAACAACACAAATGAAACAACATGCCACAAAATACAACATGTCATGGTGCACTAGCCATGGTTAAATATAGAAACACGGATTTGGATTAATCGCGATTAGTAGTACACTAATAAATTTTTATTTAAACTTGCGTATAATTAATTATAAAAATGCCAAATCTAATAAATATATATTTAAATGAATAAATTATTTTAAATCTTCAATTATTTCACAATTATTGGTATATATTTATACTCTTTTACGAAAACCCCAATTTCGCAAATCGGGTAGTTTTCGTGAAATATATTATTTTAATATTAAATTCCAAAAATAATATTTTATATTTTCTGAAATGTTACAATCAGTCACCTACAAGCTGTCAGCGGTACTAGCTAGATGTAACGGCTACCCAGGTATTGAGCGATTAGAAGATCAACAAGCAAGCTTGTCAATACTCTCCATGAAGCCTATCAATAACACTTACCGTACAGTCCGGTCTCTTCGTCTGATATGTTGCATATCATGTCTAGGGGTGGAATCGTCAGACCCCAGTAACGTGATAAGTCATGCCAATGTCTGGCCTATAACGGTTCGAGAAACTACTGATAACTCTTATCAGTAAATCTCACCAGCAGCCCTAGCCAGGAACTTCCAGTTATAGCCAATCAAGCATAGCGCAACATAAACCCTAAATAGAGGGAGAGATGAAACCCCTCCTATCGCTCATTGCCTTCATGCGACTCAGGACTGCACCCAAAATCCACATGTTTGCACGACTTCTTTAAGCCGTGGTAGGGAGGAAATCAAAGCACAGTGGGAGCCACACAAGACTCTATGACGATCTTGGGTCTACAGACTAACATGTACCAGTGTCACCAGAGGACTGCTATCTGACTATAGGTATACTACCAACTAGGAGTCCTCGGCGAGTCTTGTTCGGTGTACCCATTCTCTAATGAGCACATGTGTACAATTTTTTATGTCAAACACCAATGGCTATGGGACCAACCATCGCCCCCATACAGGGTCAAGAAACGTACACACTAGTCTACTCTGGAATATCGATGCCCTGTCTCGATATTCCCTCGACTAAGAACAATTAAAGGATGTGCTTGTAGAGTACACAAGTCCCAGCAGTATAATCTCCATCATAGTCCTAGTAGTCAAGCTACATCCTAAGGGCTTTACCAATATGTATGTGAGAGACAGTATAATAATACTAGTATACATGTTAAGATAAAGGCAACCAAATAGCATACTATCATGTAGAGCAAGAAAGTCCTCTATATATATGTCCAAGCATCCACTATATCATACAATAATGGCATCTAGGGCATACATATTTCTAACAATCTCCCACTTGCACTAAGGTCAGTTGTTGTAGTATCTCATACCCAACATACCAAAAAGTCTTTCGATTAGCATCTGGGGGAGGGCCTTGGTGAGTGGATCCGCTGTGTTATCCTCTGTGTCAACTCTCCTGACCTCGATCTCCCGGAGATCAACTATCTCCCTAATCAGGTGATACTGCGTAAGAATATGTCATGATCACTGAGAGGACCGGGGTTCCTAGGCCAAACCCACAGCTCCATCGTTATCATAATACACAGGTATTGGATGCTCAATGGTAGGAACCTTACCAAGTTCATCTTATGAACTTGTTCATCCAGACAGCCTCTTCGGCAGCATCGTTGGTAGCGATGTATTTAGCCTCCATCGCCGAATCTGCTATGGTATATAGCTTTGAACTATTCCAACATACCACCCCTCCACTGAGGGTAAAGAAAAAACCCGAGACCGACTTATTGTCGTCCTTATCACTCTGGAAGCTCGAATCGGTAAAGGTCTCCTCCCAGGAGTTCACCGTTACCATACACCAAGAACATTTATTTAGCCCTTCTCAAGTACTTAAGAATGTTCTTCACAGCTTTCCAGTACTTTTCTCTAGGATCTGATTGATACCTACTCACTACACCTAGTGAGTAAGCTACATCTGGTCTGGTACATAACATCGCATACATGATAGAGCCTACTGCCGAAGCATAGGGTATCCCTTGCATGCGAGCCCTCTCTAAATCTGTCTTTGGAGACATCTCTTTGGAGAGAGTAATTCCTAAGCAAGCGGGTACATTACCACTCTTAGAATCTTTCATACTAAACATCTTTAGTATGGTGTCTATGTACATGGATTGGGACAATCCTAATATCCGTCTAGATCTATATCCCCAGGATGTAGTAGGAATCAGCTAGATTTATTATAGAGAACATGTGTGATAAGAAGAGCTTGACCGAGTGTAGCATAGGAACAACGTTTCCTATCGAGAGTATGTCATCCATGTACAATATGAGGTAGACAACCTTACTCTCTAATACATTCATATATATACATGGTTCATCTACATTTTTGATGAAGTCAAACTCTTTGACTGCTTCGTCGAAACAGATGTTCTAGCCCCTCGATGCCTGCTTTAATCTGTAGAATTGATTTAAGCAGCTTGCACACGCTTCCGCTGCTCCCACTGTCTACGAAGCCCTCTGGTTGTGTTATGTACGCGCTCTCTTTTAAATCACCATTTAGAAAAGCGGTCTTGATGTCCAATTGCCAGATTTCGTAGTCATGGTATGCAACAATGGCAAGTAGGATCCTGATGGACTTAAGCATAGCCGCTGGAGAAAAAGGTTTAGTCATATTCCATACCTAGTCATTGACGATAACCTTTTGCAACAAGTCTAGTTTTGAAAGTCTCAACTTTTCCATCTACACCAATTATCTTCTCAAGATACACTTGCTCCCAATGGGTTTTACCCCTTAAGGAGCAACTTCCAAAGTCCATACTTTGTTGGTATACATGGATTCCATCTCAGATCGCATAGAATCCAACCATTTCACAGAGTCTCCACTTGTAATGGCCTTCTCGAAACTAGTTGGGTCATCATCTACTATGATGCAATCCTCACTCCCACCGTCTATGAGAAAACCGTAGTATCTCTCAGATGGATGAGAAATCCTACTAGATCTGCGGAGTGGTTGAGGTTCGTTGGGGATTATTGAATCCTCCGGTTCCACCAAATCGTCAGTTATAGTTTGTGTAGCTGGAATTTCTTCCAGTTCTACCTTATTGCCACTAATTTCTTCACAAGAAAATCCTTATCTAAAAAGGTGGCATGTCGAGAAACAAACATTTTTTGTTCCTCAGTGTGGTAGAAGATATATCCTCGCGAAACTTTGGAATATCCTATAAACTTGCACAGAACTGACCTTGCCTCGATCTTGTCCGGATTTTGTGTTTAACATATGCCGGTAAACCCTATATCTTAACTTATTTAAGAGATGGTCTCTTCCCATTCCATATCTCATATAGAGTGGTAGGTAACGGATTTGTTCGGAACTTTATTCAATAGATATGCAGCTGTCTCAAGTGCATAACCCCAAAAGAAAATAGGCAACTCAGCATTACTCATCATAGAGCGCACCATATCTAATAGGGTGCGATTCCTCTGTTCCGATACACCGTTGTGCTTTGGTGTATACGGAGGAGTAAGCTGAGAGAGAATCCCATTCTCTTTTATAAATAGTCTCGGAACTCCGTGCTCAAGTATTCACCTCCTCGATAAAATCGAAGGACTTTAATACTTTTACCCGTCTGGTTCTCTACTTCGTACTTATATTCCTTGAATTTCTCAAAAGCTTCAGACTTGTGTTTCAAAAAGAACACATGTCCGAACCTTGAGAGATCATCGATGAATGTTATAAAGTACGAGGAACCATTCCTTCCATGTGTAGACATAGGACCGCATACATCACTATGTATCAGTCCCAATAGTTCAGTAGCTCTTTCTCCGTGTTCAGTAAACGGAGTTTTGGTCATCTTGCCTTTGAGACATGACTGGCAAGTTTCATAAGATGAAAATTCGAACGGATTCAAATATTCATCTTTATGCAACTTAGCCAGTCTTGTCGCATTGATATGACCTAGTCTACAGTGCCACAAGAAGGCTTCGTTCATTTCTAAACACTTCCTCTTGTGTGTGTTCTGAATGTTAAGAACTGTACTTTGATTCAGAACGTATATACCGTTACATAACGTTTCAAACCCAATCAACACTTGATTTTGGAAAATGTTTATAACATTATCCTCTAATGTGAGATTATATCTTTCTTTAGTTAGCAAAGAAACCGATATAATGTTGCACATCTTGTTTTGGACGTAGTAATAGTCGGAACCAATGTATTACCAGTTGGTAATACCAGGTGATATTTGCCAACTGTTTTGGCTGCAACAATTTCTCCATCCCAACTCTTAGAGACATATCACCCTTTTCCAGTTCTCTACCTTTCATTAGCCCATGCAACAAATTGCATACGTGGGATCCTGATCCGATATCTAATACCCAGGACGTAGGCAAACTGAGAAACAGTTCTGGGTAACGAACACTCCCAAAGAAGATGCATCAGCATGCTCCTTCTTCTCTTTGGGTGGCGTAAGAATCCGGGTATTCACTATTCCTTGCTCAGACTTATGACAGTCATAAAATAGAGCGGAACCTAGCCCAATTGTCACGACCCGGAAATGACACGTGACTGGCACTTGAATCATATGAAGTCTATAGGGTTCCATCTAATTCAAATAAGCCAAAATTCCAGAAATCTAAACCATTTTTAAAGAAAGCGTTTTGATAAAATAAGCCGAATATGCGTTTTTAAAACATCAAGTCTTTTCTGAAAATTTCGGCAGAGTTTCCTTTGTAAATACTGACCCCGAACGGGGTACAACATGATAAATATATGCATCAATGATAAAAGACATCCCTAAGCGGGAGCTAGCTTTTCGTAAAACGACGGCCACAACCACGCAAGCAATATAATATACAACACCGAAGGGCGAGGATCAAACTCAAAAGGAAACTCAAATCAACATGAAAACCCATAATAATACAACGCGTGACTCTAGGTCGAAAGAATATACATCATTGGTCTGCTAAGTCAATAAAAATACATGTCTGGTTGATAGAGTTTCTAGATACAATGAATAAAGTAAAGTACAATGGTGGTCACGATACAAGTGAACCCACCTACCAAAACAAACACCCGGAATGGAAGCAGTGTGCCAGCAAAGCCGTAACGAAACCTGTACGGCAAAACCTGCAAGAAACTGTGGCACAACGGGGGTGAGTTGCCAACTCATGAGTAGAAAACATCACCGAGCAGAAATCGTATGTATGACTCATCCTAGGTCAATACGATCAAATATATAAAAATCTTAAATGATAAGTCTGAAGCATGAAAAGGTGGCAAGGGTAAACATCTATACATAAGTGTAATCCCATGTGCTCGTGTCAGTGCCTCAGGTAGCAATATATCATATGTATGAGGTATGAATGTAATGTAATGAAAACAGAATACATGTAAATAAAGAAACTGTTTTCTTATTTTAGTGAGATTTCTGTTTATATAACACGAGGTATCATCAATGAAATCAACATAATCAGTGATTAGTATCGACACAAAACATAAATCCCAATATCTCCATATCTCAGGCTCCGGCTATCCGGACTGGCCTGTATTATCAAATCTCAATACCTCGATATCTCAAATCTCAATACCTCGGGCTTCGTCAGTCCGGATCGGCCCATATCATCAATCACACGACCACGAACGGTATCCTCCAGATATCCTGTCACGCCCCGCTTCCCAGTGTACGGCGAAGTGAACGCGACGAGGCCCGCTACGTATGTACTCAGAAGTACATACGCTAAGCGTAGCTAAACAATATAAAGTAAATCACAAGAGACGAAAGATATAGAAATAACAGCAACTTTTACTAATAACATTCTTTGTACAATGCATGAAAAGAAAATACAACTGAAATGAAAAGCGATGCCTAAACAGTGGCATAACAGAAATGAAAATACTGGAAAGAACAAGGTACAATATCTAGAGCTCGAGATCTTCGTGGAACTGCTCCAAATCTTCACCGGTGGGCTCGATCTCAGCTTGGTCCAACGCACCTGACGACATTCAAAGAAGAAAGAAATAGAATGTCGTCGGCGAACAGGTCGCTCGGTAAGTCCCAAAGATAAGGAGGAAATAGATAGAGAGTAAGAGAGAGAAAGAGAGTAGCTTTTAATGTTGTATTGTATTGTCATATTATAGTAGTATGGTGTTAACGCTATTATTGTAGCTTGGTACAGAAGGATACCAGTGTATACGAGAGGGGTCTCAGTATGCTAGAGACCAGGGCAAATGGAAGTACAAGGCTCTGTTATACAACCCGGAACAACGGCAATTGGATTCAGGTTAAGTGTCTTAATCTTACCATCTCGTGCCACCTTTAACACCTTCCGTACCAATCTACCCCTTAAACCCCGCGATGTCTTGTTTGTATTGTTATCTTGTAAACTTGTATTAATTGCATGATAGACTGACTGACTGACCGAAACCATGATATCAGGAAACGGTTATAACCGTAGAGTCATGTAAATGGAATACTGGGAGACATGTAAAAGGAATATCCATGGTTCGGTTCAGTCAAGTTGTATAGATTGATAATTGGATTCATAGATTCAGGTATTCAAATTGTGTTGGGATATAAGAGAATATAGATTGACTTGAATCATATTCAAGTCAGAAATAGTCAGACTCTAACCTGAGTCAGACTAAAAGAAAGGTAATTTGAAGTTCAATATTAGTTAGGGGCCTTATTGTAATTTGTAAAACTTGAGGAGGGTTTATGTAAAAAGTACTTTTGTATAGTTTTCAAACTACACCTCAAGTATTTATTATTCGTCTTTATAATTATAATGAACGTGAATTTTTATTTGTGTTATTCTAGTGAATATATCCTAATAAAAGTATTTAATTGTTTTATTAGAATTTCATGGTATTTTAATGTAACCTTAAATCTTGGAATTTTAGGAAAAAGGGGAAACTTTATATTATGATAAAATAGGTGTCTAAATGATAATTAAATACATATTAATACAAGAATAATTTTAAATAAATATTTTATTTTCCAAAAATCACATTTTTCTTAAATACCGTATTTTTAACCCTTCGAGACCGAATGCTCCTTGCGGAGGTCTGAATCTCGCACTACTAGCCCGCGGGTGCACGATGAACCGTACTATCCCTAACGGGTTCCCCAAAAGTGGGTTGTAGCGGCACTTTGCTTAGGTTTAACAAATACCTTTCATTTAGGAAAACGGTTTTATAAATATAGGGTATTTATTTGCAAAAGAGTATAGTTTTCCGTATTTTAGTTATTAGGGTTTCCTAAGCCAACTAGCCTATTTCTAAGGTCTAAACGATGAGTCATTAGAACCCTCAAATCGCCTCTTCACCGTCAATTGCGGCCAGGTAAGTGCCAGGTAAGTGGGAAGGAACCACATTCGTGGGCTTAATTAAAAACCACTAGCCTAGACACACTTGCCTAGACACCACAAGACAGTTTAGATAAACGATCGATGTCCATGACCTATCGTGCTTTCATTTTATTTAAAATTATATACAACTTAAAGCTTTCAAGTAAAGGTTATAAAGAATATGGTATTTTAGTGAAAAGTCCTGTAATGTCGTATTCTATGTTTTGACATTTATCAATTAGGGTTATATTTGAGTGTGTGTAGAGGTAGGTCATTACCTCGTGACTTATTTTAAGTTTTGATGAAGTTTAGAGGTGAAACACGACATGTTAAAGTTGAAGGTATTAAAGCGCAAGAATACGGTATTTGAAAACGTTATCATTTCATGTGTGAAATTTCATTCAAATTGCTTTCTACAAGTTTAGTGATCAAGATAAACATATTTAGGAGTGAGGGAATTAATTAGAACAAGAAAAATAAACTTCGTGGTATTTTTATGAAAAGAATACGGTTTTGCAAAGAAGTTATCATTTCATGTGAGAAAATTTGTTTAAATTAGTTTATGGGTGATTAATAGTCAACATGAATATGGGTAGGTATTATGTATTAGGTGACAAGTGGAAATTTGCAGAAAAACGAATCGAAAATTGGTTTATTCCGATTTCCGTCGGGTTCCAAAAATTCGTATTTTTATATTAAAGAAAAGAGAGATAGAAGAGATGGGACTTACGGGTTTGGACAAGCTAAGGAGGCTAAGGAAGGTGGTGGTTGTCGATGCGTCGAAAACATCGCGAAGGTTCTAGTCCGGTCGCCGGAATCCGTCGTCGGTTTCGACAGCGCTTCTCTTCTCGCTCTTCGTACCATGTTCTCGAGAATTTGGGAGAGTGGACTTAGAGTTGTGAGGTGAAAAGGTAGAGGGTAGGGGTCTTTATATAGGGCTAGGCTAGGGTTAGGGTTAGGATTAAAAAATATTTTTAAAAAATGTAAAATTCATTAAAAATTCATTAAATTTGGACTTAAAAGAGGTTTAATGGAAATTGTGTAACAGTACTGGAAAATTGGACCATGCAGGGGAATTGACCAAGTCAACACGAAACTTTTTCGTGTTGACGACTCGGCCGACCGGCCGAGTCCGGCCGGCGGCGCCGGCCGATTCGGCCGAGTCTGGGCCGAGTCGGGTGTCGTTGGGTAGGGTTTGGTCTGGGGGAGATTTTGGTATAGTTTATTTTTTATAAATCGCATTAATCTGTGAGTTATGGCTGTTTGACCGTTTGACTTCCCAAAAAAATTAAAACAAAATGATATAAAAAATATGTGGGGCATGGGATTCGAACTCTGGTGGCTTGGTTCAGCAGTGCAAGGTGTTACCAATGAGCTACAAGCTTCTTCTTGTAATTATTGTGGTTTTTAATTACTTAAACTGATGGCAGCAAGAACAAATACTCCTAGTATACATTAAATTTAAAGTAATTTCTTGTACACTAAAAATGGAGTTATTTCATTCTTGTAGCTTGTAATTAAAAACAAAAATAATTACCTAAATCTTGTGCTCAGGCTTAAATACCCCTTTGTGGATTTTAAAAATATTTTGAAAAAAATTTGTATAGGAAAAAATGTATAAGAAAATTAGGGTTGTTACATTCTACCCTTTTTATAAAAATTTCGTCCTCGAAATTTGTAATAGGAAAGTGTAACAGTGCAAAAAGTTTGGTGAATAAAAGTGATACGATGGTGGAAAAAAAGGCTTACCGGTGTTATCTTGACCTACAGTCTCGGCTTCTACAGCTTCTAATGTGAAGGTCTTTCACCGTGGTATATTCCTTCTAGCTGGAGGCACGTTCTGCCTTTGGGGCCTGTTTCTCTGCCCTCTAGATATGTCCCTCATTGCCTGTTGGAATTGGCGAGTAGGCTGTGCAGGTGGTGGAGCAAGTAGTGCAGGACGAGTTGCAGGAGCCAGGATGGTTGGCCGCTGCGGTTGGTTGGTGTATGTGTGAGATGAGTTGCTGTTGTAAGGACAGTTCCCAATTCCGTGGTTGGATGCGCCACAAATTAGACACAGGCCTTTTGCGCGCCTACAGTCCTTCCACTAATGTTCCTTTCTTTGGCAGTAATGGCAAATTTCTTCAGTCCTCCTGGGTTCAAACGATGGCCTGGAAGAGGCTCCACCTGCCATCTGGTTGGCAGGGCGTTTGACTCCTGCAGACTGAGGTATGCCCCTCTCTTTTATTACTGCCCCATAACTGCGGGCAGCTTCAAGGGCTTCCTCATGAGTCAAAAACTTTCCTGTGGCTAGAGCAGCCTTAAACTCTGTGTCTAAACCTTGCTGAAAACAACGAGCTCTGATCTCGTCCATTGGTATCAGATGTGCCGCGAATCGGCTCAACATAGTGAACTCAGCATCGTATTCATCTACCGATTTGTCCCACATTGATCCTTGCTGTAGATGAATAAACTGCTTCTCCATAGCAAACCTGGCAGTCACAGGGAAATATTTCGTGTCGAACTTCTCGCGAAATGTCTTCCATTCAATCGGCTGTACCAGACGGGTTTCTTCCGCCTTTTACCAATTGCGAGCATTATCCGTGAGCTGTAGTTTTGCTACACGGACCCAAGCGTTGTCTGGCACTTGAGCTGCTGCCAGATCGTCTTCGATGCTTTGTTCCCACTCTTCCGCTTCAAGAGGGCTTCCTTTACCAGAGAACTGCTTTGGGTGCAAAGCCCTGAATTGCTTTACTCCCGGTGCATCTGTCTCAGGATGACTCAGAAGTTGTTGCTGTCCCTCGAGAAGACTACGGATCGCATCAGATAACAGCGTTTGCTCAGTAGGTGGTGCGGGAACAGCTGGTGTGAGAGGTAGTGCTAAATGGGTGTTGTTGACGTTGGTGCTGGTGTTGTTCGGGGAATCCATAACCCTGAAGAAAAATTTGGATTAGGACAGATTCAAATACATGAAATGATAAGATTCAAGGAATAGAGATTTGCAAGATTCAAAGAACATGAATTGTAAAGAATGTTTTAGTTGCTGGTTCTTGTGTTATATTACTTAGGTTGTTCACGCAGACTAGAACTGCATGACAGGGATTCATACACCTCTGACCTGCATGGGCCACCAACAAAACCTGTCAAGCCCCGCTTCCCAGTGTACGGCGAAGTGGACGCGACGAGGCCCGCTACGTGTGTACTCAGAAGTACATACGCTAAGCGTAGCTAAGCAATATAAAGTAAATCACAAGAGACGAAAGATATAGAAATAACAGCAACTTTTATTAATAATATTCTTTGTACAATGCATGAAAAGAAAATACAACTGAAATGAAAAGCGATGCCTAAACAGTGGCATAACAGAAAATGAAAATACTGGAAAGAACAAGGTACAATATCTAGAGCTCGAGATCTTCGTGGAACTGCACCAAATCTTCACCGGTGGGCTCGATCTCAGCTTGGCCCAACGCACCTGACGACATTCAAAGAAGAAAGAAATAGAATGTCGTCGGCGAACAGGTCGCTCGGTAAGTCCCAAAGATAAGGAGGAAATAGATAGAGAGTAAGAGAGAGAAAGAGAGTAGCTTTTAATGTTGTATTGTATTGTCATATTATAGTAGTATGGTGTTAACGCTATTATTGTAGCTTGGTACAGAAGGATGCCAGTGTATACGAGAGGGGTCTCAGTATGCTAGAGACCAGGGCAAATGGAAGTACAAGGCTCTGTTATACAACCCGGAACAACGGCAATTGGATTCAGGTTAGGTGTCTTAATCTTACCATCTCGTGCCACCTTTAACACCTTCCGTACCAATCTACCCCTTAAACCCCGCGATGTCTTGTTTGTATTGTTATCTTGTAAACTTGTATTAATTGCATGATAGACTGACTGACTGACCGAAACTATGATATCAGGAAACGGTTATAACCGTAGAGTCATGTAAATGGAATACTGGGAAACATGTAAAAGGAATATCCATGGTTCGGTTCAGTCAAGTTGTATAGATTGATAATTGGATTCATAGATTCAGGTATTCAAATTGTGTTGGGATATAAAAAAATATAGATTGACTTGAATCATATTCAAGTCAGAAATAGTCAAACTCTAACCTGAGTCAGACTAAAAGAAAGGTAATTTAAAGTTCAATATTAGTTAGGGGCCTTATTGTAATTTGTAAAACTTGAGGGGGGTTTATATAAAAAGTACTTTTGTATAGTTTTCAAACTACATTTCAAGTATTTATTATTCGTCTTTATAATTATAATGAACGTGAATTTTTATTTGTGTTATTCTAGTGAATATATCCTAATAAAAGTATTTAATTGTTTTATTAGAATTTCATGGTATTTTAATGTAACCTTAAATCTTGGAATTTTAGGAAAAAGGGAAAACTTCATATTATGATAAAATAGGTGTCTAAATGATAATTAAATACATATTAATACAAGAATAATTTTAAATAAATATTTTATTTTCCAAAAATCATATTTTTCTTAAATGCCGTATTTTTAACCCTTCGAGACCGAATGCTCCTTGCGAAGGTCTGAATCTCGCACTACTAGCCCGCGGGTGCACGATGAACCGTACTATCCCTAACGGGTTCCCCAAAAATGGGTTGTAGCGGCACATTGCTTAGGTTTAACAAATACCTTTCATTTAGGGAAACGGTTTTATAAATATAGGGTATTTATTTGCAAAAGAGTATAGTTTTCCGTATTTTAGTTATTAGGGTTTCCTAAGCCAACTAGCCTATTTCTAAGGTCTAAACGATGAGTCATTAGAAGCCTCAAATCGCCTCTTCACCGTCAATTGCGGCCAGGTAAGTGCCAGGTAAGTGGGAAGGAACCACAGTCGTGGGCCTAATTAAAAACCACTAGCCTAGACACACTTGCCTAGACACCACAAGACAGTTTAGATAAACGATCGATGTCCATGACATATCGTGCTTTCATTTTATTTAAAATTATATACAACTTAAAGCTTTCAAGTAAAGGTTATAAAGAATATGGTATTTTAGTGAAAAGTCCTGTAATGTCGTATTCTATGTTTTGACATTTATCAATTAGGGTTATATTTGAGTGTGTGTAGAGGTAGGTCATTACCTCGTGACTTATTTTAAGTTTTGATGAAGTTTAGAGGTGAAACACGACATGTTAAAGTTGAAGGTATTAAAGCGCAAGAATACGGTATTTGAAAACGTTATCATTTCATGTGTGAAATTTCATTCAAATTGCTTTCTACAAGTTTAGTGATCAAGATAAACATATTTAGGAGTGAGGGAATTAATTAGAACAAGAAAAATAAACTTCGTGGTATTTTTATGAAAAGAATACGGTTTTGCAAAGAAGTTATCATTTCATGTGAGAAAATTTGTTTAAATTAGTTTATGGGTGATTAATAGTCAACATGAATATGGGTAGGTATTATGTATTAGGTGACAAGTGGAAATTTGCAGAAAAACGAATCGGAAATCGGTTTATTCCGATTTCCGTCGGGTTCCAAAAAGTCGTATTTTTATATTAAAGAAAAGAGAGATAGAAGAGATGGGACTTACGGGTTTGGACAAGCTAAGGAGGCTAAGGAAGGTGGTGGTTGTCGATGCGTCGAAAACGTCGCGAAGGTTCTAGTCCGGTCGCCGGAATCCGTCGTCGGTTTCGGCAGCGCTTCGCTTCTCACTCTTCGTACCGAGTTCTCGAGAATTTGGGAGAGTGGACTTAGAATTGTGAGGTGAAAAGGTAGAGGGTAGGGGTCTTTATATAGGACTAGGATAGGGTTAGGGTTAGGATTAAAAAATATTTTTAAAAAATGTAAAATTCATTAAAAATTCATTAAATTTGGACATAAAAGAGATTTAATGGAAATTGTGTAACGGTACTGGAAAATTGGACCATGCAGGGGAATTGACCAAGTCAACACGAAACTTTTTCGTGTTGACGACTCGGCCGACCGGCCGAGTCCGGCCGGCGGCGCCGGCCGATTCGGCCGAGTCTGGGCCGAGTCGGGTGTCGTTGGGTAGGGTTTGGTCTGGGGGAGATTTTGGTATAGTTTATTTTTTATAAATCGCATTAATTTGTGAGTTATGGCTGTTTGACCATTTGACTTCCCAAAAAATTAAAACAAAATGATATAAAAAAATACGTGGGGCATGGGATTCGAACTCTGGTGGCTTGGTTCAGCAGTGCAAGGTGTTACCAATGAGATACAAGCTCCTTCTTGTAATTATTGTGGTTTTTAATTACTTAAACTGATGGCAGCAAGAATAAATACTCCTAGTATACATTAAATTTAAAGTAATTTCTTGTACACTAAAAATGGAGTTATTTCATTCTTGTAGCTTGTAATTAAAAACAAAAATAATTACCTAAATCTTATGCTTGGGATTAAATACCCCTTTGTGGATTTTAAAAATATTTTGAAAAAAATTTGTATAGGAAAAAGTGTATAAGAAAATTAGGGTTGTTACATATCCGCCGCGCCAAACAATCACCGATAGGCAATCTGCCCCTGCCGAGCTCATCATCCTCCATGAAATCACTCTCGTCCCGGGGTACCATACTGGGTCCACCATGTACCCGAAACGGTTCCTACTACTCCTCGAATCGGGTCTCGAATCATGAAAACTCATGGTGGACGACTCATACATCATGAGAAAACCGCAACTTGCATTTTAGAGAGAGAGAGAGAGAAGTTTATATATGTTCTTGCGGTTTTCCCCAAATCCTGAAATCTCATGAAAATCCAAAATCCAAAATCAAGAGTAAGTACACAGTGAATATCGGCATAAAAACCCAAAATAATTCATAACCAATGAGTATATGAATGCATCTAATATCATGCAATGAGTGCAATAGTTAAACTAGCATATGAAAGCGATAACATATAGCAACTATCAGCTAGCAGGCTATGTCAATGAAATAATATTCACTAAAGTGTACGTGCCATGGCAATTACCGATGATGATGTGTGTGAGCCGGCAAGCAAGTGCACGTGGAGCATATGCATCATCGGTAATGGTGCTGGTGTCCTGACAGCATGATCTCAATAATGGCATGTGGAAACACAATATAAGCATGCAAATGTGATGCGAACAGCAATAATATGCGGGAGCTGAATAATAAACACAACAATGAAGAAGCTATATCAATATATGTGTGTGTGTGTGTGTGTGTCATACAGTTTTGCCATTTGAAATTACACGAATCGTGGTGTTTAGAAAATAAGTGCTACGGTGTTTTAGAAAAGATGTGTCTTTTGAAAATATTCGTATAATCTCTTGGCCTGTCTTTAAAATACTCACAATTCGTTAGTTTTGAAATAGGTATGACCTGAGTCTAGTCTAACATCTACAAATAACTACAGGACTAAATGAACAGTCTAACCGAAAGAGTAAGGGAAAACCACCTAAATCTGAGTCGATACATATAAATATAATAGTCGGTGATCCCGCCTCAATAATATCACGTACGATACAATATTAGTATAATATGACATCCTCGAGTCAAGAGTGCGGATCTATCATCAATATAGCTCGTACGGTAAATCCATCGTACGGCATCCCATATCTGGGTACGGGTCAAATAACACATTCATCACATCATTTATCCGATATCCTCTTTATCATATATCATGATCTGGGGGTACTGATCCAAGTCTAGTAAAAAACTGATATCATCTATGTATGCATGCGTGTGTATGAAAACACCACGCCCAAAGAACCCGCTAAACATCATGTCGTATCTCATAATACGAACCACGTCACATCACCGATCTCATGGCCTCAAGCCCAATCTCATCGACTCATCTCCAATCCCAAGTACTATCCTCATAATCCATATATATGTATACGTATATATATATATACATAGTCCCATACCCATGTGTGTGTATACATATCCCGATATACGCACAGGTAATAAAATGAATGCAAGTGTGTGTGTGCGTGTATGCAAATCACTACCATAGGGTTCGCGACTAAACACTAACTTACAAGTACACTATACTAATCCAAAGTCATTCCATATCACATCCGTATGTATATATATAATATAGATATAACGCATTCGTGTTCTATTACAAAACCGCGGGGGTGTTATACGCCATCCACCTGAGTTCCCCCGTAGATATATATCTACTCACCTTGATCTTCGTTTGCCGATGCCGACGTCTCCACACGCTTGCTTGTCGTCTCGAAGTCTTCGTGAGGGTACCTACATATCATAACACGTCGTATCGCATTAAAATCCAATGCGCAAATCGAAACGACACACGAATCACGCATAGGTTGAAACTTATGGTCTACTCACGCAAATCAACCAAAAATCACCCGATATAGACGTACAAACGTCAAGTGATCGATACAAAACACAAATATCAAAACTCCAATTCATAAACATCGCAAACATAAAAGCAGCAACTTGGAAAACATGCTCCAGATTTTATCCTAAGTCAAATTAGCCAATTTTGCATATGTGGAGGGTCTATTTTACTGGAGATAAAGCCATGGAACAAACACGAACCAATTTGGGAGTACCAAGGCCGCAATTGGCGGCCCAAACGAATAAATTTGCGGCCACAGTAAGGAGTTAGGGGCTGGGGTTTCAATGGTAGTCTCTAGGTCACCTGCACACTTCACTATGCTTGCTAAATATTTTTCAGGTGTCCCGGGTGTTAGCAGATTTCATTTTCCTATCACAATTCTCACAAAATACGGATATCGGGGATTTCTAAGTTCGCTAATTGGGGCTTAAATCTCTGTTTTAGGCCAATATGTTATCACTAAGGGGGGTTTAAGGTCACTACTAACCTTAATTGCACCCTAGAAATCAATTCCAAACCCTAACCTCAACTTAAAATTCTCAAAGTTCACAATACTTTACTAAATCAGTTTTAAAATACACAAGAGGCTAAAGGAAATGAAATACTATACTTAATATGAAAGAATTACCTCATTTGGCAACTCAAGAATTTCTTGAGTTGCCCAAGAGCCCAAAATGCAAGCTTTCTTGGTCCAAAGTGTAGCTTGTGAGCTTGTGCATGCTTTTTGTGAAGTGGGGATGATGTTTTGGTGTTGTTTTGATGTGGTTTTTGAGGCTTGAAGAGGGGGAGGGGACAAGGGCAGCATCCATGGAGGTGAGGGGAGAGATGATGAGGGTGATGAAGACAAAGAGAAATGGCCAAAGTCAAGGAAAACCCCTCTCATTCTCTCTCTTGCCCATGCTTTCTATTTTTTATTGTTTTTCCTTTTTCTTTTCTTTTCTTTTCTATTCTCTTCTCTTCTCACTTTAAGAACCCAAACCAAAACAAAAGAGAAGCCATGTAGGAAAATGTAATAAGTGTGAAAAAGGTGACATGGTGCATGTCTTGTGCACAAAATCGGGTTAATGCGAGATTAGCGATATTTAATCGCGATTAGCATTAAAAGTGAATATAATAAATCATAAAATTTCACATTTTTCTTAAATCTAATAAAACACCCTCTTTTTAGCAATTTCTATAATTTTTCAAAGTTTTTCCCAATTTATCGGTATTTAATTATACCGCAATATTAAAATATTCAATATATTTATTATTTAATTATAAAAATTCCCAAAAATAATATTTTATTTTTTCTGAAATGTTACACCAGTATAATAAGTAGGTTCTGTCAATACATACATATTATTATCTTGATTAAGGCGTGTCATTGGTCGCTACCAGGAGAGAGAGAAGAATAATCATTTTGTGTGCGCTCTTACAAGATTAGATTGGTTATTATATTATCTAATCAGGATGGCTCCCACTGTTTTTATTAAATCTTACTTCAAACCTTAAAAGGTAAGATTAGCCGGGATTAATTACATTCTATAAGTCCGCTAACCGGTCAGCCAGGCCAGTGTCGGTACTCCGAGGGAGGTTCCCCGTGCTTTCTCACGGACCTAATTAAAATAAACCTCATTTCCCTAGAGGCATAACCCCGTTGACACCTTTCTAGACACCTACTGGATCAGTTAATTGTAAAGTGTAAAACTCTCCCAGGAGTAACTCTTACTCGTAGTGGGTATCGGGATCCAACTATTATATATAAGGTATGCAATCTCATTGCAAATTTCAACACTTGAAATTCCCAATAATTGTTTTTACCCCTAGCGTCCTATGACCTTGACGCAGGCCAACAAACCATAGGTCACTAATGAAGTTCAACACGTTCATTTCTTGATTGAATTAAACCCACCCGCATGACCCTTGACGCAGGCCAACAAAGTCGCATGACTACCCTAATCCAATAACATCACATACTGCAGATAAGCACTAATTAGCTACCGCACACTACTCCTTGACGCAGGCCAACAAACGTAGCATGAATACTAAATAGCACTTATCTGAAATGACGGAGGGCTATGCAGGTTTTTAAGAAAACCATGAGCGTAATGAACTTGATATCGTTGTAGAATTCAGTGATTTTGAAAAGGAGTGGTTTAAGCTCCGCTTTTAAAATCGAGTAGTTTTCAAAAACAAACCCAATAGTATCTGCTAGCTTTTGCTAAAGAGGTCACTTCCGGTGAAAGGATCTCAGCTCTTTCCTCGTCGAATGAGGTGCTGGATATCCATCAAGGAATACCACTATGCAAAACAAGAACTACAGAAGCTATCATATTACTAAACCAAGTGGGTTGTAGCATTTGCAATTTTTTGCTAAAGAGGTCACTCCCGGTGAAAGGATCTCGGCTCTTTCCTCATCGAATGAGGTGCTGGATATCCATCAAGAAATACCACTATGCAAAGCAATAACCAGAGCTACCTTTTTTGAAAAACTTTTGATTCTACAACATCTTTAGGTTTCTTTTCTTTCATTAATCTCGTTAACGAAATCCCATCATTTAATGTTTCCCTAAACATCACAGAAAAATGAAACGAAAATAGAACGTACGTTTATACCATCCGCATTTACCACGGGGCCCCGTCATGCACCGTTAGGTTACTTAACTACCGGCAGAGCGGGGGCTGGACTAGCGCAGGTGTAAAACATAAGCAACGTTAATTATATATCATATATATAATATTACATTCTTCTCACGCGGTTATATGATCACATCACAGAACCAAACAGCAGAAGCAACATATGAAATATTGGATATATTAGAATGTCCGTGTTTTAAATTTAGCCAGTAATGTAAAATATGGATTTCACGGTCGTGATGAATAGCCAAACCCACATCACTAGACCCCTACAAGAGCGGAAAGTAACCCTACCAATTCTAGAGTTAGGAGACCCGGTCTCAACTCCTTGAGATGGTCTCCCACTGGACTTTAGAACCCGACTTCTTGCGCTCCCCACCTTGGGTCTATCCTAATGAGAAAAAGTAAATAATATACATGAATGGTGACATCATCTTCAACCCGGAAGTGTCCCAATAAAAAAATATTACATACAGATTTTACATGAATGAAAATAAAAACTCTCATCTCACATAAAAACCCCGAGCTATCAATCACGACAATCCAATAAAACATATCACCAGCAGCACATAACATCTCATGTCATCAACGTAAGTAAATACGCGTATACCGAATTTCGTTGACAAATAGCAATGAGATCGGGATACCCCACATATTACACTTACAGTCGCAGAAAAGAAATGAAAAACTACAATAATTAGAATCCGTATATCCTTAAACATCATAAACCCGGAATATCTCATATTACGGATTTCATGTCTAACCTGTTAGTTATATGTATGCCCTAGAGGCCATTACTGTACATTGGATGTATATTGTATTGGATGCTGGGACATATATAGGGAGGACTTTCTTGCTCGACATGATAGTATGCTATCTAGTTACCCTTTACCTTAACGTGCACACTGATTGTCTCTCTGTTACATGTTGGTAAAGCCCCTAGGATGTGTACTTGACTACCTGGACTATGATGCGGATCATACTAGTGGGGACATGGTAGTCCATAAGTACATCCTTGAAAGTCCCTAGTCGTGGGTGTATCGAGATGGGGCATCGATATACCAGAGTAGACTAGCGTGTACCTTCTCGACCCATACAGATGGACGATGGATGATCCCATATCCATTGGTGTTTGACATCGGAGATGATATACGGGTGCTCAGTAGAGACTGGGTACACTGGATGGACTCACCGAGAACTCCCAGATGGTATTATACCTCACGTCAGATGGCAGTTCTCTGGTGACACTGGTACAGAGTAGTCTGTTGACCCGAGATCGTCATAGAGTCTTGTGTGGTTCCCACTGTGCTTTGATTTCCATCTTACCACGTCCAAGAGGGCGTGCAAAACGGTGGTTTTTGGGTACAGTCCCGAGTCACATGGAGGCAATGAGCGATAGGAGGGGATTCGTCTCTCCCGGTATAGGGAGTTGATGTTGCGCTGTGTTCGATTGGCTATAACAGGAAATCCCTGGCCAGGGTTGCTGAGATTTACTGGTAAGTGTTACCAGTAGTTTCTCGAATTGTTATAGACCTCGTATCGACACGACTTATCGAGCTATTGGGGTCTGACGTTTACCACCCCTAGGCAAGATATGCGACATATCAGACGATCAGACCGGACTGTACGGTAGTGTTACTGGTTCGATTCACTAGAGCGTGAGCGGGCTTGCTCGTCGATCTTCAGATCGCTCAATACCCGGGTGGCCGTTACGTTTAGCAGACCGCTTGCGGCTTGTGGATGTTTGATATGATCATCATCCGCTGCCGGCGTATTGACGAGTCTTTAGAGTCCTACACAGAGGTTTCCTGGCTCAAGCAAAACGAAATAGGAGCGCATATGAGATATGTGCGGGACGGAGAATAATGCGTGTATGTGATACCGTATTTCATTCTCGCGATGATTATATCGAATGGTTGTATGCGATATAACCTAGTTATCGAATCGAGGATTGATTCGATAAAGCGATACATTGATATTAGTCGGTTATATGCGATATGACCGGGTCGTTAAATCAAGTGTTGATTTAATGATTTAATGTATAATTATATATATTTGATATATTACTTTGCATTAACTAGTATCGGTTCACTTTAAATGGATATTCTCACTCGGATGTGCACATTGTATATGTGATATACTTTTGTGCACTTGATTGTATCATGTTTGATGATACATGTTTACTTGGTTAAGTGTAAAGAATTAAACCATGGTTAAACTTATGATTAGGGTTTTATTTCCTTTTCTCATTTATTTATCTATTTATTCATTTTGGAAAATAAATGGAAAAGAGAAAAGAATGGTGGCTTTTTTTGTTGTTTAGTTGAAGCTTCATGAAGCTTTGACTTTGACCACCATTCTTATCTCATCCTTAACCCTAACCATTCCTTTAACCTTGGTCAATTCTCTACACATAACCATAGTTACTATTATGATAAGATTTATTATTCTTTTCTTTTCTAAAAAACTCATCATATCATTTCTTCTTCTTCTTCCTTCAACTCAAGAAGAAAACCTTGACTTCATCAATGGTGGATTGATGAAAAGTGTGAGAAATCCAAAACTAAAGTCTACCCACTTCCTATTTCTTCATCCTCTACCTCTTGCCAAGTGGTAGAGTGTGTTTCCTTCACAAGTTTTCAAGACTTGGTGAAGGTGGAGCTCGATCTAGTGATGCTTCGACGTAGATCATCTTCGGCACGTCGTCGACGACCTAGCCCGTCCATTCTCCGATGAAGCCGATGCTAGAGCCCGGATTTGATTTGGACAGCGGAGAGGACCTCATCTCGGAGCCATGGAGGTGGACAAACGGATCTACAAAGGTTGTATTTCCGTATCCCTTTAGTTTAATTGTAAACTAGTTCTTTTTCGCCTAAACATCTAGCCAACGGTCCGTAGTCTAGGGTTTCTCGGCACCTAGAATTTTTTGATATTGGCATGGTTGATGCCTTGTGAGACCTCATTAGGGTGCCTAGGAACCTTTCATAACCTATAAACCTTGATTTTAGTCTAAAATTGAAAACACTTTTCAATTACTTTAATCGGGTGATTCGACAAGATTCCGGACTACATTATCGAATACTCATCGGAAACTTTAGCAGATGGCCGCACCCTCGATGTTGTCGACGAAGTGAACTAAGGTGGAACACCATGGCCGTGGGCACCTGAATGGGTGCTTTTGGCAACGGGGTTTTCCTATAGTCACTTGGTCGGGGCTATGGAGCGTGGCTGTCTACTTGAGTTACCCGACGAGTGTTCACGTACAATACGCGATTGCGACAGAGTTTTGATCCGAATCAAAACTCTGTGGCAACCGATTAACCGAGACTAAAACACTAGATTTACAATATACTAATTAGTTTTCATAAAATTAATTATTTCGGATTCTAAGAATTGTATCACATATCATCAAGATTTATACAATTTTAAACTTTTCGATCGATTTAATAAACACCCACAAATTCCAGAGACATCAACAACTTGAGTCTCAATCAAAATATCCAGAAAGTGCAAAATAAGATACTAGAGCAGCATAAGAAATATGGAGCCAAACCACCACAAAATGGAGGCGGAACCGCGGCTAAACAGGTGGTTTAGCCGCAGTTCTGCGGCACTTTAATTGAGTTGGCTCCTGAAATTTCTTGGGGCTCCACTAAATTACCTGCACGATTTTCTGCATATTTTTAATCACCAAGATTCCAACTTTTGAAAAATCGACAGAAACTTGATAAACCGGGCCTTTCGAAAACCGATCGAACACTTTAACATCGTAAAGACCTACCCAAATGTTCTATCTTCGCTCTGATAACATGAAAGTGTACCCTAGCACCGCCATGAGGTCCTAGTAGCATCAACCATGACAAATTTGAATTTTTTCGGGTGCTAAGCTAGACTAACCAAGATCTTAACTAGAATTTTAGGGTTTCCTATGATGATATCAAGAACTAAAGAGAAGGAAAGATCATACAACCTTTGATGACCGTGTCCTTCTCTTCTAAAGCTCCAGGATATAGTCCACGCGACTCCACTAGGCTCCTCTTCGAGTTTGAACGAGCCTCTTCCGTGATCTTCACGCCGAAGACGATCCACCCGAAGTCCCTGTAGCTCAACCTATCTCTTCACTAAACTATCTTTAGTGAAGGAAACACACTACACTTGATCCGATTGCTAATCAAGTGTAGGATGGTGAAGTATGGGTGTTAGTTTGCTCACTAATTTGTTCAAGCTTCATAGTTCACATCACATGTGAGGGGTTGAAGCTTGAACACATGAAGAAGAGGAAGAAGAAGAGGAGAGCTCAACTCAAGAAAGAGCAAGCATGGAAAAATGATCAAGTGTTGAATGGCATAACCCTTGCTCACTCATTGAAGCATGGTTGAAAAATCAATAAATTTATTCAACCATACTTCAATAGTGTTGCAAGACTAATAAAGTAATAAAAATTCCATGCCACACCCACTCCATAAATATCTCTCCATATTTCCACCTCATTTTCAATTTTCCAAAAATAGAAAATACATGTCATGCTTAATATATATATATATATATATATCATATATATATTAATATATAAGAAAATATTTAGTGAGCTAATAATATTAGTTAAGATATAATTATATCAAATATAATATATATCACATTATTAAATCAACACTTGATTTAATAATCCGGTTATATCATATATAACCGACTAATATCATTTATCTGTATATCACATTATCAAATCAACACTTGATTCGATAATCCGGTTATATCACATATAACCTGACCGATAATAGATAACTGCCAGATTACAATACGGTATCACATACACGTATTTAATCAGGCCCCTGCACATATCACATATGTGCCCTACTTCATTTTGCTTGAACCAGGAAACTTCTGTGTGGGACTCTAAAGGCTCGTCAATACGCCAGCAGTAGGTGATGATCACATCAGTTACCTACAAGCTGGCAGTGGTACTAGCTGGACGTAACGGTTACCCAGGTATTGAGCGATTAGAAGATCAACAAACAAGATTGTTCATACTCTCCATGAAGCCTATCAGTAATACTAACCGTACAGTCCGGTCTTTTCGTCTAATATGTCGCATATCATGTCTAGGGGTGGAATCGTCAAACCTCAGTAACGTGATAAGTGATGCCGATGTCTGGCCTATAACGGTTCGAGAAACTACTGATAACTCTTATCAATAAATTTCAGCAGCAACCCTGGCCAGAGACTTCTAGTTATAGCCAATCGAGCATAGCGCAACATCAACCCCCAATACCGGGAGAGACAAAACCCCTCCTATCACTCATTGCCTCCATGCGACTCGGGACTGTACCCAAAATCCACCTGTTTGCATGACTCCTTTGAGCCGTGGTAGGGAGGAAATCAAAGCACATTGGGAGCCACATAAGACTCTATGACGATCTCGAGTCTACAGACTGACATGTACCAATGTCATCAGAGGACTGCTATCTGACGATAGGTATACTACCAACTAGGAGTCCTCGGCGAGTCCTGTTCGGTGTACCCATTCTCTAATGAGCACATGTATACAATCTTTGATGTCAAACACCAATGGCTATAGGACCAACCATCTCCCCCATACAGGGTTAAGAAACATACACACTAGTCTACTCTGGAATATCGATGCCCTGTCTCGATATTCTCTCGACTAGGAATAATTAAAGGATGTGCTTGTAGACTACACAAGTCCCAGCAGTATGATCTCCATCATAGTCCTGGTAGTCAAGCTACATCCTAAGGGCTTTACCAACATGTATGTGAGAGACGGTATAATAATACTTGTATACATGTTAAGATAAAAGCAACCAGATATCATGTTATCATGTCGAGCAAGAAAGTCCTCTATATATATGTCCTAGCATCCACTGTATCATACAATAATGGCCTCTAGGGCATAAATATTCCTAACACCATGATAATTGCTAAACAAATAGCAGTTGCCAGTCGCCGACTAACCAACCAATCTCAATATTCATATCACAGTGTTGATCCTACTCCTTTTTATGAAACTTGGGTCCACCCTTCTAATTCTTATCCGCGGTACCAAACTTTCACACGCTCTAAAGTTGACACTTCTCTCGAGGCTAATGCGACAAGTCATAGACGCGTGTTGATTGCGGAACACATTGAACTTGCCCAAAGCCAACAAGTAAGGGCATCTCTTCTTAAAATTTCTCTTCAGGCTAATGCGACAAATCATAAACGCATGTCAATTGCGGAACACATTGAACTCTCCCGTAGCCAACAATTAGACACATTCCAACCATACTCAACTTCCTCACCTTATCTAGAAAGTGCCTCTGAAAATCAATTAGGAAGTTACACGGTTCAAAGAGAATCCTTTATTGGAACTTCTTCACAAATCATGTCTAGTTTTGAAGAAGTGTTGGAATTGAATAGTGAAAAAGAACAAGAGACCCGTCAAAGTCAAAACAAAACCAATTCTTTTGATCTCGACACCTTCCATCCTGCACTTCAACCGAATATATTCGATGTTCAACCGTTTCATAATCTTAGTGATGAGGTGCCCGAGAATAACATGTTTGACTTTGCGAATAGTGAGCATGAAAGAGAGCTTGACACCATTTCAAATCAAACCGAACCAAGTGATTTATCTATTGGGGATAGTATAATTGATGAATTTTTAAATACCTATTTGTTTGATTTGACCGAAGGTATCAGTGAAAGCGGTGATGAGAATATCGTTGAAGATGAACCCGTTATGATAGATGAGTCGGATTCTCTGACCCATGATGTCCCTACTATTGAATATGAATATCTTCCTATACAATTAACCGATTCTGTTCTTACCACCGACTTATCCGAGAAGCAGAACGATATTCAGCCTTCATTTCCCACATCTGGTTCAACAATTTTCGACACCCAAATTTGTTTACCCATTTCATCTCCCACTTTTTTTGTTCTTCTTCTAATCTTCCTTTAATTCTATCGAGTTTTGATGAATCACACTCTCGAGTTCTATAATTTTTGAAAGAACACTTGATTTAGACTCTTTTGAAAATAAGGTAAATGAGCTTTTCAAGTCTCCTACCTCAATAATTTCTTACAAATCAAGTGTGTTGAATTCTGGCGCGAAACAGATTGACATTGCAACGTTCAACCGTCCTAGTGAATCTGCTAACATAGATATCGATTCATTTCTTTCTTATGAGATTATCACTCAGACCATCGATGAAAGTTTCGAACATATTTTCGCCGAAGATCTCACATTCCTAAATGACATGGATGTTGTGATAAATCAACATCCACCCGAAGAAGTTGAACCGCCACCCTTTTTTCTTATCAAGTACGAGAATGCGAATATTCTACTCATTCCTAATCATTCACATTCTCGTTTTAATCCACCATCACTGTTTCGTCTCTACAAACCGAGACATAAACATGTTCAATTACACCTCTTATCTCCTCCCCACTTCTTCACATCTATAGGTGGCATGATCTTCTACCAATCATGGTGTTATATTGATAAAATATTTGAATGGTTGGTGTTGACTTTTGGTCTTTGTAAAACTTTATATAGACCAATAATATTCCCCCCCTATAATTTTAAATGCTTAAAATTGTTTAAGTCAAGTTTGGGGGGAGATAAATATACTTTGGCTCTAGAACGAAAAGAAATTTTTTACGACTGTGAGCCAAAAATAAGTTTGGGGGAGAATTTCACTGTCATTAATTCTTGTCTCCTTTAATAACTTTTCTCCCAATTCTACAGGTTTTGAGATTAAAAGATGACATCGGTGAGGACACTGCTGCAAATAGGTTTGGGAGAGATTTGTGCTTATTTACGTATCATTTTGTATTATACTATACAAAAGCACCAAAAAAAATTTGATAATGAAAGTTAGAAAGTGAAAATTACATATGAAAGATATGAAGATATTTAAGAAAAGTAAGAAAGTTAGATGTTTTAAAACAAAGCTGGTAATACGCAGTCATGAGCTGTTGTTCCAAGGGTTGGTAAGATGAAGGGAATCACTAATCTGAGGATAAAAATAAGTCTGAAAAACAGTCCATATTCTTGAGGCCAAACATTTGAACGTTTATACCCTACTATACGCACTTGCACACATCTTGAAACTTGGGATAGTAGAGGATACCTTGAAATACTCTTGTCTAAAAGCCTTAGTATGAAGAAAAATATATATATATATATATCAACAAAATATAAATGACGCATAAAATATAAATGATGAAGAAAAATGAACACTGATTTTGTAATTACTTAAGGCAGCATAAAGAAAATATAGCAATGGTTCTTTATCACCTAGTGTCTTAGACCAACTGGTTTGGGAGTCACTGCAAAGCTTTAGGTGCTGCAAAACTAGGATATTACTAATTACGCCTTAATGAGTGAGCACATTTGGTAATCGGTTGGTTAGTAGCTCAAGAAGTATTAACGGTCACATGAAGAATGTGTGAGCAATTCCATTTGAAAATATTCACCGACGAAAAAGTACTAAGGAAGATGAACAAGAGTATGATAGCTTGAATTGAATTCTCTAAGTGTAGGGATATCTTTTACACCCACGTAGAGGTATATGATCGATGTTTGGAAGAAAGGTAGGGAGGAAGACTAAATACGATGTTTTATTAAGGGATGATGTGATTTCTGACATCTTTTCAAGACCATTAAGATAGGGCTCATGGCAAATAAAAATCTAGTGTAGTTTAAAACACTTATTTTCAAGTTCTTTCTTTTATACATGTTCCTTATCTTTGTATGTAACTTTCACCTTCTTTCTTTTATTATGGGATTTTGTGGGTGTAATCCGCTGAAAACCCTCAGGAGACAACACTCCTCCTACTATGGACACCTAGAGGTTTAAAGGATTGTTGCACGTGCTCAGTGCAATCGTGTTGCCTACGAAAGTGTGCTAGGTTTTTCTTTTTCTTCTTTTTCTCTCTTTAATAACTAGTTAGCTCAGGTCGATCAAAGTTAAGTTTGGAGGTATTTGTTTAGTCTAAAATATTGCACATTGATTGAACATTTTCCCTACTTTTGTTAAGTGCTTAAAAGTGTTTATTGTAAATATAGAACATATATGAGTTTATCTGTAAAATATTTATTATCATATGTTTCTACATTATAATTAACAAAATGAGGGAAAATATATGCATATAATATTTATATAATATTTTAGTAATTAAAATATGCATATCATATCAAATATCTCTAATCAATATTCTTAAGGTTTAATATCATATAAAATGGTTAGGATAATATCTCAAATATAACAAATATTACTAACACTATAAATTGAGATATTGTGCAGATATGAGCTTAGGTTTGGAATCCTCGAGATTCGAGATGTCGGAATCAAATCTGTCGAAATATTGAAGCAAATCAGAAGATCATAAACGGCAGAGACTCAGAATAAGATTTTTAAAATCCAGACATCGAAGAGATCTACAAATGTCAACACCAGAGACCACAAAAAATCCCAAGATCTGATCCTACTATAATGTCGTGGTTGGCCGGCCAAACTACCCTAAATGCGGCGGATCTGCGGCGGTTTTGTGGGCGTAGGATTTGAGATTTTTTGTATAGGATTTTAACAACAAATATTATTATATGGAATCTTGGATTGATAGTTTATGTGACTATTTAAGGAACCGAGAGCTTCATATGAAAAGGTATCACCGAATATATCACCGACAAGATCAAGAGGTCCAAGACGATCCACGAATCGACGTGATCAATCAACTCAACATCTACATCCATACGAGATACGATCGAGAGCAACTAGGCTTCTTTGTATTCTACTTTCAAAAAAAAAATTTACATGATAAGTTGATTAATAAAGGTAGATCATCAGTTTAATTATTTCGCATTTACTTTCTGCATTTAATTTCTGCATTGCTTTCTACATTTACATTATGATCTCTTTCTTTATCTTCTCTTCTATCTCAACCATGCGTGAATAATTCTAGTTTGCTCGGGTTCGTAGGATTAGGGTAGAACAATGGATGAGAAAATATTTTAACTTCTTTTACATCTTTTAGAATTTATAAACTTTAACAAAATAAATGTTAACATTCTTATCGGGCGCGCTATCAATTTATTGATAGTCACGACCACGATTTGAGATTAGATTAATAATTGTTTTGTTAAAAGCTAGACATAAATAGAGATCAATGAAAGGACAAGGGTTAATAGTTGGGAAACCCTAGTTTCCTCCAAAAACCCTAATCTTCGTTCATCACTATCGATCTAGATTTAAATCTATCAAAAGATAAAAAAAAGTCATCTTTAATTAGTCATCCATTACTACCAAATTCTATGAACCCTACAAGCCTTTTCGTTATAAATTCTACATCCGTGTTTAACATAGATTCAAACAAAATCAACCTTCTTTTCATTCAACTCGTCTAAAGAAAGAAAAGGTTTCATGTTTCCCTGCGGACGACCCGTACTCATCTCGGCTAGCTACTAGCGACACCGTCTTGATTGCGGTTACTTTACAACACACTTTTTCCAAATGATCAATCAATATACATCTACTCACCTACTATCCTCGCTCTAGCCAAAGTCGATGAACGTCTTGCTCTCCCTTGTCGTCCCGAAAGTCCACGTGAAGGTACCTACAATTCAACGCATATCGTATCGACATCAAAAATCAAATCCGAAAACCGACATGGTAAACGGGACGTACATAGGTTAGAACCTATGGTCCACGCATGCAAGAACAACCAAACAACTCCCGACGTTGACGTACGAACGTCAAACCACCGAGTCAAAACTCAAATATCAAAAAACCAAGTTTCAAATATCATAAAACATCGCCAGAAATCATGTAAAACGACTCTAGATTTTTATTAATTTAAAATTCGATTTCTTTGCATACATGGTAGGTCTAGTAATCTAAAAAGTGAGCTACGGACCAAGTTTCAGACCTTAACTCCAAAATTGGGCCGCAAATTGTGGCCAAATCAAATAAAACGGCGGCCAAAAGATGAAGGCTTGGGCTTGGGTTTCTAAGGTAGCTTCCTAGTGGTATGCACATCTCATTATATCTGCAATTTAATTTTCTGAGTCTCCGAGTCATTCCAGATTTCATTAGAACACCACAATTCAACAAAAACCCGATGTCGGAAAATTCCAAGCTCATGTCTGGGACTTCTAAACTCAAGTTTAGTCCAGAATTCTACCACTAAAAGGTTTTAGGTCACTAACTAAACCTCAAATACACATCCACAACTCAAAACATCCAATAAATCTCATCCTAGAATTTTCCAAGATCACTAAACCTACACTTGTTTAACTCTAAACTATTATAGGAGATTAGGGAAACTTAACACTTAACTAAAAGTGAGGAAATTACCTTCCAAGAGCAACTCAAGAAAATTCTAAGATGGCCAAAGTGCTCAAAGTCCCAACTTGATCCCATCATGGTGTTTGTAGTAATGTTAGGAACATTATTTATGAAGGTTGGTAGGGGTTTTGTTGAATATTTAAGAAGGTTGTATGGTGGTAGTGAGCTAGTGGAGGTGGAGTTGGAGAAATAAAAATGGAGAAGAAGATGAAGAAGAATGGGAGGTGAAGAAAATGAAGAGGTGAAGAAGGGTCAAGAGGAGTGTAGAACTTTCTCAACTCCTCTCTCTCTCTCTTTCTCTCAACCATGCCCTTTTTGTCCCCACCCATTTTTATTTATTCTTTTCTTTTTCTTTTCTAATTAAAACCAAAACCATTTAAAAGCAAATGAAACCATTGTTAACAATATGAACAAGTGTTA
Source organism: Agapanthus africanus (assembly GCA_030015575.1). Taxonomy (NCBI): domain Eukaryota; kingdom Viridiplantae; phylum Streptophyta; class Magnoliopsida; order Asparagales; family Amaryllidaceae; genus Agapanthus; species Agapanthus africanus. The sequence continues at coordinate 479,035,214 of CM057343.1, forward strand.
CAATATAAAATGTTGCATGTCATGATACATAAACACGGTTAATACATAATTAGTAAAATATTAATCAAGTTTAGCACTAAACTTGTATACAAATAATTGTATAATGATTCATAAAATGTCCAAATTAAATAAATGCTTTCATAATCAATAATTCATAATAATTTCCAAATATTTTCCAAAATATAGGTATAAAATTATACCGTTCCATTAAAACTAATTTTCCATACTTTTATAATATTCATAAAATTTATTATTTTATTATTTAAATTCCAAAAATAATATTTTATATTGTTGAAATGTTACATAGTAGTTCTCTGGTGACACTTGTACAGGTTAGTCTGTAGACCCGAGATCGTCATAGTGTCTTGTGTGGTTCCCACTGTGCTTTGATTTCCTCCCTACCATGGCACAAAGGAGTCGTGTAAACAGGTGGATTTTGGGTACAGTTCCGAGTCACATGGAGGCAGTGAGCGATAGCAGAGGTTTCGTCTCTTCCGGTATTGGAAGTTGATGTTGCGCTATACTCGATTGGATTTAACAACAAGTCCCTAGCCAGGGCTGATGAGATTTACCGGTAAGTGTTATCAATAGTTTCTCGAAAGGTTATAGGCCACACATCAGCATGACTTATCGAGTTAGTGGGGTATGACGATTCCACCCTACAGACTCGATATGCAACATACTAGACGAAGAGACTGGACTGTACGGTAAGTGTTGCTTATAGGCTGTACGAGAGTTTGGACAAGTTTGCTTGTTGATCTTCTATTCGTTCAATACTTGGGTAGCCGTTACGTCCAACTAGTACCGCTGACGGCTTGTGGGTATCTGATGTGATTATTACCTACTGCTGGCATATTGACGAGTCACAGAAATTAGAAACCCTAAATTTCATAGGTTAAGATATGCAGTCACGATCCAAGCCCCAAAATTTCTCATCCAACGGCCCTAGATGTGCTGCAGATCTTCCGCGTATATGCCTATTTGGCCGCCCAACCGCGGCTCTTTGGTGGGATCATCATCTGGGATTTTTTCTGCAGTTTGGTGTTGACATTTGGAGATCCTCTAGATATCTGGATTTTGAGAATTTAACTCTGAGTCTCTGTCGTTGCTAGATCTTATGATTTGCTTCAATATTTTAGCAGATTTGATTCCGACATCTCGGATCTCGAGGATTCTAGAACTGATCTAAATCTGCACAATATCTCAATTCATAGTATTAGTTATATTTGAGATATTATCCTAATCATTTTATATATGATACAATATTTTAAGAATATTGATTAGGGATATTTGATATAATATGCATATTTAAATTATCAAAATATCATATAAATATTAGATACATATATTTTCCTTCATAATGTTAATTATAATGTAGAAACATATGATAATAAATATTTTACAGATAAACCCTCATATGTTCCATATTTACAATAAACACATTTAAACAATTAACAAAAGTAAGGAAGTGTTCCATCAAATGTGCAATATTTTCGACTAAACATTCATCCATGGGGTTTGTAGTGAGCTTGTGATCATTTTTAGTGAAGGTAGCAAGGTATTTTGTGGTGGTTTGAAGGGTGTTTGTGGGGTGGTAGTAAAGTGGAGGATGAAGGAGAAGGAGGTGGAGAATGGAGGTGAGGAAAATGAAGAGAGAAGTGAAGAAAATGAATGAAGAAGGAAAGTTCAAGGAGCCATACTCTCATCTCTCTCTCTCTCTCTCTCTCTTGGCATACCCATGCCTCATCATGTTGTCCCCCACTCTCTCTCTCCGCAATTATCTTTCTCTTTTCCTTTCTTTCTCTTTTTCTCTCTTTCATATAAAACCAAATATCAATAAATACAAATCAATAAACATGCAACAAAATGGAACATGTCATGATGCACTAGCCATGGTTAATTAAAAATGCGGTTTTGGCTTAATCATGATTAGTAGTGTACTAATTAAGTTTAACTTAAACTTTCATATAATTAATTGCATAATTATTTATAAAATGACCAAATCCAATAAATACCTTTTTAATAAATAATACAAATTAGCATCCAATTATTTTTCAAATATTGGTATATAATTATAGCATTTTACGAAAACCCCAATTCGCAAATCGAATAGTTTTCGTGAAATATATTATTTTATTATTTAAATTCCAAAAATAATATTTTATTTTTATGAAATGTTACAGAAGCATATCCAATAGGGTACGATTCCTCCGCTCCGATACACCGTTGTACTGTGGTGTATACGGAGGAGTAAGTTAAGAGAGAATACCGTTCTCTTTTAAATAGTCGAGGAATTCCGTGCTTAAGTACTCCCCTCCTCTATCAAATCGGAGGATCTTGATACTTTTTCTAGTCTGGTTCCCTACTTCGTTTCTGTATTTTTTGAATTTCTTAAAAGTTTCAGATTTGTGTTTCAAACAATACACATATCCAAACCTAGAGAGATCGCCGGTGAATGTTATGAAGTATAAGAACCCACCTGTAACAACCCTAAACTTTATGTACATTTTTTTTTGTAAAGTACAGAGAGGATACCTTAGCATGAGCACAAGTTATATATTTAAATTGCTCTAGAACAGCAAGAAAGAGCTTGTAGCTCATTGGTAAAAGTCTTACACTGCTGTGACATAGCCTCTGTGTTCAAATCCCCCAGCCACATATTATTTTTATTGATTTTTCTTTCAAACTTTTAGGAGCTCAAAATTTTGCACGTGCACTGCACGTAAAATGAAAAGTCCCACTAAGCTCAAACATGTGGAAAATGATATTTAAACAGACCCTGACACATGGCCAAAATCAAAAGCCCAACCCATTGGATTATACCGGCGAGATGAAGCATGGGGCCGGCGCCGGCGCCCTCCCTCCCCGTTGCAAATGCTCCCAAAAATTTTCCCTAGAACCCCTTGGCCTACCCCACTACCCCCATACTGTTTGATTTCCCTGCATTTATCCAGAGAGTGATAATTCACCTCTTTAATCCTATTTTAATGCATTTTAATTCCATTCTTCAATACTCTAAACCCTAATTTCTCCTATAAATACCACACTACATGTTATCCCTCTTTATTCTGAAATCTAATATCAAAACTCTCAAAATTTTCTAAGTCCAAAAAGTTGTACAAGTGGGGTTAGCCCAAGGTCAAGTTCCGCGACGACTCGGAACAAATCCGGCGACACCGCAACTCCACGCCGCTTTCAAAAGTTCCCTCTACCTCCCCACTCTTCTCTAAACTAGTAAGTCCCTTCTCCACTCTTCTCTTTCTAATAAAAATAATTATCTTTTCAAAACTCTTCGGAAGTGGAGTTATTCAGACTTCCGATTCTAATTGCTTTAAAAACTCAATATTTTCTTAATGACAACCTACCATTTCTTCATATATTGTTTAGCAATCAAAAACAAACACTTTAGAACAAGTTTCATCTCAAAATAACATGTTATGTAACTTTTATCACATTTTTACGGTTAAATACCACAAACTCTATATTCGACGTATTTCAACATGTTCATTTGTATTACCTTTAGAAAACTCACGAGGTAACGACCTACCTCATCACAACACTCATCATGACATAGCACGATGGCTTGCAAAACAATATTTTTGTGGGAAAATACAATTTTACCTTAAAATACCTCAAACTATCAAAACCGTATTTCTTTAAGATTGTTCTAATTAAATTCCTTACGATTGCGTCCTTACAACCCATTTTAGGGAATCCGATTTGGTTGGTGTAGCTTATCGCACATCCATCGGACTAGTAGGGCGAGATTCAGACCTCCTCACGGAGCATACGAACTCGATGGAATTTTATTACCATTTTAAGAAAAACGTGGTTTCTATTTAATAAATAAATTCTATTTTTAATAAATATATATATTATCAAAATATCTATTTTATATATATAATATATTCTATTTTTCCAAATCAAAAGAAAAGAATTACAAAAGATCATGAAAATACCATCAAGATCAATAAAAGTCAAATTACATGAAAATACCATATACTATTAAAGTTGGGTTTATATCCACTAGAATATCTCACCGCTTCTAAAAATTACATCTATGAAACCCTAAAGACGATAAATAAATACTTGAGGTTATTTTGAAAATATATCAAAACTATTGTTCATAAAACCCCCTCAAGTTATATTAATTTACAATAAGGACCCTAGTAAATATAGGTTTAAGCGGGACCAATTCTCTTGAGCCTCAGGAAGCCGGAGAAAGTGGATGCTTACCTATTTAAGGTAGACAAACTAAAAACGGTGTTATCAACATAGTAATTGTCTTAGAAAAAGATACAAATCCTGTCATCCATGTGCAGCAGTTACCGATAATATCAAAACTAATTCAGGACTTCAATTCTGTTTAAAGAGTCTGACTCAATATGAGTCCCGGTCTAATCTGAAAACAATCCGAGTATAATCTTTAGTTGAATACAATTAAAATATAACTGCAATACAACATGAATCCATTTATACCAGAATTTCTGTCTATATCAATATAACTTGATTTGACCGAACCAAGGATATTCATTGACTTGATTACATGACTATCTGTTTACATCTTATCCATTTACATGAACAATTGATATCATGGTTTCGGCAAGTCTTATATCTATAATTTACTTCAATACAAACAATACAATAAACATTACGAGGATAAAGGGGTAGACTGGTACGAAATGTATTAAAAGTGGCACGAGATGGTAATTAAAAGACGTAACTATACATCCATTGCCGTTGTTCCGTGGTTTTATCGACGGAGCCTTGTACTACGGGTTACCATAGTCCACGGTGTAAGTTGGACTCCTCTCATATACACTGGTATATTCTGTACCAACCTACAAACAACTACGTTAGCATAACAAATAAACCTTAGATACTTCACATGTTCTATTCTCTGTCTATTCTTCTCTTTCTCTCTTTGGGACTTACCAAACGATTGTTCACTTACGACATTCCTATTTCTTTTGTTTCTTTGGAATATTGTCATGAGGACCCGACTCTGAGGAGTTCGAGACCAGCTAGGAGCACTTGGAGTAGTTCACAGAAGACCCGGAGCTCTAGTCTCTTGTATATACTTTACTTTCGGTTCATGCCATTGTTTAGGCATTGCTTTCCATCCTTATATTTACATTTTCAGTTGTATTGTAAAGAAATATTTAATAAATAAAAGTTGATGTTCGATTACATCTCTTGTCATTTTTCTTGTGTACATTTATTATATTGCTTATTACGCTTAACGTGTTTACTTCTGAGTAAATACGTCGGGGGCCAGTCACGTCTCCTTACCCGTACACTGGGAAGCAGAACGTGATAGGTTTTGTTGGCGACCCATGCAGGTCAGTTCTGCATGGACATACAGGTAGGTTCTGCATGAAGCCCTACTATGCAGGTCAGTTCTGCATGGACATGCATGTCAGTTCTTCATGAAGCCCTACCATGCAGGTCAGTTCTACAAGAAGCCCTACCATGCATGTCAGTTTTGCATGGACATGCAGGTCGGTTCTGCATGAATTCCTAAGCAATATATATCACAAGAATCAGCAACTAAAACATTCTTTACATTTTCTATTCTTTGAATCTATCCTAACCTTATTTTTATTTCAAGGTTATGGATTCTCCAAACAATACCAGTACCAACATGAATGGAAACACACCAGCTTCACCTTTTCCACTTACGCCTACCGTTGCAGCTCCGATCAACGAGCAGACGGTACTGTTCGAGGCAATTAAGAGCCTCCTGGAGGGACAGCAGCAGCAGACTGCCATCCTCCTAAGCTGTCCAGAAGCAGAAGCACCCGGAGTGAATCAATTCTGGGCACTGCATCCTAAACAATTTTCTGGGAAAGAGAGCCCCTTGGAAGCTGAAAAATGGGCTCAGAGTGTCGAAGATGATCTGGCAGCAGCACAAGTGCCAGAGATTGCCTGGGTTAGAGTTGCGAAGCTGCAACTCACAGATAACGCCAGAGTATGGTGGAAGGCGGAAGAAAGTCGTCTTGACAGCCGATCAAATGGAGAAATTTTCGCGAGATGTTCGACGCGAAATATTTCCCTGAGACTACCTTGTTTGACATGGAGCAGCAATTCATCCACCTGCAACAAGGCTCTATATGGAGCAAATCGGTGGATGAGTATGATGCCGAGTTCGCCATGTTAAGCAGGTTCGCGGCACATCTCATACCGACTGCTGAGATCAGGTCCAGACGATTTCAGCAAGGGTTGGACCCGGAGATCCAAGCTGCATTAGATTTCCCAACCCACGACCTAGCTTTGAAAGCTGCCTGCCGCTATGAGGCAATAGTGAAGAAGAAGGGCAGACCTCAATCTGCCAGTGTGAAGCGCCCTGCCATCCAGATAGCAGGAGGAGCCTCTTCAATACCAACTTTTGCACCCAGGAGACCGGAAGAAACAATTAACCGGCCAAGTCCATATTTTGTTTCTACTGCAAGAGGGATGGGCACCTGTGGAAGGACTGCAGGCGCGCAAAAAACCTGTGCTTAGTTTGTGGAACATCCACTCATGGTATTGGAACATGTCCTTATAGACGCAACCCAGTTCCAATACACATCACTTATCCGCAGCGGTCAGCTATCTAGGATCCTGCACCTTGTCTTGCTCTCCAAGCTCCACCTCCACGTGGACCTCCTGCACAGCCTAATCGCCAATTCCAACAGGCACTGAGGAACATACCTCAACGACAGAGGAATGTGCCTCCAACTAGAAGGAATGTACCCCGGCGACAGGCTTTCACTTTAACGGCCGTAGAAGCCGAGACGGTAGACCAAGGTAACCCTGGTAATTCCCTCACATCTTTTTCAATCTTTCCAAAACTTTTGTATTCTTTTGTTTTTCCAAATATTTTTCATGCACTATCAATAGTTCTATCGCCATCATTATCATCAAACTTTTCTTGAATCTGTTACACTTTCCTTCTATAAATTTCGAGGACAAAATTTCTATAAGGAGGGTAGAATGTAACAAACCTAAACATTCTGTACAAAAAAAAAGTAAATTATAGAGAGGAATACCATAGCCTGAGCACAAGTTATAAATTTAAATTTCTCTAGAACAGCAAGAAAGAGCTTGTAGCTCACTGGTAAAAGCCTTGCACTGCTGTAGCATAGCCCCTGTGTTCAAATCCTTCCAGCCACATATTATTTTTATTGATTTTTCTTTTAAAATTTTATAAGCTCAAAAGTTTGCACGTGCACAGCACGTAAAATGAAAAGTCACACTAAAATCAAACATGTGGAAAATGATATTTAAACAGACCTTGACACGTGGCCAAAATCAAGAGCCCAACCCCTTGGATTAGACCGGCGAGATGAAGCATTGGGCCGGCGCCCCCCCTCCTCCCGTTGCAAATGCTCCCAAAAATTTTCCCTAGCACCCCTTGGCCTACCCAACTACCCCCATACTTTTTGATTTCCCTGCATTTATCCAGAGAGTGATAATTCGCCTCTTTAGACCTATTTTAATGCATTTTAATTCCATTCTTCAATATCCTAAACCCTAATTTCTCCTATAAATACCACACTACACTTTAGCCCTCTCTATTCTGAAATCTAATATCAAAACTCTCAAAAATTTCTAAGTCCAAAACGTTGTACAAGTGGAGTTAGCCCAAGGTCAAGTTCCGCGACGACTCAGGACAAATCCGGCGACACCGCAACTCCATGTCACTTTCAAAAGTTCTCTCTACATCGCCTCTTTTCTCCAAACTAGTAAGTCCTCTATCCCCTCTTCTCTTACTAGTAAAAATAATTATCTTTTCAAAACTCTTCGGAAGCAGAGTTATTCCGACTTCCGATTCTAATTGCTTTAAAAACACAATATTTTCTTAATAACAACCTACAATTTCTTCATATATTGTTTAGCAATCATAAACAAACACTTTAGAACAAGTTTCATCTCAAAATAACATGTTATGTAACTTTTATCACATTTTTACGGTTAAATACCACAAACTCTACCTTCGACGTATTTCAACATGTTCATTTGTATTACCTTTAGAAAACTCACGAGGTAATGACCTACATCATCACAACATTCATCATGACCGTATTTCTTTAAGATTGTTCTAATTAAATTCCTTACGATTGCTTGCAAAACAATATTTTTGTGGGAAGATACAATTTTACCTTAAAATACCTTAAACTATCAAAACCGTATTTCTTTAAAATTGTTCTAATTAAATTCATTACGATTGCGTCCTTACAACCCATTTTGGGAAATCCGATTTGGTTGGTGCAGATTATCGCACATCCATCGGACTTGTAGGGCGAGATTCAGACCTTCTCACGGAGCATACGATCTCGATGGAATTTTATAACAATTTTAAGAAAAACGTGGTTTCTATTTAATATATATATATATATATATATATATATAAATATTATCAAAATATCTATTTTAAATATATAATATATTCCATGTTTTTCAAATCAAAAGAAAAGAATCACAAAAGATCATGAAAATACCATCAAGATCAATACAAGTCAAATTACATGAAAATACCATATACTATTAAAATTAGGTTTATATCCACTAGAATATCTCACCACTTTTAAAAATTACTTCTATGAAACCCTAAATACGATAAATAAATACTTGAGGTTATTTTGAAAATATATCAAAACTATTTTTCATAAAACCCCCTCAAGTTATATTAATTTACAATAAGGATCCTAGCAAATATAGGTTTAGCGGGACCAATTCTCTTGAGCCTCAGGGAGCCGAAAAAAGTGGGTGCTTTCCTATTTAAGGTAGACAAACTAAAAATGGTGTTATCAACACGGTAATTGTCTTGAAAAAAGAAACAAATCCTGCCGTCCATATGCAGCAGTTATCGATAACATCAAAACTAATTCAGGACTTCAATTCTGTTTAAAGAGTCTAACTTAATATGAGTCCCAGTCTAATCTGAAAACAATCCGAATACAATCTATACTTGAATACGATTCAAATATAACTGCAATACAACATGAATCCATTTATACCAGATTTTCCGTCTATATCAATATAACTTGATTTGACCGAAACATGGATATTCATTGACTTGATTACATGACTATCCGTTTACATCCTATACGTTTACATGAACAATTTATAACATGGTTTCGGCAAGTCTTACATCTATAATTTACTTCAATACAAACAATACAATAAACATTACGGGGATAAAGGGGTAGACTGGTACGGAATGTGTTAGAAGTAGCACCAGATGGTCATTAAAAGACGTAACTATACATCCATTGTCGTTGTTCCGTGGTTTTATTAACGGAGCCTTATACTACGGGTTACCATAGTCCACGGTGTAAGTTGGACTCCTCTCGTATACACTGGCATATTCTGTACCAAGCTATAAACAACTACCTTAGCATAACAAATATAACCTTAGATACTTCACCTGTTCTATTCTCTGTCTATTCTTATCTTTCTCTATTTGGGACTTACCGAGCGATTGTTCGCTGACGACATTCCTATTTCTCTTCTTTCTTTGGAATTTTGTCAGGAGGACCCGACTCTGAGGAGTTCGAGACCAGCCAGGAGCACTTGGAGTAGTTCACAGAAGACCCGGAGCTCTAGTCTCTTGTATATACTTTACTTTCAGTTCATGCCATTGTTTAGGCATTGCTTTCCATCCTTGTATTTCATTTTCAGTTGTATTGTAAAGAAATGTTTAATAAATAAAAGTTGTTGTTCGATTACATCTCTTGTCATTTTTCTTGTGTACATTTATTATATTGTTTATTACTCTTAACGTGTTTACATCTGAGTAAATACGTCGCGGGCCAGTCACGTCTCCTTACCCGTACACTGGGAAGCGGGGCGTAACACCACCCCTCACATGTATAGACATTGGACCACATACATCACTATGTATGAGTCCCAAGAGCTCTATTGCTCTTTCTCCGTGTCCGGTAAACGGAGATTTGGTCATCTTCCCTTTGAGACAAGACTGAAAAGTTTCATAGAATGAAAAATCGAACGGATTCAGATATCCATCCTTATGCAACTTAGATAGTCTTTTCTCATTGATATGACCAAGTCTACAATGCCACAAGTAGGTTTCGTTCGTATCTGAACTCTTCCTCTTGCGTGTGTTTTGTATATTGAAAATTGTTTTTTGATTTAGAACATAGATACCATTACATAGTGTACTTTCTGCAACCAGTACCTGATTAAAGTAAATGTTCATGATATTGCTATCAAGAACAAAATTATATCTATCTTTATCACGTAAAGAAACTGATATGATGTTGCAAACCATGGAAGGTACATAGTAGTAGTTATTCAAAATCATAGTATTGCCACTTGGCAATATAAGATGATATTCACTGACGGCAACAGCATCAACTTGTGCTCCGTTCCCTACTCTGAGGGAAATATCACCAGGTCCAACCATCCTACTTTTTACCAGTCCCTGCAATAAATTACAGACATGAGATCCTGATCCGGTATCTAGTACCCAGGAGGTTGGACTGACCGAAAAACAGTTCTCAATAATAAGAACACCTCAAGGAGACGCAATAGTATACTTCTTCTTCGTTGGGGTCATCAAGAAATTCATGCAATCCTCTTTTCCTTTCCCAAGCTCATGACTTTCGTAATAAGTTAGAGCCGAACCGATGTTCCCCAGCCTCAAATAAGAATCCGAGTCGGTCAAGTCATACATTTTATTATCTTGATTAAGGCGTGACATGGCTGCTACCTGGAGAGAGAAAGAAAAGAAAACACTCAGCGTGCGCTCTTGCAAGTTTAGATTGGTTATTATTTTATCTAAACAGGATGGCTCCCACTTTTTCCTCAAATTCTCCTTCAAACCTTAAAAGAAGAACAAGTTGGGATCATTAACACCTTACAAGTTCGCTAATCGTTCAGCCAGATAGGTGTTGGTACTCCAAGAGAGGTTCTTCGTGCTCTCGCACGGACCTAATTAGAATAAACCTCATTTCCGCAGAGGCATAGCCCCGTTAACACTTTTCTAGACACCTAATAGGTTAGCTAATTGTGAAGTGAAAAATATTTCCCAAGAGTAATCCTACTCATCAGTGGGATCGGGATCCAACTATAATCGCGTGATAACCTAGATGAAAACCACTTTAGTCACCACACTCCAGAAGTTATGCAACACTAGCAAGTTTCCTATATATTTGAAACTCTCGATGTGGTTTTTCCCCTAAAGACTTTATGATCTTGAAAATACCAACATATCATAAGCTGCTAGTCAAGTTCGTCCTATCATTATCTTGATTAACTTAGACCCACCCGCATAACCCTTGACAATGCCAACATAGCTATGCGACTGTTCTAAATAATCGTAAACAAAACTACAAACAAGCAGTACCCAGCTACCGATCACTATGCCTTGACAATGATAAAATACGTAGCACGAATACTAAGTAATACTTGTAGAAAATGACGGAGGGCTACGGCTGGTTTTGGGGGAAACCTTTAACGTAATGAACTTGATATCATTCAAGGAACTGAGTAGTTTTGAAAAGGAGTGGTTTATGCTCCTCTTTTTAAAACTTGTGGTTTTGAAGAAAACCGAGTAATCTACAGTAATATAAGCTTTTGCTCAAGAGGTCACTCCCCGTGAAGGGATCTTGGCTCTTGCCTCCTCAAATGAGGTGCTGGATAATCCTAAACGAAAACTGCTATGCAAAGCGAAAGAATACGACTATAGTTTTTCGAAATTTATTCTGACAAAATCTTTTAGGTTTATTTTCCTTTCATCAATCAAAATTAATGTGGTCCCATCAATCAAAACCTATCACACCATAAAAGAACGAAAATACAATGTACGTATATGCCATCAGCATTCGCCACGGGGCCCCGTCATGCATCGTTAGGTTAAACTAACGGCAGAGCGAGGGATGGACTAGCGCGGATGCAAAACATATACAACATCTACTAATAAATATAAATATATATATATATAATATTCATCCCAGTCATGATATAAGCAACATCACAGATAAGTGATAAGCAATATGGAAAAGCGGATAAACTTGGAGCCCCGGGTTTCATTCGAGCCACAAATGAAACCCAACGTTTCCCGATCGTGTGGATAGCATGTGCAATGTATAACCAAGACCCCTACGAGCATGAAAAGTTACCCTTTAATTCCTGAAGAGATGCAACCCCAGTCAACAAGGTGAATGGGCTACCCAACACTTCACGGAATCCGGTAACTTGAGCCCTCCTCCATGGGTCATCCTATACACCCTACGAGTGCGGCGAGTAGCCCGCTAATCCAAGAGTAAAGCACGCTGGTCTCAACGCCATCAGATGGAGGTGTAAGTCGATGTCACGCACCCCGCGGGTTCGCGGGGAGGCGGAATACGCAAAAAAAATGATTTTTACGGGCTTCATAACACCGACTTGAACTCCAGGATCGATACTAAACCCTAACTAACTAAACTACTAGTGGTTAACTACTTGGAAAGAAAGCTATACCTCATAGTACCAAGTCCTTCGGGTCTTCTTGATGTCTTCCTCCTCGTCATAAGCTCCTCGGATCGTTCAGATCGACGCCTCCTCGTCAGCCTCCTCAAGTCAAAGACGATCCACCCGAGAGTCTAAAGATCGAGCTCCTACCTTAAATCCGAAGTAACTAGGGCACCTAGTTCGCCAAACTAGATGGCCTATATGATGTAGAGAGTGAAAATGGATTAGTTTGTCTCTAAATACCCTAGGTTTCTCAATACATGAGACATGAAGGTCTAGAGGAAAAAGAAAGGGAGCTTGAGGAAGTGAGAGTGAAGATAGACATTAGAATAATGATGGCTCTCATTTGTGATGAATAATTAAGCATACAATAATGCAACCACAAAATATCTAGCATGCTTCAATTATCACATAGTGAGTCATCCCCATGAGTCAACCCATGAGTCACTAAGTAGCCATGCCTCATTTAATGAAAAACTCCACCTCATACCTCCACCTCGTTAATCTTTTAATCAAAAGATTAAAACCCAAATAAGGTGTCTTCTTCTAGAAACAATCTTCAGTAAATTACAAGAATGCCCATCATCCGTATATACATACCCGTATCCGTATTCCGAAAAATACGAATACAAAGAGACGAAAAGCATTACATCAATATAATACTAGGATCCGGCTTAAACTAAAGCCCACTAGTATTATCTGTCCGAATCATCATCCATGCACAAGTACATGTATGTGATCGAACCCTGTTGTAAAACCATACGACCTTTACATCTTTTGCCCGATGCAGGGAAACCCTCTGTGTAGGACTCTAAAGACTCGACACTACACTGGCAATGGGTTTAACCACAAGCCATCAGCGGTACTAGCTGCACGTAACGGCTACCCAGTTATCTGTCGATAAAAAGACCGATGAGCAAACTCATCCGAACTCCTTCTGAGCCTATCTGTGATCATCTCCATACAGTCCAGTCTGTTCATCTAAGAGTATCGCATATCGGGCCTAGGGGCGGTAACCGTCAGACCCCTAATAGCGCAATAAGTCGTGTCGGAGTATAGCCCAAAATACCCTGAGAAACTACTGGGGTACCTGCCAGTAAATCTCGCTTGCCCTGGCCAGGGACTTTTTGTAATGGCTTTCCGAACACAGCGCGATATCAACCCCCAATACCGGAAGAGACGAATTCTATCTAACCGCCACTGCCTCTAAGTGCTTCGGGATTGCACCCAACTACCACCTGTTTGCACGACTCCTTTGAGCCATGGTAGGGTAGTAATCTAAGAATAGTGGGAACACACTCGAGGAGAAGTAGCAGTGTCAAGTCGACAGACTAAGTTGTACTCATGTCACCTGGGAACTGCTACCCGACGATAGGTATAATACCTACAAGCAAATCCTAACGAGTCATGTCCAGTGTACTCATAACCCAATGAGCATCTGCATACTATCTCCAGTACGACGTACTAATGGCTGTAGGACAGACCATCTCCCCTGCTGGGATGAGAAGCATATACACTAGTCTACTCTGGAGTATCGATGCCCCGTCTCGATAATCCTCCGACTGGGGACCTGTATAAGGATGTGCTTATAGACTACCCAGCCCCCACTAGTGTGACTGCCATCACAACGCTGGTAGTCAATCAAAGATCCTAAGGGCTCTACCAATATGTATAAGCGATATGCTAAAACACATGCACATATTGAGGAAGAAACAAACCAGGTAGCATACTACCATTTTGAGCAAGACTGTTAATATATCCGTGTATATCCTAAGCTTCCAATATGTAATATACAAACTAGTATGATACAATAATGGCCTCTAGAGCATATATCACTAACAATCTCCCACTTGCACTAAGGTCATTTATTGGCATATCGCAGACCTATCATCTCGATTAGCTTCTCAAACTACGTCTGAGGGATGGCCTTTGTGAGTGGATCTGCAGTGTTGTTCTCCTTATCTACTCTCCGCACCTCAATCTCCCGGCGATCAACGATCTCCCTGATCTGGTGGTACCGCCTCAAGATATGTCTGGACTTCTGATGGGACATGGGTTCCTTCGCTAAAGCTATAGCCCCGTTGTTGTCACAATACAGAGGTATTGGATCAACAATGGACGGAACCACCTGAATTTCTGTTAAGAACTTACTCACCCAGACTGCTTCTTTTGCGGCGTCACAACCAGCGATATACTCCGCTCCCATCGTCGAGTCAGCAACGGTATCCTACTTGGAGCTCTTCCAACAGACCGCCCCTCCATTGAGGGTAAAGACATAACCCGACATGGACTTGGAATCATCCTTTTACTCTGGAAGCTGAAGTCAGCAAAGGCCTCGATCTGGAGGTCTTTTTTGCCGTACACCAAGAACATCTCCTTAGTCCTTCTCAGGTACTTGAGAATGTTCTTTACTTCTATCTAGTGCTTCACCCCTGGGTTTGACTGATACGGGCTTACTACGCTTAGTGTGTAAACAACATCTGGTCTAGTACACAACATCGCATACATTATAGAGCCTACCGTAGAAGCGTAGGGTATAATCATTATGTGAGCCCTTTCCAAATCAGTCTTGGGAGACATCTCTTTGGAGAGGGTGATTCTGTGACAAGCCGGAAAACTACCGCGCTTTGAATCTTTCATACTAAATCTTTTCAGTATAGTGTCGATATACCTGGACTGTAAAAGTCCCAATATCCTCTTTGATCTATCATGATAGATCTGGATCCCCTGAATGTAGGAGGCATTACCCAGGTCTTTCATGGAGAACCTCTGTGACAAGAATTCTTTGACTGATTATAGCATAGGAATGTCATTTCCTATCAAGAGAATGTCATCCACGTACAAGATGAGGAATACCACAGTTCTCGCTACAATCTTACTATAGATGCATAGTTCATCTGGATTTTTAATAAAGCCGTATTCTTTGACCGTCTCATCAAAACAGATGTTCCAACTCCGCGATGCCTGCTTTAGTCCATAAATGGACTTAAGCAACTTGCACACTTTCCCGTTGCTCCAACTTTGAATGAAACCCTCCGGCTGATCCATATAGACGCACTCTTCTAAATTTCCATTTAGAAAAGCGGTCTTTACGTTCATCTGCTAAATCTCATAATCGTGGAAGGCAGCAATGGCAAGAAGGATCCGAATGGATTTGAGCATAGCCACTGGAGAAAAGGTTTCATCATAGTCCAAACCAGGTCTTTGACGAAATCCTTTTGCAAAAAGTCTAACCTTATAGGTTTCAACCTGTCCATCTGCACCAATCTTCTTTCTGAAGATCAATTTGCAGCCTACGGGTTTAACCCCTTCTGAAGCAATGTCCAAAGTCTATACTTTGTTGGTGTACATGGACTCCATCTCGGTCCGCATTGCATCCAGCTATTTTACCGATTCATGGCTTTGAATGGCTTGCTGGAAGCTAGTTGGCTCATCATTATCAATGATGCAATCATCTCTATCCCCGTCTATGAGAAAACCGTAGTATCTCTCGGGCGGATGAGACAGCCTACTAGTTCTGCGGAGTAGTGCAGGGATGTCCTGTTCTTTTGAAACTTCTGGTTCTACCATGCTTTCAGTAATAGTTTGTGGTTTTGGAATTTCTTCCAATTCTATTGCGCTCCCACTAGTTTCTTTTTCTAAAAATTGATTTTCCAAAAAGTGGGCATGCCGAGAAACAAAGACCTTTTATTTCTCTGCGTAATAGAAAAGACATCCCCTGGAGTTCTTTGGGTATCCCACAAACTTACACAGTACTGAGCGTGCCTCGAGCATGTCCGCATGCTGCTTTTTTACAAAAGCTGGACATCCCCATATCTTCAGATACTAAAGATAGGGTTTCTTCCCACTCCACATCTGATATGGTTTGGTAGGCACAGTCTCGGTTGGAACCTTGTTCAAAAGATATGCAGCTTATTCTAGTGCATAACCCAAGAAGGATCATGGTAACTCGGTGTTACTCATCATGGAACGTACCATATCCAATAAGGTTCGGTTCCGTCTTTCCGATACACCGTTGTGTTGAGGTGTCTATGGAGGAATAAGCTGAGAAAGAATACCATTCTCTTTTAAGTAATCCAGGAACTCGGCACTTAAATATTCACCACCTTGATCAGATCTCAGTGTTTTGATACTTTTGCCGGTTTGTTTTTCCACTTCATTCTTATATTCTCTCGGAATTTCTCAAAGGTCTCGGATTTATGTTTCATCAAGAATACATGTTCGTACCTAGAGAAATCATCTGTAAAAGTAATGAAATAGGAATAATCACTTCTTGCATGTGTAGACATAGGACCACACACGTCGCAGTGTATGAGTCCCAAGAGCTAGCTCACTCTTACCCTATGTCCGGTGAACGGAGTCTTTGTCATCTTTCTTTTGAAACATGATTGACAAGTTGCATAAGACTGATATTCAAATGGATCCAAATATCCCACTTTATGTAACTTCGTCAACTGTGTTTCATTGATGTGACCCAGTCTATAATGCCATAAGAAAGCCTTATTTAATTCTGGAGACTTTCTTTTAAGTGTGTTGTTCATACCAGAATATTGCATTTTATACCGCCCATTCTTATGCTCGTTTGTTTATAGGTAGGTGCTTTTAATCCGTGTTTGCTACTTATTTACAGGTTACAGGTTTCCAGTCCAAATATTGCAAATCAACACAAAATCTCCACAGTTACGCCAAAATCCAGAACATCTGTCATAGACAGATAAAAGCCGGATTCCAGTCATCCGCATCCGTCTGGTACCGCTTACCAGTTCAAAAGACAGGACGAAAACAGTCGTCATTTCTGGTCATGCGTGGGGCCCAATGAAGATATTCAAAGATGTGTGGGACCCGAGGGAGATAAATTCAAATGTGTTGAAAAATGAAGCCATCATTGTTGACTTCTGGAAACTGAAGAAATCAAGGAAGGATATTGATAATCTGCATATGTTAAACAGAAGGAAATGCATACACCAGACCCCCAAAGAAACCCGACACCCCAAGTCCTCCATATGGCCGCGGATCCGCGGCCGTTTATGCTCCGTGATTGCTGAAATTTTGGGGGTAGGTGTCACAGTGTATTTGGGTTGAAAATCTTGCCCTAGGGTTTCAGAACTCATCCTATAAATACCCCAGTTTGAACCAGAGCAAGATATAGAGAGGATAGGATAGAAGATAGTGTTCTTTTCATGTTTTCTTAGTTTAGCTTCTTCTTCTTCATATTTCCTCCATGCAAATTGTAGTGAGAGCTTTTTGAGTGGAAGATCAATGAAGATGAGGGTTTTTCTTATCTTGTGTTTTTATTTCATTGTATTGTAATTTTATTATCTTGTATTGTAATTTTAATTCTTGTTGTTAACTAGTTGTTGTTATTTCCTTGCTTGTTCTCTTTTCTTTTCTTCTCTTATCCGTATTTTCAAGCGATGATACTTGTCGGAGTTCCTTGCTAAGGTGAGGACCCAAGAGTTAGCTTGCTTCACTTGTAAAACCGTTTTTTTCTCTTTTCCTCCTTCTTGTTTTGTTTTGTTTTCTTTTATCATGTGTGAATAATTCCGCTCTTGTTAAGGCTAAGGAAGGTGGTATGAGGGACGGAGAAATCCCTTGTGCTTCTCTTCGCCAAACATCTTGAAACGAACCCCGACCAAACAAACGCAACCCCCTCACTTAGGCGCGCTATACGTGACATATAGTCGTGACCTAAGTCGAGAAGTCCTTTAAGCGCGCTACAACGTGACATGTAGTTGTGACTTATTTGGATACATGATTGCGGGTGTTTGGCCGAGGGTTGGAAATAAGCGTATTTAGCGGACGGACAAGGGGCACTAGGAATGGATTTAGCGTTGGAAAGCTTCCTTAAACTCGCAAATCACATTCATATGTCCTCTTAATCCCTGCTACTTTCGATTATCCCAACACCGTCTTAAGAATGGCAAAAGATAAGCACAAGACTAATCCTAACTCTACTAACCGACCTTAACCTTAACAAGCTAACTTGAATATAAATACGAACACATAGGTTAGTTCAAACAAACATATACACAATTCTTTATTGACTCGTCTAAAACAAGAAAGGACATACAACCATCTCCCTGTGGATCGACCCGTACTCAACCGGCTAGCTGCAAAGTGACACCGTCTTGATCGCGGTTATAAGTTTAGAACTTTGAACATCCGACACGCTTTTGGCGTGCGATCAAATGGCGCCGTTGCCGGGGAGACTGTAGCGTATTTTCTTTCTTGTTATTCGGGTTAATACTATTTTTGTATATATATAAAAAAAAATATCTTTTTGTTTTTATATAATATTTTTGGGCAAGTTTGCAGATTTTTGCAGATTTGCAAACTGCGATTGTGGGGAGCAAAGTGTGCATTCAAGGCTAAGGTGATTGCAACGTACAGTGCCAAAGATCCGGGTAGTTTGACCCGCGCAAGCGAACTTTTCAAGCTTACCGGATTTGATTCAACGGGGGTTTCCTAACCCAAAACTTAACGGTACGTACTTTACTAACACCTTCTTCTCAAATCCGACGCTTCCAATATATTATTCTTTGCAGGATTCTTTGCAAGTTCGCTAGCAAACGCTAAAAAATCGACTAACCCGTATTTGTTGCAGTGCCGTGCTAAACTAAAAAAACAATTTTTTGATTCTTTATAGAATTTTTATTGAATTGCGCATTGCATCAATTAATACGAACTTAAGGGCAAGCGAACCCCACAATATACGGTAAAGGATTTCATCACCTTTTCCGTGGCCCACAAATCACGAACTTGAGCATAACGTCTACCCGCACGAAATTTAAAAGAAACTAGACTTTAAGCCTTAAGGACTTTGCGCTCACTAGGAGAAGTTAACTGTGTTTAGAACCTCGCTTAACGGTATATTGTTTACAGGGTGTCTAGGAAAGTGTTAACGGCGAAACCGCCAAAAGAGAAAGGGTTATTTAATTAAGGAACTTCGCGAAAGCGTTGGAAAACCTCCCCTTATCTCTGCACTTACCTGGCCTCGTGATCAGTGTATTTTGAGCCCGTTTCTCGACACAGTTTTACTTCGACAATTAAGTTCTGGAGCAGGTCTAGTTGACCTAGGTGAACCCTAGAACGATTAGGTGTGTGGTATTTTTGTGTCGTGGTTATTTTTGTCCATATTCTTTTTGTGTATATTTCATTCTTTTGTTAACAACTAACTAAAAAAATAATTTTAAAAAAAAAATAAAAAAAATCATTCATTTTTTCCCCTCCTTTTCTCTTCCTTTCTTTCCTTCTCTCTTCATATCATGGGTACCCCACCTCGCAAAACTCTTGCCGAACTTTGGTACCCACAACCAGACATTACATCCTACGGGTCTTGCTTTGGCCGAATATCGAACGATCCATCCATGCCCAAAATTTCATTGAGAGATCGGATAGACGCGTCTAAGACAAACAATTGGACTCCGCAATCCACTTCGTATCAACCGTTTCAAACATTCACCCCTTCTTGTGTTGATACCCCTTTTGAAAGTCCAGTTGTAACCCCGAGACCAATGTCCATTGCTGAACATATTGCACAATCCCGTAGCCGATCTTTCACTCCTTTCACCGCTTCAAATTCTTTTGATCAACAATTCCTTTCACCTTCTTATCCAAATGTTGATCCTACTCCTGTCCAACCATTAAATTCCTATCCATCCTACCCGACTTTTACGCCTTCCCTAGACATTGCTTCCGAACCGCCATTTGGGAATTTTCAGTATTCAAACAACTTTGAATCTTTTACTGAAACCCCTTCACAACCCATGTCTAGTCTTGAGCAAACTTTGGAAGAATTTCGGGTAGCTTCACGCCAAATGGAGGAAGTAAATGCGTCCATGGCCGCCCTCATACAATCTTATGAACCGCCAGCTAGTTTTCAACTAGCTCCATATTTTCCAATGTATGATGAGGCGGCAGGACAGGCTGTGAATTTGAATGGAGAGAGTGAGCTGTATACCCTTCCAAATCAAACCTACCCATCTCAAATTGAATCCCACAACTCCTGTGTTGAAAGTCTATCAAGTATTCCAAACGATTCACCGATTGAAGATAGAAGGGTTAATGAGTTGTGCAATTTTGCACCTGTGTTGAAAGTCTATCAAGTATTCCAAACGATTCACCGATTGAAGATAGAAGGGTTAATGAGTTGTGCAATTTTGCAGTGTTTGATTTACCCGATTGTGAAGGGCCCCTTTTGAGTGAAACCACACCCAATCCTTTTGACCTCTACACCTCTATCTTAGAACCAGAATCGATTGAAATCCATGCTTTTGATGAGGTGTCTGAGAAAATTGACTTTCACTTGATTGAGAATATTGACGCTGGGACTATTTTGGATGATGAACCCGTAGATTTGGCTGAGCTTTTCTCTCCAATTCATCATCCCGAGTCATTAAATGTTTTTCCCGAACCCCATATGCGTCTGGACTTTGATGAAATATGCATGGATGAGCTTAACTTTGAGGAGAATTTTGAGGATATTTTTGAGGATGAAACAGTTCTAGATGATGAGTCGGATTTTCCAATTCATCCTGTTCCTTTCACTGACTGTGTACACCCTCCAGAACCCTTAACCGATACCCTTCCTCAACCATTTACCTCCATCCTTTCCATCGTTCCAACCTTACAAGAACCAGTACCATTTTCACTTCCTGTGTCTGGTTTACCGAGTTCGGCGTACCCATGGTCTCTCACGAATCTTGAGGGATTTGACCCCATTTCTCGACAAGTTAATATATTAGCACAATCACTTTTCACACATCGGTCATCACAAATTGTGCTAATATATTCACACCATTTTCAACCTCAAGTTCGTACTCCACTTCTTTTTCCCTTCCGCTATTCTTCTTCTCATATACCGAGACCACATTCCACTTCTCTCCGCATATGGTCTCGCGTAGTCTCCATTTCTTACCTCTCCGCATTCTTTCACCAGCCACTGCTGTACCATGATAAAATGTTTGAATGGTTGGTATTAACTTTTGGCCTGTGTAAGGCCTTGTATAGATTGATACTGTTCTTTCCCCCCTAATCCTGAACTTCAACGCTTAACAGTGGAAACACTGTTTCACTTATGTTTGGGGGGGACTCCTTTTTTGTATATATTTTTTGTTTTCGACACGCTTTTGTTTTGTATATAATTTGTTTTTAGAGAGCGCCGGCAATTTTGACCCTCTTGGTATATCCTGACAGTGAGGGCACTGTCAAGTTTAAGTTTGGGGGGTGCTCGGTAAGCTTTCTTCCTTCGCATTCATTTGTATATTTTGCATTTGCATACCTTATTTAAAAACCCACAAAAAAACGCAACCCCCTCACTTAGGCGCGCTATACGTGACATATAGTCGTGACCTAAGTCGAGAAGTCCTTTAAGCGCGCTACAACGTGACATGTAGTTGTGACTTATTTGGATACATGATTGCGGGTGTTTGGCCGAGGGTTGGAAATAAGCGTATTTAGCGGACGGACAAGGGGCACTAGGAATGGATTTAGCGTTGGAAAGCTTGCTTAAACTCGCAAATCACATTCCTATGTCCTCCTAATCCCTGCTACTTTCGATTATCCCAACACCGTCTTAAGAATAGCAAAAGATAAGCACAAGACTAATCCTAACTCTACTAACCGACCTTAAGCTTAACAAGCTAACTTGAATATAAATACGAACACATAGGTTAGTTCAAACAAACATATACACAATTCTTTATTGACTCGTCTAAAACAAGAAAGGACATACAACCATCTCCCTGTGGATCGACCCATGCTCAACCGGCTAGCTGCAAAGTGACACCGTCTTGATCGCGGTTATAACTTTAGAACTTTGAACATCCGACACGCTTTTGGCGTGCGATCAAATGGCGCCGTTGCCGGGGAGACGGTAGCGTATTTTCTTTCTTGTTATTCGGGTTGATACTCTTTTTGTATATATATAAAAAAAATATATATCTTTTTGTTTTTATATAATATTTTTGGGCAAGTGTGCAGATTTTTGCAGATTTGCAAACTGCGATTGTGGGGAGCAAAGTGTGCATTCAAGGCTAAGGTGATTGCAACGTACAGTGCCAAAGATCCGGGTAGTTTGACCCGCGCAAGCGAACTTTTCAAGCTTACCGGATTTGATTCAACGGGGGTTTCCTAACCCAAAACTTAACGGTACGTACTTTACTAACACCTTCTTCTCAAATCCGACGCTTCCAATATATTATTCTTTGCAGGATTCTTTGCAAGTTCGCTAGCAAACGCTAAAAAATCGACTAACCCGTATTTGTTGCAGTGCCGTGCTAAACTAAAAAACAATTTTTTGATTCTTTATAGAATTTTTATTGAATTGCGCATTGCATCAATTAATACGAACTTAAGGGCAAGCGAACCCCACAATATACGGTAAAGGATTTCATCACCTTTTCCGTGGCCCACAAATCACGAACTTGAGCATAACGTCTACCCGCACAAAATTTAAAAGAAACTAGACTTTAAGCCTTAAGGACTTTGCGCTCACTAGGAGAAGTTAACTGTGTTTAGAACCTCGCTTAACGGTATATTGTTTACGGGGTGTCTAGGAAAGTGTTAACGGCGAAACCGCCAAAAGAGAAAGGGTTATTTAATTAAGGAACTTCGCGAAAGCGTTGGAAAACCTCCCCTTATCTCTGCACTTACCTGGCCTCGTGATCAGTGTATTTTGAGCCCGTTTCTCGACACAGTTTTACTTCGACAATTAAGTTCTGGAGCAGGTCTAGTTGACCTAGGTGAACCCTAGAATGATTAGGTGTGTGGTATTTTTGTGTCGTGATTATTTTTGTCCATATTCTTTTTGTGTATATTTCATTCTTTTGTTAACAACTAACTAAAAAAAAAATTAAAAAAAAAAAATTAAAAAAAAAATCATTCATTTTTTCCCCTCCTTTTCTCTTCCTTTCTTTCCTTCTCTCTTCATATCATGGGTACCCCACCTCGCAAAACTCTTGCCGAACTTTGGTACCCACAACCAGACATTACATCCTACGGGTCTTGCTTTGGCCGAACATCGAACGATCCATCCATGCCCAAAATTTCGTTGAGAGATCGGATAGACGCGTCTAGGACAAACAATTAGACTCCGCAATCCACTTCGTATCAACCGTTTCAAACATTCACCCCTTCTTGTGTTGATACCCCTTTTGAAAGTCCAGTTGTAACCCCGAGACCAATGTCCATTGCTGAACATATTGCACAATCTCGTAGCCGATCTTTCACTCCTTTCACTGCTTCAAATTCTTTTGATCAACAATTCCTTTCACCTTCTTATCCAAATATTGATCCTACTCCTATCCAACCATTAAATTCCTATCCATCCTACCCGACTTTTACGCCTTCCCTAGACATTGCTTCCGAACCGCCATTTGGGAATTTTCAGTATTCAAACAACTTTGAATCTTTTACTGAAACCCCTTCACAACCCATGTCTAGTCTTGAGCAAACTTTGGAAGAATTTCGGGTAGCTTCACGCCAAATGGAGGAAGTAAATGCGTCCATGGCCGCCCTCATACAATCTTATGAACCTCCAGCTAGTTTTCAACTAGCTCCATATTTTCCAATGTATGATGAGGCGGCAGGACAGGCTGTGAATTTGAGTGGAGAGAGTGAGCTGTATACCCTTCCAAATCAAACCTACCCATCTCAAATTGAATCCCACAACTCCTGTGTTGAAAGTCTATCAAGTATTCCAAACGATTCACCGATTGAAGATAGAAGGATTAATGAGTTGTGCAATTTTGCAGTGTTTGATTTACCCGATTGTGAAGGGCCTCTTTTGAGTGAAACCACACCCAATCCTTTTGACCTCTACACCTCCATCTTAGAACCAGAATCGATTGAAATCCATGCTTTTGATGAGGTGTCTGAGAAAATTTACTTTCACTTGATTGAGGATATTGACGCTGGGACTATTTTGGATGATGAACCCGTAGATTTGGCTGAGCTTTTCTCTCCAATTCATCATCCCGAGTCATTAAATGTTTTTCCCGAACCCCATATGCGTCTGGACTTTGATGAAATATGCATAGATGAGCTTAACTTTAAGGAGAATTTTGAGGATATTTTTGAGGATGAAACAGTTCTAGATGATGAGTCGGATTTTCCAATTCATCCTGTTCCTTTCACTGACTGTGTACACCCTCCAGAACCCTTAACCGATACCCTTCCTCAACCATTTACCTCCATCGTTTCCATCGTTCCAACCTTGCAAGAACCAGTACCATTTTCACTTCCTGTGTCTGGTTTACCGAGTTCGGCGTACCCATGGTCTCTCACGAATCTTGAGGGATTTGACCCCATTTCTCGACAAGTTAATATATTAGCACAATCACTTTTCACACATCGGTCATCATAAATTGTGCTAATATATTCACTCCATTTTCAACCTCAAGTTCGTACTCCACTTCTTTTTCCCTTCCGCTATTCTTCTTCTCATATACCGAGACCACATTCTATTTCTCTCCGCATATGGTCTCGCGTAGTCTCCATTTCTTACCTCTCCGCATTCTTTCACCAGCCACTGCTTTACCATGATAAAATGTTTGAATGGTTGGTATTAACTTTTGGCCTGTGTAAGGCCTTGTATAGATTGATACTGTTCTTTCCCCCCTAATCCTGAACTTCAACGCTTAACAGTGGAAACACTGTTTCACTTATGTTTGGGGGGGACTCCTTTTTTGTATATATTTTTTGTTTTCCTTTTTGTTTTGTATATAATTTGTTTTTAGGGAGCGCCGGCAATTTTGACCCTCTTGGTATATCCTGACAGTGAGGGCACTGTCAAGTTTAAGTTTGGGGGGGTGCTCGGTAAGCTTTCTTCCTTCGCATTCATTTGTATATTTTGCATTTGCATACCTTATTTAAAAACCCACAAAAAATCGAAGGAAGTCCTTTAAGCGCAACCCTTGTCGTCAAGTTTGATCGCACGACCCTTGTCCTTTAAGCGCAACCCTTATTTAAAAACCCACAAAAATCGAAAAATTTTCCAAAATATAAAAACTTTGTCGTCAAGTTAGCTAATAGGGTAACTTAGATCTTTATTCCGAAAGTTTAGTTGATATATTAGAAATAACTAAATTCTAGGCTTAAGAATTGAAAACCCTAAAAATAACCCTCATTCTGTTTAAACTTGGTAAGTATACGTTCTCACAGTTTTTTTTGAGAAATAGGTAATCTTGAGTTCAGTTCTTAAGTTAAGTCAAGATGAGGGGAAAGTATTGAAGCTTTACTGAAGGATAAGTCTGAAAAATAGTTTCTTTTCTTGAGTTCAAATTCAGAAAGTATATACCCTACAAACTGCACTTACACGCACCTTGAAACTTGGGATAGTAGAGGATACCTAGATACTCTTGCCTGAAAGCCTAGTATGAAAGAAAAAAACGGTATTTAAAGCTAAACACCAAAAGAGCATGTTGAAAAATATATCCGGTCTTGAAAAAGAAAAAGAAAAAGAAAAAATGGAATAAAGTCAAGACCTGGAAACTGCTATTTACGCTCACACATTCAGTAATCGATCGTTAGTGCCTCAAGAAGCATTAATAGTCGCATGAAAGGTGTGTGAGCAAATCCGTCCATCCTTAATGAAAAAAAGTAGTATTAGGTATTAGGGCAATGGTATTATAGCTTGAATTGAATTCTTGAGTATAAGGGTGCAAATATACACACACATAGGGGTATACAATCGATGTTTGAATAAAAGATAGAAATGAAGAATAAGACTTGTGTTTTCTGTAAAGGTGATAAAAATCCATAATTTGAGGCCGCACTCTAGAAGGAAAACTCAGGAGATACCAACATCTTTCTAAACTTTTTTGGAACGTATATGATCTAAGGTTAAATAGATAAGAGGTGTGAAGCATTAGGGTTGGATATTCCTAACTTAGGATGATAGAGTTTCTAACGTAAATACTAAACTGTAGGAGTAGAATCAATGTTAACTTATGACACTAGCTTGACGTGATTTTGTGGGTGTAATCCGCTGAAAACCCTCAGGAGACAACA
Organism: Agapanthus africanus; assembly: GCA_030015575.1. Lineage (NCBI taxonomy): Eukaryota > Viridiplantae > Streptophyta > Magnoliopsida > Asparagales > Amaryllidaceae > Agapanthus > Agapanthus africanus. The sequence goes on from CM057343.1 coordinate 479,061,683, forward strand.
CTCCTCCTACTAGGGACACCTAGAGGTTTAACGGCTTGTTGCACATGCTCAGTGCAATCGCGTTTCCTGCGAAAATGCGGTTATCATTATATTTTTATGAATAATTGGTTTTGCTCGGGACGAGCAAAAGTTAAGTTTGGGGGTATTTGTTCATACCAGAATATTGCATTTTATACCGCCCATTCTTATGCTCGTTTGTTTATAGGTAGGTGCTTTTAATCCATGTTTGCTACTTATTTACAGGTTACAGGTTTCCAGTCCAAATATTGCAAATCAACACAAAATCTCCACAGTTATGCCAAAATCCAGAACATCTGTCATAGACAGATAAAAGCCGGATTCCAGTCATCCGCATCCGTCTAGTACCGCTTACCAGTTCAAAAGACAGGACGAAAACAGTCGTCATTTCTGGTCATGCGTGGGGCCCAATGAAGATATTCAAAGATGTGTGGGACCCGAGGGAGATAAATTCAAATGTATTGAAAAATGAAGCCATCATTGTTGACTTCTGGAAACTGAAGAAATCAAGGAAGGATATTGATAATCTGCATATGTTAAACAGAAGGAAATGCAAACACCAGACCCCCAAAGAAACCCGACACCCCAAGTCCTCCATATGGCTGCGGATCCGCGGCCAACATGGGGTCTAGGCCGCGGATCCGCGGCCGTTTATGCTCCGTGATTGCTGAAATTTTGGGGGTAGGTGTCACAGTGTATTTGGGTTGAAAATCTTGCCCTAGGGTTTCAGAACTCATCCTATAAATACCCCAGTTTGAACCAGAGCAAGATATAGAGAGGATAGGATAGAAGATAGTGTTCTTTTCATGTTTTCTTAGTTTAGCTTCTTCTTCTTCATATTTCCTCCATGCAAATTGTAGTGAGAGCTTTTTGAGTGGAAGATCAATGAAGATGAGGGCTTTTCTTATCTTGTGTTTTTATTTCATTGTATTGTAATTTTATTATCTTGTATTGTAATTTTAATTCTTGTTGTTAACTAGTTGTTGTTATTTCCTTGCTTGTTCTCTTTTCTTTTCTTCTCTTATCCGTATTTTCAAGCGATGATACTTGTCGGAGTTCCTTGCTAAGGTGAGGACCCAAGAGTTAGCTTGCTTCACTTGTAAAACCGTTTTTTCTCTTTTCCTCCTTCTTGTTTTGTTTTCTTTTCTTTTATCATGTGTGAATAATTCCGCTTTTGTTAAGGCTAAGGAAGGTGGTATGAGGGACGGAGAAATCCCTTGTGCTTCTCTTCGCCAAACATCTTGAAACGAACCCCGACCAAACAAACGCAACCCCCTCACTTAGGCGCGCTATACGTGACATATAGTCGTGACCTAAGTCGAGAAGTCCTTTAAGCGCGCTACAACGTGACATGTAGTTGTGACTTATTTGGATACATGATTGCGGGTGTTTGGCCGAGGGTTGGAAATAAGCGTATTTAGCGGACGGACAAGGGGCACTAGGAATGGATTTAGCGTTGGAAAGCTTCCTTAAACTCGCAAATCACATTCCTATGTCCTCCTAATCCCTGCTACTTTCGATTATCCCAACACCGTCTTAAGAATGGCAAAAGATAAGCACAAGACTAATCCTAACTCTACTAACCGACCTTAACCTTAACAAGCTAACTTGAATATAAATACGAACACATAGGTTAGTTCAAACAAACATATACACAATTCTTTATTGACTCGTCTAAAACAAGAAAGGACATACAACCATCTCCCTGTGGATCGACCCGTGCTCAACCGGCTAGCTGCAAAGTGACACCGTCTTGATCGCGGTTATAACTTTAGAACTTTGAACATCCGACACGCTTTTGGCGTGCGATCAAATTCTTGTTTTAGACGAGTCAATAAAGAATTGTGTATATGTTTGTTTGAACTAACCTATGTGTTCGTATTTATATTCAAGTTAGCTTATTAAGGTTAAGGTCGGTTAGTAGAGTTAGGATTAGTCTTGTGCTTATCTTTTGCCATTCTTAAGACAGTGTTGGGATAATCGAAAGTAGCAGGGATTAGGAGGACATAGGAATGTGATTTGTGAGTTTAAGCAAGCTTTCCAACGCTAAATCCATTCCTAGTGCCCCTTGTCCGTCCGCTAAATACGCTTATTTCCAACCCTCGGCCAAACACCCGCAATCATGTATCCAAATAAGTCACAACTACATGTCACGTTGTGGCGCGCTTATAGGGCTTCTCGACTTAGGTCACGACTATATGTCACGTATAGCGCGCCTAAGTGAGGGGGTTGCGTTTGTTTGGTCGGGGTTCGTTTCAAGATATTTGGCGAAGAGAAGCACAAGGGATTTCTCCATCCCTCATACCACCTTCCTTAGCCTTAACAAGAGCGGAATTATTCACACATGATAAAAGAAAACAAAACAAAACAAGAAGGAGGAAAAGAGAAAAAAACGGTTTTACAAGTGAAGCAAGCTAACTCTTGGGTCCTCACCTTAGCAAGGAACTCCGACAAGTATCATCGCTTGAAAATACGGATAAGAGAAGAAAAGAAAAGAGAACAAGCAAGGAAATAACAACAACTAGTTAACAACAAGAATTAAAATTACAATACAAGATAATAAAATTACAATACAATGAAATAAAAACACAAGATAAGAAAAACCCTCATCTTCATTGATCTTCCACTCAAAAAGCTCTCACTACAATTTGCATGGAGGAAATATGAAGAAGAAGAAGCTAAACTAAGAAAACATGAAAAGAACATTATCTTGTATCCTATCCTCTCTATATCTTGCTCTGGTTCAAACTGGGGTATTTATAGGATGAGTTCTGAAACCCTAGGGCAAGATTTTCAACCCAAATACACTGTGACACCTACCCCCAAAATTTCAGCAATCACGGAGCATAAACGGCCGCGGATCCGCGGCCTAGACCCCATGTTGGCCGCGGATCCGCGGCCATATGGAGGACTTGGGGTGTCGGGATTCTTTGGGGGTCTGGTGTTTGCATTTCCTTCTGTTTAACATATGCAGATTATCAATATCCTTCCTTGATTTCTTCAGTTTCCAGAAGTCAACAATGATGGCTTCATTTTTCAACACATTTGAATTTATCTCCCTCGGGTCCCACACATCTTTGAATATCTTCATTGGGCCCCATGCATGACCAGAAATGACGACTGTTTTCGTCCTGTCTTTTGAACTGGTAAGCGGTACTAGACGGATGCGGATGACTGGAATCCGGCTTTTATCTGTCTATGACAGATGTTCTGGATTTTGGCGTAACTGTGGAGATTTTGTGTTGATTTGCAATATTTGGACTGGAAACCTGTAACCTGTAAATAAGTAGCAAACACGGATTAAAAGCACCTACCTATAAACAAACGAGCATAAGAATGGGCGGTATAAAATGCAATATTCTGGTATGAACATGTGTTCTGGACGTTGAAAACCTGAGTTTGATTTAACACGTATATACCGTTATCTAGTGTACCTGACCCAATCAAACTTTGATTAAGGTGGATATGGACCATATCGCTTACAAATGTAAAATCATATCCTTCTTTAGAAAGTAAAGATACAGATATGATATTACAAGCTAGACTAGGTATACACAAACAGTTACGTAAAATCAATATCTGCCCACTTGTCAATCCTAGGTGATATTCTCCTACGGATACAGCGTCTACGCTCATTCCGTTAGCAACCCTCAGAGTCATACCACCTGCCCTGATAACTCTACGGTTTCTCAAAGCCTGTACTGAATTACAGATATAAGATCCTGATCCGGTATCTAGTACCCAGGAAGTAGAGTTAATTGACAAACAGTTTTCAATCACAAACACACCTGAAGCCGAAGCCACAACGTGCTTCGGATCCTGGATTCTGGCTTTCCAAGCCATGCATTCCTTCTGCCAATGCCTTTTTCCCATGATAATAGGAACAACCCTCCTTCCCTACTGTTAGCCCCGAAACTTTTGCCCTGTCCTTTCGTTCTACCTTACTGATACCGCCTTTCGGCTTGGTAGAGGTCTTCTTCTTCTTTCCCTTGGCTTTCCCCTTGGATATAGAAGATGAAGATTCCCCAATAAGTAGAGCGGGTGTCTCTCTGGTTTCCTTTAGGGGGTAAGTAGAAGGGAAGGACTGTAGAATCAAGTCAGTACATGACTCGTTCTCCAACGTGGTCCCCAGGTCCGTGAGCTCATCAATATAGCTAATCATTGTAGGGACGTGGTCCCCTACAGATGATCCGACAGCCAACCTCGCTTGAAGCAATTCCTTCGAGGTCTCATATCTTGCGATATGAGATTGCTCTCTATATAAAACTTTGTTATGGAGGAAGATGGAAACTAAGTCTATCTTCTCATGCTGCCTCTGGTTTACACCATCCACTGAGGCCAACACGAGACACTTGGCATTCACACTTTCTTTTTCCCTTGTCTTACGAATATCATCATCCGCGACGGTGGAATATGGACCTGAGATGGTGGGGGCTTGGGTAATAAGGAGGTGGCCCATAAGGGGGTCAGGATCATAAAACTGAGTAAACCAGAGGATGGAATGAGAACTGGCTTTGATCTTTATTTGAATTGAAAGGAATTGGATACAGAAGCAAAGAGTAGAAATCACAAAGTTTACAACACTCTGAACTCTCTCTCTGAAACCTTTCCAAAAAAAAAACCTCTGCCTAGTTACATGAATGAACCTAGTTTATATAGACTTGAATCCGTTTGGATGAGCACGAATCTTTTGAGTGGATGTCTTGTCTTGCATTTTGAAAAGCTGAGTGGCCATTTGCCTTAGCTGTCTTCCATTATTTGAGTGGCCTTCTTGTCTTCTTCTTTTGCAGAAAGAATCTTATGAATTGGTGTCTTGTCTTGTCTCGTCTTCTTTGTAGAAAGCATCCTTTAAATAGGCATCTTTTTTCTTTTGAGCTGGCGTCTTTGAGTGGTCATCTTTTGCTTTTGAGAGGAATCTTTTCTTTTGAGCTTGTCCTTTCTTTTGAGTAGGCACCTTTTGTTCTTTGTCTTTCTTTGAGAAAGCATCTTTGAGTAGACAACTTTACTTTTGAGCTGGCATCTTTGAGTAGACATGTTTTGTTTTCTGGCATCTTTGAGTGGACATCTTTCGTCTTCTTTTGGCATGAGTGGACATCTTTCGTCTTCTTCTGGCATCTTTGATTAGACATCTTTTGTTTTCTTTTGAGCTGTTCTTGTTTTTTAGAGGAATCTTTAGTAATCGAATTTTGGGCAAATCCGCAGCCATTAACGGATTTAATATGCCTTTACCAATCACCGCTTGAGATTGGGCTAGTATGTAGATTTGAACCGTTCTACATATGACGTTGTTGTGGAGAATTACTTCTCCAGTAAATTGGCTGTTTTAAGAGCCATACTCCTTTGGGTTAGGAGCAAACCTTTTTTCAAAAACGGATTTGATAAGTCTTTACCAGTAGCCGTTTGCTCCGGACTAGCTGTAGTCACCATTCACTACAGAGAAGAGAACACTAGAAAGATAAGGTAATATACATTTTTTTTTTTTTTTTTTTTTAATTTACAATTCGAAAGGGTCTTGAGCACAAGGCCCTCCCATAGGATCAGTAGAGGATCCTTCTGAGGAATGCTTGGAGTTTGATTTTGAGCTTCTCATTTGTTTCTGCATTTTTTTGAATTTTTGGAACTCTAGAAAAATCTTCATATCATCATTCTCTGAATCTGAGGAGTTGAAATCTATGACTGCTTTTGCCTTCTTTTGAGTCTTCACTTCTTTTGCAGGAGTTTTTGGTTCAGGTTTTGCTGGTTCTTTTGGAATTTGCTGAATTTCTTGTTGAAGTTTCTTCCCTGTTTGAATGTAATGTATTACTGCCTTCTCATTGCAGTAATCTTGAGTGTAACGGGTCCACCATTTGACTTTGAATTCTCTACCCAGACTGAGAGGGTAGTCATCGTTGTAATGTTTGAATAATGTAAATGTCCAACAAAATATCCATGGGACTTTGAAGGATTTGTGGAATAGGAAAGCCTTTTTGAAATGTTCACCTCCCGTTCTTTGGACCCAAGTTTGGAAGGCCTTTAGAACAACAGGTGGAAGTATGTCTGGAACGGGGCCAAAACGTAGCCACCATTCATAGAACCAGATAGGAATATTGTCAGCACAATTTGAATGGAAGGTAAGGAACCATGAATGATTGAATGGCCTATAGAATAAGGTTCGAAACCAAGCCATTTGATAGTCTTGGTATGTATAACCTTTGGGAATGTAAGTAATTGAGAATTCTTTTGTAGTCCAGATGCTGGACCATTCATTTGGTAGAATAACCTTCTTTATGACGCATTTTGAATAAGAAATCAGTGAAGGAGTTTTTCTATCAGGAGTATGAGTGATTTCAGCTGACCCAGAGTCAACTAAGATCAACTCATAGAATTGTTGAGTTTTGAGGGGATCATCCAGCCAATAGGAGTTTGGCGGGAATAATTGATGAGTGTAGATTTGAAGTGTGTTGTAGTGGGGAGGTTCTTTGAAGGTGGTCAAGCAGATGTGTTGAACACCAGATTTTGTGAAATATGGGCTGTCTTGATCTTTTGGAGAAGTTTGAACTTGTGTAGTTGAATTTTGAGGTTTCTTGCTTTCCACTGCCGATGCGTAAGTTAGAGCAGGGAAATCTTGGAGAATATGGAATTTGTTTGTTGATGAAGTTGCTGTTGTCAATTTTTTCATCTCATAGTCCTTTGAAGTGCGAACTTTTGAATTGGGATCACCCATTTTTTCCTGTAAGAAATTCCCTAGTCAAAAAGTCTGGTAATGAATTATCAGTACCTTTTAAATATTGAATATCAAAATCAAAGACAGAAAGTAAAGCTTGCCATCTAGCGAATATTTGTTTTGAAACTAGATTTTTTACGTCTTTTTCTAAAATGAATTTTGCAGATTGACAGTCTATTCTAAGGAGAAACTTTTTATTAAAAAGATCATCTTGAAATTTTAAAATACAATTAACAATTGAAAGCATTTCCTTTTTAATAGTATAGTAATTTTTCTGAGGTCCTAACCAGACACCAGAGTGATATCTGACTAAATCTTCTTTTGAAGAGTTTGGTAGCCGTTGTTTTAAAATACCACCGTAACCAATATTTGAAGCATCGGTCTCAACAATCATGAAAGCATCAGGATGAGGAATATTAATGCAAGGTAAAGAATGAATAGTTCTTTTGATTTGTTTAACAATACCTGTATGAATCGAAGTCCAAGGTGAAGGATTTGTTTGAAGTCGTTGAAATAAAGGCGCACAAGTTTGTCTCATCTTTGGAATAAAATCAGAAATATAATTTAAACAGCCTAAAAATCTTTGGAGTTGAGTTTTGTCTTTAATTTCATCAGGAAATTTATCAGCAAAATCAATACTTCGATTTATAGGAATAATGGTACCTTGATTTATGAAATGTCCAAGAAAGCAAATATTGTTTTGGAATAATTTCATTTTTGTGGCTGAAAGAACCAAGCCATTTTTCTTTACAGTATATAAGAAGGTTTTTAAATGTTTAAAATGTTGATCAATGTTTTCAGAGAAAACTAATACATCATCAATATAAACAATCATAAACTTTGAATATGGATTCAGAATGTCATTCATTATCCTTTGGAATTCTGAAGGGGCGTTTTTGAGTCCAAAAGGCATTACATTCCATTCGTAATGGCCAAAGGGTACAGTGAAGGCGGTTTTGTATCTGTCTTTTTCAGCAACTTGAATTTGCCAAAAGCCAGATTTCATGTCAAACTTTGAAAAGATTTTTGCAATGCTTAAACGTTTTAATAAATCTCTTTTATTTGGAATAGGGTAACGAATCCATTGAAGAACCTTGTTGAGAGGTTTATAATTAATAACAAGCCTAGGGACACCACGTTCCTTTTCTGCTTGATTTATGACATAAAATGCTGCACAGCTCCAAGGTGATTTGGATGGCCGTATCAGCTCTTTATCTAAAAGAGTTTGAATTTCCTCTTTACAAACTTCTAATAGATCATGATTCATTTGAATGGGTCTTGCTTTTGTAGGAATATTTCTTTCTGAAAATTCCTTTTCATATGGTAATTCAACGATGTGCCTTTTTCTTTCCCAAAAAGCATTAGGAAGATCTGCACAGACTTCTCTTTTGAATAGATCCTCTAACTGTTGAATTTCTTGTTTTGTGCTGGGTAATTGTAGGTGTTCTTCAATTTGAGCATAAGACAAATCTTCTTTGAGAAAATTTATCTTATTCTGCTTCCTTTGAATAAGGTTGATATGTTGATATATGGAGTTATTTTGCAAAGCATTTAACTCCTTTTGTCGAACAGGAATCAAGAATCTGAAATGTATAGTATTACCCATAATGTTAGTGCTGATACCTTTGTTATCAACAACAAAAGGGTAAATTTGAGTAAGGAATGGAGTACCTAAAATAATATCAGTGTTGAGATTTTCTACTACAATAAACTGATGTTTAAAGCAGTAGTTTTGATTACATATCTCAGTTTTTGTCAATTTTCCTTTGATTCGAAGGGGAGAGTTGTTGGCGGCTATAAGAACTTCATTAGTAAAACTATAGTATTTTGTTGGTATTAGACCATCTCTGATGCAGCTTTGATCTGCACCACTGTCTAACATTGCAACAAAAGTTTGTTTGAAATTTCCTATAGAAATTGTTAGATGAACTAACCACTTTTGAAATTGGAATTTCTCAATCGTAGAAATGAATTGAGAAGCTGAAGGTTGAGTAGGGGTAATATTTATTTCTTGTGGAGGAATAAGTGTTTCTTCTTCTTCTTCTTCTACATAAGTTTCTTTTCCTTTGGAAAGTCTAGATTGAATAATTGCAATATGAGCTTCTAAAGAGAGATTTTTCATTTCTATATTGTTAGTAGTCTGTTTTAATGACTTGACTTCTTCTTTCAGAATATGAATCTCTGTTTGCAATTCTCTGGTAGAGATGGACTTAATACCAGAGGTTTGATTCATAGGATATTTTTCAAAAACTTTTGATATACTGAAAGGTTGAATGATATTAAACTTCTCATCTTCTTGCAGAATTAAAGATTTTAATCTTTCAAAAAGTTCCTTTTGTTTAATAGGATCAGGTAATTGTTGAATCATATCAAAGATGAATTCTTTTGTATCGGATTTTATCTTCTTCTTATCAGTAGAAGACTTAATCATATTAATCTGTTTACAGTGACAGTCATCCTGACTTTCACTAGAGGAATCATAATTGCCCTTATCATTGTCAGTAATATAATTGATCTCAGAATAGATTTGCAATCTGTCTTTTAACTTGTTCCTGATATTTTCCTCAATATCAGAAATGCCATCAATGATTTCATTTATCTTTCCTTTTCCTTTGCTTCGACATTTGCTAGCAATATGGCCTTTCTTGCCACATTTAAAGCACTTGAAATCATTTGAATTCTTTTTTCTATTAAATCTCCTGAATTTCTTTGGGGAAAAGGAATCTTCTCTATATTCCTTTTTCTTTGAATATCTTTTTTGTGAAAAAGATTTTTGAAGGAATTTTTTCTTTCTTTCAGTGGAAGGAGCACTGATTCCAGTAATTCCAAACGCTTGACAGAAAGATCCCATTTCTTTCCTCTTACTGCCATATTTAGCTTGGAATTTAAGCTCTTGGCAAGCTGCAAGGGCTTCTTTCTTGACAAAAGCAAAAAGTTGACCAAAGGTCATTGAAGTGAAATCAATCTGTTCTGTTCCCATTTCCTTTTGTAAATTAATCATAATCCTTTGGGAAAACAGAGTTGGTAAACCAGTAATGAATTTTTCTTTCCAGAATGGTGCGGTACTATCTGTTCGTTTAAGAACATGAGTTAAAAACATGTCTTTGTACCACCTGAAATCACTAAGTGTTGGACACCTAATGTTAGTAAGGAATATCTTTGAAGAAGCTAATTCTTCCTGAGGATTTCCTACAAAGTGCATAGCTATGGTAACTATGAGGAAATCACTTGAATCGTTTTGGGTAGTAATTTCTCCTTGGGCATTTTCTACGTCTATAGTATGCTCAAGAATTGCTGTTTTGTCTTGCAAGGTCAAAGCATTGTCCCACCAATACTTTAACTGTCCAGTAAAACCAGTTATGAATAAACTCGCAATATCTTGTTCAGAACATCTTTTCATTTTGTATGCTAATTTGGCCATACCCATTTCTTGTAATGTGTTGAGTATTTCATACTCACTTTTTCCATCAATATTCCATTCATATATGGAATTTCCATCATAATCTTTCGTATGGAATTTTGCTCTTTCTTCATACATAATGTCAGGAGGAGTAGGTCGTGGATAATAGTCTTTAGTTCTACTATTGTTCCAATTTTTACGAGGTTTATTGAAATTTGGTTTCCTTTCTCTTCCAATTTTATTAATATCCTGATTAGAGTTATTTTGTAAGATATCTTTTTCAACATTATTGATTTTTTGAATTACAGAGTTGTCAGAGGAATCAGATTTTAATGAGGAATTTGAGTTGTCAGAGGAATCAGATTTTAATGAGGAATTTGAAGAATCCGATTCTTCGTTATCTTCTATAGTATCAATATTATTGATTTTTGAAGGACCGGGAAGGTTCTTGTTAATTGAATCAAGTGTTTGATTTAGTTTAGATAATAATGACTCGTTCTCAAACGTGAGCTTATTTTCTAAGGCTCTAGGAATACTTCTTGGTTGAAAATGTGGTAAAGAGGTACTGTGAGGGAATGTTGAACTTGTTGGTTTTGAAATAGCCTTGATGTCGGTAGATAAGGAATCTATTTGTGTTGAAATCGTGTGTAAAACTTGATTGGAATAGTTATTCTGGTGATATAATTTCTTGATATCATCCAGATTAACTTGATCATTTCCTCTAGGGTCAATACTTTCACGACCCTTTTTGAAAGGTGTAGCTATGACTTCTCCTTCTTTGGAATGGAGTTTCAAGGTCTGTAAGGGAGGAGTGATGGCAGAAATAATAGTGCCATCTTGAAGTTGCCATTTCTTGTACAAACTTGTTTGTACATTAATAGTAGATTTTTTGAATGGTTCAGAAATTTCATTTTTTGTAAAATAGTAGTCTAACCAGCTTTCAAAATGAAAGGGAGCATGATATTTTTGAATGTCTTTTATCCATTGAAGTCGAATCTTAGCTTGACAGTAAGCATCAAGCTTAGAATACCATGTGTAGTATTCAGATTCTTCTTTGAAATCTTTTTCTAGTTCTTCGATATCAATCTTAACACCAAGTTTAGTGATAACATTAATACCGTGGAATTCTCCATGCATCTGACTGGAATTAGGAGAATTATTAGGAGAAAAATTGAGTTCATTTGAAATGTCAGGTATAGGTGTTTGATTGTGAATCCTTATTGAAGGATCTTCTTGAAGAGAGGGAGTTTCTACTATGAAAGATCTAGATTCTCTAAATGAATTTCTAGGAATAGAGTAGGGTCTGATGGATCTCCTATTTTCATTGAGTGAGTTGAAACGAACCAGGACTGTACCATCTTGTTCTTCAACTATCTCTTGAATTTCTGTTCTTTCGAGATTTCTTGGTCTCTGAGGAACATCTATTTGAAAGGCTTCTGGAATGGTAATTTCATTCCATTTCAGGCGTTTAGGGACAAAGGTCTTTGAATAGTCAGCATCAATTTGTAATAGTATTGTCTCATCGGTAAAGTTATTAATTAATTTGCATTTGGGATTAATAGCAGAACTCATTAATCTAAAGTAAATGCGATAAATAATTACAAATTGTTCTGCAAGTTTTTCAAATTCTTCTCCTTGCAGATGAACATCGAGAATTAAGGAATTCATAATTAAAGGATCAGTTAATGAAACTGGAAAATTAGGAATACAATTGAAATAAATAGGACCATTACAAATATTAGTTTGAATCATACTTAAAATTGACGATTTGTATCTTCGCAAACGTTTATCACGTAAAGCCATGTAAACAGGAATGTCTATACCAATATGAGCAAGTGGTTTGACTGCTACTTGAATCATACCAAAATGAATATAACGAAATCCTTTCTCTAAATATTTTCGTATAGAAATATGAGATAAAAGAGGAATTGATTGAAACTTATTTTGAATGTTTAAAGTCTCTTCATGAATTTTTACGCTAAAAGCGTTTTTGAAATCAAAAGTACCAATTTTGTAAATATTTTCTATATTTTCATTAGGAAGAGTCCAGTTTGAAAAGTCCTCATTAACCATCTCTTCTTTGCTTTGTATTATGTGTCCTGAATTACTTCCAGAACCAGAGAAAAATTTTCTAATAAAACCAGCCATCATCAATAGCAATTTTATGAACTAGACATAGATCATACCTTGACCGGGAACAACGGGAACACTCCACCGGGAACACCACGCTCTCTTCGGGCTTACCAACGGGTTCACGAGCTTACCAACGTCTTACCAACGCTCAGGATACTCACTATGAATAGGTCACTCGTTGCTCTCAACGAAGAGTGGAATTACTAGAGCACCTGGCTCTGATACCATAAGGGGGTCAGGATCATAAAACTGAGTTCTCATTGGTAAGATGTCCACTCATGCCAGAAGAAGACGAAAGATGTCCACTCATGCCAAAAGAAGACGAAAGATGTCCACTCAAAGATGCCAGAAAACAAAACATGTCTACTCAAAGATGCCAGCTCAAAAGTAAAGTTGTCTACTCAAAGATGCTTTCTCAAAGAAAGACAAAGAACAAAAGGTGCCTACTCAAAAGAAAGGACAAGCTCAAAAGAAAAGATTCCTCTCAAAAGCAAAAGATGACCACTCAAAGACGCCAGCTCAAAAGAAAAAAGATGCCTATTTAAAGGATGCTTTCTACAAAGAAGACGAGACAAGACAAGACACCAATTCATAAGATTCTTTCTGCAAAAGAAGAAGACAAGAAGGCCACTCAAATAATGGAAGACAGCTAAGGCAAATGGCCACTCAGCTTTTCAAAATGCAAGACAAGACATCCACTCAAAAGATTCGTGCTCATCCAAACGGATTCAAGTCTATATAAACTAGGTTCATTCATGTAACTAGGCAGAGGTTTTTTTTTGGAAAGGTTTCAGAGAGAGAGTTCAGAGTGTTGTAAACTTTGTGATTTCTACTCTTTGCTTCTGTATCCAATTCCTTTCAATTCGAATGGTAATTTCATTCCATTTCAGGCGTTTAGGGACAAAGGTCTTTGAATAGTCAGCATCAATTTGTAATAGTATTGTCTCATCGGTAAAGTTATTAATTAATTTGCATTTGGGATTAATAGCAGAACTCATTAATCTAAAGTAAATGCGATAAATAATTACAAATTGTTCTGCAAGTTTTTCAAATTCTTCTCCTTGCAGATGAACATCGAGAATTAAGGAATTCATAATTAAAGGATCAGTTAATGAAACTGGAAAATTAGGAATACAATTGAAATAAATAGGACCATTACAAATATTAGTTTGAATCATACTTAAAATTGACGATTTGTATCTTCGCAAACGTTTATCACGTAAAGCCATGTAAACAGGAATGTCTATACCAATATGAGCAAGTGGTTTGACTGCTACTTGAATCATACCAAAATGAATATAACGAAATCCTTTCTCTAAATATTTTCGTATAGAAATATTTAGAGAGTATTGACCCTAGAGGAAATGATCAAGTTAATCTGGATGATATCAAGAAATTATATCACCAGAATAACTATTCCAATCAAGTTTTACACACGATTTCAACACAAATAGATTCCTTATCTACCGACATCAAGGCTATTTCAAAACCAACAAGTTCAACATTCCCTCACAGTACCTCTTTACCACATTTTCAACCAAGAAGTATTCCTAGAGCCTTAGAAAATAAGCTCACGTTTGAGAACGAGTCATTATTATCTAAACTAAATCAAACACTTGATTCAATTAACAAGAACCTTCCCGGTCCTTCAAAAATCAATAATATTGATACTATAGAAGATAACGAAGAATCGGATTCTTCAAATTCCTCATTAAAATCTGATTCCTCTGACAACTCAAATTCCTCATTAAAATCTGATTCCTCTGACAACTCTGTAATTCAAAAAATCAATAATGTTGAAAAAGATATCTTACAAAATAACTCTAATCAGGATATTAATAAAATTGGAAGAGAAAGGAAACCAAATTTCAATAAACCTCGTAAAAATTGGAACAATAGTAGAACTAAAGACTATTATCCACGACCTACTCCTCCTGACATTATGTATGAAGAAAGAGCAAAATTCCATACGAAAGATTATGATGGAAATTCCATATATGAATGGAATATTGATGGAAAAAGTGAGTATGAAATACTCAACACATTACAAGAAATGGGTATGGCCAAATTAGCATACAAAATGAAAAGATGTTCTGAACAAGATATTGCGAGTTTATTCATAACTGGTTTTACTGGACAGTTAAAGTATTGGTGGGACAATGCTTTGACCTTGCAAGACAAAACAGCAATTCTTGAGCATACTATAGACGTAGAAAATGCCCAAGGAGAAATTACTACCCAAAACGATTCAAGTGATTTCCTCATAGTTACCATAGCTATGCACTTTGTAGGAAATCCTCAGGAAGAATTAGCTTCTTCAAAGATATTCCTTACTAACATTAGGTGTCCAACACTTAGTGATTTCAGGTGGTACAAAGACATGTTTTTAACTCATGTTCTTAAACGAACAGATAGTACCGCACCATTCTGGAAAGAAAAATTCATTACTGGTTTACCAACTCTGTTTTCCCAAAGGATTATGATTAATTTACAAAAGGAAATGGGAACAGAACAGATTGATTTCACTTCAATGACCTTTGGTCAACTTTTTGCTTTTGTCAAGAAAGAAGCCCTTGCAGCTTGCCAAGAGCTTAAATTCCAAGCTAAATATGGCAGTAAGAGGAAAGAAATGGGATCTTTCTGTCAAGCGTTTGGAATTACTGGAATCAGTGCTCCTTCCACTGAAAGAAAGAAAAAATCCTTCAAAAATCTTTTTCACAAAAAAGATATTCAAAGAAAAAGGAATATAGAGAAGATTCCTTTTCCCCAAAGAAATTCAGGAGATTTAATAGAAAAAAGAATTCAAATGATTTCAAGTGCTTTAAATGTGGCAAGAAAGGCCATATTGCTAGCAAATGTCGAAGCAAAGGAAAAGGAAAGATAAATGAAATCATTGATGGCATTTCTGATATTGAGGAAAATATCAGGAACAAGTTAAAAGACAGATTGCAAATCTATTCTGAGATCAATTATATTACTGACAATGATAATGGCAATTATGATTCCTCTAGTGAAAGTCAGGATGACTGTCACTGTAAACAGATTAATATGATTAAGTCTTCTACTGATAAGAAGAAGATAAAATCCGATACAAAAGAATTCATCTTTGATATGATTCAACAATTACCTGATCCTATTAAACAAAAGGAACTTTTTGAAAGATTAAAATCTTTAATTCTGCAAGAAGATGAGAAGTTTAATATCATTCAACCTTTCAGTATATCAAAAGTTTTTGAAAAATATCCTATGAATCAAACCTCTGGTATTAAGTCCATCTCTACCAGAGAATTGCAAACAGAGATTCATATTCTGAAAGAAGAAGTCAAGTCATTAAAACAGACTACTAACAATATAGAAATGAAAAATCTCTCTTTAGAAGCTCATATTGCAATTATTCAATCTAGACTTTCCAAAGGAAAAGAAACTTATGTAGAAGAAGAAGAAGAAGAAACACTTATTCCTCCACAAGAAATAAATATTACCCCTACTCAACCTTCAGCTTCTCAATTCATTTCTACGATTGAGAAATTCCAATTTCAAAAGTGGTTAGTTCATCTAACAATTTCTATAGGAAATTTCAAACAAACTTTTGTTGCAATGTTAGACAGTGGTGCAGATCAAAGCTGCATCAGAGATGGTCTAATACCAACAAAATACTATAGTTTTACTAATGAAGTTCTTATAGCCGCCAACAACTCTCCCCTTCGAATCAAAGGAAAATTGACAAAAACTGAGATATGTAATCAAAACTACTGCTTTAAACATCAGTTTATTGTAGTAGAAAATCTCAACACTGATATTATTTTAGGTACTCCATTCCTTACTCAAATTTACCCTTTTGTTGTTGATAACAAAGGTATCAGCACTAACATTATGGGTAATACTATACATTTCAGATTCTTGATTCCTGTTCGACAAAAGGAGTTAAATGCTTTGCAAAATAACTCCATATATCAACATATCAACCTTATTCAAAGGAAGCAGAATAAGATAAATTTTCTCAAAGAAGATTTGTCTTATGCTCAAATTGAAGAACACCTACAATTACCCAGCACAAAACAAGAAATTCAACAGTTAGAGGATCTATTCAAAAGAGAAGTCTGTGCAGATCTTCCTAATGCTTTTTGGGAAAGAAAAAGGCACATCGTTGAATTACCATATGAAAAGGAATTTTCAGAAAGAAATATTCCTACAAAAGCAAGACCCATTCAAATGAATCATGATCTATTAGAAGTTTGTAAAGAGGAAATTCAAACTCTTTTAGATAAAGAGCTGATACGGCCATCCAAATCACCTTGGAGCTGTGCAGCATTTTATGTCATAAATCAAGCAGAAAAGGAACGTGGTGTCCCTAGGCTTGTTATTAATTATAAACCTCTCAACAAGGTTCTTCAATGGATTCGTTACCCTATTCCAAATAAAAGAGATTTATTAAAACGTTTAAGCATTGCAAAAATCTTTTCAAAGTTTGACATGAAATCTGGCTTTTGGCAAATTCAAGTTGCTGAAAAAGACAGATACAAAACCGCCTTCACTGTACCCTTTGGCCATTACGAATGGAATGTAATGCCTTTTGGACTCAAAAACGCCCCTTCAGAATTCCAAAGGATAATGAATGACATTCTGAATCCATATTCAAAGTTTATGATTGTTTATATTGATGATGTATTAGTTTTCTCTGAAAACATTGATCAACATTTTAAACATTTAAAAACCTTCTTATATACTGTAAAGAAAAATGGCTTGGTTCTTTCAGCCACAAAAATGAAATTATTCCAAAACAATATTTGCTTTCTTGGTACCATTATTCCTATAAACCGAAGTTTTGATTTTGCTGATAAATTATACAGAAATCGTTGGGTTAACTTTGTGGATTATTTATGCAGGATCAATGTAAAAGGAAAAATAATTCAGGAGCTGATGTTTATTACTTCTAACTCTGTTTATATGTTTCAATGTAGCCACAAAGGTAACAGCAACAAAAATATGAAGTTCGGAAGGATTACCCTCCCTTTACTTCAAGCAAATAACGACAAATCTTATAAAGTCGCAAAAGGATCATCAGTTGATGAGCAACAACAGTGTATTCTTAACGCACTGTGGATGGCAAGAACACCACAAGAGAAATTAAAAGCTCTTAGTGCTCTTACATATTATTTTACAAAAATTATTACAAAGCCCACTTCAAAGAATTTTACTCATTATGTACTCTTCAACGGCCCAAAGCCCGGAGTCTATATCAATTATGGTTCTTTGATGAATACAGTCGGCAACAGAAAAGACTGTAGATGGAAAGGTTATTACAACCTTGAAGAAGCATTGAGGGATTTTTCGCTCTCAAACAATAATGTTCGTAACTTTTTTGTGGAAGACGAACGTGATAAAGAGCAATTAAAGCTCATAGAGATCTTGAAATCTCAAATTGATAGTTCATCACCAATTAAAATAAATGATGAACCTAGTCCTTTTCAAACGGTAAAAGGTAAAGACATCTCAAATCCGTTGATGGTTGATGATTTACCAAAAATCATAGTAGATCCGTTGGGATCCCCAATTCAAATGAGTGAGGATGAGAGTTCCACTAAAATGAGTGAGTACAAAAAAGAAAGTGAGCGTTTCAATTTGCAGGTTAAAAGGCTGAAGAAAGAAAATCTTTACTTCAAGGAGATGGCCAGAAAAACTCAAGAAGCTTATTCTTCAGTTACTCACAATATTGAAGATTATGTCGAAGAAATTTCCAGATTAAATGACATAATTTATCATTTGGAGGCACAATTAAGGATGGAACCTATTCCCTTCCTACAATTCAAGAAGAGGATGACATTGAGTCATTCATTCCGACAAAATTTCTTGGAAAAACTTCCTTATGAAATCCAAGAAAAAATCAAAGATATGGCAAAAAAATCACATTATGATAAACTCATAGAACTCCAGAATATTCTAAAGAAGAATGCAGAAACAGACAGGTGGTACACTCATAACAATGTTGTTCAAGAAGTAATCCATTTTTTCGATCTGGAGCCCTTAATTTTGAATATTACATTCAATGAAGGAGCAATGCCATACTTATTACAAAATCTTCAGGATTTTTATTGGGCAGGTATGATTAGGGAAATTGTTATTACTAACAGAATCCCCGAATTCTTTGGAGAAAAAATTTATAATGCTATCCAGGAATTTGCCCCTGAAGGAAGATATTACTTAACAATATTTTCAACATTCCCACATCAAGAAGGCAGGATCTTCTATCCCGCAGAAAGAATTATAATAATGTCCTCAGTACATATACCCTTGGGAGGATTCAGTGCTCAATATGATTTCAAGGACATCAATGATCAATCAAAATATTTCAAGTTCCGAAGAAATCTGAAAGACGTCGATTTAACAAATTTGGAATTATTAGCTGAATCCAATACTACAAAACTGTTCTCATATATCTATGGACAAGAAGACGGAGAAGAAGATCAATCTGAAGAACCAGCAAATCCAATGAATTATTAGCAGAGGGATCTTCCACCCCAATAATTGAAACTCAAAAGATGCCAGAAAACAAAACATGTCTACTCAAAGATGCCAGCTCAAAAGTAAAGTTGTCTACTCAAAGATGCTTTCTCAAAGAAAGACAAAGAACAAAAGGTGCCTACTCAATAGAAAGGACAAGCTCAAAAGAAAGATTCCTCTCAAAAGCAAAAGATGACCACTCAAAGACGCCAGCTCAAAAGAAAAAAGATGCCTATTTAAAAGATGCTTTCTACAAAGAAGACGAGACAAGACAAGACACCAATTCATAAGATTCTTTCTGCAAAAGAAGAAGACAAGAAGGCCACTCAGCTTTTCAAAAATGCAAGACAAGACATCCACTCAAAAGATTCGTGCTCATCCAAACGGATTCAAGTCTATATAAACTAGGTTCATTCATGTAACTAGGCAGAGGTTTTTTTTTGGAAAGGTTTCAGAGAGAGAGTTCAGAGTGTTGTAAACTTTGTGATTTCTACTCTTTGCTTCTGTATCCAATTCCTTTCAATTCAAATAAAGATCAAAGCCATTTCTCATTCCATCCTCTGGTTTACTCAGTTTTATGATCCTGACCCCCTTATGGTATCAGAGCCAGGTGCTCTAGTAATTCCACTCTTCGTTGAGAGCAACGAGTGACCTATTCATAGTGAGTATCCTGAGCGTTGGTAAGACGTTGGTAAGCTCGTGAACCCGTTGGTAAGCCCGAAGAGAGCGTGGTGTTCCCGGTGGAGTGTTCCCGTTGTTCCCGGTCAAGGTATGATCTATGTCTAGTTCATAAAATTGCTATTGATGATGGCTGGTTTTATTAGAAAATTTTTCTCTGGTTCTGGAAGTAATTCAGGACACATAATACAAAGCAAAGAAGAGATGGTTAATGAGGACTTTTCAAACTGGACTCTTCCTAATGAAAATATAGAAAATATTTACAAAATTGGTACTTTTGATTTCAAAAACGCTTTTAGCGTAAAAATTCATGAAGAGACTTTAAACATTCAAAATAAGTTTCAATCAATTCCTCTTTTATCTCATATTTCTATACGAAAATATTTAGAGAAAGGATTTCGTTATATTCATTTTGGTATGATTCAAGTAGCAGTCAAACCACTTGCTCATATTGGTATAGACATTCCTGTTTACATGGCTTTACGTGATAAACGTTTGCGAAGATACAAATCGTCAATTTTAAGTATGATTCAAACTAATATTTGTAATGGTCCTATTTATTTCAATTGTATTCCTAATTTTCCAGTTTCATTAACTGATCCTTTAATTATGAATTCCTTAATTCTCGATGTTCATCTGCAAGGAGAAGAATTTGAAAAACTTGCAGAACAATTTGTAATTATTTATCGCATTTACTTTAGATTAATGAGTTCTGCTATTAATCCCAAATGCAAATTAATTAATAACTTTACCGATGAGACAATACTATTACAAATTGATGCTGACTATTCAAAGACCTTTGTCCCTAAACGCCTGAAATGGAATGAAATTACCATTCCAGAAGCCTTTCAAATAGATGTTCCTCAGAGACCAAGAAATCTCGAAAGAACAGAAATTCAAGAGATAGTTGAAGAACAAGATGGTACAGTCCTGGTTCGTTTCAACTCACTCAATGAAAATAGGAGATCCATCAGACCCTACTCTATTCCTAGAAATTCATTTAGAGAATCTAGATCTTTCATAGTAGAAACTCCCTCTCTTCAAGAAGATCCTTCAATAAGGATTCACAATCAAACACCTATACCTGACATTTCAAATGAACTCAATTTTTCTCCTAATAATTCTCCTAATTCCAGTCAGATGCATGGAGAATTCCACGGTATTAATGTTATCACTAAACTTGGTGTTAAGATTGATATCGAAGAACTAGAAAAAGATTTCAAAGAAGAATCTGAATACTACACATGGTATTCTAAGCTTGATGCTTACTGTCAAGCTAAGATTCGACTTCAATGGATAAAAGACATTCAAAAATATCATGCTCCCTTTCATTTTGAAAGCTGGTTAGACTACTATTTTACAAAAAATGAAATTTCTGAACCATTCAAAAAATCTACTATTAATGTACAAACAAGTTTGTACAAGAAATGGCAACTTCAAGATGGCACTATTATTTCTGCCATCACTCCTCCCTTACAGACCTTGAAACTCCATTCCAAAGAAGGAGAAGTCATAGAGAACTGGCTTTGATCTTTATTTGAATTGAAAGGAATTGGATACAGAAGCAAAGAGTAGAAATCACAAAGTTTACAACACTCTGAACTCTCTCTCTGAAACCTTTCCAAAAAAAAACCTCTGCCTAGTTACATGAATGAACCTAGTTTATATAGACTTGAATCCGTTTGGATGAGCACGAATCTTTTGAGTGGATGTCTTGTCTTGCATTTTGAAAAGCTGAGTGGCCATTTGCCTTAGCTGTCTTCCATTATTTGAGTGGCCTTCTTGTCTTCTTCTTTTGCAGAAAGAATCTTATGAATTGGTGTCTTGTCTTGTCTCGTCTTCTTTGTAGAAAGCATCCTTTAAATAGGCATCTTTTTTCTTTTGAGCTGGCGTCTTTGAGTGGTCATCTTTTGCTTTTGAGAGGAATCTTTTCTTTTGAGCTTGTCCTTTCTTTTGAGTAGGCACCTTTTGTTCTTTGTCTTTCTTTGAGAAAGCATCTTTGAGTAGACAACTTTACTTTTGAGCTGGCATCTTTGAGTAGACATGTTTTGTTTTCTGGCATCTTTGAGTGGACATCTTTCGTCTTCTTTTGGCATGAGTGGACATCTTTCGTCTTCTTCTGGCATCTTTGATTAGACATCTTTTGTTTTCTTTTGAGCTGTTCTTGTTTTTTAGAGGAATCTTTAGTAATCGAATTTTGGGCAAATCCGCAGCCATTAACGGATTTAATATGCCTTTACCAATCACCGCTTGAGATTGGGCTAGTATGTAGATTTGAACCGTTCTACATATGACGTTGTTGTGGAGAATTACTTCTCCAGTAAATTGGCTGTTTTAAGAGCCATACTCCTTTGGGTTAGGAGCAAACCTTTTTTCAAAAACGGATTTGATAAGTCTTTACCGGTAGCCGTTTGCTCCGGACTAGCTGTAGTCACCATTCACTACAGAGAAGAGAACACTAGAAAGATAAGGTAATATACATTTTTTTTTTTTTTTTTTTTTTTAATTTACAATTCGAAAGGGTCTTGAGCACAAGGCCCTCCCATAGGATCAGTAGAGGATCCTTCTGAGGAATGCTTGGAGTTTGATTTTGAGCTTCTCATTTGTTTCTGCATTTTTTTGAATTTTTGGAACTCTAGAAAAATCTTCATATCATCATTCTCTGAATCTGAGGAGTTGAAATCTATGACTGCTTTTGCCTTCTTTTGAGTCTTCACTTCTTTTGCAGGAGTTTTTGGTTCAGGTTTTGCTGGTTCTTTTGGAATTTGCTGAATTTCTTGTTGAAGTTTCTTCCCTGTTTGAATGTAATGTATTACTGCCTTCTCATTGCAGTAATCTTGAGTGTAACGGGTCCACCATTTGACTTTGAATTCTCTACCCAGACTGAGAGGGTAGTCATCGTTGTAATGTTTGAATAATGTAAATGTCCAACAAAATATCCATGGGACTTTGAAGGATTTGTGGAATAGGAAAGCCTTTTTGAAATGTTCACCTCCCGTTCTTTGGACCCAAGTTTGGAAGGCCTTTAGAACAACAGGTGGAAGTATGTCTGGAACGGGGCCAAAACGTAGCCACCATTCATAGAACCAGATAGGAATATTGTCAGCACAATTTGAATGGAAGGTAAGGAACCATGAATGATTGAATGGCCTATAGAATAAGGTTCGAAACCAAGCCATTTGATAGTCTTGGTATGTATAACCTTTGGGAATGTAAGTAATTGAGAATTCTTTTGTAGTCCAGATGCTGGACCATTCATTTGGTAGAATAACCTTCTTTATGACGCATTTTGAATAAGAAATCAGTGAAGGAGTTTTTCTATCAGGAGTATGAGTGATTTCAGCTGACCCAGAGTCAACTAAGATCAACTCATAGAATTGTTGAGTTTTGAGGGGATCATCCAGCCAATAGGAGTTTGGCGGGAATAATTGATGAGTGTAGATTTGAAGTGTGTTGTAGTGGGGAGGTTCTTTGAAGGTGGTCAAGCAGATGTGTTGAACACCAGATTTTGTGAAATATGGGCTGTCTTGATCTTTTGGAGAAGTTTGAACTTGTGTAGTTGAATTTTGAGGTTTCTTGCTTTCCACTGCCGATGCGTAAGTTAGAGCAGGGAAATCTTGGAGAATATGGAATTTGTTTGTTGATGAAGTTGCTGTTGTCAATTTTTTCATCTCATAGTCCTTTGAAGTGCGAACTTTTGAATTGGGATCACCCATTTTTTCCTGTAAGAAATTCCCTAGTCAAAAAGTCTGGTAATGAATTATCAGTACCTTTTAAATATTGAATATCAAAATCAAAGACAGAAAGTAAAGCTTGCCATCTAGCGAATATTTGTTTTGAAACTAGATTTTTTACGTCTTTTTCTAAAATGAATTTTGCAGATTGACAGTCTATTCTAAGGAGAAACTTTTTATTAAAAAGATCATCTTGAAATTTTAAAATACAATTAACAATTGAAAGCATTTCCTTTTTAATAGTATAGTAATTTTTCTGAGGTCCTAACCAGACACCAGAGTGATATCTGACTAAATCTTCTTTTGAAGAGTTTGGTAGCCGTTGTTTTAAAATACCACCGTAACCAATATTTGAAGCATCGGTCTCAACAATCATGAAAGCATCAGGATGAGGAATATTAATGCAAGGTAAAGAATGAATAGTTCTTTTGATTTGTTTAACAATACCTGTATGAATCGAAGTCCAAGGTGAAGGATTTGTTTGAAGTCGTTGAAATAAAGGCGCACAAGTTTGTCTCATCTTTGGAATAAAATCAGAAATATAATTTAAACAGCCTAAAAATCTTTGGAGTTGAGTTTTGTCTTTAATTTCATCAGGAAATTTATCAGCAAAATCAATACTTCGATTTATAGGAATAATGGTACCTTGATTTATGAAATGTCCAAGAAAGCAAATATTGTTTTGGAATAATTTCATTTTTGTGGCTGAAAGAACCAAGCCATTTTTCTTTACAGTATATAAGAAGGTTTTTAAATGTTTAAAATGTTGATCAATGTTTTCAGAGAAAACTAATACATCATCAATATAAACAATCATAAACTTTGAATATGGATTCAGAATGTCATTCATTATCCTTTGGAATTCTGAAGGGGCGTTTTTGAGTCCAAAAGGCATTACATTCCATTCGTAATGGCCAAAGGGTACAGTGAAGGCGGTTTTGTATCTGTCTTTTTCAGCAACTTGAATTTGCCAAAAGCCAGATTTCATGTCAAACTTTGAAAAGATTTTTGCAATGCTTAAACGTTTAATAAATCTCTTTTATTTGGAATAGGGTAACGAATCCATTGAAGAACCTTGTTGAGAGGTTTATAATTAATAACAAGCCTAGGGACACCACGTTCCTTTTCTGCTTGATTTATGACATAAAATGCTGCACAGCTCCAAGGTGATTTGGATGGCCGTATCAGCTCTTTATCTAAAAGAGTTTGAATTTCCTCTTTACAAACTTCTAATAGATCATGATTCATTTGAATGGGTCTTGCTTTTGTAGGAATATTTCTTTCTGAAAATTCCTTTTCATATGGTAATTCAACGATGTGCCTTTTTCTTTCCCAAAAAGCATTAGGAAGATCTGCACAGACTTCTCTTTTGAATAGATCCTCTAACTGTTGAATTTCTTGTTTTGTGCTGGGTAATTGTAGGTGTTCTTCAATTTGAGCATAAGACAAATCTTCTTTGAGAAAATTTATCTTATTCTGCTTCCTTTGAATAAGGTTGATATGTTGATATATGGAGTTATTTTGCAAAGCATTTAACTCCTTTTGTCGAACAGGAATCAAGAATCTGAAATGTATAGTATTACCCATAATGTTAGTGCTGATACCTTTGTTATCAACAACAAAAGGGTAAATTTGAGTAAGGAATGGAGTACCTAAAATAATATCAGTGTTGAGATTTTCTACTACAATAAACTGATGTTTAAAGCAGTAGTTTTGATTACATATCTCAGTTTTTGTCAATTTTCCTTTGATTCGAAGGGGAGAGTTGTTGGCGGCTATAAGAACTTCATTAGTAAAACTATAGTATTTTGTTGGTATTAGACCATCTCTGATGCAGCTTTGATCTGCACCACTGTCTAACATTGCAACAAAAGTTTGTTTGAAATTTCCTATAGAAATTGTTAGATGAACTAACCACTTTTGAAATTGGAATTTCTCAATCGTAGAAATGAATTGAGAAGCTGAAGGTTGAGTAGGGGTAATATTTATTTCTTGTGGAGGAATAAGTGTTTCTTCTTCTTCTTCTTCTACATAAGTTTCTTTTCCTTTGGAAAGTCTAGATTGAATAATTGCAATATGAGCTTCTAAAGAGAGATTTTTCATTTCTATATTGTTAGTAGTCTGTTTTAATGACTTGACTTCTTCTTTCAGAATATGAATCTCTGTTTGCAATTCTCTGGTAGAGATGGACTTAATACCAGAGGTTTGATTCATAGGATATTTTTCAAAAACTTTTGATATACTGAAAGGTTGAATGATATTAAACTTCTCATCTTCTTGCAGAATTAAAGATTTTAATCTTTCAAAAAGTTCCTTTTGTTTAATAGGATCAGGTAATTGTTGAATCATATCAAAGATGAATTCTTTTGTATCGGATTTTATCTTCTTCTTATCAGTAGAAGACTTAATCATATTAATCTGTTTACAGTGACAGTCATCCTGACTTTCACTAGAGGAATCATAATTGCCCTTATCATTGTCAGTAATATAATTGATCTCAGAATAGATTTGCAATCTGTCTTTTAACTTGTTCCTGATATTTTCCTCAATATCAGTATGTTAATGAGGACTTTTCTAGTGTTCTCTTCTCTGTAGTGAATGGTGACTACAGCTAGTCCGGAGCAAACGGCTACCGGTAAAGACTTATCAAATCCGTAATTCAGGACAGTAATACCAACAAAATATCTCAGAAATGGTCAACAGTAATTCAGGACACATAATACAAAGCAAAGAAGAGATGGTTAATGAGGACTTTTCAAACTGGACTCTTCCTAATGAAAATATAGAAAATATTTACAAAATTGGTACTTTTGATTTCAAAAACGCTTTTAGCGTAAAAATTCATGAAGAGACTTTAAACATTCAAAATAAGTTTCAATCAATTCCTCTTTTATCTCATATTTCTATACGAAAATATTTAGAGAAAGGATTTCGTTATATTCATTTTGGTATGATTCAAGTAGCAGTCAAACCACTTGCTCATATTGGTATAGACATTCCTGTTTACATGGCTTTACGTGATAAACGTTTGCGAAGATACAAATCGTCAATTTTAAGTATGATTCAAACTAATATTTGTAATGGTCCTATTTATTTCAATTGTATTCCTAATTTTCCAGTTTCATTAACTGATCCTTTAATTATGAATTCCTTAATTCTCGATGTTCATCTGCAAGGAGAAGAATTTGAAAAACTTGCAGAACAATTTGTAATTATTTATCGCATTTACTTTAGATTAATGAGTTCTGCTATTAATCCCAAATGCAAATTAATTAATAACTTTACCGATGAGACAATACTATTACAAATTGATGCTGACTATTCAAAGACCTTTGTCCCTAAACGCCTGAAATGGAATGAAATTACCATTCCAGAAGCCTTTCAAATAGATGTTCCTCAGAGACCAAGAAATCTCGAAAGAACAGAAATTCAAGAGATAGTTGAAGAACAAGATGGTACAGTCCTGGTTCGTTTCAACTCACTCAATGAAAATAGGAGATCCATCAGACCCTACTCTATTCCTAGAAATTCATTTAGAGAATCTAGATCTTTCATAGTAGAAACTCCCTCTCTTCAAGAAGATCCTTCAATAAGGATTCACAATCAAACACCTATACCTGACATTTCAAATGAACTCAATTTTTCTCCTAATAATTCTCCTAATTCCAGTCAGATGCATGGAGAATTCCACGGTATTAATGTTATCACTAAACTTGGTGTTAAGATTGATATCGAAGAACTAGAAAAAGATTTCAAAGAAGAATCTGAATACTACACATGGTATTCTAAGCTTGATGCTTACTGTCAAGCTAAGATTCGACTTCAATGGATAAAAGACATTCAAAAATATCATGCTCCCTTTCATTTTGAAAGCTGGTTAGACTACTATTTTACAAAAAATGAAATTTCTGAACCATTCAAAAAATCTACTATTAATGTACAAACAAGTTTGTACAAGAAATGGCAACTTCAAGATGGCACTATTATTTCTGCCATCACTCCTCCCTTACAGACCTTGAAACTCCATTCCAAAGAAGGAGAAGTCATAGCTACACCTTTCAAAAAGGGTCGTGAAAGTATTGACCCTAGAGGAAATGATCAAGTTAATCTGGATGATATCAAGAAATTATATCACCAGAATAACTATTCCAATCAAGTTTTACACACGATTTCAACACAAATAGATTCCTTATCTACCGACATCAAGGCTATTTCAAAACCAACAAGTTCAACATTCCCTCACAGTACCTCTTTACCACATTTTCAACCAAGAAGTATTCCTAGAGCCTTAGAAAATAAGCTCACGTTTGAGAACGAGTCATTATTATCTAAACTAAATCAAACACTTGATTCAATTAACAAGAACCTTCCCGGTCCTTCAAAAATCAATAATATTGATACTATAGAAGATAACGAAGAATCGGATTCTTCAAATTCCTCATTAAAATCTGATTCCTCTGACAACTCTGTAATTCAAAAAATCAATAATGTTGAAAAAGATATCTTACAAAATAACTCTAATCAGGATATTAATAAAATTGGAAGAGAAAGGAAACCAAATTTCAATAAACCTCGTAAAAATTGGAACAATAGTAGAACTAAAGACTATTATCCACGACCTACTCCTCCTGACATTATGTATGAAGAAAGAGCAAAATTCCATACGAAAGATTATGATGGAAATTCCATATATGAATGGAATATTGATGGAAAAAGTGAGTATGAAATACTCAACACATTACAAGAAATGGGTATGGCCAAATTAGCATACAAAATGAAAAGATGTTCTGAACAAGATATTGCGAGTTTATTCATAACTGGTTTTACTGGACAGTTAAAGTATTGGTGGGACAATGCTTTGACCTTGCAAGACAAAACAGCAATTCTTGAGCATACTATAGACGTAGAAAATGCCCAAGGAGAAATTACTACCCAAAACGATTCAAGTGATTTCCTCATAGTTACCATAGCTATGCACTTTGTAGGAAATCCTCAGGAAGAATTAGCTTCTTCAAAGATATTCCTTACTAACATTAGGTGTCCAACACTTAGTGATTTCAGGTGGTACAAAGACGTGGACATCTTTCGTCTTCTTTTGGCATGAGTGGACATCTTTCGTCTTCTTCTGGCATCTTTGATTAGACATCTTTTGTTTTCTTTTGAGCTGTTCTTGTTTTTTAGAGGAATCTTTAGTAATCGAATTTTGGGCAAATCCGCAGCCATTAACGGATTTAATATGCCTTTACCAATCACCGCTTGAGATTGGGCTAGTATGTAGATTTGAACCGTTCTACATATGACGTTGTTGTGGAGAATTACTTCTCCAGTAAATTGGCTGTTTTAAGAGCCATACTCCTTTGGGTTAGGAGCAAACCTTTTTTCAAAAACGGATTTGACAAGTCTTTACCGGTAGCCGTTTGCTCCGGACTAGCTGTAGTCACCATTCACTACAGAGAAGAGAACACTAGAAAGATAAGGTAATATACATTTTTTTTTTTTTTTTTTTTTTTAATTTACAATCGTTCTCAAACGTGAGCTTATTTTCTAAGGCTCTAGGAATACTTCTTGGTTGAAAATGTGGTAAAGAGGTACTGTGAGGGAATGTTGAACTTGTTGGTTTTGAAATAGCCTTGATGTCGGTAGATAAGGAATCTATTTGTGTTGAAATCGTGTGTAAAACTTGATTGGAATAGTTATTCTGGTGATATAATTTCTTGATATCATCCAGATTAACTTGATCATTTCCTCTAGGGTCAATACTTTCACGACCCTTTTTGAAAGGTGTAGCTATGACTTCTCCTTCTTTGGAATGGAGTTTCAAGGTCTGTAAGGGAGGAGTGATGGCAGAAATAATAGTGCCATCTTGAAGTTGCCATTTCTTGTACAAACTTGTTTGTACATTAATAGTAGATTTTTTGAATGGTTCAGAAATTTCATTTTTTGTAAAATAGTAGTCTAACCAGCTTTCAAAATGAAAGGGAGCATGATATTTTTGAATGTCTTTTATCCATTGAAGTCGAATCTTAGCTTGACAGTAAGCATCAAGCTTAGAATACCATGTGTAGTATTCAGATTCTTCTTTGAAATCTTTTTCTAGTTCTTCGTTATCAATCTTAACACCAAGTTTAGTGATAACATTAATACCGTGGAATTCTCCATGCATCTGACTGGAATTAGGAGAATTATTAGGAGAAAAATTGAGTTCATTTGAAATGTCAGGTATAGGTGTTTGATTGTGAATCCTTATTGAAGGATCTTCTTGAAGAGAGGGAGTTTCTACTATGAAAGATCTAGATTCTCTAAATGAATTTCTAGGAATAGAGTAGGGTCTGATGGATCTCCTATTTTCATTGAGTGAGTTGAAACGAACCAGGACTGTACCATCTTGTTCTTCAACTATCTCTTGAATTTCTGTTCTTTCGAGATTTCTTGGTCTCTGAGGAACATCTATTTGAAAGGCTTCTGGAATGGTAATTTCATTCCATTTCAGGCGTTTAGTTCAGGACACATAATACAAAGCAAAGAAGTCAAACCACTGGCTTTGAATCGACGTCTTTGCTTTTGGAAAATCTTTTTCACAAAAAAGATATTCAAAGAAAAAGGAATATAGAGAAGATTCCTTTTCCCCAAAGAAATTCAGGAGATTTAATAGAAAAAAGAATTCAAATGATTTCAAGTGCTTTAAATGTGGCAAGAAAGGCCATATTGCTAGCAAATGTCGAAGCAAAGGAAAAGGAAAGATAAATGAAATCATTGATGGCATTTCTGATATTGAGGAAAATATCAGGAACAAGTTAAAAGACAGATTGCAAATCTATTCTGAGATCAATTATATTACTGACAATGATAATGGCAATTATGATTCCTGTCGAATCTTAGCTTGACAGTAAGCATCAAGCTTAGAATACCATGTGTAGTATTCAGATTCTTCTTTGAAATCTTTTTCTAGTTCTGTTTAAAATGTTGATCAATGTTTTCAGAGAAAACTAATACATCATCAATATAAACAATCATAAACTTTGAATATGGATTCAGAATGTCATTCATTATCCTTTGGAATTCTGAAGGGGCGTTTTTGAGTCCAAAAGGCATTACATTCCATTCGTAATGGCCAAAGGGTACAGTGAAGGCGGTTTTGTATCTGTCTTTTTCAGCAACTTGAATTTGCCAAAAGCCAGATTTCATGTCAAACTTTGAAAAGATTTTTGCAATGCTTAAACGTTTTAATAAATCTCTTTTATTTGGAATAGGGTAACGAATCCATTGAAGAACCTTGTTGAGAGGTTTATAATTAATAACAAGCCTAGGGACACCACGTTCCTTTTCTGCTTGATTTATGACATAAAATGCTGCACAGCTCCAAGGTGATTTGGATGGCCGTATTTTCATTAGGAAGAGTCCAGTTTGAAAAGTCCTCATTAACCATCTCTTCTTTGCTTTGTATTATGTGTCCTGAATTACTTCCAGAACCAGAGAAAAATTTTCTAATAAAACCAGCCATCATCAATAGCAATTTTATGAACTAGACATAGATCATACCTTGACCGGGAACAACGGGAACACTCCACCGGGAACACCACGCTCTCTTCGGGCTTACCAACGGGTTCACGAGCTTACCAACGTCTTACCAACGCTCAGGATACTCACTATGAATAGGTCACTCGTTGCTCTCAACGAAGAGTGGAATTACTAGAGCACCTGGCTCTGATACCATAAGGGGGTCAGGATCATAAAACTGAGTAGAAAGAAAAATTCATTACTGGTTTACCAACTCTGTTTTCCCAAAGGATTATGATTAATTTACAAAAGGAAATGGGAACAGAACAGATTGATTTCACTTCAATGACCTTTGGTCAACTTTTTGCTTTTGTCAAGAAAGAAGCCCTTGCAGCTTGCCAAGAGCTTAAATTCCAAGCTAAATATGGCAGTAAGAGGAAAGAAATGGGATCTTTCTGTCAAGCGTTTGGAATTACTGGAATCAGTGCTCCTTCCACTGAAAGAAAGAAAAAATTCCTTCAAAAATCTTTTTCACAAAAAAGATATTCAAAGAAAAAGGAATATAGAGAAGATTCCTTTTCCCCAAAGAAATTCAGGAGATTTAATAGAAAAAAGAATTCAAATGATTTCAAGTGCTTTAAATGTGGCAAGAAAGGCCATATTGCTAGCAAATGTCGAAACCATAAGGGGGTCAGGATCATAAAACTGAGTAAACCAGAGGATGGAATGAGAACTGGCTTTGATCTTTATTTGAATTGAAAGGAATTGGATACAGAAGCAAAGAGTAGAAATCACAAAGTTTACAACACTCTGAACTCTCTCTCTGAAACCTTTCCAAAAAAAAACCTCTGCCTAGTTACATGAATGAACCTAGTTTATATAGACTTGAATCCGTTTGGATGAGCACGAATCTTTTGAGTGGATGTCTTGTCTTGCATTTTGAAAAGCTGAGTGGCCATTTGCCTTAGCTGTCTTCCATTATTTGAGTGGCCTTCTTGTCTTCTTCTTTTGCAGAAAGAATCTTATGAATTGGTGTCTTGTCTTGTCTCGTCTTCTTTGTAGAAAGCATCTTTTAAATAGGCATCTTTTTTCTTTTGAGCTGGCGTCTTTGAGTGGTCATCTTTTGCTTTTGAGAGGAATCTTTCTTTTGAGCTTGTCCTTTCTATTGAGTAGGCACCTTTTGTTCTTTGTCTTTCTTTGAGAAAGCATCTTTGAGTAGACAACTTTACTTTTGAGCTGGCATCTTTGAGTAGACATGTTTTGTTTTCTGGCATCTTTTGAGTTTCAATTATTGGGGTGGAAGATCCCTCTGCTAATAATTCATTGGATTTGCTGGTTCTTCAGATTGATCTTCTTCTCCGTCTTCTTGTCCATAGATATATGAGAACAGTTTTGTAGTATTGGATTCAGCTAATAATTCCAAATTTGTTAAATCGACGTCTTTCAGATTTCTTCGGAACTTGAAATATTTTGATTGATCATTGATGTCCTTGAAATCATATTGAGCACTGAATCCTCCCAAGGGTATATGTACTGAGGACATTATTATAATTCTTTCTGCGGGATAGAAGATCCTGCCTTCTTGATGTGGGAATGTTGAAAATATTGTTAAGTAATATCTTCCTTCAGGGGCAAATTCCTGGATAGCATTATAAATTTTTTCTCCAAAGAATTCGGGGATTCTGTTAGTAATAACAATTTTCCTAATCATACCTGCCCAATAAAAATCCTGAAGATTTTGTAATAAGTATGGCATTGCTCCTTCATTGAATGTAATATTCAAAATTAAGGGCTCCAGATCGAAAAAATGGATTACTTCTTGAACAACATTGTTATGAGTGTACCACCTGTCTGTTTCTGCATTCTTCTTTAGAATATTCTGGAGTTCTATGAGTTTATCATAATGTGATTTTTTTGCCATATCTTTGATTTTTTCTTGGATTTCATAAGGAAGTTTTTCCAAGAAATTTTGTCGGAATGAATGACTCAATGTCATCCTCTTCTTGAATTGTAGGAAGGGAATAGGTTCCATCCTTAATTGTGCCTCCAAATGATAAATTATGTCATTTAATCTGGAAATTTCTTCGACATAATCTTCAATATTGTGAGTAACTGAAGAATAAGCTTCTTGAGTTTTTCTGGCCATCTCCTTGAAGTAAAGATTTTCTTTCTTCAGCCTTTTAACCTGCAAATTGAAACGCTCACTTTCTTTTTTGTACTCACTCATTTTAGTGGAACTCTCATCCTCACTCATTTGAATTGGGGATCCCAACGGATCTACTATGATTTTTGGTAAATCATCAACCATCAACGGATTTGAGATGTCTTTACCTTTTACCGTTTGAAAAGGACTAGGTTCATCATTTATTTTAATTGGTGATGAACTATCAATTTGAGATTTCAAGATCTCTATGAGCTTTAATTGCTCTTTATCACGTTCGTCTTCCACAAAAAAGTTACGAACATTATTGTTTGAGAGCGAAAAATCCCTCAATGCTTCTTCAAGGTTGTAATAACCTTTCCATCTACAGTCTTTTCTGTTGCCGACTGTATTCATCAAAGAACCATAATTGATATAGACTCCGGGCTTTGGGCCGTTGAAGAGTACATAATGAGTAAAATTCTTTGAAGTGGGCTTTGTAATAATTTTTGTAAAATAATATGTAAGAGCACTAAGAGCTTTTAATTTCTCTTGTGGTGTTCTTGCCATCCACAGTGCGTTAAGAATACACTGTTGTTGCTCATCAACTGATGATCCTTTTGCGACTTTATAAGATTTGTCGTTATTTGCTTGAAGTAAAGGGAGGGTAATCCTTCCGAACTTCATATTTTTGTTGTTGTTACCTTTGTGGCTACATTGAAACATATAAACAGAGTTAGAAGTAATAAACATCAGCTCCTGAATTATTTTTCCTTTTACATTGATCCTGCATAAATAATCCACAAAGTTAACCCAACGATTTCTGTATAATTTATCAGCAAAATCAAAACTTCGGTTTATAGGAATAATGGTACCAAGAAAGCAAATATTGTTTTGGAATAATTTCATTTTTGTGGCTGAAAGAACCAAGCCATTTTTCTTTACAGTATATAAGAAGGTTTTTAAATGTTTAAAATGTTGATCAATGTTTTCAGAGAAAACTAATACATCATCAATATAAACAATCATAAACTTTGAATATGGATTCAGAATGTCATTCATTATCCTTTGGAATTCTGAAGGGGCGTTTTTGAGTCCAAAAGGCATTACATTCCATTCGTAATGGCCAAAGGGTACAGTGAAGGCGGTTTTGTATCTGTCTTTTTCAGCAACTTGAATTTGCCAAAAGCCAGATTTCATGTCAAACTTTGAAAAGATTTTT
Source organism: Agapanthus africanus (assembly GCA_030015575.1). Taxonomy (NCBI): domain Eukaryota; kingdom Viridiplantae; phylum Streptophyta; class Magnoliopsida; order Asparagales; family Amaryllidaceae; genus Agapanthus; species Agapanthus africanus. Next base: position 479,095,709 of record CM057343.1, read on the forward strand.
GCAATGCTTAAACGTTTTAATAAATCTCTTTTATTTGGAATAGGGTAACGAATCCATTGAAGAACCTTGTTGAGAGGTTTATAATTAATAACAAGCCTAGGGACACCACGTTCCTTTTCTGCTTGATTTATGACATAAAATGCTGCACAGCTCCAAGGTGATTTGGATGGCCGTATCAGCTCTTTATCTAAAAGAGTTTGAATTTCCTCTTTACAAACTTCTAATAGATCATGATTCATTTGAATGGGTCTTGCTTTTGTAGGAATATTTCTTTCTGAAAATTCCTTTTCATATGGTAATTCAACGATGTGCCTTTTTCTTTCCCAAAAAGCATTAGGAAGATCTGCACAGACTTCTCTTTTGAATAGATCCTCTAACTGTTGAATTTCTTGTTTTGTGCTGGGTAATTGTAGGTGTTCTTCAATTTGAGCATAAGACAAATCTTCTTTGAGAAAATTTATCTTATTCTGCTTCCTTTGAATAAGGTTGATATGTTGATATATGGAGTTATTTTGCAAAGCATTTAACTCCTTTTGTCGAACAGGAATCAAGAATCTGAAATGTATAGTATTACCCATAATGTTAGTGCTGATACCTTTGTTATCAACAACAAAAGGGTAAATTTGAGTAAGGAATGGAGTACCTAAAATAATATCAGTGTTGAGATTTTCTACTACAATAAACTGATGTTTAAAGCAGTAGTTTTGATTACATATCTCAGTTTTTGTCAATTTTCCTTTGATTCGAAGGGGAGAGTTGTTGGCGGCTATAAGAACTTCATTAGTAAAACTATAGTATTTTGTTGGTATTAGACCATCTCTGATGCAGCTTTGATCTGCACCACTGTCTAACATTGCAACAAAAGTTTGTTTGAAATTTCCTATAGAAATTGTTAGATGAACTAACCACTTTTGAAATTGGAATTTCTCAATCGTAGAAATGAATTGAGAAGCTGAAGGTTGAGTAGGGGTAATATTTATTTCTTGTGGAGGAATAAGTGTTTCTTCTTCTTCTTCTTCTACATAAGTTTCTTTTCCTTTGGAAAGTCTAGATTGAATAATTGCAATATGAGCTTCTAAAGAGAGATTTTTCATTTCTATATTGTTAGTAGTCTGTTTTAATGACTTGACTTCTTCTTTCAGAATATGAATCTCTGTTTGCAATTCTCTGGTAGAGATGGACTTAATACCAGAGGTTTGATTCATAGGATATTTTTCAAAAACTTTTGATATACTGAAAGGTTGAATGATATTAAACTTCTCATCTTCTTGCAGAATTAAAGATTTTAATCTTTCAAAAAGTTCCTTTTGTTTAATAGGATCAGGTAATTGTTGAATCATATCAAAGATGAATTCTTTTGTATCGGATTTTATCTTCTTCTTATCAGTAGAAGACTTAATCATATTAATCTGTTTACAGTGACAGTCATCCTGACTTTCACTAGAGGAATCATAATTGCCATTATCATTGTCAGTAATATAATTGATCTCAGAATAGATTTGCAATCTGTCTTTTAACTTGTTCCTGATATTTTCCTCAATATCAGAAATGCCATCAATGATTTCATTTATCTTTCCTTTTCCTTTGCTTCGACATTTGCTAGCAATATGGCCTTTCTTGCCACATTTAAAGCACTTGAAATCATTTGAATTCTTTTTTCTATTAAATCTCCTGAATTTCTTTGGGGAAAAGGAATCTTCTCTATATTCCTTTTTCTTTGAATATCTTTTTTGTGAAAAAGATTTTTGAAGGAATTTTTTCTTTCTTTCAGTGGAAGGAGCACTGATTCCAGTAATTCCAAACGCTTGACAGAAAGATCCCATTTCTTTCCTCTTACTGCCATATTTAGCTTGGAATTTAAGCTCTTGGCAAGCTGCAAGGGCTTCTTTCTTGACAAAAGCAAAAAGTTGACCAAAGGTCATTGAAGTGAAATCAATCTGTTCTGTTCCCATTTCCTTTTGTAAATTAATCATAATCCTTTGGGAAAACAGAGTTGGTAAACCAGTAATGAATTTTTCTTTCCAGAATGGTGCGGTACTATCTGTTCGTTTAAGAACATGAGTTAAAAACATGTCTTTGTACCACCTGAAATCACTAAGTGTTGGACACCTAATGTTAGTAAGGAATATCTTTGAAGAAGCTAATTCTTCCTGAGGATTTCCTACAAAGTGCATAGCTATGGTAACTATGAGGAAATCACTTGAATCGTTTTGGGTAGTAATTTCTCCTTGGGCATTTTCTACGTCTATAGTATGCTCAAGAATTGCTGTTTTGTCTTGCAAGGTCAAAGCATTGTCCCACCAATACTTTAACTGTCCAGTAAAACCAGTTATGAATAAACTCGCAATATCTTGTTCAGAACATCTTTTCATTTTGTATGCTAATTTGGCCATACCCATTTCTTGTAATGTGTTGAGTATTTCATACTCACTTTTTCCATCAATATTCCATTCATATATGGAATTTCCATCATAATCTTTCGTATGGAATTTTGCTCTTTCTTCATACATAATGTCAGGAGGAGTAGGTCGTGGATAATAGTCTTTAGTTCTACTATTGTTCCAATTTTTACGAGGTTTATTGAAATTTGGTTTCCTTTCTCTTCCAATTTTATTAATATCCTGATTAGAGTTATTTTGTAAGATATCTTTTTCAACATTATTGATTTTTTGAATTACAGAGTTGTCAGAGGAATCAGATTTTAATGAGGAATTTGAAGAATCCGATTCTTCGTTATCTTCTATAGTATCAATATTATTGATTTTTGAAGGACCGGGAAGGTTCTTGTTAATTGAATCAAGTGTTTGATTTAGTTTAGATAATAATGACTCGTTCTCAAACGTGAGCTTATTTTCTAAGGCTCTAGGAATACTTCTTGGTTGAAAATGTGGTAAAGAGGTACTGTGAGGGAATGTTGAACTTGTTGGTTTTGAAATAGCCTTGATGTCGGTAGATAAGGAATCTATTTGTGTTGAAATCGTGTGTAAAACTTGATTGGAATAGTTATTCTGGTGATATAATTTCTTGATATCATCCAGATTAACTTGATCATTTCCTCTAGGGTCAATACTTTCACGACCCTTTTTGAAAGGTGTAGCTATGACTTCTCCTTCTTTGGAATGGAGTTTCAAGGTCTGTAAGGGAGGAGTGATGGCAGAAATAATAGTGCCATCTTGAAGTTGCCATTTCTTGTACAAACTTGTTTGTACATTAATAGTAGATTTTTTGAATGGTTCAGAAATTTCATTTTTTGTAAAATAGTAGTCTAACCAGCTTTCAAAATGAAAGGGAGCATGATATTTTTGAATGTCTTTTATCCATTGAAGTCGAATCTTAGCTTGACAGTAAGCATCAAGCTTAGAATACCATGTGTAGTATTCAGATTCTTCTTTGAAATCTTTTTCTAGTTCTTCGATATCAATCTTAACACCAAGTTTAGTGATAACATTAATACCGTGGAATTCTCCATGCATCTGACTGGAATTAGGAGAATTATTAGGAGAAAAATTGAGTTCATTTGAAATGTCAGGTATAGGTGTTTGATTGTGAATCCTTATTGAAGGATCTTCTTGAAGAGAGGGAGTTTCTACTATGAAAGATCTAGATTCTCTAAATGAATTTCTAGGAATAGAGTAGGGTCTGATGGATCTCCTATTTTCATTGAGTGAGTTGAAACGAACCAGGACTGTACCATCTTGTTCTTCAACTATCTCTTGAATTTCTGTTCTTTCGAGATTTCTTGGTCTCTGAGGAACATCTATTTGAAAGGCTTCTGGAATGGTAATTTCATTCCATTTCAGGCGTTTAGGGACAAAGGTCTTTGAATAGTCAGCATCAATTTGTAATAGTATTGTCTCATCGGTAAAGTTATTAATTAATTTGCATTTGGGATTAATAGCAGAACTCATTAATCTAAAGTAAATGCGATAAATAATTACAAATTGTTCTGCAAGTTTTTCAAATTCTTCTCCTTGCAGATGAACATCGAGAATTAAGGAATTCATAATTAAAGGATCAGTTAATGAAACTGGAAAATTAGGAATACAATTGAAATAAATAGGACCATTACAAATATTAGTTTGAATCATACTTAAAATTGACGATTTGTATCTTCGCAAACGTTTATCACGTAAAGCCATGTAAACAGGAATGTCTATACCAATATGAGCAAGTGGTTTGACTGCTACTTGAATCATACCAAAATGAATATAACGAAATCCTTTCTCTAAATATTTTCGTATAGAAATATGAGATAAAAGAGGAATTGATTGAAACTTATTTTGAATGTTTAAAGTCTCTTCATGAATTTTTACGCTAAAAGCGTTTTTGAAATCAAAAGTACCAATTTTGTAAATATTTTCTATATTTTCATTAGGAAGAGTCCAGTTTGAAAAGTCCTCATTAACCATCTCTTCTTTGCTTTGTATTATGTGTCCTGAATTACTTCCAGAACCAGAGAAAAATTTTCTAATAAAACCAGCCATCATCAATAGCAATTTTATGAACTAGACATAGATCATACCTTGACCGGGAACAACGGGAACACTCCACCGGGAACACCACGCTCTCTTCGGGCTTACCAACGGGTTCACGAGCTTACCAACGTCTTACCAACGCTCAGGATACTCACTATGAATAGGTCACTCGTTGCTCTCAACGAAGAGTGGAATTACTAGAGCACCTGGCTCTGATACCATAAGGGGGTCAGGATCATAAAACTGAGTAAACCAGAGGATGGAATGAGAACTGGCTTTGATCTTTATTTGAATTGAAAGGAATTGGATACAGAAGCAAAGAGTAGAAATCACAAAGTTTACAACACTCTGAACTCTCTCTCTGAAACCTTTCCAAAAAAAAACCTCTGCCTAGTTACATGAATGAACCTAGTTTATATAGACTTGAATCCGTTTGGATGAGCACGAATCTTTTGAGTGGATGTCTTGTCTTGCATTTTGAAAAGCTGAGTGGCCATTTGCCTTAGCTGTCTTCCATTATTTGAGTGGCCTTCTTGTCTTCTTCTTTTGCAGAAAGAATCTTATGAATTGGTGTCTTGTCTTGTCTCGTCTTCTTTGTAGAAAGCATCCTTTAAATAGGCATCTTTTTTCTTTTGAGCTGGCGTCTTTGAGTGGTCATCTTTTGCTTTTGAGAGGAATCTTTTCTTTTGAGCTTGTCCTTTCTTTTGAGTAGGCACCTTTTGTTCTTTGTCTTTCTTTGAGAAAGCATCTTTGAGTAGACAACTTTACTTTTGAGCTGGCATCTTTGAGTAGACATGTTTTGTTTTCTGGCATCTTTGAGTGGACATCTTTCGTCTTCTTTTGGCATGAGTGGACATCTTTCGTCTTCTTCTGGCATCTTTGATTAGACATCTTTTGTTTTCTTTTGAGCTGTTCTTGTTTTTTTAGAGGAATCTTTAGTAATCGAATTTTGGGCAAATCCGCAGCCATTAACGGATTTAATATGCCTTTACCAATCACCGCTTGAGATTGGGCTAGTATGTAGATTTGAACCGTTCTACATATGACGTTGTTGTGGAGAATTACTTCTCCAGTAAATTGGCTGTTTTAAGAGCCATACTCCTTTGGGTTAGGCGCAAACCTTTTTTCAAAAACGGATTTGATAAGTCTTTACCGGTAGCCGTTTGCTCCGGACTAGCTGTAGTCACCATTCACTACAGAGAAGAGAACACTAGAAAGATAAGGTAATATACATTTTTTTTTTTTTTTTTTTTAATTTACAATTCGAAAGGGTCTTGAGCACAAGGCCCTCCCATAGGATCAGTAGAGGATCCTTCTGAGGAATGCTTGGAGTTTGATTTTGAGCTTCTCATTTGTTTCTGCATTTTTTTGAATTTTTGGAACTCTAGAAAAATCTTCATATCATCATTCTCTGAATCTGAGGAGTTGAAATCTATGACTGCTTTTGCCTTCTTTTGAGTCTTCACTTCTTTTGCAGGAGTTTTTGGTTCAGGTTTTGCTGGTTCTTTTGGAATTTGCTGAATTTCTTGTTGAAGTTTCTTCCCTGTTTGAATGTAATGTATTACTGCCTTCTCATTGCAGTAATCTTGAGTGTAACTGGTCCACCATTTGACTTTGAATTCTCTACCCAGACTGAGAGGGTAGTCATCGTTGTAATGTTTGAATAATGTAAATGTCCAACAAAATATCCATGGGACTTTGAAGGATTTGTGGAATAGGAAAGCCTTTTTGAAATGTTCACCTCCCGTTCTTTGGACCCAAGTTTGGAAGGCCTTTAGAACAACAGGTGGAAGTATGTCTGGAACGGGGCCAAAACGTAGCCACCATTCATAGAACCAGATAGGAATATTGTCAGCACAATTTGAATGGAAGGTAAGGAACCATGAATGATTGAATGGCCTATAGAATAAGGTTCGAAACCAAGCCATTTGATAGTCTTGGTATGTATAACCTTTGGGAATGTAAGTAATTGAGAATTCTTTTGTAGTCCAGATGCTGGACCATTCATTTGGTAGAATAACCTTCTTTATGACGCATTTTGAATAAGAAATCAGTGAAGGAGTTTTTCTATCAGGAGTATGAGTGATTTCAGCTGACCCAGAGTCAACTAAGATCAACTCATAGAATTGTTGAGTTTTGAGGGGATCATCCAGCCAATAGGAGTTTGGCGGGAATAATTGATGAGTGTAGATTTGAAGTGTGTTGTAGTGGGGAGGTTCTTTGAAGGTGGTCAAGCAGATGTGTTGAACACCAGATTTTGTGAAATATGGGCTGTCTTGATCTTTTGGAGAAGTTTGAACTTGTGTAGTTGAATTTTGAGGTTTCTTGCTTTCCACTGCCGATGCGTAAGTTAGAGCAGGGAAATCTTGGAGAATATGGAATTTGTTTGTTGATGAAGTTGCTGTTGTCAATTTTTTCATCTCATAGTCCTTTGAAGTGCGAACTTTTGAATTGGGATCACCCATTTTTTCCTGTAAGAAATTCCCTAGTCAAAAAGTCTGGTAATGAATTATCAGTACCTTTTAAATATTGAATATCAAAATCAAAGACAGAAAGTAAAGCTTGCCATCTAGCGAATATTTGTTTTGAAACTAGATTTTTTACGTCTTTTTCTAAAATGAATTTTGCAGATTGACAGTCTACTCTAAGGAGAAACTTTTTATTAAAAAGATCATCTTGAAATTTTAAAATACAATTAACAATTGAAAGCATTTCCTTTTTAATAGTATAGTAATTTTTCTGAGGTCCTAACCATACACCAGAGTGATATCTGACTAAATCTTCTTTTGAAGAGTTTGGTAGCCGTTGTTTTAAAATACCACCGTAACCAATATTTGAAGCATCGGTCTCAACAATCATGAAAGCATCAGGATGAGGAATATTAATGCAAGGTAAAGAATGAATAGTTCTTTTGATTTGTTTAACAATACCTGTATGAATCGAAGTCCAAGGTGAAGGATTTGTTTGAAGTCGTTGAAATAAAGGCGCACAAGTTTGTCTCATCTTTGGAATAAAATCAGAAATATAATTTAAACAGCCTAAAAATCTTTGGAGTTGAGTTTTGTCTTTAATTTCATCAGGAAATTTATCAGCAAAATCAATACTTCGATTTATAGGAATAATGGTACCTTGATTTATGAAATGTCCAAGAAAGCAAATATTGTTTTGGAATAATTTCATTTTTGTGGCTGAAAGAACCAAGCCATTTTTCTTTACAGTATATAAGAAGGTTTTTAAATGTTTAAAATGTTGATCAATGTTTTCAGAGAAAACTAATACATCATCAATATAAACAATCATAAACTTTGAATATGGATTCAGAATGTCATTCATTATCCTTTGGAATTCTGAAGGGGCGTTTTTGAGTCCAAAAGGCATTACATTCCATTCGTAATGGCCAAAGGGTACAGTGAAGGCGGTTTTGTATCTGTCTTTTTCAGCAACTTGAATTTGCCAAAAGCCAGATTTCATGTCAAACTTTGAAAAGATTTTTGCAATGCTTAAACGTTTTAATAAATCTCTTTTATTTGGAATAGGGTAACGAATCCATTGAAGAACCTTGTTGAGAGGTTTATAATTAATAACAAGCCTAGGGACACCACGTTCCTTTTCTGCTTGATTTATGACATAAAATGCTGCACAGCTCCAAGGTGATTTGGATGGCCGTATCAGCTCTTTATCTAAAAGAGTTTGAATTTCCTCTTTACAAACTTCTAATAGATCATGATTCATTTGAATGGGTCTTGCTTTTGTAGGAATATTTCTTTCTGAAAATTCCTTTTCATATGGTAATTCAACGATGTGCCTTTTTCTTTCCCAAAAAGCATTAGGAAGATCTGCACAGACTTCTCTTTTGAATAGATCCTCTAACTGTTGAATTTCTTGTTTTGTGCTGGGTAATTGTAGGTGTTCTTCAATTTGAGCATAAGACAAATCTTCTTTGAGAAAATTTATCTTATTCTGCTTCCTTTGAATAAGGTTGATATGTTGATATATGGAGTTATTTTGCAAAGCATTTAACTCCTTTTGTCGAACAGGAATCAAGAATCTGAAATGTATAGTATTACCCATAATGTTAGTGCTGATACCTTTGTTATCAACAACAAAAGGGTAAATTTGAGTAAGGAATGGAGTACCTAAAATAATATCAGTGTTGAGATTTTCTACTACAATAAACTGATGTTTAAAGCAGTAGTTTTGATTACATATCTCAGTTTTTGTCAATTTTCCTTTGATTCGAAGGGGAGAGTTGTTGGCGGCTATAAGAACTTCATTAGTAAAACTATAGTATTTTGTTGGTATTAGACCATCTCTGATGCAGCTTTGATCTGCACCACTGTCTAACATTGCAACAAAAGTTTGTTTGAAATTTCCTATAGAAATTGTTAGATGAACTAACCACTTTTGAAATTGGAATTTCTCAATCGTAGAAATGAATTGAGAAGCTGAAGGTTGAGTAGGGGTAATATTTATTTCTTGTGGAGGAATAAGTGTTTCTTCTTCTTCTTCTTCTACATAAGTTTCTTTTCCTTTGGAAAGTCTAGATTGAATAATTGCAATATGAGCTTCTAAAGAGAGATTTTTCATTTCTATATTGTTAGTAGTCTGTTTTAATGACTTGACTTCTTCTTTCAGAATATGAATCTCTGTTTGCAATTCTCTGGTAGAGATGGACTTAATACCAGAGGTTTGATTCATAGGATATTTTTCAAAAACTTTTGATATACTGAAAGGTTGAATGATATTAAACTTCTCATCTTCTTGCAGAATTAAAGATTTTAATCTTTCAAAAAGTTCCTTTTGTTTAATAGGATCAGGTAATTGTTGAATCATATCAAAGATGAATTCTTTTGTATCGGATTTTATCTTCTTCTTATCAGTAGAAGACTTAATCATATTAATCTGTTTACAGTGACAGTCATCCTGACTTTCACTAGAGGAATCATAATTGCCCTTATCATTGTCAGTAATATAATTGATCTCAGAATAGATTTGCAATCTGTCTTTTAACTTGTTCCTGATATTTTCCTCAATATCAGAAATGCCATCAATGATTTCATTTATCTTTCCTTTTCCTTTGCTTCGACATTTGCTAGCAATATGGCCTTTCTTGCCACATTTAAAGCACTTGAAATCATTTGAATTCTTTTTTCTATTAAATCTCCTGAATTTCTTTGGGGAAAAGGAATCTTCTCTATATTCCTTTTTCTTTGAATATCTTTTTTGTGAAAAAGATTTTTGAAGGAATTTTTTCTTTCTTTCAGTGGAAGGAGCACTGATTCCAGTAATTCCAAACGCTTGACAGAAAGATCCCATTTCTTTCCTCTTACTGCCATATTTAGCTTGGAATTTAAGCTCTTGGCAAGCTGCAAGGGCTTCTTTCTTGACAAAAGCAAAAAGTTGACCAAAGGTCATTGAAGTGAAATCAATCTGTTCTGTTCCCATTTCCTTTTGTAAATTAATCATAATCCTTTGGGAAAACAGAGTTGGTAAACCAGTAATGAATTTTTCTTTCCAGAATGGTGCGGTACTATCTGTTCGTTTAAGAACATGAGTTAAAAACATGTCTTTGTACCACCTGAAATCACTAAGTGTTGGACACCTAATGTTAGTAAGGAATATCTTTGAAGAAGCTAATTCTTCCTGAGGATTTCCTACAAAGTGCATAGCTATGGTAACTATGAGGAAATCACTTGAATCGTTTTGGGTAGTAATTTCTCCTTGGGCATTTTCTACGTCTATAGTATGCTCAAGAATTGCTGTTTTGTCTTGTAAGGTCAAAGCATTGTCCCACCAATACTTTAACTGTCCAGTAAAACCAGTTATGAATAAACTCGCAATATCTTGTTCAGAACATCTTTTCATTTTGTATGCTAATTTGGCCATACCCATTTCTTGTAATGTGTTGAGTATTTCATACTCACTTTTTCCATCAATATTCCATTCATATATGGAATTTCCATCATAATCTTTCGTATGGAATTTTGCTCTTTCTTCATACATAATGTCAGGAGGAGTAGGTCGTGGATAATAGTCTTTAGTTCTACTATTGTTCCAATTTTTACGAGGTTTATTGAAATTTGGTTTCCTTTCTCTTCCAATTTTATTAATATCCTGATTAGAGTTATTTTGTAAGATATCTTTTTCAACATTATTGATTTTTTGAATTACAGAGTTGTCAGAGGAATCAGATTTTTGAATAGATCCTCTAACTGTTGAATTTCTTGTTCAAAATGAAAATAGGAGTAGAGGATCCTCCCATAGGATCCTCATGAACTAAAGACTATTATCCACGACCTACTCCTCCTGACATTATGTATGAAGAAAGAGCAAAATTCCATACGAAAGATTATGATAGAAATTCCATATATGAATGGAATATTGATGGAAAAAGTGAGTATGAAATACTCAACACATTACAAGAAATGGGTATGGCCAAATTAGCATACAAAATGAAAAGATGTTCTGAACAAGATATTGCGAGTTTATTCATAACTGGTTTTACTGGACAGTTAAAGTATTGGTGGGACAATGCTTTGACCTTGCAAGACAAAACAGCAATTCTTGAGCATACTATAGACGTAGAAAATGCCCAAGGAGAAATTACTACCCAAAACGATTCAAGTGATTTCCTCATAGTTACCATAGCTATGCACTTTGTAGGAAATCCTCAGGAAGAATTAGCTTCTTCAAAGATATTCCTTACTAACATTAGGTGTCCAACACTTAGTGATTTCAGGTGGTACAAAGACATGTTTTTAACTCATGTTCTTAAACGAACAGATAGTACCGCACCATTCTGGAAAGAAAAATTCATTACTGGTTTACCAACTCTGTTTTCCCAAAGGATTATGATTAATTTACAAAAGGAAATGGGAACAGAACAGATTGATTTCACTTCAATGACCTTTGGTCAACTTTTTGCTTTTGTCAAGAAAGAAGCCCTTGCAGCTTGCCAAGAGCTTAAATTCCAAGCTAAATATGGCAGTAAGAGGAAAGAAATGGGATCTTTCTGTCAAGCGTTTGGAATTACTGGAATCAGTGCTCCTTCCACTGAAAGAAAGAAAAAATTCCTTCAAAAATCTTTTTCACAAAAAAGATATTCAAAGAAAAAGGAATATAGAGAAGATTCCTTTTCCCCAAAGAAATTCAGGAGATTTAATAGAAAAAAGAATTCAAATGATTTCAAGTGCTTTAAATGTGGCAAGAAAGGCCATATTGCTAGCAAATGTCGAAGCAAAGGAAAAGGAAAGATAAATGAAATCATTGATGGCATTTCTGATATTGAGGAAAATATCAGGAACAAGTTAAAAGACAGATTGCAAATCTATTCTGAGATCAATTATATTACTGACAATGATAAGGGCAATTATGATTCCTCTAGTGAAAGTCAGGATGACTGTCACTGTAAACAGATTAATATGATTAAGTCTTCTACTGATAAGAAGAAGATAATGCAAAATAACTCCATATATCAACATATCAACCTTATTCAAAGGAAGCAGAATAAGATAAATTTTCTCAAAGAAGATTTGTCTTATGCTCAAATTGAAGAACACCTACAATTACCCAGCACAAAACAAGAAATTCAACAGTTAGAGGATCTATTCAAAAGAGAAGTCTGTGCAGATCTTCCTAATGCTTTTTGGGAAAGAAAAAGGCACATCGTTGAATTACCATATGAAAAGGAATTTTCAGAAAGAAATATTCCTACAAAAGCAAGACCCATTCAAATGAATCATGATCTATTAGAAGTTTGTAAAGAGGAAATTCAAACTCTTTTAGATAAAGAGCTGATACGGCCATCCAAATCACCTTGGAGCTGTGCAGCATTTTATGTCATAAATCAAGCAGAAAAGGAACGTGGTGTCCCTAGGCTTGTTATTAATTATAAACCTCTCAACAAGGTTCTTCAATGGATTCGTTACCCTATTCCAAATAAAAGAGATTTATTAAAACGTTTAAGCATTGCAAAAATCTTTTCAAAGTTTGACATGAAATCTGGCTTTTGGCAAATTCAAGTTGCTGAAAAAGACAGATACAAAACCGCCTTCACTGTACCCTTTGGCCATTACGAATGGAATGTAATGCCTTTTGGACTCAAAAACGCCCCTTCAGAATTCCAAAGGATAATGAATGACATGAATGGGTCTTGCTTTTGTAGGAATATTTCTTTCTGAAAATTCCTTTTCATATGGTAATTCAACGATGTGCCTTTTTCTTTCCCAAAAAGCATTAGGAAGATCTGCACAGACTTCTCTTTTGAATAGATCCTCTAACTGTTGAATTTCTTGTTTTGTGCTGGGTAATTGTAGGTGTTCTTCAATTTGAGCATAAGACAAATCTTCTTTGAGAAAATTTATCTTATTCTGCTTCCTTTGAATAAGGTTGATATGTTGATATATGGAGTTATTTTGCAAAGCATTTAACTCCTTTTGTCGAACAGGAATCAAGAATCTGAAATGTATAGTATTACCCATAATGTTAGTGCTGATACCTTTGTTATCAACAACAAAAGGGTAAATTTGAGTAAGGAATGGAGTACCTAAAATAATATCAGTGTTGAGATTTTCTACTACAATAAACTGATGTTTAAAGCAGTAGTTTTGATTACATATCTCAGTTTTTGTCAATTTTCCTTTGATTCGAAGGGGAGAGTTGTTGGCGGCTATAAGAACTTCATTAGTAAAACTATAGTATTTTGTTGGTATTAGACCATCTCTGATGCAGCTTTGATCTGCACCACTGTCTAACATTGCAACAAAAGTTTGTTTGAAATTTCCTATAGAAATTGTTAGATGAACTAACCACTTTTGAAATTGGAATTTCTCAATCGTAGAAATGAATTGAGAAGCTGAAGGTTGAGTAGGGGTAATATTTATTTCTTGTGGAGGAATAAGTGTTTCTTCTTCTTCTTCTTCTACATAAGTTTCTTTTCCTTTGGAAAGTCTAGATTGAATAATTGCAATATGAGCTTCTAAAGAGAGATTTTTCATTTCTATATTGTTAGTAGTCTGTTTTAATGACTTGACTTCTTCTTTCAGAATATGAATCTCTGTTTGCAATTCTCTGGTAGAGATGGACTTAATACCAGAGGTTTGATTCATAGGATATTTTTCAAAAACTTTTGATATACTGAAAGGTTGAATGATATTAAACTTCTCATTTTCTTGCAGAATTAAAGATTTTAATCTTTCAAAAAGTTCCTTTTGTTTAATAGGATCAGGTAATTGTTGAATCATATCAAAGATGAATTCTTTTGTATCGGATTTTATCTTCTTCTTATCAGTAGAAGACTTAATCATATTAATCTGTTTACAGTGACAGTCATCCTGACTTTCACTAGAGGAATCATAATTGCCATTATCATTGTCAGTAATATAATTGATCTCAGAATAGATTTGCAATCTGTCTTTTAACTTGTTCCTGATATTTTCCTCAATATCAGAAATGCCATCAATGATTTCATTTATCTTTCCTTTTCCTTTGCTTCGACATTTGCTAGCAATATGGCCTTTCTTGCCACATTTAAAGCACTTGAAATCATTTGAATTCTTTTTTCTATTAAATCTCCTGAATTTCTTTGGGGAAAAGGAATCTTCTCTATATTCCTTTTTCTTTGAATATCTTTTTTGTGAAAAAGATTTTTGAAGGAATTTTTTCTTTCTTTCAGTGGAAGGAGCACTGATTCCAGTAATTCCAAACGCTTGACAGAAAGATCCCATTTCTTTCCTCTTACTGCCATATTTAGCTTGGAATTTAAGCTCTTGGCAAGCTGCAGGGGCTTCTTTCTTGACAAAAGCAAAAAGTTGACCAAAGGTCATTGAAGTGAAATCAATCTGTTCTGTTCCCATTTCCTTTTGTAAATTAATCATAATCCTTTGGGAAAACAGAGTTGGTAAACCAGTAATGAATTTTTCTTTCCAGAATGGTGCGGTACTATCTGTTCGTTTAAGAACATGAGTTAAAAACATGTCTTTGTACCACCTGAAATCACTAAGTGTTGGACACCTAATGTTAGTAAGGAATATCTTTGAAGAAGCTAATTCTTCCTGAGGATTTCCTACAAAGTGCATAGCTATGGTAACTATGAGGAAATCACTTGAATCGTTTTGGGTAGTAATTTCTCCTTGGGCATTTTCTACGTCTATAGTATGCTCAAGAATTGCTGTTTTGTCTTGCAAGGTCAAAGCATTGTCCCACCAATACTTTAACTGTCCAGTAAAACCAGTTATGAATAAACTCGCAATATCTTGTTCAGAACATCTTTTCATTTTGTATGCTAATTTGGCCATACCCATTTCTTGTAATGTGTTGAGTATTTCATACTCACTTTTTCCATCAATATTCCATTCATATATGGAATTTCCATCATAATCTTTCGTATGGAATTTTGCTCTTTCTTCATACATAATGTCAGGAGGAGTAGGTCGTGGATAATAGTCTTTAGTTCTACTATTGTTCCAATTTTTACGAGGTTTATTGAAATTTGGTTTCCTTTCTCTTCCAATTTTATTAATATCCTGATTAGAGTTATTTTGTAAGATATCTTTTTCAACATTATTGATTTTTTGAATTACAGAGTTGTCAGAGGAATCAGATTTTAATGAGGAGTTGTCAGAGGAATCAGATTTTAATGAGGAATTTGAAGTATCCGATTCTTCGTTATCTTCTATAGTATCAATATTATTGATTTTTGAAGGACCGGGAAGGTTCTTGTTAATTGAATCAAGTGTTTGATTTAGTTTAGATAATAATGACTCGTTCTCAAACGTGAGCTTATTTTCTAAGGCTCTAGGAATACTTCTTGGTTGAAAATGTGGTAAAGAGGTACTGTGAGGGAATGTTGAACTTGTTGGTTTTGAAATAGCCTTGATGTCGGTAGATAAGGAATCTATTTGTGTTGAAATCGTGTGTAAAACTTGATTGGAATAGTTATTCTGGTGATATAATTTCTTGATATCATCCAGATTAACTTGATCATTTCCTCTAGGGTCAATACTTTCACGACCCTTTTTGAAAGGTGTAGCTATGACTTCTCCTTCTTTGGAATGGAGTTTCAAGGTCTGTAAGGGAGGAGTGATGGCAGAAATAATAGTGCCATCTTGAAGTTGCCATTTCTTGTACAAACTTGTTTGTACATTAATAGTAGATTTTTTGAATGGTTCAGAAATTTCATTTTTTGTAAAATAGTAGTCTAACCAGCTTTCAAAATGAAAGGGAGCATGATATTTTTGAATGTCTTTTATCCATTGAAGTCGAATCTTAGCTTGACAGTAAGCATCAAGCTTAGAATACCATGTGTAGTATTCAGATTCTTCTTTGAAATCTTTTTCTAGTTCTTCGATATCAATCTTAACACCAAGTTTAGTGATAACATTAATACCGTGGAATTCTCCATGCATCTGACTGGAATTAGGAGAATTATTAGGAGAAAAATTGAGTTCATTTGAAATGTCAGGTATAGGTGTTTGATTGTGAATCCTTATTGAAGGATCTTCTTGAAGAGAGGGAGTTTCTACTATGAAAGATCTAGATTCTCTAAATGAATTTCTAGGAATAGAGTAGGGTCTGATGGATCTCCTATTTTCATTGAGTGAGTTGAAACGAACCAGGACTGTACCATCTTGTTCTTCAACTATCTCTTGAATTTCTGTTCTTTCGAGATTTCTTGGTCTCTGAGGAACATCTATTTGAAAGGCTTCTGGAATGGTAATTTCATTCCATTTCAGGCGTTTAGGGACAAAGGTCTTTGAATAGTCAGCATCAATTTGTAATAGTATTGTCTCATCGGTAAAGTTATTAATTAATTTGCATTTGGGATTAATAGCAGAACTCATTAATCTAAAGTAAATGCGATAAATAATTACAAATTGTTCTGCAAGTTTTTCAAATTCTTCTCCTTGCAGATGAACATCGAGAATTAAGGAATTCATAATTAAAGGATCAGTTAATGAAACTGGAAAATTAGGAATACAATTGAAATAAATAGGACCATTACAAATATTAGTTTGAATCATACTTAAAATTGACGATTTGTATCTTCGCAAACGTTTATCACGTAAAGCCATGTAAACAGGAATGTCTATACCAATATGAGCAAGTGGTTTGACTGCTACTTGAATCATACCAAAATGAATATAACGAAATCCTTTCTCTAAATATTTTCGTATAGAAATATGAGATAAAAGAGGAATTGATTGAAACTTATTTTGAATGTTTAAAGTCTCTTCATGAATTTTTACGCTAAAAGCGTTTTTGAAATCAAAAGTACCAATTTTGTAAATATTTTCTATATTTTCATTAGGAAGAGTCCAGTTTGAAAAGTCCTCATTAACCATCTCTTCTTTGCTTTGTATTATGTGTCCTGAATTACTTCCAGAACCAGAGAAAAATTTTCTAATAAAACCAGCCATCATCAATAGCAATTTTATGAACTAGACATAGATCATACCTTGACCGGGAACAACGGGAACACTCCACCGGGAACACCACGCTCTCTTCGGGCTTACCAACGGGTTCACGAGCTTACCAACGTCTTACCAACGCTCAGGATACTCACTATGAATAGGTCACTCGTTGCTCTCAACGAAGAGTGGAATTACTAGAGCACCTGGCTCTGATACCATAAGGGGGTCAGGATCATAAAACTGAGTAAACCAGAGGATGGAATGAGAACTGGCTTTGATCTTTATTTGAATTGAAAGGAATTGGATACAGAAGCAAAGAGTAGAAATCACAAAGTTTACAACACTCTGAACTCTCTCTCTGAAACCTTTCCAAAAAAAAACCTCTGCCTAGTTACATGAATGAACCTAGTTTATATAGACTTGAATCCGTTTGGATGAGCACGAATCTTTTGAGTGGATGTCTTGTCTTGCATTTTGAAAAGCTGAGTGGCCATTTGCCTTAGCTGTCTTCCATTATTTGAGTGGCCTTCTTGTCTTCTTCTTTTGCAGAAAGAATCTTATGAATTGGTGTCTTGTCTTGTCTCGTCTTCTTTGTAGAAAGCATCCTTTAAATAGGCATCTTTTTTCTTTTGAGCTGGCGTCTTTGAGTGGTCATCTTTTGCTTTTGAGAGGAATCTTTTCTTTTGAGCTTGTCCTTTCTTTTGAGTAGGCACCTTTTGTTCTTTGTCTTTCTTTGAGAAAGCATCTTTGAGTAGACAACTTTACTTTTGAGCTGGCATCTTTGAGTAGACATGTTTTGTTTTCTGGCATCTTTGAGTGGACATCTTTCGTCTTCTTTTGGCATGAGTGGACATCTTTCGTCTTCTTCTGGCATCTTTGATTAGACATCTTTTGTTTTCTTTTGAGCTGTTCTTGTTTTTTAGAGGAATCTTTAGTAATCGAATTTTGGGCAAATCCGCAGCCATTAACGGATTTAATATGCCTTTACCAATCACCGCTTGAGATTGGGCTAGTATGTAGATTTGAACCGTTCTACATATGACGTTGTTGTGGAGAATTACTTCTCCAGTAAATTGGCTGTTTTAAGAGCCATACTCCTTTGGGTTAGGAGCAAACCTTTTTTCAAAAACGGATTTGATAAGTCTTTACCGGTAGCCGTTTGCTCCGGACTAGCTGTAGTCACCATTCACTACAGAGAAGAGAACACTAGAAAGATAAGGTAATATACATTTTTTTTTTTTTTTTTTTTTAATTTACAATTCGAAAGGGTCTTGAGCACAAGGCCCTCCCATAGGATCAGTAGAGGATCCTTCTGAGGAATGCTTGGAGTTTGATTTTGAGCTTCTCATTTGTTTCTGCATTTTTTTGAATTTTTGGAACTCTAGAAAAATCTTCATATCATCATTCTCTGAATCTGAGGAGTTGAAATCTATGACTGCTTTTGCCTTCTTTTGAGTCTTCACTTCTTTTGCAGGAGTTTTTGGTTCAGGTTTTGCTGGTTCTTTTGGAATTTGCTGAATTTCTTGTTGAAGTTTCTTCCCTGTTTGAATGTAATGTATTACTGCCTTCTCATTGCAGTAATCTTGAGTGTAACGGGTCCACCATTTGACTTTGAATTCTCTACCCAGACTGAGAGGGTAGTCATCGTTGTAATGTTTGAATAATGTAAATGTCCAACAAAATATCCATGGGACTTTGAAGGATTTGTGGAATAGGAAAGCCTTTTTGAAATGTTCACCTCCCGTTCTTTGGACCCAAGTTTGGAAGGCCTTTAGAACAACAGGTGGAAGTATGTCTGGAACGGGGCCAAAACGTAGCCACCATTCATAGAACCAGATAGGAATATTGTCAGCACAATTTGAATGGAAGGTAAGGAACCATGAATGATTGAATGGCCTATAGAATAAGGTTCGAAACCAAGCCATTTGATAGTCTTGGTATGTATAACCTTTGGGAATGTAAGTAATTGAGAATTCTTTTGTAGTCCAGATGCTGGACCATTCATTTGGTAGAATAACCTTCTTTATGACGCATTTTGAATAAGAAATCAGTGAAGGAGTTTTTCTATCAGGAGTATGAGTGATTTCAGCTGACCCAGAGTCAACTAAGATCAACTCATAGAATTGTTGAGTTTTGAGGGGATCATCCAGCCAATAGGAGTTTGGCGGGAATAATTGATGAGTGTAGATTTGAAGTGTGTTGTAGTGGGGAGGTTCTTTGAAGGTGGTCAAGCAGATGTGTTGAACACCAGATTTTGTGAAATATGGGCTGTCTTGATCTTTTGGAGAAGTTTGAACTTGTGTAGTTGAATTTTGAGGTTTCTTGCTTTCCACTGCCGATGCGTAAGTTAGAGCAGGGAAATCTTGGAGAATATGGAATTTGTTTGTTGATGAAGTTGCTGTTGTCAATTTTTTCATCTCATAGTCCTTTGAAGTGCGAACTTTTGAATTGGGATCACCCATTTTTTCCTGTAAGAAATTCCCTAGTCAAAAAGTCTGGTAATGAATTATCAGTACCTTTTAAATATTGAATATCAAAATCAAAGACAGAAAGTAAAGCTTGCCATCTAGCGAATATTTGTTTTGAAACTAGATTTTTTACGTCTTTTTCTAAAATGAATTTTGCAGATTGACAGTCTATTCTAAGGAGAAACTTTTTATTAAAAAGATCATCTTGAAATTTTAAAATACAATTAACAATTGAAAGCATTTCCTTTTTAATAGTATAGTAATTTTTCTGAGGTCCTAACCAGACACCAGAGTGATATCTGACTAAATCTTCTTTTGAAGAGTTTGGTAGCCGTTGTTTTAAAATACCACCGTAACCAATATTTGAAGCATCGGTCTCAACAATCATGAAAGCATCAGGATGAGGAATATTAATGCAAGGTAAAGAATGAATAGTTCTTTTGATTTGTTTAACAATACCTGTATGAATCGAAGTCCAAGGTGAAGGATTTGTTTGAAGTCGTTGAAATAAAGGCGCACAAGTTTGTCTCATCTTTGGAATAAAATCAGAAATATAATTTAAACAGCCTAAAAATCTTTGGAGTTGAGTTTTGTCTTTAATTTCATCAGGAAATTTATCAGCCAAATCAATACTTCGATTTATAGGAATAATGGTACCTTGATTTATGAAATGTCCAAGAAAGCAAATATTGTTTTGGAATAATTTCATTTTTGTGGCTGAAAGAACCAAGCCATTTTTCTTTACAGTATATAAGAAGGTTTTTAAATGTTTAAAATGTTGATCAATGTTTTCAGAGAAAACTAATACATCATCAATATAAACAATCATAAACTTTGAATATGGATTCAGAATGTCATTCATTATCCTTTGGAATTCTGAAGGGGCGTTTTTGAGTCCAAAAGGCATTACATTCCATTCGTAATGGCCAAAGGGTACAGTGAAGGCGGTTTTGCATCTGTCTTTTTCAGCAACTTGAATTTGCCAAAAGCCAGATTTCATGTCAAACTTTGAAAAGATTTTTGCAATGCTTAAACGTTTTAATAAATCTCTTTTATTTGGAATAGGGTAACGAATCCATTGAAGAACCTTGTTGAGAGGTTTATAATTAATAACAAGCCTAGGGACACCACGTTCCTTTTCTGCTTGATTTATGACATAAAATGCTGCACAGCTCCAAGGTGATTTGGATGGCCGTATCAGCTCTTTATCTAAAAGAGTTTGAATTTCCTCACTTAGAGCCAGGTGATTTGGATGGCCAGAAAAATTACCAGATGTCGAAGGAACATCTATTTGTCTTCTTCTTTTGCAGAAAGAATCTTATGAATTGGTGTCTTGTCTTGTCTCGTCTTCTTTGTAGAAAGCATCTTTTAAATAGGCATCTTTTTTCTTTTGAGCTGGCGTCTTTGAGTGGTCATCTTTTGCTTTTGAGAGGAATCTTTCTTTTGAGCTTGTCCTTTCTATTGAGTAGGCACCTTTTGTTCTTTGTCTTTCTTTGAGAAAGCATCTTTGAGTAGACAACTTTACTTTTGAGCTGGCATCTTTGAGTAGACATGTTTTGTTTTCTGGCATCTTTTGAGTTTCAATTATTGGGGTGGAAGATCCCTCTGCTAATAATTCATTGGATTTGCTGGTTCTTCAGATTGATCTTCTTCTCCGTCTTCTTGTCCATAGATATATGAGAACAGTTTTGTAGTATTGGATTCAGCTAATAATTCCAAATTTGTTAAATCGACGTCTTTCAGATTTCTTCGGAACTTGAAATATTTTGATTGATCATTGATGTCCTTGAAATCATATTGAGCACTGAATCCTCCCAAGGGTATATGTACTGAGGACATTATTATAATTCTTTCTGCGGGATAGAAGATCCTGCCTTCTTGATGTGGGAATGTTGAAAATATTGTTAAGTAATATCTTCCTTCAGGGGCAAATTCCTGGATAGCATTATAAATTTTTTCTCCAAAGAATTCGGGGATTCTGTTAGTAATAACAATTTCCCTAATCATACCTGCCCAATAAAAATCCTGAAGATTTTGTAATAAGTATGGCATTGCTCCTTCATTGAATGTAATATTCAAAATTAAGGGCTCCAGATCGAAAAAATGGATTACTTCTTGAACAACATTGTTATGAGTGTACCACCTGTCTGTTTCTGCATTCTTCTTTACTATTAATGTACAAACAAGTTTGTACAAGAAATGGCAACTTCAAGATGGCACTATTATTTCTGCCATCACTCCTCCCTTACAGACCTTGAAACTCCATTCCAAAGAAGGAGAAGTCATAGCTACACCTTTCAAAAAGGGTCGTGAAAGTATTGACCCTAGAGGAAATGATCAAGTTAATCTGGATGATATCAAGAAATTATATCACCAGAATAACTATTCCAATCAAGTTTTACACACGATTTCAACACAAATAGATTCCTTATCTACCGACATCAAGGCTATTTCAAAACCAACAAGTTCAACATTCCCTCACAGTACCTCTTTACCACATTTTCAACCAAGAAGTATTCCTAGAGCCTTAGAAAATAAGCTCACGTTTGAGAACGAGTCATTATTATCTAAACTAAATCAAACACTTGATTCAATTAACAAGAACCTTCCCGGTCCTTCAAAAATCAATAATATTGATACTATAGAAGATAACGAAGAATCGGATTCTTCAAATTCCTCATTAAAATCTGATTCCTCTGACAACTCAAATTCCTCATTAAAATCTGATTCCTCTGACAACTCTGTAATTCAAAAAATCAATAATGTTGAAAAAGATATCTTACAAAATAACTCTAATCAGGATATTAATAAAATTGGAAGAGAAAGGAAACCAAATTTCAATAAACCTCGTAAAAATTGGAACAATAGTAGAACTAAAGACTATTATCCACGACCTACTCCTCCTGACATTATGTATGAAGAAAGAGCAAAATTCCATACGAAAGATTATGATGGAAATTCCATATATGAATGGAATATTGATGGAAAAAGTGAGTATGAAATACTCAACACATTACAAGAAATGGGTATGGCCAAATTAGCATACAAAATGAAAAGATGTTCTGAACAAGATATTGCGAGTTTATTCATAACTGGTTTTACTGGACAGTTAAAGTATTGGTGGGACAATGCTTTGACCTTGCAAGACAAAACAGCAATTCTTGAGCATACTATAGACGTAGAAAATGCCCAAGGAGAAATTACTACCCAAAACGATTCAAGTGATTTCCTCATAGTTACCATAGCTATGCACTTTGTAGGAAATCCTCAGGAAGAATTAGCTTCTTCAAAGATATTCCTTACTAACATTAGGTGTCCAACACTTAGTGATTTCAGGTGGTACAAAGACATGTTTTTAACTCATGTTCTTAAACGAACAGATAGTACCGCACCATTCTGGAAAGAAAAATTCATTACTGGTTTACCAACTCTGTTTTCCCAAAGGATTATGATTAATTTACAAAAGGAAATGGGAACAGAACAGATTGATTTCACTTCAATGACCTTTGGTCAACTTTTTGCTTTTGTCAAGAAAGAAGCCCTTGCAGCTTGCCAAGAGCTTAAATTCCAAGCTAAATATGGCAGTAAGAGGAAAGAAATGGGATCTTTCTGTCAAGCGTTTGGAATTACTGGAATCAGTGCTCCTTCCACTGAAAGAAAGAAAAAATTCCTTCAAAAATCTTTTTCACAAAAAAGATATTCAAAGAAAAAGGAATATAGAGAAGATTCCTTTTCCCCAAAGAAATTCAGGAGATTTAATAGAAAAAAGAATTCAAATGATTTCAAGTGCTTTAAATGTGGCAAGAAAGGCCATATTGCTAGCAAATGTCGAAGCAAAGGAAAAGGAAAGATAAATGAAATCATTGATGGCATTTCTGATATTGAGGAAAATATCAGGAACAAGTTAAAAGACAGATTGCAAATCTATTCTGAGATCAATTATATTACTGACAATGATAATGGCAATTATGATTCCTCTAGTGAAAGTCAGGATGACTGTCACTGTAAACAGATTAATATGATTAAGTCTTCTACTGATAAGAAGAAGATAAAATCCGATACAAAAGAATTCATCTTTGATATGATTCAACAATTACCTGATCCTATTAAACAAAAGGAACTTTTTGAAAGATTAAAATCTTTAATTCTGCAAGAAGATGAGAAGTTTAATATCATTCAACCTTTCAGTATATCAAAAGTTTTTGAAAAATATCCTATGAATCAAACCTCTGGTATTAAGTCCATCTCTACCAGAGAATTGCAAACAGAGATTCATATTCTGAAAGAAGAAGTCAAGTCATTAAAACAGACTACTAACAATATAGAAATGAAAAATCTCTCTTTAGAAGCTCATATTGCAATTATTCAATCTAGACTTTCCAAAGGAAAAGAAACTTATGTAGAAGAAGAAGAAGAAGAAACACTTATTCCTCCACAAGAAATAAATATTACCCCTACTCAACCTTCAGCTTCTCAATTCATTTCTACGATTGAGAAATTCCAATTTCAAAAGTGGTTAGTTCATCTAACAATTTCTATAGGAAATTTCAAACAAACTTTTGTTGCAATGTTAGACAGTGGTGCAGATCAAAGCTGCATCAGAGATGGTCTAATACCAACAAAATACTATAGTTTTACTAATGAAGTTCTTATAGCCGCCAACAACTCTCCCCTTCGAATCAAAGGAAAATTGACAAAAACTGAGATATGTAATCAAAACTACTGCTTTAAACATCAGTTTATTGTAGTAGAAAATCTCAACACTGATATTATTTTAGGTACTCCATTCCTTACTCAAATTTACCCTTTTGTTGTTGATAACAAAGGTATCAGCACTAACATTATGGGTAATACTATACATTTCAGATTCTTGATTCCTGTTCGACAAAAGGAGTTAAATGCTTTGCAAAATAACTCCATATATCAACATATCAACCTTATTCAAAGGAAGCAGAATAAGATAAATTTTCTCAAAGAAGATTTGTCTTATGCTCAAATTGAAGAACACCTACAATTACCCAGCACAAAACAAGAAATTCAACAGTTAGAGGATCTATTCAAAAGAGAAGTCTGTGCAGATCTTCCTAATGCTTTTTGGGAAAGAAAAAGGCACATCGTTGAATTACCATATGAAAAGGAATTTTCAGAAAGAAATATTCCTACAAAAGCAAGACCCATTCAAATGAATCATGATCTATTAGAAGTTTGTAAAGAGGAAATTCAAACTCTTTTAGATAAAGAGCTGATACGGCCATCCAAATCACCTTGGAGCTGTGCAGCATTTTATGTCATAAATCAAGCAGAAAAGGAACGTGGTGTCCCTAGGCTTGTTATTAATTATAAACCTCTCAACAAGGTTCTTCAATGGATTCGTTACCCTATTCCAAATAAAAGAGATTTATTAAAACGTTTAAGCATTGCAAAAATCTTTTCAAAGTTTGACATGAAATCTGGCTTTTGGCAAATTCAAGTTGCTGAAAAAGACAGATACAAAACCGCCTTCACTGTACCCTTTGGCCATTACGAATGGAATGTAATGCCTTTTGGACTCAAAAACGCCCCTTCAGAATTCCAAAGGATAATGAATGACATTCTGAATCCATATTCAAAGTTTATGATTGTTTATATTGATGATGTATTAGTTTTCTCTGAAAACATTGATCAACATTTTAAACATTTAAAAACCTTCTTATATACTGTAAAGAAAAATGGCTTGGTTCTTTCAGCCACAAAAATGAAATTATTCCAAAACAATATTTGCTTTCTTGGTACCATTATTCCTATAAACCGAAGTTTTGATTTTGCTGATAAATTATACAGAAATCGTTGGGTTAACTTTGTGGATTATTTATGCAGGATCAATGTAAAAGGAAAAATAATTCAGGAGCTGATGTTTATTACTTCTAACTCTGTTTATATGTTTCAATGTAGCCACAAAGGTAACAGCAACAAAAATATGAAGTTCGGAAGGATTACCCTCCCTTTACTTCAAGCAAATAACGACAAATCTTATAAAGTCGCAAAAGGATCATCAGTTGATGAGCAACAACAGTGTATTCTTAACGCACTGTGGATGGCAAGAACACCACAAGAGAAATTAAAAGCTCTTAGTGCTCTTACATATTATTTTACAAAAATTATTACAAAGCCCACTTCAAAGAATTTTACTCATTATGTACTCTTCAACGGCCCAAAGCCCGGAGTCTATATCAATTATGGTTCTTTGATGAATACAGTCGGCAACAGAAAAGACTGTAGATGGAAAGGTTATTACAACCTTGAAGAAGCATTGAGGGATTTTTCGCTCTCAAACAATAATGTTCGTAACTTTTTTGTGGAAGACGAACGTGATAAAGAGCAATTAAAGCTCATAGAGATCTTGAAATCTCAAATTGATAGTTCATCACCAATTAAAATAAATGATGAACCTAGTCCTTTTCAAACGGTAAAAGGTAAAGACATCTCAAATCCGTTGATGGTTGATGATTTACCAAAAATCATAGTAGATCCGTTGGGATCCCCAATTCAAATGAGTGAGGATGAGAGTTCCACTAAAATGAGTGAGTACAAAAAAGAAAGTGAGCGTTTCAATTTGCAGGTTAAAAGGCTGAAGAAAGAAAATCTTTACTTCAAGGAGATGGCCAGAAAAACTCAAGAAGCTTATTCTTCAGTTACTCACAATATTGAAGATTATGTCGAAGAAATTTCCAGATTAAATGACATAATTTATCATTTGGAGGCACAATTAAGGATGGAACATATTCCCTTCCTACAATTCAAGAAGAGGATGACATTGAGTCATTCATTCCGACAAAATTTCTTGGAAAAACTTCCTTATGAAATCCAAGAAAAAATCAAAGATATGGCAAAAAAATCACATTATGATAAACTCATAGAACTCCAGAATATTCTAAAGAAGAATGCAGAAACAGACAGGTGGTACACTCATAACAATGTTGTTCAAGAAGTAATCCATTTTTTCGATCTGGAGCCCTTAATTTTGAATATTACATTCAATGAAGGAGCAATGCCATACTTATTACAAAATCTTCAGGATTTTTATTGGGCAGGTATGATTAGGGAAATTGTTATTACTAACAGAATCCCCGAATTCTTTGGAGAAAAAATTTATAATGCTATCCAGGAATTTGCCCCTGAAGGAAGATATTACTTAACAATATTTTCAACATTCCCACATCAAGAAGGCAGGATCTTCTATCCCGCAGAAAGAATTATAATAATGTCCTCAGTACATATACCCTTGGGAGGATTCAGTGCTCAATATGATTTCAAGGACATCAATGATCAATCAAAATATTTCAAGTTCCGAAGAAATCTGAAAGACGTCGATTTAACAAATTTGGAATTATTAGCTGAATCCAATACTACAAAACTGTTCTCATATATCTATGGACAAGAAGACGGAGAAGAAGATCAATCTGAAGAACCAGCAAATCCAATGAATTATTAGCAGAGGGATCTTCCACCCCAATAATTGAAACTCAAAAGATGCCAGAAAACAAAACATGTCTACTCAAAGATGCCAGCTCAAAAGTAAAGTTGTCTACTCAAAGATGCTTTCTCAAAGAAAGACAAAGAACAAAAGGTGCCTACTCAATAGAAAGGACAAGCTCAAAAGAAAGATTCCTCTCAAAAGCAAAAGATGACCACTCAAAGACGCCAGCTCAAAAGAAAAAAGATGCCTATTTAAAAGATGCTTTCTACAAAGAAGACGAGACAAGACAAGACACCAATTCATAAGATTCTTTCTGCAAAAGAAGAAGACAAGAAGGCCACTCAGCTTTTCAAAAATGCAAGACAAGACATCCACTCAAAAGATTCGTGCTCATCCAAACGGATTCAAGTCTATATAAACTAGGTTCATTCATGTAACTAGGCAGAGGTTTTTTTTGGAAAGGTTTCAGAGAGAGAGTTCAGAGTGTTGTAAACTTTGTGATTTCTACTCTTTGCTTCTGTATCCAATTCCTTTCAATTCAAATAAAGATCAAAGCCAGTTCTCATTCCATCCTCTCTTCTACTGATAAGAAGAAGATAAAATCCGATACAAAAGAATTCATCTTTGATATGATTCAACAATTACCTGATCCTATTAAACAAAAGGAACTTTTTGAAAGATTAAAATCTTTAATTCTGCAAGAAGATGAGAAGTTTAATATCATTCAACCTTTCAGTATATCAAAAGTTTTTGAAAAATATCCTATGAATCAAACCTCTGGTATTAAGTCCATCTCTACCAGAGAATTGCAAACAGAGATTCATATTCTGAAAGAAGAAGTCAAGTCATTAAAACAGACTACTAACAATATAGAAATGAAAAATCTCTCTTTAGAAGCTCATATTGCAATTATTCAATCTAGACTTTCCAAAGGAAAAGAAACTTATGTAGAAGAAGAAGAAGAAGAAACACTTATTCCTCCACAAGAAATAAATATTACCCCTACTCAACCTTCAGCTTCTCAATTCATTTCTACGATTGAGAAATTCCAATTTCAAAAGTGGTTAGTTCATCTAACAATTTCTATAGGAAATTTCAAACAAACTTTTGTTGCAATGTTAGACAGTGGTGCAGATCAAAGCTGCATCAGAGATGGTCTAATACCAACAAAATACTATAGTTTTACTAATGAAGTTCTTATAGCCGCCAACAACTCTCCCCTTCGAATCAAAGGAAAATTGACAAAAACTGAGATATGTAATCAAAACTACTGCTTTAAACATCAGTTTATTGTAGTAGAAAATCTCAACACTGATATTATTTTAGGTACTCCATTCCTTACTCAAATTTACCCTTTTGTTGTTGATAACAAAGGTATCAGCACTAACATTATGGGTAATACTATACATTTCAGATTCTTGATTCCTGTTCGACAAAAGGAGTTAAATGCTTTGCAAAATAACTCCATATATCAACATATCAACCTTATTCAAAGGAAGCAGAATAAGATAAATTTTCTCAAAGAAGATTTGTCTTATGCTCAAATTGAAGAACACCTACAATTACCCAGCACAAAACAAGAAATTCAACAGTTAGAGGATCTATTCAAAAGAGAAGTCTGTGCAGATCTTCCTAATGCTTTTTGGGAAAGAAAAAGGCACATCGTTGAATTACCATATGAAAAGGAATTTTCAGAAAGAAATATTCCTACAAAAGCAAGACCCATTCAAATGAATCATGATCTATTAGAAGTTTGTAAAGAGGAAATTCAAACATTTAAACCCGAATAAATTTCAACACTTGAAAATTTGCCGTACCGGGAAACAGTAAGTTAATGATATCCGTTCAAATAGTTTAACAGTTTCTAAATATCCGGAAAAAATACGAATTTAAAATTTCCGATCGAGTCTTCTATTACAAAACAAACCCCAGAATTTTAAACACCTGGAACAGATTAAAAATATCCAGAATAGTCAGCAAGTATCTACGGGCTATACCATGAAGCCACGTGTCATGATCTCATCAATCCGCGGCGCAAGCATGCCAGCTCATTCCATTCACTACAGTAGAAGACTTAATCATATTAATCTGTTTACAGTGACAGTCATCCTGACTTTCACTAGAGGAATCATAATTGCCATTATCATTGTCAGTAATATAATTGATCTCAGAATAGATTTGCAATCTGTCTTTTAACTTGTTCCTGATATTTTCCTCAATATCAGAAATGCCATCAATGATTTCATTTATCTTTCCTTTTCCTTTGCTTCGACATTTGCTAGCAATATGGCCTTTCTTGCCACATTTAAAGCACTTGAAATCATTTGAATTCTTTTTTCTATTAAATCTCCTGAATCTTATTCTATAGGCCATTCAATCATTCATGGTTCCTTACCTTCCATTCAAATTGTGCTGACAATATTCCTATCTGGTTCTATGAATGGTGGCTACGTTTTGGCCCCGTTCCAGACATACTTCCACCTGTTGTTCTAAAGGACTTCCAAACTTGGGTCCAAAGAACGGGAGGTGAACATTTCAAAAAGGCTTTCCTATTCCACAAATCCTTCAAAGTCCCATGGATATTTTGTTGGACATTTACATTATTCAAACATTACAACGATGACTACCCTCTCAGTCTGGGTAGAGAATTCAAAGTCAAATGGTGGACCCGTTACACTCAAGATTACTGCAATGAGAAGGCAGTAATACATTACATTCAAACAGGGAAGAAACTTCAACAAGAAATTCAGCAAATTCCAAAAGAACCAGCAAAACCTGAACCAAAAACTCCTGCAAAAGAAGTGAAGACTCAAAAGAAGGCAAAAGCAGTCATAGATTTCAACTCCTCAGATTCAGAGAATGATGATATGAAGATTTTTCTAGAGTTCCAAATCTCAATATCTCAGGCTCCTGCTATCCGGACTGGCCTGTATCATAAATCCCAAGACCACATCGCTATCCTCCAGATATCCGGCGTGTCACAATAAAATCACCGGTCAGTAGTGCTCCCCTGTCTCAGGCTCAACGCCATCATCTGCGACCTTCTCGCCCCGGGGTACCGCACCAGGTCCACCATGCACCCACAGACGGTTCCTCCTCCTCCTCGAATCGGGTGTATAATATCGCTCAAGAGCCGAGAAAACTCATGGTGGACATATCTCAAATCATATCATGAGAAAACCGCAACTTTCATTTTAAAATGATAATCAGTTTATAAAATCGTTGCGGTTTCTCCAAATCCAGAAATCTCATGGAAATCCGAAATCCCAATCTCAAGGGTAAATGAATAATGAATTTCATAATATTGGGCTCCGGCAATCCGGACTAGCCCATAATGTCATAGCAAATGAATATATAAATATGCATGAAATTCACAGTAATAAATGCAATGTCTAAGCTATCATATAAAAATAATAACATATAGGAACTATCAGCTAGCAAGCTATGTCAATGAAGTAATGTTCTTTAAAGTGTACGTGACATGGCAATTACCGATGACGATGTGTGTAAGCCGGCAAGTAGGTGTACATGGAGCATACGCATTATCGGTAATGGTGCTAGTGTCCTGACAGCACGGGTTTCATAATAATTACGAAAACACAAATAAGCATGCAATGCGATGCGAATAATAGAATATGCGAAAAATGAATGGTAAATGCAGCAATAAAGAATGTACATTACTATATATGTGAATCATACAGTTTTGACATTTGAAATAATACGAATCGTGGCGTTTATAAAATAAGGGCTACGGTGTTTTTAAGAAAGGTACATCCTTTGAAATATCTGTAGGATCCCTTGGCCTGTCTTTAAAAATACTCATGATTCGTTAGTTTTGAAATAGGTATAACTCGAGTCTAGTCTAACATCTACTAAGTACACTACCGGTCTATACTAACAGACTAATCGAAAAGGTAAGGAAACCACCTAAATCTTAGTCGATATATATAACATATAATAGTCGGTGATCCCGCCTCAATAGTATCACATACGATACAATATATAATCATGACATCCTCAAGTCAAGAGTGCGGATCTATCATCAATATATATCTCGTACGGTAAATCCATCGTACGGCATCCCAATCTAGGTACGGGTCGAATATCACATTTATCTCATCATCCATCTGGTATCCTTATCATCATATCCTGTATTAGGGGTACTGATCTAAGTCTAGTACATACTGATACCATCTACATATATGTGTGTGTGTGTATGAAAACACATCATCTAAGGACCCGCTATAATAACATGTCGTATCTCATAATCGAACCAAAACATATCACCGATCTCATGGCACCATGCCTAATCTCATCGACTCATCTCCAAGTATCATATACTATCCTCATCATCCATGTATATGTATACATATATATATACATAGTCCCATACCTATGCGTGTGTGTGTGTGTATATATATATATATATATATATATATATATACATATACATATCCCCATATACGCCTAAATAGATAAAATGCATGCAAGTGTGTGTGTGTGTGTGCGCGCGTGTGTGCAAATCACTACTCTAGGGTTCGCGACTAAGAGACTAACTAAAACACTATCTTACAAGTACGCTATACTAACCCAAAGTCATCTAAACATTTCTTACTAGGTAAACTCATCTCATATCACACATAAGTGTGTGTGTATGTATGTATCATAATGCATTCGCGTTCTATACTACGAAACTGCGGGGGTGCTAGACGCTATCCACCCGACTTCCCACGTAGATATATATCTACTCACCTGATCTCCGCTTGTCGATGACGACGTCATCGTGCGCTTGCTTGTCGTATCGAAGTCCTCGTGAGGGTGCCTACATATCATAACACATCGTATCGCATTAAAATCCAATTCGCAATCGAATCGACACATGAATCACTCATAGGTTAAAACCTATGGTCTACTCTCGCAAATCAACCAAACAACACCCGATATAGACGTACAAATGTCAAGTGATCGATACCAAACACAAATATCAAAACTCCAATTCATAAACGTCGCAAAACATAAAGCAGCAACTTTGAAAACATGCTTCAGATTTTACCCTAAGTGAAATTAGCCAATTTTGCATATAGGAAGGGTCTAGTTTACTGCTAAAGAAGCCATGGACCAAACCTGGGGGAACACATCCTACCCTGGCCGCAATTTTGCGGCCAGGTTGATTAAATTTGCGGCCAAGTAAGGGGGTAGGGTCTCGGGTCTCTGTGGTAGCTTCCTAGGTGCCTGCATGTATCATTGTGTTTGCAAAATAAATCCTAGGGTCCCAGGGTGTTAGCAGATCTCCAATAACTCCTTAAATTTCCACAAATTCCCGATATCGGGGTTTCTAAGTTGGGGTTTTGGGTTTAAGTTTATGGTTTCAGTCCATGAAACTTACACTAGAGGGGTTATATGTCCTCTACAAACCTCAATTACACTATCTCAATTCAAGTTTTCCTTAAAACCCTAACTTGCAAATTTCCATCCTCACTAAACATGACTAAAATACTTCTAATCAAGCATGGACACTAATGTGAAAGTAATACTACACTAATGAAGAAGAATATACCTCATTTGGCAACTCAAGAATTTTCTTAAGTTGCCCCAAGTCTTCAAAATCCGATTTTTCTTGGTCCAAAGTGTTTGTAGTGGGCTTGTGCATGTTTTTTGTGAAAAGGAGATGAAGTTTTGATGTATTTTTCAGGGTGTTTGTGAGGGTTGAAGGGGAGGTGAATGAGAGGGCTGCCATGAGTGAAGGGGAGGAGAAATGGTGAAGGAAAATAATAGAGGGAAACAATAAGCCATGGTCAAGTTTGACCCCTCACCTCTCTCTCTCTCTTCTCTCTCATGCACATACCTCTTTTCTTTATTCATTTTCATTTTCTTTTTCTTTTCTTTTCTTCTCTCTTAAAACAAAACCATGCATAAATAAAAATAAAGAAAAGCCATGGTAGAATGTAACAAATGGGTAATATGACATGGTACATGTCATGATGCTCAAATCTAGCTTAATGCACGATTAGCGATATTTAATCACGATTAGCATTAAAATTGTATATAATTAATTATAAAAATTCATAATTTGCTAAAATCACATAAAACACCCTCATTTCAGTAATTTCCATAATTTTCCAAATATTTCCCACTTTATCGGTATTTAATTATACCGCATTATTAAAATATTCATAATATTTATTATTTAATTATAAAAATTCCCAAAAATAATATTTTATTTTTCTGAAATGTTACATGGTAGCACCAGTTTAGAAAATTTTTGTTACGCATTTGGCCACGGTTTGATGGCCGAGGCGCTGCCGTAACTCAACATGGTATCAGAGCCAACCCTTAAACCCCTTACTAGCAGTTTTAGACAATGTTAAAGTATCAAACCGAAACAACCCCGTAACAGTGCACTGCATATTCCAGGTTCTATCGATTTTTCAGAGTCTTCAAAAAAAATTTTAAGCAACTGCAGAAGACTACTTTGATGACCACTAGAACACACTACAAAAACGAGCCCAAACCGTCGGTTTTAACCCGGCGAGACTTAAGAAAAAACGGGTGTCGCCGGTCCATTTTTGAGGTTTGGACTTGTAATTTTTAGTGTTTTCTGGTCTCTGGAATATTGGTTAAGTGGTATTGTTTGTTTTGCCCAGTTTGGATATTTTGTTATCTGTTGTTCAGGGGAAATTCGGGATGTTTCGAAGTCGATAATTTAACACTGTTTAAATGTTTATCAGTACATGCATTACTATCTGCAACCGTGAATGTCATTCGAGCGGTACAACTCATCTAATTGCTATATGTTCTTTTAGACAAGTTTGCGAACGTGACATTCACGTTAAAATTTTGTGATGTGCTGTGTTGTGGCTGGATCGTCGTGGAGGATAGCTTGGGAGTAATGATAGTACAGTTTAGACTCATTTGTACATTTGATAATGTGGGGAGAGCGTCCGACATGTGGACTGTCGTCACTGCCTGTTTGTATATTATTTGTTTGGGGCATGACCGGGTTAAGGTCGATGTCATCCTTGTACATATTATTTTCTTTTCTGTACCAGGATTACCCCGCGGTGGAGTGCACGTATAGCCGGGTTCTAGAGGGCAACGGGTCTGCATCTCATGGTGTTGATACGGAGGGGACCTTACTCTAGAATTGGCGGGCTATTCGCCGCACTCGTAGGGGGTATAAGTTGACCCATGGAGGGGTGCCCAAGTTACCGAATTCCGTGAAGTGCTGGGTGGCCCATTCACGTTGATGATTGGGGTTGCCTCGCTTTTGGGATTGGCGGGTAACTTACCGCACTCATAGGGGTCTAGGTTTTCATTGCACAGGCCATCCACACGACAAGGGAACGTCGGGTCTCATTTGCGGCTTAAGTGAAACCCGGGGCTCCAGGATTATCCACCATTCTGTGTTGCTTCTGTGATGCTTCTGTGATGTTGTTTTATATCATGCCTGGGACAATTGTTATATATATTTATATATATTAGTAGATGTTGTATATGTTTTGCACCCGCGCTAGTCCAGACCCCGCTCTGTCGTTAGTTAAGTAACCTAACGGGTGATGACGGGACCCGGTGGCGAATGCGGATGGCATATACGTACATCATATTTTCATTCTTTTCTGGTGAGATTAATTGATGGAACTGCGTTGATTTTTATCAATGCAAGGATAAAACAAACCTATATGATGTTGTTGGAACCAAGTTTTTAAAAAAACAGACATTACAGACGTTTTTGTTTGCTTTGCATCGTGGTGTTCGATTGGGAATATCCTGCACCTCATTCGATGAGGCAAGGGCTGAGATCCCTTCATCGGGAGTGACCTCTTGAGTAGAATTTTGCATCAACGTAATAACTTTACTATAGTCGATTCTTTTTCTTTGCATCGTGGTATTCAGTTAGGAATATCCTGCACCTCATTCGACGAGGAAAGAGCCGAGATTTCTTCACAGGGAGTGACCTCTTTAGCAAAAGTTTGCGCCACTATATATTTGTAAAACCACTTGGATTCCTTCAACGAGATCAAGTTCATTACGTTAAAGGTTTTTCGCCAAAAACCAGCCGTAGCCCTCCGTAATTTCATATTAGTATTGCTTAGTATCCGTGCTATGTATGTCGTGCATTGCCGAGGTGTAGTGTTCGGTAGCTCTGTAATGTTTTTCTGTCGCATGGATATGTGGATTGGTTAGGACAGTCGTACGGTTATATTGGCATTGTCAAGGACTCGTACGGGTGGGTTTAATGCAATCAAGATAATGTCGGGTTGAACTTGACTAGGACTCTTTGATATGTTGGCATTGTCAAGGTCACTTGGGTCCTAGGGGAAAAAATCACATCGGGAGTTTCAAACATACAGGAAACTTGCCAGGCTTGCGCATATCTTCTGGAGTGTAGTGACTTGGGTGGATTCCATCAAGTTATCATGCGATGATAGTTGGATCCCGATCCCCACTGATGAGTAGGATTACTCCTCGGGTGATTTTAGATGATCCCGACTAATTCTCCTTTTGGGTTTGGAGGAGAATTCGAGGAAACACTGGGAGCCATCCTGATTAGATAAAGTGATTAACCATTCTGATCTAGGTTAGAGTGCACGCTGAGTGTTTCTTTTCTCTCACTCTCTTTGGCAGTGACCATGGCCCGACCCTTAACTAAAACTCATGAACCAAGTTAACCAAACCTTCTTAAATCACCTTGGCTTTTGGATTTTCATTTAGTCGCATAAATCATTAATTCTTTACCTTTGCATTTCTCCAGAACACCCCGTATTACTACGAACATCCACTCCTATTGGATAAATCCATCGTATAGTTACATACGAACTCGAAGGAACTTGTTCCAGATTCGAGAATGGATTCTGGTTCTGGATTGATTGAATAGGATTATTCGGTTGTCTTTTCTCTTTACCTTCTCTCAGGTTGTGAGGGCTCCTAGGATTAGGAGAGGGTACACCTATTGAGCTTATTGGATAGTCTTCTTCTAAACCATAGGCATATGCAGAAAGGTAGGGAAGGAAGATAACCAATTATCCTAAAGGTGGTGTATATAAGGTAATAAGTAAAGACATATAAAAAGATTAGAATAACGGCAAAGAAAATTACGATTGCTATCATTCACGACAAAACCGTGTATACCCCTGCCACTCCCACATCCACTTTGGATTTCTCCAGAACACTTCGTATCACTACGAACGTCCATAATGCTTGGACATGCCATCGTATAGTTACATACGAACTCGAAGGAATTCGTTCCAGATTCGAGTATGGTTTCCGGTTCAGGAGAAATAGAATATGATTATTCAGATGTCTTTTCCTATTACCTTCTCTCTGGTTATGAGGGCTCCTAGCATAAGGAGTGTACACCTATTATGCTTATTGGATAGTCTTCTTCCAAACCTTAGGCTGGTGCCGAAGGGTAGAGAAGGAAGAAAACCAATTAGCTTAAAAATGGTGTACAAAAGGTAATAAGTAAAGACATAATAAAGGGATTGAAGCGAGGGCAGGTAAGTATATGGTTACTGTCATGAATCAGGATAGTGGAAGAGGCGTTACTAGGAATACCAGATTAACCCCTTCGAAACATTTTCATGTTTCAGTCCGACTGTGCGATGTTAATTGAAAACTGTTTTCCCAATTGGAATCTAACTCCAGGGTATGTATTTACTAGATCAGTTTCTCACATCTGTATGTTATTACAGATGGTGAGTGGGAATAAGATATTGAGAATTAGGTGATTATATCCTCATTATATCGGAGTTCGTTGTAATTGGTGATATTTAAGGAAATCACCTGGTTTTTTGCTGGATGGCAAATATTTGGTTTTGAATATCCGTTGTTATGCATCAATTTCAAACTGATATATTTGTACGTTTATTTTATAAAGTGAGATATAACTTTTTGAAATTATGTCTGTGACATTTACCTATATCAGTTGGTGATTAGGTAAGGTGCATTCAACAGCGGTGTAATTCTTCTTAACCATAGTACAATTTCAACCTACAACGCACAAGGTTTGAGTTATTGAACTCGGGGGACTTATACAAAGTATTGTATGTTGTCCAGTGTCCATTAGGAAAATGGGGTTGGTACTCATACTATATTCTGTTTACTCATGACTTCTCCAGTTCTAGACAAGCATTTCGTTGAAATACAAGGTCCAGATT
The DNA here is from genome assembly GCA_030015575.1 of Agapanthus africanus. Lineage (NCBI taxonomy): Eukaryota > Viridiplantae > Streptophyta > Magnoliopsida > Asparagales > Amaryllidaceae > Agapanthus > Agapanthus africanus. The sequence goes on from CM057343.1 coordinate 479,132,675, forward strand.
TTGAGAAGTTATAGGTATAAGAATAAAGAAGAGAACTATTTGTTGGAAGTATCAGGATTCTATGAGGTAGTCGAAGTTGTAGATACTTGTGTTTGGTATTCCGTTGATAGTAATGGTTTTGAGAACTTGCTTCTCTTTCAGGTTACTCATGTATGGATGCGCTCCTACATGAGTAATGCTGATTGGCCTCTTTCTATTTGGTTGATATGCACTGGAGACAGCTGCATGATTTTGAATCTGGTTCCAATTAAATTAGTGCTTTTGTTTCAATATTGGAAATATATAGAATCAATTTATATCTTAACAGTGTTAAAGTATAGGGAGTTTTCTGGCTGATGCTTAAAACCAGAATCCGGATAAACTCGAGGCACGTTTCAGTAATGGTTGTTTGTGGGTTATCCCGGGCTTTGACGAGGGTTAACTTTCTACCATCAGGAAGATAAATAGTGATATTGTTCTTGACTCGCCACAGTTTTAGTAAAATGGATTTTTTCAGAAAACAGAAGTGGGAGTATGGTAGAACTGGAAGCGATTCCAGAACCACAAACGATCACTGAAGATTTAATAGAACCTGAGGATTCAGTTGGTTTCGACGATCCATTAGCCACTCCGCGGATTTGGTGGGTAACCTCAGACACCCAAGAGGTACTTCGGTCTTCTCAGAGACGGTGTCAGTGAGGCTCTTATTTACCCAGACTTGCCATTGCTGTTATTCTAGACTATGAGACCCGGCAGGAGGATAAGTATAAAGTCGTTCTAAACTAGCTTTAGAAGTGCACGTGTATATGACTCTGCCAGAGGGTTGTTGTAGTCAGTGGGAGCAGTGGGAGCAGCGGAAGCATAGAGGGCAAGTAGCTTATGTCTATTTATGGACTAAAGCAGGCATAGCGGAAATAGATCATCTATTTTTGATGTGACAGTCGTAGGTTTTGACTTCATCAGAATAGGAGATGGATCTGGTAAGAAGATAGTAAAGAGTGATGTCCAGGTATTTGGGATAACATGCACTTAATAGGAAGAGATATTCCTATACTACGATCAGTTATACTATGGTTGTCATAAAGTTGTTTCTCCATATAAGATATGGATATAATATCAGGGATTCTGGTGACTAGATTTATGGTTTTAGATCTAGATTTGGGAAGTGTCCCAATCTGGGTACTTTGACATTATTTTAAAGGTATTTTAGAATGGTCGACTCCTAGCATGGTACGTGCAGGTGATAGAGTCACCCTCTCTAAAGAGATTTCTTTCAGACTAAAGCGGAGAGGGATTTGCATGATTGGCATATCACTTGCTTAGGCAATTGAATCAATCATGAGATGTCAAGTACAACACCAGATATTGCTTTTGCACTAGCTGCAATAAGCATATATTAATCCAATCCTGGAGAAACGTTGGGAAGCAGTTTTGAACATAAGTAGATGTTCTAGGGATATGGTAACGGCAGCCTCCTTCGGGAGACGGTTATCATTTCAGGCTTCCAAGGTGGCCTGGATGACAGAGTGGCTGTCAGAGTTATAGTTTTCCCTCTTTTGAGGGACAGTATGTTGGACAGGTGGTCCAAGCGGATACTGAAGAAGGCATGGAGCAGCATACTGATTAAGTTCAGTGATACAGTCTAAGAAGTTTGCTGAATTTGGAGTTCATTTGTGAACTGGGTCCCATCACATATCCAGAAAAATTCTAAGACAGGTATTGCTTATTTCGGGAGATGGTTTTCTCCGCGAAGTTGAGATTTAGAGAGATATAAAAAGAAACATCGGAGCAGATCCACTCACTGAGGCTATTTCTCGAACACATCAGTTTCGCAAACGGGTTTTGCGAGACTGATTAGTAGAGAATTTGGGTGTTCGGTATCGCACAGGCTGTGAGTATGCGACACTGCAATAATTAGCCTTAAGTGCAAGTGGAAGATTGTTGGCTATAGTGCCCTCAAGTCAATTATTGAATCACAGGCACGCGATTGTGATGATTGAGGGAGGACCTATACCAGTAGAAAGTCTTACTCGAGATGATAGTATACTATCTGGTTTGTCTTTATCATCATGTGCATGCTTCAGGCGGTATTACAGATCACTATTACATTTTGATAGAGCCCATAGAATTTTTGCTTGACTACCAGCATTATGATGGCGATCATATACGTGGGAGCTGGGTGGTCTATAAGCACATCCTTAAATGTCCCTAGTCGTAGGAGTATCGAGACTGGGCATCGATACTCCAGTGTAGACTAGTGTATACTGATCGAGACCCTGACGAGGGGCGGTGGCAAGGTCTCACAAGCCATTGGTGTTAGTTTGTTCACCTAAGTAGTATACAGGTGCTCATTGAGTTATGAGTACACTGGACGGACTCGCCGGGAACCTGCTAGTTGGTATTATACCCATTTTCAGATAGCAGTTCCCTAGTGACATGTGTACAAGTTAGTCTGTCGACCTGAGATCATCATTTATTTCGTGTGAATTCCCACTGTGCTTTGATTACTACCCTACCACGGCTCAAAGGAGTCGTCCAAACAGGTTTTAGTTGGATACAGTCCCGAGCCACATGGAGGTAGTGAGCGGATCGTCGGGGATTCGCCTCTCCCGGTATTGGGGGTTGATGTCGCGTTGTGCACGGGTGGCCATCACCAGAAATCCTCAGCCGGGGTAGACGAGAATTACCGATCCAGGATCGATAGTTTCTCAGGTGGTGATGGGTTACATACCGACACGAATTATCGCGTCAGCAGGGGTCTGACTTTATCCACCCACCGAGACTCGATATGCGATACTCTTAGACGAACACACTGAAGGGTTACACTAGCACCTCGGCCAACTTCTGTGGCCAAATGCGGAACAAAAATTTTACTACGATAACAAACTTAGCGCTAGAATAAACCCTAAACCGGATCTTTACCATAAACCTAGTAAGCACAAAAGAGTTCTATCTACTATGATAGAAAGTTATACCTCAAGCTTGAACTCCTTCTCTTCTTGTGGTTCTTCATCTTGTTGTGAGCTCCTTGGAGTGGTTGTAGATGGCTCCTCCTCACCGGCTTCTCCACGTCAAAGAAGATCCATCCGAAGGCCTCTACCTTGAGCTCCAATCTCAACAATGAAGTAACTAGAGTGCTTGGTGTACTAGACTAAGAACCCTAGAGTGAGTAGAAAAGTGTTTTGGTGGTTTGATCTCACAATGCTCTTGATTTTCAACTCATGAAACAATAGAGCCTTGAGAGAGGAAGAGGAGAGAGCAAGCAAGAGAGAGAATGTATCATGATAAAATGAGGTGTATGCTCTCATATGAGGAAAAAGAATAATGATAATTTTAATTAGGATAATTGTCATGGTCGATGTTGATTTGACCATTATCATGTCATAATTAATGCTAAGCAAAAAATATCTCATGCTTAACAAAAATATCTAAGTCAACAAAAGTCAACAAGTCAAATGGTCAAACCAATTTACCATGATACAATTATCTCTAATTAAAACTCATTAATCAATTTTCTCCATCTCACTATGGTTTTAATCAAGTCAATGGTCAAAACCCTAATGAGGTTTCTCTGCCTCTGTCAACTGTATGTACATACCCGCATCCGTGTTCCGAGGAACACGAATACAATGAGACCGAACTAACCCAAAACCAAATACTAGGATCTGGCTTAAACCAAAGCCCACTAGTATCAACTGCCCGAACACCAAATACGCACAAGTGCGCGTATGTGAACGGACCCTGTCGTAAAACCATACGACCTCTACTACGTTTCGCCCAAAGGTGAACAACCCTCTGTGTGGGACTTTAAAAACTCGACACTACGCTGGCAGTAGGTTTAACCATAGGCCGCAAGAGGTACTAGCTGTACGTAACGGTCCCCATGTAGATGTCGATAAGAAGACCGATGAGGTGAACCCATCCGAACTCCGACCGAGCCTGAATGTGACAATCTCCATACAGTCCGGTCTGTTCGTCTAAGAGTATCGCATATCGGGCCTAGGGGGTGGTAAACGTCAGACCCCTAATAGCGGTATAAGTCGTGTCGGAGTGTAGCCTAGAACACCCTGAGAAACTACTGGAACACCTACCAGTAAATCTCACTTACTTTGGCCAGTGACTTTGTGTAATGGCTCTCCTAGACACAGCGCGATATCAACCCCCAATACCGGGAGAGACGAATCCTGTCTAACCGCCACTGCCTCCAAGTGCTTCGGGACTGCACCCAACTACTACCTGTTTGCACGACTCAATAGAGCCGTGGTAGGGTAGAAATCAAAGAACGGTGGGAACACACTTGAGGCGAAATAGCAGTGTCAAGTCAACGGACTAAGCTGTACTCATGTCACCTGGGAACTGCTACCCGACGATAGGTATAATACCAACCAACAGTTCCCGATGAGTCCTGTCCAGTGTACTCGCAACCTAACGAGCACCTGCATACTATCTCCAGTACGACATACTGATGGCTGCGGGACAGACCATCTCCCCTGCTGGTATGAGAAGCGTATGCACTAGTCTATTCTGGAGTTTCGATGCCCTATCTCGATAATCCTACAACTAGCGACCTGTATAAGGATGTGCTTATAGACTACCCAGCCCCCACTAGTGTGATCGCCATCACAACGCTAGTAGTCAAGCAAAGATCCTAAAGGCTCCATCAATATGTATTAGCGATATGTTAAAAGAAACATATACACATATTAAGATAGATACAAACTAAGTAGCATACTACAATATCGAGCAAGACTATCGTCAATCCATGTATATATCCAAAGCTTCCAAAATGTAATATACAAACTAGTACTATACAATAATGGTCTCTAGGGCATACATATCCAACAATCTCCCACTTGCACTAAAGGCCAGTAATTGGTGTACCGCATACCCAATGATCAGTCGAAAATATTGCATTTCTAACACGACAATTTCCCTACCATTTGCACCCATCTATAAGTGTTCGGTATGAATATAGCACATATTAGCAAAACATCCGTAAAATACTAAATAATTTGTGTTATACTTTAAAACCGACATTTTTAGGGAAATTGAGTGTTTATCATTGCATCGCATAATCTTTGTATAGCGCAACACTTGTCTCGAGAATCTGTGCAGGAAATTCCAGGAAAAGAGCAGAAACTGATAAAAGTGCTAGTAAAAATACACCAAGTCTAAGACTTGAGATCTGGCAGTGAACAAGAAAGAATTGTGAGATTCCACATATCAGAAAAGTACCAAAAAGTCAGCCCAAGAGTTACCTGAAAAATTGATGCACTAAGGCCACCAATGGGCCGCAGATCCGCGGCCAAAGGGCCCTTCCCACGGCGGATCCACGGCCATGTCAGCATGACATCAGCAGAGCATTTTCCAGGGTTTCTCTTCTCAGCTTCAGAACCTCTTCAAGACACTCAAAGTCCAGAGATCTTTAGAAGTTTCTATCAGAACAGCAAGGCTCCTTGTTCAAAGCTAAACACTCTCAAGCTTCTTAAGCAAGCTACTTAACTACCTAAACCTAGAAGCTTCTCCCTAACCTTCAAGCTTATGAAGGAAGCTAGCTCTAACTAACTAATTCTAGAAACTTCTTCCTAACTACCAAGCTTACAAAGGAAGCTAAACTAAACTTAGCTTATGAAAGAAGCTAATCCTAATCAAGCTTCTAGGGGAAGCTAAGGAGAAGGCTATAAAAGGGACCCTAAAGCTCCTATTCTAAGGTTGTTGATAGGTTGTTGATCCTTCCATCAATTTCCAACACAAGTTGAGTGACACAACTTGTAACCCTAATCCAAATCCAAAGCCCAAAATCAAGATCACTGAGTACCAAATCAAGAGAGAAATCAACAATCCTTTTCGGAGCGAAGCCGATCTTCATCCGAGCAAGTGGTCCAAGACAATCCGCAACTCACAAAGACGATGCGACGCTCAATTCGACGATCTAGTTCTCTCCTCAGTTTCTTGTAGTTTTTGAGCGAAGTGTAACGAATTGTTGAATAATAAAATGTGAAGATCTTTAATCTTGCTTTCTTTACATTCTTGCATTTGTGATGAGATCTCAATTCTTGATTGTATTTCTTGTTATGATGCTTGAGTAAAAACTCCGCTCGTGGAGGAATAGAGAAAATCAATAGATGATGATGTTATAAATCTTGAAACGATTCTTAATTCCTATAAGTTTTGTAAACTCTTGTAAATTGAATCATCGATAATCTAGTTTTGAGCGAGATGCTTTCTTTAATGTTTTCGCTCGTAACTAGAGTTCAACGATCGGTAATTCAATCTACTAGAGGCTAGCTTTTGAATGAGATTCATCGAAAGGACAAAGGATGAAATGAAGAAACCCTAGTTCCTTCAAGAGATCCTTAAACCTCGATTAATCGTCATCGATCTAGTATCAAATCATTAATGGATAAGAAAACGTAATCACTAGTTTTCATCACGTCTATAGATTCGATCGATTCCAACAAGCCTCATTTCGATTCTTGAAACCTAATTTGATTGGATATCATCAATTCTTGATTCTTGATTTTAATGTTTTCTTGATATTAGATTTTAATAATTCTTGAAATTCACTTTTAAATCTTGAATTGAATTGTCTTTCTCTTTTCTTTAATTTTCAATTCATCTAAATCAAATTCGAACGGATCACATTTTCCCTGAGGACGATCTGTATTCACTAACGCGCTACAATCGACACCATTATTGATTGCGGTTTACAAATTTCTTTGATTATGAAACATCATTTTTAAAACACGACACATCGAGAAATCGAATCAATCAAATGGCGCCGTTGCCGGGGATAGTGTGCTAATTTGTTCGTTTTTGAAATTTGAGTTGAAAAAATTATTCATCAGAATTTTTAGATCTAAATTCGCACAAACACTAAACGATTTGTTGTGATTTATTGCGAGGAAATCTGGAATCTGTGGAACGCGAGGAAAAATTTTCTGAATAGTCCAGAGAGCTCAGTGAGGCAACAGAAGTATTCGGTAAAAATTTTGTGCAGGGACCTCTTTGAACTGCGGCGGATCCACGGCAATAAGGGCTTAACGCGGCGGAAGCGCGGCAGAAGCGCGGCGCGTTGAAGGCTACAGTGCACTAAAATTTCACAGGTCCTCTCTGACTTTCTTATCTCCTCCTCGATCTGCTCCATTAACCAATTTCTGCAGGTTTCTTTGCAACAATTCGCAGCGCCGCAAAAATAAAAATTGTGCGTGTTTGATCTTGGTTGTTTGCATTTTTAATACGGAAATTAAGGGGCAAAGACCAAATTCAGATTAGGTGGGGAGTTCATTACCCTTCCTAAGCCCCGAAAATCACAAAACTTGCATCCGCATTACCCTCATTAACTAAAAAATATCTAGACTTGACTTTAAGGACCGTCGCGCTCACTCAGGACAGGAGAAGGTCGTGGGTAATCTATTGCTTATCCGCGTTTCTTTTGTGGTGTCTAAGGCAAGTGGTTACTTAATTAAGCCCACTACTTACGTAGTGGAGAACCTCCCACTTACCTGGCACTTACCTGGCCACAGGAGAGACAAAGAGGCAGTAGAGGATTGATCTTGCGATTTATCTTCTAGCAGTTAGGAGCGGTCTAGAGACTTGACCTAGGTGACCATTAGACTTAGGGTTGTGTGTGCATTTTTTTTATTTGCATTTTGTTTCAAAAATCCGTATCTTTTTCAAAACAAACACCAATTTATAATTTTCCTTTATTATCTTAACGCTGCCACTTGTACTAAACCCTTTAGTGCAAGATAGGCTGGACACGGGATTCTAGTGCCCGTCTTGTCCGCGTTTTCCCCATATCGACTCCGAAGTCGGTAATTCTACGTCTACTTCTTTACCCACCACCACAACCACTTCGATAGACGGTTCTCCATCGAACTTCTTTACCACTACTCCGCTGCCGTCCGCAGGTGCGCAGAATCCACCCCGCATCTCTCTCCAGGAGAGATGTTACCCTATGCGAGGTCCTCTTTCGACCTGTCTCACCATTCCACCAGCCAACGGGGACAATTTTGAAATAAAACCCCAATACATCAATCTTCTACCGAAATATCACGGTCCCGAGTCTGAAGACGCATATGTCTTTATTACCAAATTTGAAAATGTATGCGCAATGATGGGTACTTCACAGCGTTCTGTGGATGCTATGCGTCTTCGTCTTCTCCCATTCGCCTTGTGCGATATAGCCGAGAAGTGGCTATATAACACAACCGCACATTCCATTTCAAACTGGGAAGAATTCGTAAAAGCATTCCTAAAGAAATTCTACCCCAATCATAAAACAGTTCGAGTCCGTAGCGAAATAAATCAATTCACCCAGCTTCCAAATGAAACATTCTCGAAGTGTTTTGAACGCTTCAAGGATCTGTTAGTTCAATGTCTACATCACGGAATCCCTAGATGGGATCTGTGCAGAATCATATATGAGGGCATTAATCCTACCACAAAACAGACCCTTGAATCCATGTGTCAAGGCACTTTCATGACCAAAGATGATGGCGAAGCTTGGAAATTCCTAGAAGATTTCGCTGAAAGATCTTTACAGCGGGAGGGTGTGAGTTAATCGTTTAGGGGTGGCAATAACCAATCTGATGTTTCCATAGGAGTTAGAGCTGAGATATCAGCGATGCAAAAGAAACTTGAAATTATGGAAAATAAATTTTTAGCCACCGCCCTAAATCAAATGTCACTCTCAAAAACTGTATGTGGATGATGTTCTGATCCTTCTCATTTGACGGAAGAATGTCCACTAAATTCTCCGTTTCAAGGTCATGAGCATATCAATTCTGCTTTCCAACAAAGACCTAGAAACGATCCGTGTTCTTCTACATATAATCAGGGTTGGAGAAATCACCATAACTTTGCTTGGAACCAACAGCAAAATCAACACACGGTTCCAAATCAAAATAATTTTCAAAGGGCTCTTCCACCACCACAGCAGCCATTTCAACTGACTCAGCACCCCTACCAATCACAAAACTTTCAAGATCCGGTCAACACACCTGCACCGTATAATCCTGCACAGTTGACTGGTACTGATCTCTCTGCTTCACTCGAACGGACTTTTGAAATGTACATGAAATGAATGTCGGCTGAATTTAGGTCTTCCCTCGATAAATTTGAGAAAAACTCTGACCTCCAAGCTGAGAGTTTAAAATCGATGGAAGCAGAAATTGGCCGATTAAAAGCCGAAATGAGTGCGAGAGAAAAAGGGAAACTTCCGTCTCAACCCCTACTGAATCCTGGGCATTACAATGTAAATGCCGCCATCACAACGTTGAGATCAGGAAGAGTATTGAACAATCATGTTGGGGAAGAGATTGATGATGCTGAAAAATCTATCAATAATACCCCGGCTGAGACCTTTCCTTACACACACACTTCTACCTCTGATCCTTGTTCTTCTACCCTTCCACCTTCTTGCGAGCCTATTCTTGTTTCCCACAAGGCTCGTTACCTCAGCAACCCTCTTCTAGTCCACCAAAGACAATCCCTAATCCTATTCTGGGATCACTTCCACACACACCGCCTTCTCCTATGATGGACCCAGCTCTTATTGCTAAAGCACCTTATCCTAATCGGTTAAGGGGTAACAAATTGAGTCCACATATGGAGAAGATTATGAAAATGTTCAAACAGATTAACATCAACATCCCTCTCCTAGATGCTATTCAACAAGTTCCCGCTTATGCGAAAATTCTTAAAGACTTGTGCACTAGGAAGAGGAAGACTCAAGTGCCCAAAAAGGTCTTCATGACAAATAATGTTAGCACTGCTTTTACCCCATAGCTACCAAAGAAACGTAAGGACCCAGGATGTCCTACAGTCTCGATTTCTATTGGGGGTAAAAACATCAACCGTGCTCTTCTTGACCTTGGCGTAAGTGTTAACCTGCTTCCATATTCTGTATACGAGCAGTTAGGGATTGGAGAGTTGAAACCAGCTCACTGCACTCTCCAAATGGCAGATCGTTCAATCACCAAAGCTAGGGGTGAACTGGATGATGTGTTAATAAAAGTCGGGGAATTTTTATTCCCTGTGGACTTCATTGTTCTCGATACACAACCTGTAGCAAACCCAAGGAATCAAATTCCGGTGATTTTGGGTCGACCATTCCTTGCCACTTCCAATGCTGTCATTAACTGCCGAAACGGTTCAATGAACCTATCTTTTGGAAAAATGACAATTGAACTGAACATCTACAAAATTGGAAGTCAACCATCTGAACCCTCTGCTCATATACTTGATGTTTGTTCTGTCCACGAGATTGCTCCCGAAAGTTGTGAAGTTGATGAACTTTGCTTTGAAGATCTCGACGACACTACCACATCAATGTTTGATCTTGCACATCTTAGTGAGGACACATTTTCCACGCTTGAGTCCGACACTCTTGACTCATCACCTTCCGAGTCTGTATCTTTCACGGGCTATGAGCTTCTTTGTGACTCCGAAAATCATTCGATGATCCCACCTTCTGTTATTTCTCCGCCAGCATTAGATCTCAAACTTTTACCTTCTCATCTTAAATATGCATATTTAGGTGAGAATGAGTCTTTACCGGTTATCATATCCGCTTCTCTAGCATCAGAGCAAGAGAACGCGCTTTTGACGGTACTGAGATCTAATAGGTAGGCGTTTGGTTGGACCATGGCTGACATCAAAGGGATTAGTCCCTTGATTGTAGAACATCATATACATTTGATGGATGAATCCAAACCAACCCGAGAACCACAGAGATGGTTGAACCCCGTCATGAAGGATGCAGTGAAGAAAGAAATCGTTAAATGTCTTGACAATGGTATCATTTACCCAATCTCCGATAGCCAATGGGTAAGTCCAATTCATGTCGTCCCTAAGAAATCTGGCATCACAGTCATTACCAATGATGTCACGACCCGAAAGAGCATGTGACTGGCCCTTGAACCATATGAAGTCTATAGGACTCCATCTGACCCAAGTAAGCCAAAAGCCCAGAAATCTAAAACCATTTTAAGGAGTAAGTAAAGAAAACTGGTTTTTAATAAGTAAAGAACATGTTTTGAAGTCAAGCTTTTTAAATAACTAAGCCGAATATACATTTTTAAAATGTGTAGTCTTTTCTGAAAATTGCGGCAGGGTTTCCTTTGTAAAAACTGGCCCCGAACGGGGTACAACAAGAATAATATATAAGTGCAGTGATAAAAGGCATCCCCAAGTGGGAGCTAGCTCTTCGTCAATCGACGGTCACAACCACGCAAGCAAAAGAATATACAACGACGAAGGGCGAGGATCAAAACTCAAAAGAAACTCAACAGCCTGAAAACCGTAATACTACAAGCGTGACTCTAAGGTCGAAATAATACAACACTGTTTTCTAAGTTTGAAACAATATACAAGTTTTGGTTGATGGAATTTCTAGATACAATGAATAGTACAAGTACAATGGTGGTTCTGATACAAAAGAACCCACCTACCCAAGCAAGTCACCCGTATAAAAGCAGTGCGCCAGAAAAGCCGCTATGAAACCTGTACGGCAAAACCTGCAAGAACTGTGGCACAACGGGGGTGAGTTGCCAACTCGTAAATAGAAAATATCTACAAGCAGAGATCGAATGTATGACCCATCCTAGGTCAATACGATCAGATATAAATAAACCTCAATATGAATAAGTCTGAAGCATGCTAAACTGGCAAATGTAACCTCTATACATGAGTGTAGTGCCAAGTGCTCATGCCAGTATCTCAGGTAATAGCATATCATAAATATGAGGTATGATCAATGTAATCAATCTACATGTATGTGGATCCCATCCACTCGTCACCCAATGACAAAAAGCATCATGCATGTAAATGTCATAAAGCATATGCATGGAAAATATGAGGATATAACCAAAAGCATGGAACCTGAGTGCCTAGCATCGACACTCGAAAACATCATGAAAACCTGTGCCTAGCATCGGCACGTAAATCCTCATATACCGGGCATCCGTCAGTCCGGGTCAGCCCACTCTCTCATATATCGGACATCCGTCAGTCCGGGTCAGCCCACTCTCAATATTTCGGGCATCCGTCAGTCCGGGTCAGCCCTCTCTCAATATATCGGGCATCCGTCAGTCCGGATCAGCCCTCTCTCAATACATCGGGCATCCGTCGGTCCGGGTCAGCCCTCTCTCAATACATCGGGCATCCGTCAGTCCGGGTCAGCCCTCTCTCAAAACCAGAAATATCATAGAAACAACATATCTCAATGCGCAACTCAGAAAGCATGATGTATGTGACATACAAATGAAATGCAAGTAACACTATATCCTGCAGCATGGAATAATAGTATGCACATACAAGGTCATATCCCGATGCGATAATTCTACTGTGTAGTGACATGGCAATTATCGATGATGAAGTGTGTGAGCCGGCGAGCAGTGTACGTGGAACATATGCATCATCGATAATGGTGCTGGTGTCCTAGCAGCATGATAGTAATATATCAATACATACAAGCAATGCAAATGCAAATAGCATGAAAATGCGGAATCAACTAAGCGACGTAACAGTGAAGAATCTACATCAATATCTATATCATGCAGCCTTGCCTTTTTGAAATAAGACGAATCAGAGTTTTTGGTAAAATAAGGGCTACGGTGTTTTAAGAAAAGACGTGTCGTTTGAAAATTCCGTAGAATCCCTTTTTGCCTATCTTTAAAATATGCCCGATTCGTTAGTTTTGAAATAGGTACGACTCGGGTCTAGTCTAACGCCTACAGTGCGAACTACGGACCCAACTATCAAGTCAATCGGGAGGGGTATGGAAACCACCTAAATCTGAGTCGATACACACATATATATATACAATAGTCGGTGATCTCGCCTCAATAGTATCACAACGATATCATATCCTCGAGTCATGAGCACGGATCTATCATCAATATAGGCTCGTACGGTAAATCGTCGTACGGCATCCCAATAGCGGGGTACGGGTCAATAACACATTCATCTCACCACATATCAGGTATCACTACCATCATATCACATAATCTAGGGTACAGATCTAAGTCTAGTACAAACGATACCATCTATATAAGTATGAATGCGGGGTAAAACACATGCCCAAAGGCCTGCTAAAGCATCATGTCGTATCTCCCATACGAATCCTGTTATATCGCTGATCTCACGGCCTCAAATCGAATCACATCGACTCAACCCACATCCCAAGCAATATCCATAATCCAGTATATGTACACATAGTCCCATACCCATGTGAACACATACAAACATATATTCCCATATACCCATACGAAAGAAGGTATGTATGCAAGTGTATGCGTGTGTGTATAGGTGCAACCCCTACTCTAGGGTTTCGCACTTACACTAACCCAATCCATCTTATCATCAATAATCTCAAAGAACATATAACAAATATATGTGTGTATACGCATTCGTATACATCACCACGGACTGCGGGGGTGCTATACGCCATCCACCCGACTTCCCCCGTAGATATAATCTACTCACCTGGTCTTCGCTCGCCAAAATCGATGACGCCATGCTCCTTCGCCTCGGAATCCTTGCGAGGGTACCTACAATAATAAACCGTTGCAATACGTTTTAAAATCGATGCAGAAAACCGACACAGCGCACAGTGTGCTCATAGGTTGAAACCTATGGCCTAAACATGCAAATCAATCAACCAACCCCTGTTGTCGATGTACGAACACCCGAAAACCAAATACAAATCCAATTATCAAGAAAGTGCATTTAAAAATACGGAAAATATCGCCTAAAACACCCCAAAATGCTTCCAAATTTTCCCCAGATGACAATTAGCCAAAACTGCATATAGGAGGGGTCTAATTTAGTGTAAAATGAGCCCTGGAACGAAAATGAACCCATTCCCCTCTACTCTGGCCGCAAATTGCGGCCAGAATGATTAAATCTGCGGCCGGGAATTTGAGTTAGGGGCTCGGGTCTTGGTGGTAGCTTCCTAGGTGCCTGCACGACTCACTGTCAGCTCAATTTTATTTTAGGGGTCTCGGGGTGATAGCAGATTCCTAAAACCTTCACAGATTTCACAATATCTCCGATATCGGTTTTCTAAATCCGTATTCCGGGTTTCAAATCTCAGGTTTGGGTCTCAATTCCATCACTAGGGTGTTTGTGCAGCCTCCACTAAGCTCAATTTCACACTACAACTCACAATTTCCTCAAACCCTAACTAGGTTTCTTTTAAGTCCACAACACCATCCGATATCGATTCAATTTTAACATAGGGTTATAAGAAATGCAAAAACTAATCTAATGATCCAGAAATTACCTCATTTGGCAACTCAAGAATTTTCTTGAGTTGCCCCTAGTGGCCAAAATTCATGCTTTCTTGGTCCATCGTGTAGGTCTCGAGCTCGTGCATACTTTAATGAAATGAGAGTGGGGTTTTGGAGTTGTTTTAGAGGTGTTTAGAGGGCTTGAAGATGGGGGGAAAATGAGTGGCAGGAGCAGCAGCAGCAAATGGTGGGAGAGGGAGAGAAATGAGGAAGAGAATGAAGAGAAAATGCTAAGTCTTTGGTCAAAGTAAAACCCATACCTCTCTCTCTCTCACCATACCTCATATTTTATTCTCTTCTCCATTTCTTTTCTTTTCTTTTTCCTTAAAACCTTTCTCACTCAAATAGTAACCCCAAAACAAACCATGGCAATAAAAATGTAACACAAGTGTAGAAAAGATAGGTGCATGCTTTGCACAAATTACTTAAAAGCCGATTAGCGATTTTTAATCGCGATTAGCATTAAATTAGCATATAAATAATCAATTAAACTTAGAAATGGCATAATTCTCTAATTTACCCTATTTTATAATTTTCCATAATTTTTCCAAAATTTTTCCCATTTATTTGTATTTAATAATATCGAAATATTAAAATATTCAATAAAATAATATTAAATTATAAAAATTCCCAAAATTAATATTTTATTTTTTTGAAATGTTACAAATGAGGCTAATGAGTTAATTCAGACACGCACTCAAACTGGGTGGCGTGTATGTATTGATTACAGGAAACTCAATGCCGCAACAAGGAAAGACCACTTTCCTTTACCCTTCATTGACCAGATGCTAGAGCGCTTAGCCGGACGTGAGTATTATTGCCAAAAAGGATCAAGATAAAACCATATTTACTTGTTCTTTTGGTACTTTTGCTTATAGACGCATGCCCTTTGGGTTATGCAATGCTCCCGCTACATTTCAGCGGTGTATGATGGGGATATTCTCGGACATGGTCGAGAATTTCTTGGAGATTTTTATGGACGATTTCTCGATTTTTGGAGATTCTTTTTCTGACTGCCTATCAAATCTTGACGCAGTTCTTACTCGTTGTAAAGAGAAGAACTTAACCTTGAATTCGGAAAAATGCCATTTCATGGTCCAAGAGGGAATTGTGCTTGGACATGTTATTTCACGAAAAGGCATTGAGGTTGACAAAGCTAAAATAGATGTCATTCAAAACCTTCCTCATCCCAAAAGCGTTAAGGATATACGATCTTTTCTTGGCCATGCAGGCTTTTACAGGAGATTCATTAAGGATTTTAGCAAAATTGCTAGACCCTTAACTCTTCTCTTGGCCAAGAACACGATTTTTCACTTTGATTCGGATTGTGATGCAGCATTCGACTCACTCAAACACTCTCTCACTACAGCCCCCATTTTATCTTCTCCATATTGAAACCACCCGTTTGAGCTTATGTGTGATGCATCAGATTTTGCAATTGGTGCAGTCTTAGGACAGCACATTGAAAAGATGCCACACATGATCTATTACATAAGTAAGACCCTGAACGATGCTCAAGTGAATTATACAACTACCGAAAAAGAACTTTTGGCGGTTGTATTCGCATTAGAAAAATTCAGGCCTTACTTAATTGGCTCACCAATTGTTGTGTACACTGACCACTCCGCCTTGAAATATCTTTTGGCGCAGAAGGATGCTAAGGGTAGGCTAATACGTTGGATCCTTCTATTACAAGAATTTGATCTTATTATTAAAGATAAGAAAGGATGTGAAAACGTTGTAGCCGACCATCTTTCGCGCATTTCTTCTTCACCTGTGACCCTGCCAATCAATGATTCTTTTCCAGACGAACAGCTCTTGAACGTATCCGATGAACCTTGGTTCAGGGATATTGTGAAATATCTTGTCACGGGACTGATACCCAGCGAATGGTCAAAACAGGACAAACATCGTTTTCTATCCCAAGTAAAACACTTTTACTGGGATGAACCATATCTGTTCAAGTATTGTCCTGACCAGATCATTCGTCGGTGTGTCCCGAATGAGGAATTCAAGAGTGTTCTATCTTTTAGTCATGATCAGGCATGTGGGGGTCACTTCGGTCCTAGAAAGATGGCGGAGAGGGTTTTGCAATGCGGATTTTATTGGCCAACTTTGTTCAAAGACGTATTTGATCATTGCAAAACCTGTGCACAGTGTCAACACATGTGTAGGATTTCCCGGAGAAATGAGATGCCACAGCAACCCATCTTAGTGGTTGAAATTGTCAATATTTGGGGCATTGAGTTTATGGGTCCCTTTCCCAACTCCTTTGGGAATCTGTACATACTGCTTGCGGTTGATTACGTCAAAGTGGGTTGAAGCTATTCCTTGTCGCACTAATGATAAGAAGGTTGTCATTAAGTTCTTAAAAGAAAACATCTTTTCGCGATTTGGACACCCACGCGCTATCATTAGCGATAACGGGATGCATTTCTGCAACAGGTCTTTCGAGACTTTGATGCGGAAATATGCAATCAACCACAAACTTTTCACACCCTATCATCCCCAAATGAGCGGGTAGGCTGAAATTTCAAACAGACAAATCAAACAAATTCTGGAGAAAACTGTTTCTAAGAACAGAAAAGATTGGTCGACCAAATTGATGGATGCTCTTTGGGCATTCCGAACTGCATATAAAACCGATCTAGGGATGTCACCTTATAGGTTAGTGTTTGGTAAGGCTTGTCACCTACCGGTCGAGATATAGCGCAAAGCAATGTGGGCCATTAGAGAAATCAACTTTGACTTGAATCAAGCCTGCAACTTTCGGAAGCTGCAATTAAATGAGCTAAGCAAACTCCGCGATGAAGCTTATGATAACGCTGCAATTGTAAAGAACCGGACTAAGGTATTTCACGATAAAAATATTTTGAGGAAAACATTTGCACCTGGTCAACAAGTCCTTCTTTATGATTCATGACTACACCTTCACGCGGGTAAGCTACGATCTTGGTGGAAAGGACCTTTTGTTGTGTGGTTTGTATACCCGCACGGGGCAGTTGAGGTAGAAAATGTTAAAAACGTTACATTTTTCAAAGTGAATGGACACAGATTAAAGCCGTATTTTTCCACTGACCCTATGGAGGAGCTCCTGTTTTTACAGGAGCCATTTTATCATGATTAAAATTCCTCCGTCTCACCTCCATGTCCTGTAAATTACCGTATCATCTTTTGAATGGAGGCGAGTGAAAAGAATAAGTTTGGGAGAGGATTTTCACGATCATATTTATTGCCCCCATTAATAAATTTCCTCCCAAACTTACAGGTTTTTTATGATATAGCAGAAAGCAACAGTGAGGACACTGTTGAAAACAAGTTTGGGGGAGGTTTGTGCTTATTTTCGCATCATTTATATCATACTTTGCATAAGCACAAAACATTTTCTAAAAACCTATAAAAAAAATTTAAAAAAATTGTACATAAATAAGATAATAAAAGATTAGATAGTGAAAAATTACATCCAAAAGATTGGAAAAATTTAAGAAAACCTAGAAAATTAGAAGTTTTCTTAAACGAACTAGTAATAAGTAGTTATGAGCCGTTGTCCCAAGGGTTAGTAAGATGAAGGAAGTCACTAATATGAGAATAAAAATAAGTCTGAAAAATAGTTCCTATTCTAGGAAGCCAAATATTTTGAACGTTGATACCCTACTATATACACTTACACACGTCTTGAAGCTCGGGATAGTAGAGGATACCTTGAAATGCTCTTGTCTAAAAGCCAAAATATGAAGGAAATAAAAAATAAATAAAATATAAAATGGTGAAGAAAAATGAACACTGGTTTTGTTATCGTCAAGGCAGCAATAAAAAAATATAGCGAGGGTGCCTCTTCACCTAGTGCCTTAGACCAACTGGTCTGGGAGTCACTGCTAAGCCTTAGGTGGTGCAAGATGAGGAAAAACACCGTATACGCCAGCACATGAGTAATTGGTCGGTTAGTACCTCAAGAAGTATTAACGGTCGCATGAAAATGTATGAGCAATCTCATCTAAATATTCATTAATTAAAAGGTGCTGAGGTAGATGGACAAGAGTATGATAGCTTGAATTGAATTCTCCGGGTGTAGGGATGTTCTTTACACACACTTAGGGTTATATGATCGATGTTTGGAAGAAAGATAGGAATGAAGAATAAAGACGATGTTTTATTGAGGGATGATGTGATTTCTGACATTTTTTCATGACTATTAAGATAGGGCTCATGACAACCGAAAAGCTAGTGTAGTTGGAAACTCTAATTTTCAAAGTCTTTCTTTTATAATTCTTATCTTTATATGTAACTTTCACGGTCTTCCTTTTATTATGGGATTTTGTGGGTGCAATCCGCTGAAAACCCTCAGGAGACAACACTCCTCCTACTAGGGACACCTAGAGATTTAAAGGCTTGTTGCACGTGCTCAGTGCAATCGTGTTGCCTACAAAAGTGTACTGGTTAGTTTTTCTCTTTCTTTATTTTCTCCTTCTCTTTCTAATAAAACAGATTGCTCGAGACGACCAAAAATAAGTTTGGGAGAATTTGATCAGTCGAAAATATTGCATTTCTAATACGACAATTTCCCTACCATTTGCACTCATCTATAAGTGTTCGTTATGAATATAGCACATATTAGCAAAACATCCGTAAAATACCAAATAATTTGTGTTATACTTTAAAACCGACATTTTTAGGGAAATTGAGTGTTTATCATTGCACCACATAATCTTTGTATAACGCAACACTTATCTCGAGAATCTGTGCAGGAAATTCCAGGAAAAGAGCAGAAACTGGTAAAAGTGCTGGTAAAAATACGCCAAGTCCAAGACTTGAGATCTGGCAGTGAACAAGAAAGAATTGTGAGATTCCATATATCAGAAAAGTGCCAAAAAGTCAGCCCAAGAGTTACCTGAAAAATTGATGCACTAAGGCCACCAATGGGCCGCGGATCCGCGGCCAAACGGCCCTTCCCGCGGCGGATCCACAGCCATGTCAGCATGACATCAGCAGAGCATTTTCCAGGGTTTCTCTTCTCAGCTTCAGAACCTCTTCAAGACACTCAAAGTCCAGAGATCTCTAGAAGTTTCTGTCAGAACAGCAAGGCTCCTTGTTCAAAGCTAAACACTCTCAAGCTTCTTAAGCAAGCTACTTAACTACCTAAACCTAGAAGCTTCTCCCTAACCTCCAAGCTTATGAAGGAAGCTAGCTCTAACTAACTAATTCTAGAAACTTCTTCCTAACTACCAAGCTTACAAAGGAAGCTAAACTAAACCTAGCTTATGAAAGAAGCTAATCCTAATCAAGCTTCTAGGGGAAGCTAAGGAGAAGGCTATAAAAGGGACCCTAAAGCTCCTATTCTAAAGTTGTTGATAGGTTGTTGATCCTTCCATCAATTCCTAACACAAGTTGAGTGACACAGCTTGTAACCCTAATCCAAATCCAAAGCCCAAAATCAAGATCACCGAGTACCAAATCAAGCGAGAAATCAACAATCCTTTTTGGAGCGAAGCCGATCTTCATCTGAGCAAGTGGTCCAAGACGATCCGTGACTCACGAAGACGATGCGACGCTCAATTCGACGATCTAGTTCTCTCCTCAATTTCTTGTAGTCTTTGAGCGAAGTGTAACGAATTGTTGAATAATAAAATGTGAAGATCTTTAATCTTGCTTTCTTTACATTCTTGCATTTGTGATGAGATCTCAATTCTTGATTGTATTTCTTGTTATGATGCTTGAGTAAAAACTCCGCTCGTGGAGAAATCGAGAAAATCAATAGATGATGATGTTACAAATCTTGAAACGATTCTTAATTCCTATAAGTTTTATAAACTCTTGTAAATTGAATCATCGACAATCTAGTTTCGAGCGAGATGCTTTCTTTAATGTTTTCGCTCGTAACTAGAGTTCAACGATCGGTAATTCAATCTACTAGAGGCTAGCTTTTGAATGAGATTCATCGAAAGGACAAAGGATGAGATGAAGAAACCCTAGTTCCTTCAAGAGATCCTTAAACCTCGATTAATCGTCATCGATCTAGTATCAAATCATTAATGGATAAGAAAACGTAATCACTAGTTTTCATCACGTCTATAAATTCGATCAATTCCTACGAGCCTCACTTCGATTCTTGAAACCTAATTTGATTGGATATCATCAATTCTTGATTCTTGATTTTAATGTTTTCTTGATATTAGATTTTAATAATTCTTGAAATTCACTTTTAAATCTTGAATTGAATTGTATTTCTCTTTTCTTTAATTTTCAATTCTTTAATTTTCAATTCATCTAAATCAAATTCGAACGGATCACATTTTCCCTGAGGACGATCCGTATTCACTAACGCGCTACAATCGACATCGTTATTGATTGCGGTTTACAAATTTCTTTGATTGTGAAACATCATTTCTAAAACACGACACACGAAGAAATCATATCAATCACCCAACGTCTGCACCAAGGCCAATTGCTGGCGTACCGCATACCCAATAGCTCAAAAGGTCGCTCGAACTGTGTTTAAGGGAGGGCCTTTATGAATGGATCCGTCGTGTTGTCTTTAGTGTCCACTCTCCGTACCTCGATCTCCTGGCGATCAATGATCTCCCTGATCAGGTGATACCGCCTTAAGATGTGTCTGGATTTCTGATGGGACAGTGGTTCCTTCGCTAAAGTTATAGCCCCATTATTATCGCAATACAAAGGTATTGGGTCAACAATGGACGGAACCACCTGAAGTTCACTAATGAACTTCTTCATCCAGACCGCTTCTTTTGCGGCATCGCTTGCAGTAATGTATTCAGCCTCCATCGTCGAGTCTGTGACGGTATCCTGTTTGGAACTCCTCCAACACACCTCCCCTCCGTTGAGGGTAAATACAAAATCCGAGACGGACTTGCTGTCGTCCTTGTCACTCTGGAAGCTTGAATCGGTAAAGGACTCGACCCTAAGGTCTCCATTACCGTAAACCAGGAACATCTCCTTAGTCCTTCTTAGGTACTTGAGAATGTTCTTCACTACTGTCCAGTAGTTCTCACCTGGGTCTGACTGACACCGGCTCACCACGCTTAGCGCGTAAGCTACATCTGGTCTTGTACATAGCATCGCATACATTATAGATCCTACCGCTGAAGCATAGGGTATACTGCTCATGCGAACCCTCTCCTCGTCAGTCTTGGGAGACATCTTCTTGGAGAGGATGATTCCGTGTAATTCGGGTATATTACCGCGCTTGGAATCATCCATACTAAATCTCTTTAGTACGGTCTCTATGTACCTGGACTGCGAAAGTCCCAGTAATCTCTTAGATCTATCTCTATAGATCTTGATCCCCAGAATGCATGAGGCATCACCCAGGTCCTTCATGAAGAACCGTTGTGACAAGAACAGGTTGACCGATTGTAGCATAGGAATGTCATTTCCTATCAAAAGAATGTCGTCCACGTACAAAACTAGGAATACGACAGTTCATCCTACAATCTTCTTATAAATACAAGGCTCATCCTCGTTCTTGATGAAGTCAAATTCCTTGATTGCTTCATCAAAACAGATGTTCCAGCTCCGCAATACCTGCTTTAATCCATAAATGGATTTAAGCAACCTGCACACCTTCCCACTACTCTCACTGTCTACAAAACCTTCTGGCTGATCCATATAAACGCACTCTTCCAAACTGTCGTTTAGAAAAGCCGTTTTTACGTCCATCTGCCAGATCTCATAGTCATGGAAGGCAGCAATGGCAAGTAGGATCCGAATGGATTTGAGCATAGCCACTGGAGAAAAAGTTTCGTCATAGTCCACACCAGGGCGTTGACGAAAACCTTTTGCAACAAGTCTAGCCTTATAAGTTTCCACCTGCCCATCTACACCAAGTTTCCTTTTGTAGATCCATTTGCATCCAACGGGTTTTACCCCAGGTGAAGCAATATCCAAGGTCCACACTTTATTGGTGTACATGGACTCCATTTCGGATCGCATAGCACCCAGCCATTTATTAGAGTCCCTACTGATAATGGCATGTCTGAAACTGGTAGGATCATCTTCTTCCAAGATGCAATCCTCTCGATCCCCGTCTATGAGAAAACCGTAGTATCTCTCGGGCGGATGAGAAATCCTACCAGATCTGCGGAGTGGCTGAGGTTCGTCTAGGATTACTGAATCTAGTGGTTCCTCCAGATCTTCAGTTACATTTTTTGGTTCATGGATTTCTCCCAATTATATCATACTCCCACTAGTTTCTTTTGCAAGAAACTCCCTTTCTAAAAAAGGTAGCATGGCGAGATACAAACACCTTCTGTTCCTCAATGTGGTAGAACAGATATCCTAGTGAATCTTTAGGATATCCCACAAATTTACATAGAACTGACTGTGCCTCTAGTTTGTCCGGTTTCTGTGTTTTCACATAGGTCGGACAACCCCATATCTTAAATCGCTTAAGATATGGGTTTCGTCCACTCCATACTTCATATGGAGTCTTAGGCACAGATTTGGATAGAACGTAGTTCAGTAGGTATGCCACTGTCTGAAGCGCATGTCCCCAGAATGAAAGAGGCAACTCAGCACTACTCATCATGGAGCGAACCATATCCAATAGGGTACGATTCCTCCGCTCCGATACACCGTTGTGCTGTGGTGTATAAGGAGGAGAAAGCTGAGAGAGAATTCCATTCTCTTTTAAGTAATCTAGGAATTTCATGCTTAAGTACTCCCCTCCCCTATCCAATCGGAGGATCTTGATACTTTTGCCAGTCTGGTTCTCTACTTCGTTTCTGAATTCCTTGAATTTCTCAAAAGCTTCAGATTTGTGTTTCATAAGAAACACATATCCGAATCTAGAGAGATCGTCAGTGAATGTGATGAAATACGAGAACCCACCCCTTGCAAGTATAGACATCGAACCACACACATCACTGTGTATGAGTCCCAAGAGCTCTGTTGCTCTTTCTCCATGTCCGGTGAAAGAAGATTTGGTCATCTTTCTTTTGAGACAAGACTGACAAGTTTCATAAGATGAAAATTCGAACATATTCAAGAATCCATCTTTATGTAACTTACTTAGTCTTTTCTCTCCGATATGACCAAGTCTACAATGCCACAAGTAGGATTCGCTCGTATCTGAACTCTTCCTCTTGCGTGTGTTTTGTATATTGAGAACTGTATTCTGATTTAGAACATAAATACCATTAGACAGTGTACCTTCTGCAACCAGTACCTTATTAAGGTAAATGTTCATGATATTTCTATCAAGAACAAAGTTATATCCATCTTTATCAAGTAAAGAAATTGATATGACGTTGCAAACCATGGAAGGTACATAGTAGAAATTGTTCAAAATCATTGTATTGCCATTTAGCAACACTAGGTGATATTCACCGACGGCTGCAACATTAACTAGTGCTCCGTTCCCTGCCCTGAGGGATATATCACCAGGTCCAACTATCCTACTTTTTCTCGGTCCCTGCAATAAATTACAGATATGAGATCCTGATCCGGTATCTAGTACCCAGGAGGTAGGACTGACCGAAAAGCAGTTCTCAATTATAAGAACACCTGAAGAAGATGCATTAGTATGCTTCTTCTTCAATGGGGTCTCCCTGGAATCCATACAATACTCTTTCCCTTGCTCACATTTATGACTGTTGTCGTAAGTTAGAGCCGAACCGACGTTCCCCAGCCCCGAATAAGAATTCGGATCGGTCAAGCGATACATTTTATATCTTAATTAGGGCGTGAAATGGTTGCTACCGGGAGAGAGAAAAGAAACACTCAGCGTGCGCTCTTCCAAAATTAGATTGGTTATTAATTTATCTAACCGAGATGACTCCCACTGTTTCCTCAAATTCTTCTTCAAACCTTTAAAAGAAGAACTAGTCAGGATTAATCGCACGTCACAATACTTGCTTAACCTTTCAGCCAGGCTAGTATTGGTACTTCGAAGGAGGTTTTCCAACGCTTTCGCGAAATTCCTTAATTATATAACCTCTTTTTTTTGGAGACGTAGCCCCGCTAACACCGTTCTAGACACCTACTTGGTTTACAGCATTGATTATTAAAAGAAATAATCTCCCGAGAGTAATCCAACTCATCAGTGGGATTGGGATCCAACTAGCATCGTGTGATGACCTAGATGGAATCCACTCTAGTCACCACACTCTATAAGGTATGCTGAATCTGCAAGTTTCCTGTATGTTTGAAACTCCCGATGTGGTTTTTTACCCCTAGGACCCTAGTGACCTTGACGGAGTCAACAAATCAAAGAGTCCTAGTCAAGTTCAACCCGTCATTATCTGGATTGCATCAAACCCACCCGCATAACCCTTGACGGAGTCAACAAGGTTATACAACTGTCCTAACCAATCCCATCTAGTGCTACAAACAAGCACCACTCAGCTACCGTACACTACGTCTTGACGGAGTCAACAAACGCTACACGAATACTAAGTGTTACTTGTAAGAAATGACGGAGGGCTACGGCTGGGTTTTTTTGCGAAAAACCAATTAACGTAATGAACTTGATATCGTTGAAGGAACCTGAGCAATTTTTGAAAATATATATAGTGTCGAAAACTTTTTCTAAAGAGGTCACTCCCTGTGAAGGGATCTCGGCCCTTTCCTCATCGAATGAGGTGCAGGATATTCCAAAATGAATACCTCGATGCAAAGAAAAATATAATCGACTATAGTAAAGTTATTACGTTGACACAAATTTTTGCTCAAGGGGTCACTCCCGATGAAGGGGTCTCGGCCCTTGCCTCGTCGAATGAGGTGCTGGATATTCATAACCGAATACCACTGTGCAAAGCAAAAGAGAACGTCTGGAATATCAGTTTTTAAAACTTGGTTCCAACAACATCTTTTAGGTTTATATTCTTGCATTAATCAAAATTAATGCGGTCCCATCAATTTAACTTATCATACCGGTAAAGAACGAAAATAAAATGTACGTATATGCCATCCACATTCGCCGCTGGGCCCCGTCATCACCCGTTAGGTTACTTAACTAACGACAGAGCGGGGGCTGGACTAGCACGGGTGCGAAACATATACAACATCTACTAGTGTATATATATAAGTATATACAACATTCGTCCCAGGCATGATAATAATCAACATCACAGAATCTCAGCCAACAATACAGAATGGTGGATAATCTTGGAGCACCGGGTTTCATTTGAGCCGCAAATAAAATCCGACGTTCCCTGTTGTATGGATAGCCTGTGCAATGAAAACCTGGACCCCTACGAGCGCGGCAAGTTACCCGTCAATCCCAGAAGCGAGGCAGCCCCCTTCAACAAAGTGAATGGGCCACTCAGCACTTCACGGAATCCGGTAACTTAGGTGCCCCTCCGTGGGTCATCCTATACCCTCTACGAGTGCGGCGAATAGCCCGCAAATTCTAGAATGAATCCCCCTCCGTCTCAACGCCATGAGATGCGGGCTTGTTGCCTTCTAGAACCCGGCTATTCGTGCACTCCACCACGGGGTAATCCTAGTACAGAAAAAGAAAATATTATGTACAAACGGTGACAACGACCTCAACCCGGTCGTACCCCAAAATAATATACAACCCGGCAAAGATGGCAGTCCACATGTCGGACGCTTGCCCCGCAATAACAAATGTACAAATGAATATAAACTGTACTACTAACATTGCACCACATGCTATCCATCACGACTATCCAACCACAATCACAGCACAAGCACAAAATATCAACGCGAATGTCACGTTCGCAAAACCCGTCTAAAAGAACATATAGCAATCAGACGAGTTTTACCGATCGAGTGACATTCACGGTCGCAGATAAAAGTGAATGTACTGTAAAAAAACACATTTAAAATTTCGATCGACTAAATTTTTCCAAATAGGCCCCAAATGCAAATCCAACACTCAAATAAACCTAGGCCAAAATTATATATCACAAATATCATATTTTCATGAACTAGAGCCCCCGAAAAATTTTGGGGTACTGTAACCCAAAAAGCGCCGCGGAAAGTGAGCAAAATGCGACATTTTGCTCACTTTCCGCGGCGGAATTTTGGAGTTAGTACCCCAAATATTTTCTGTAGCTATAGTTTTGCCTGCACATAATTCTAAGATACCCAGAAAATTTTTAGAACAACTTTGAAAATCGACAGCAAGCTCATGAACATAGATTCGTGATTCGGAAAAATTTGTCAATCGAGATTTAACCCTGTGCAAACTAGCTAGTAGAGTTTATGGATAGGCTCTGATACCATGAAGGGTTACACTAGCGCCCCGGCCAACTTCCGTGGCCAAATGCGGAACAAAAATTTTACTACGATAACAAACTTAGCGCTAGAATAAACCCTAAACCGGATCTTTACCATAAACCTAGTAAGCACAAAAGAGTTCTATCTACTATGATAGAAAGTTATACCTCAAGCTTGAACTCCTTCTCTTCTTGTGGTTCTTCTTCTTGTTGTGAGCTCCTTAGAGTGGTTGTAGATGGCTCCTCCTCGCCATCTTCTCCACGTCAAAGAAGATACACCCGAAGGCCTCTACCTTGAGCTCCAACCTAAACAATGAAGTAACTAGGGTGCTTGGTGTGCTAGACTAAGAACCCTAGAGTGAGTAGAGAAGTGTTTTGGTGGTTTGATCTCACAATGCTCTTGATTTTCAACTCATGAAACAATAGAGCCTTGAGAGAGGAAGAGGAGAAAGCAAGCAAGAGAGAGAATGTATCATGATAAAATGAGGTGTATGCTCTCATATGAGGAAAAAGAATAATGATAATTTTAATTAGGATAATTATCATGATTGATGTTGATTTGACCATTATCATGTCACAATTAATGCTAAGCAAAAAATATCTCATGCTTAACTAAAATATCTAAGTCAACAAGTCAAATGGTCAAACCAATTTACCATGATACAATTATCTCTAATTAAAACTCATTAATCAATTTTCTCCATCTCATTATGGTTTTAATCAAGTCAATGGTCAAAACCCTAATGAGGTTTCTCTGCCTCTATCAACTGTATATACATACCCGCATCCGTGTTCCAAAGAACACGAATACAATAAGACCGAACCAACCCAAAACCAAATACTAGGATCTGGCTTAAACCAAAGCCTACTAGTATCAACTGCCCGAACACCAAACACGCACAAGTGCGCGTATGTGAACGGACCCTGTCGTAAAACCATACGACCTCTACTACGTTTCGCCCAAAGGTGAACAACCCTCTGTGTGAGACTCTAAAGACTCGACACTACGCTGGCAGTGGGTTTAACCATAGGCCGCAAGCGGTACTAGCTGTATGTAACGGTCCCCAGGTAGATGTCGATAAGAAGACCGATGAGGTGAACCCATCCGAACTCCTACCGAGCCTGAATGTGACAATCTCCATACAGTCCGGTCTGTTCATCTAAGAGTATCGCATATCGGGCCTAGGGGGTGGTAAACGTCAGACCCCTAATAGCGGTATAAGTCGTGTCGGAGTGTATCCCAGAACACCCTGAGAAACTACTGGAAACACTACCAGTAAATCTCGCTTGCCCTGGCCAGGGACTTTGCGTAATGGCTCTCCTAAACACAATGCGATATCAACCCCCAATACCGGGAGAGACGAATCATGTCTAACCGCCACTACCTCCAAGTGCTTCGGGACTGCACACAACTACTACCTGTTTGCACGACTCAATAGAGCCGTGGTAGGGTAGCAATCAAAGAACAGTGGGAACACACTTGAGGCGAAATAGCAGTGTCAAGTCAACGGACTAAACTGTACTCATGTCACCTGGGAACTGCTACCTAACGATAGGTATAATACCAACCAACAGTTCCTGACGAGTCCTGTCCAGTGTACTCGCAACCTAACGAGCACCTGCATACTATCTCCAGTACGACGTACTGATGGCTGCGAAACTGACCATCTCCCCTGCTGGGATGAGAAGCGTATGCACTAGTCTACTGTGGAGTATCGATGCCCTGTCTCAATAATCCTACGACTAGGGACCTGAATAAGGATGTGCTTATAGACTACCCAGTCCCCACTAGTGTGATTGCCATCACAACGCTGGTAGTCAAGCAAAGATCCTAAGGGCTCCATCAATATTTATTAGCGATATGTTAAAAGAAACATATACACATATTAAGATAGATACAAACCAAGTAGCATACTACAATATCGAGTAAGACTGTCATCAATCCATGTATATATCCCAAGCTTCCAAAATGTAATATACAAACTAGTACTATATAATAATGGTCTCTAGGGCATACATATCCAACACAGACCGGACTGTACGGATATTGTCACTGTCAGGCTCAGTAGGGGTTTGGATGAGTTTGCTCGTCGGCCTTCCTTTCGCTCAATACCTGGGTAACCATTACGTACAGCTAGTGCCGCTAACGTGCTTGTGGTTAAACCCACCGCCAGCGTATTGACGAGTCTTTAGAGTCCCATACAAAGGGTTTTCACGGTTCAGGTGATATGGTGTAGATGACGTATGTTGGTACATACAGGTGTCCAATTAAATATGTGTACAGGCTGCACAGATTTTAATCGGACAGTTGATAATACTAGCGGTTTAGGATTAAGCCGGATTATTAAATCAGGTTTTGATTTAATAATTTATATATATATGTATTTATATATATGTATTCTAGTATTATTGTTCACTATTCATTTTCTCTCTTGGCTATTCGTATTCTGGTATGAATACGCGTATATGTATTTCTATACGTTTACCGGGTTGCATTCCGTATTTTTACGGAATAGTTTCTAGAAGATGGCCACCTCATTAATTGATTTTCTTTTTAGAAAATCATTTTGGAAATGAGGTGGAGGGTGAGTTGGCATGAGCATGGGTGATGGCATATAGAGAGGTATGGTTTGCATTTGTTTATTGGTAAAATAAAATGAGATATTTTTGTGTGTGCATGATTAAGAGAGAGGGGGGCTACCATCTCTTCTACAAGCCTTGCTCATTTTCTTTTCTACACTTGATTCATTCTCCCTCACTTGGAGACTTAGCCATTTTTCCTTGGTTGCTCATGCCACATGTTTCCTCACATCTTCTTCATCTTCTTGAGTTGCTCATGGAGCATTTGTGATGAGAGAAAAATTATAGTGACACATTCCTACACCTCCACTCTCCATTGCTAGCAACCTTGGAGCGTCAGTTGCCTCGCTTGGCGAGGCTGGAGCTTGCGCCGTTTCTCTCAGGTGGATCTCGTAGATGGAGGAAGACCCGCAACCAAATTCGATCAAGGAGCCTCTAGGAGCTTGGGATGATGGTTCAAGACCGAAAGACACGGATCAACTCGGTATAACCATCTAACTCCTAGTTTTACATATTGCTAGTATAGGGTTTAGGGTAGATCCGGGCATCGGGTCATGGTGGCGCCAGTTTAGAAAAATTTTGTTCCGCATTTGGCCACGGTTCGATGGTCGGGACGCTGCCGTAACCCAACAAACACATAAGAAATGAAGGGTTAGAGGAAGAAGAAGGGGGGCTTGAGGAAGTGAGAGTGAAGATAGACATTAGAATAAAGATGGCTCTCATTTGTGATGAATAATGAACCATACAATAATGCAATCACAAAATATCTAGCATGCTTCAATTATCACATAGTGAGTCACCCTCATGAGTCACCTAATGAGTCACCAAGTAGCCATGCCTCATTTAATGAAAAACTCCACCTCATACCCCCACCTCATTAATTTTTTAATCAAAAGATTAAAACCCAAATGAGGTGTCTTCTTCTAGAAACAATCTTGAGTAAATTTCAAGAATGCCCATCATCCGTATATATATACCCATATCCGTATTCCGAAAAATATGAATACAAAGAAACGAAAAACAATCTATAAATATAATACTAAGATCCGGCTTAAACCAAAGCCACTAGTATTATCTGTCTGAATCATCATCCGTGCACAAGAACACGTATGTGATCGAACCCTGTCGTAAAACCATACGACATCTACATCTTTTGCTCAATGCAGGGAAACCCTCTGTGTGGGACTCTAAAGACTCGACACTATGCTGGCAGTAGGTTTAACCAAAAGCCGTCAGCGGTACTAGCTGCACGTAACGGATACCCATGTATATGTCGATAAGAAGGCCGATGAGCAAACTCATCCGAACTCCTACTGAGCATATCTGTGACAATCTCCGTACAGTCTGGTCTGTTCGTCTAAGAGTATCGCATATCGGGCCTAAGGGGTAGTAACCGTCAGACCTTTAATAGCGCAATAAGTCGTGTCGGAGTATAGCCCAAAACACCCTGAAAAACTACTGGAGTACCTACTAGTAAATCACGCTTGCTCTGGCCAGGGACTTTGTGTAATGGCTTTCCGAACACAGCGCGATATCAACCCCCAATACCGGGAGAGACGAATCCTATCTAACCGCCACTGCCTCCAAGTGCTTTGGGACTGCACCCAACTACCACCTGTTTCCACGACTCCTTTGAGCCATGGTAGGGTAATAATCTAAGAACAGTGGGAACACACTCGAGGCGAAGTAGCAATGTCAAGTCGACGGACTAAGCTGCACTCATGTCACCTGGGAACTTTTACCCGACGATATGTATAATACCCACCAGCAGATCCCAACGAGTCTTGTCCAGTGTACTCATTACCCAATGATCACCTGTATACAATCTCTAGTACGACATGCTAATGGCTATGGGACAGACCATCTCCTCTTCTGGGATGAGAAGCATATACACTAGTCTACTCTGGAGTATCGATGCCCCGTCTCGATAATCCTTCGACTAGGGACCTGTACAAGGATGTGCTTATAGACTACTCAGCCCCCACTAGTGTGACTATCATTACAACGCTGGTAGTCAAGCAAAGATCCTAAGGGCTCTACCAATATGCATAAGCGATATGCTAAAACACATGCATGTATTGAGGGAGTGTTCAGTCGAAAATATTGCACTTTTGATATAACATTTTCCTTATTTTTCTTAAATAATTAAATGTGTTTATTATAAATATAGAACATATGTGGGTTTATCTGTTAAATGCTCTTTACCATATGTTTATGTATTATAATTAATATTATAAAGGAAAATATATGCATATAATATTTATATAATATTTTGGTAATTAAAATATGCATATCATATCAAATATTCAAATCGAAATTCTTAAAGGATATAATATCATACAAATGGTTAGAATAATATTTCAAAACATATGCATAATATTTTGATATGCAAACTATATCAAGTATCTTAATCAAATTTCTTAAAGATTTAACTTGCCGCGCCCATAGGGGTCTAGGATTTCATTGCACAGGCTATCCACACGACCAGGGGAACGTCGGGTTTCAGTTGTGGCTAAATGAAACCCGGGGATCCCAGATTATCTGTACTGTTCTGTGATACTTATTACATTTCTATGATGTTGCATTTATCACGCCATGAGCGATTATTATATATTGATATATATACTGGTAGATGTTGTATATGTTTTACATCCGCGCTAGTCCAGTTCCCGCTCTGTCGTTAGTTAAGTAACCTAACAGGTGATGACGGGACCCAGTGGCGAATGCGGATGGCATATACGTACATCAAATTTTCGTTCTTTATTGGTGTGATCAATTGATGGGACTGCGTTGATTCAGATCAATGCAAGCTAAACAAATCTGTTTGATGTTGTTGGAACAATTTTTCAAAAAGCTGTTATTACAAGGACGTTCTCTTTTGTTTTGCACAGTGGTATTCGGTTATGAATATCCAGCACCTCAGTCGACGAGGCAAGGGCCGAGATCCCTTCACCGGGAGTGACCCCTTGGGCAGAAGTTTGCGTCAGGGTAATAACTTCACTATTGTCGATTACTTTTTGCTTTGCATCGCGGTATTCAGTTGGAATATCCTGCACCTCATTCTACGGGGAAAGAGCCGAGATCGCTTCACCGGGAGTGACCTCTTTAGCAAAGGTTTTCGCCACTATACATTTGTAAAAGGTTATCCGGTTCCTTCAACGATATCAAGTTCATTACGTTAAAGGTTTTTCGCCAAAAACCAGCCATAGCCCTCTGTCATTTCAGATTAGTATTGCTTAGTATTCGCGCTACGTTTGTCGTTGCTATTCGCCGAGACGTACTGTGCGGTAGCTTTGTTGTGCTTTTCTGTCCTATAGATATGTGGATTGGTAAGGACGGTCGTACGACTTTGTTGATTATTCGTTAAGGGTCATGCGGGTGGGTTTAATGCAATCAAGATAATGCGGGTTGAACTTGACTAGGACCTTTTGATTTGTTGATTATTCGTCAAGGTCACTTGGGTCCTAGGGGTAAAATCACATCATGAGTTTCTAAAGAAACTGAAACTTACCAGGCATGCGCATACCTTATGGAGTGTGGTGACTTGAGTGGATTCCATCAAGTTATCATGCGATAATAGTTGGATCCCGATTCCCACTGATGAGTTGGTTTACTCCTCGGGTGATCCCGACTAATTCTTCTTTCAGGTTTGGAGAAGAATTTAAGGATACAGTGGGAGACGTCCTGATTAGATAAAGTGATTAACCATTCTGATCTAGGTTAGAGTGCACGCAGAGTGTTTCTTTTCTCTCTCTCTTTGGCAGCGACCATGGCCCGACCCTAGACTTTGACTCAGTGACCAAGTTAACCGAACCTTCTTAAAACACTGGCTTTTGGATTATCAGAGTTGCATACCTCATTGCCACTCCTACTTTTACCCTTTTCTCCAGAACACCCCGTATTACTACGAACATCCACTTCCATTGGATAAAACCATCGTATGGTTATATACGAACTCGAAGGAACTTGTTCCAGATTCGAGGATAGTTCCGGTTCTGGAGAAAATGAATAGGACTATTCAGTTGTCTTTTCCTTTTACCTTCTCTCAGGTTGCGAGTGCTCCTTGGATTAGGACGGTACACCTATTACGCTAATTGGATAGTCTTCATCCAAACCATAGGCAGGTGTTTAAAGATATGGAATGAAGAAAACCGATTAGCCTAAGTAATGTGTACAGAAGGTAATAAGTAAAGACAAATAAAGGGATTAGAAAGAGGGCAAAGTAAATTGCGACTGCTATTCACGACCAAACCAAGTATTTCATCGCCACTCCTATTTCACCTTTGTATTTCTCCAGAATACCGTATTACTACGAAGATCCATAGTTATTTAGATACTCCATCGTATGGTTATATACGAACTCGAAGGAACTTGTTCCAGTTCAGGGATGGATTCTGGTTCAGGAGAAATAGGAATAAGGTTTATTCAGTTGTCTTTTATCTTTACCTTCTCTCGCGTTGCGAGTGCTCCTAGGATTAGGAGAGTACACATATTATGCTTATTGGATAGTCTTCTTCCAAACCATAGGCTGGTGCCGAACGGTAGGGAAGGAAGACAGCCATTTGGCCTAAAGGTGGTGTACAGAAGGTAATGACTAAAGACATATAAAGGGATTTGGAGAGATGGCAAAGAAATATACAGTTACAGTTGTGAATCTGATAATGGAAGAGGCATTACTAGGAATACCCGGATACCTCTTCGAAACATTTACATGTTTCAGTTTCACTGTGTATTGTTAAAAAAAAATTGATCCCAATTACCCCTTACTCCAGGGTATGTATTTACCAGGTTTGATTCTCACATCTGTATGGTTTTACAGATGATGAGTGGGAGTAAGTTATTGGGAATTAGGTGATCATCCTCATTATATCGGGATTCGTTGTAATTGGTGATATTTGAGGAAATCACCTGGGTTTTTGCCGGACGGCAAATATTTGGTTTTGAATATCCGTTGTTATGCACCAATTTCAAACTGATATATCTGTACGTTTATTTTTATAAAGTGAGATATAACTTTTTGAAATTATGTCTATGACATTTACCTATATCAGTTGATGGTTAGGTAAGGAGTATTAAACGGCGGTGTAATTCTTCATAACCATAGTACAGTTTTCAGCCTACGACGCACAGGTTTTGAGTTATTCAACTCAGGGGACTTATACAGAGTATTGTATATCTTCCAGTGTCCATTAGGACAGAGGGGTTGGTACTCGTACTGTATTCTGTTTACTTGTGACTTCTCTAGTTTTCAGACAAGTGTTTCATAGAAATACAAGGTATAGGTTTTGAGAAGTTACAGGTATAAGAATAAAGTAGAGAACCAGGTGTTCCAAGTATCTGGATTCTTCAAGATGATCGAAGATGTTGATACTTATGTTTGGTATTCAGTTGATAGTAATGGTTTTGAGAAACTTTTTTCTCTTTCAGGTTACTCATAATTGGATGAACTCCTAAGTTGAGTAATGCTGAATAGCCTCTCTCCATTTAGTTAGCATGCACTGGAGACAGCTACATGATTTGAATCTGGTTCCAATTAAATCAGTGCCTCTGTTTCTATATTAGATATAGAATGGCTCATATCTTAATGATGTTAAGGTATATGGAGTTGTCCGGCTTATGCTTAAAACCAGACTCTGGATAACTCAAGGCACATTTCTCTAATGGCTGTTTGTGGACTCTGGATAACTCAAGGCACATTTCTCTAATGGCTGTTTGTGGGTTGACCCGGGCTATGACGAGGGTTGACTTTCTACCATATGAAAGATCAACAGTGATATTGTTCTTGACTCGCCACAGTTTTAATAAAAATGGATTGTTTTTCAGAAAACAGTAGTGGGAGTATGGTAGAACTGGAAGTGATTCCAGAACCACAAACGATTACTGAAAATTTGATAAGAACCCAAATATTCAATCAGGTTTGACATTCCATTAGCCACTCCGCAGATATGATGGGTAACCTCAGGCACCCGAGAGGTACTCCGGTAGCCTCAAGGACGGCGACAGGGAAGTTCTTGTTTACCCAGACTTGACACTACTGTTGTTCCAGGCTATGAGACCCGGCAGGAGGATGAGTATAGCGTCGTTCTAAACTAGCTTTAAAAGTGTACGTGTATATGACTCTGCCAGAGGGTTGTTGTAGTCAGTGGGAGCAGCGGAAGCATAGTGGACAAGAAGCTTGTGTCAGTTTATAGACTAAAGCAGATATAGCGGAGATAGATCATCTATTTTTGATGTGACAGTCAAGGGCTTTGACTTCATCAGAATAAGGGATGGATCTGTTAAGAAAGTAGTAGGGTGTGATGTCCTGGTATATGGATGACATACACATAGTAGGAAGTGAAATTCCTATACTACGATCGGTTATACTTTGGTTGTCACACAGTAGTTTCTCCACATAGGATATAAATATTATATCAGACATTCTGGTTACTAGATCTATGGTTTTAGATCTAGATTTGGGTAGTTTCCCAATCTGGGTACTTAAACAGCATTCTAAAGGTGTTTTAGAATGGACGACTCCTGGCACGGTAGTATACCTGCAGGTGATGGAGTCACCCTCTCTAAAGGTATCTTACAGACTAAATGGGAGAGGGATGCGCATGATTGGTACATCACTTGCTTAGGCAATTGAGTCAATCATGAGATGTCAAGTACCACACCAGATGTTGTTTTTGCACTAGATGCAATAAGTTATGATATTAATCCAATACTGGAGAAACGTTCGGAATCAGTTTTAGAACATAAGTGGATGTTCTAGGGATATAATAACAACAGTCTCCTTCGGGAGACGGTTATCATTCCAGGCTTCCAATGTGACCTGGATGACAGAGTGACTGTCAGAGTTAGAGTTTTCCCTCTGACGAGGGGCAGTAGTTTGGACAGGAGGTCCAAGTGGATACTGAGGGAGGAATGGTGCAGGATACTGATTAAATTCAGTTGACGATACAGTCTAAGAAGTTTGGATTTGGAGTTCAATTGTGAACTAGGTCCCATCAGATATCCAGACATATTCTAAGACAGGTATTTCTCATTTCGGGAGATGGCTTTCTCCGCAAACTTGAGATTAAAAAAGACAAAGAAAGAAACATCAGAGCGGATCCACTCACTGAGGCTATTCCTCGAACGCAATAGTTTCATAAACAGGCTTTGTGAGACTGATCAGTAGAGGAGTTGGGCGTTTGGTATCACACGGGCTGTGAGTATGCGACATCGCAATAATTAGCCTTGAGTGCAAGTAGGAGAGTGTTGGATGTAGTGCCCTCAAAGTCAATTATTGGATCGCAGGCACGTGATTGCAATGATTGAGGGAGGACCTATGCCGGAAGGACAGTCTTACTCAAGATGATAGTATGCTATCTGTTTTGTCTTTATCATCGTGTACATGCTTTAGGTGATATTACAGATCACTATTACATGTTGATAGAGCCCTTAGGATTCTTGCTTGACTACCAGCAGTATGATGGCGATCATATACGTGAGAGTTAGGTAGTCTATAAGCACATCCGTAAAAGTGTCCCTAGTCGTAGGAGTTTTGAGACTGGGCATCGATACTCCCATAGTAGACTAATGTATACGGATCGAGACCCCGACGAGGGGCGGTGGCTGGTCTCACAAGCCATTGGTGTCAGTTAGTTCACCTAAGACGTATACAGGTGCTCATTGGGTTATGAGTACACCGGACAGGACTCGCCGGGAACCTGCTAGTTGGTAGTATACCTAGCGTCAGATAGAAGTTCCCTGGTGACATGTGTACAGGTTAGTTCATCAACCTAAGATCGTCATTTGTCCCGTGTGAGTTCCCACTGTGCTTTGATTACTACCCTACCACGGCTCAAAGGAGTCGTGCAAACAGGTTTTAGTTGGGTACAGTCCCGAGCCATATGGAGGCAGTGAGCGGATCGACAGGGTTTTCATCTCTCCCGGTATTGGGGGTGAGATCACGCTGTGTCTAGGAAAGCCATTACACGAAGTCCTTGGTCAAGGCAGGAGATTTACTGGTAGGTATTCCAGTAGTATCTCAGGGTGTTCTGGGCTACACTCCGACACGACTTGTACCGCTTTTGGGGGTCTGACGTTTACCAGCCCCCTAGGCCCGACATGCGATACTCATAGACGAACGGACCGGACTGTACGGATATTGTCACTGACAGGCTCATTAGGGTGTCAGGATGAGTTCGCTCATCGACCTTCCTTTTGGTCAATACCTGGTAGCCCGTTATGTATAGCTAGTACCACTGACGTGCTAGTGGTTAAATCCACAGCCAAAGTATTGACGAGTCTTTAGAGTCCCCCACAGACAGTTTCTCAAGTTTCGGGCGAAACGTTGTAGAGGTCGTATGATATATGGCAGGGTTCGATCATATACGTGCAGTCGTGCACGGATCATGATCGGACGGATCATACTAGTGGGCTTTGGTTTAAGCCGAATCCTAGTATTAGATTTGTTGGATTACTTTAGTCTCATCGCATTTGCATTCAGTCGGAATTCGGATGCATGTATGTATATACAGGTGAGGGGTATCCTTGTGATCCGTCACGAGTTTACTTTAGCATATGCCATTTTCTTTTTATTGTTGTAAACATTTGGATAAATGTTTACATATGGAAATTATGAGCTCAAAGTCATGATGAGGAGCATTTATTGTGACACATGCATAGGTGATGACTCATGGTCTCTTTATTTGTGCATATGTCACATTTTGGATTGATTTTGTGTGTTGAAATGATAAGAGGAGAGAGAGGGCAGCCATATGGCTTGGGGTTTGCTCTTGTGATTATCATTCAAGCCTCTCTCATTTTTCATCTCACACAAGAAAAGGAAAAGCTCTTCTTCTTCTTCTTCCTCTAGCTCATAACTTCCACCAATGGCATCATCTTCAACCTCCATCCATACACTCTCATGTGTTGAGAATCAATGGATGCTTGAGACAAAGTTATCACACACATTCTCTACATCGTCTTGGACATGTCGGCTAGCATACTTCATGTTCGAATTGCTTCGGATGAAGCGGGAGCCCGTAAAAAGACTCGTTGATGTGGTGCCCTTCCGACGAGGAGACCGGAGATCGGAGATGCCGCGAGGAGCTTGGGATGGTGGCCAAAGACCAAAGGACACGGATCGATCGGTATAGCCACTCTCACTTCTTTGTAGTTAGCTAGTTTAGCGTTAATGGTTCGATCCGGGTGAAAGACTACGATAGCGCCGGTTTCCTAAAAAGTTTTTGTTTCCGCATTTGGCCTCGGATTGAAGGTCGGGACGCTACCATAGACTTACAGGTACCAACCCGTAAAAGACCCCACACACCTTTGGATATAGCCGGCCTTGGGAATCACAAAACGAGAGCCGGTGTTCAGCCACATGAAGTGATGGGTGATGTCACGAACAACTCCCAGAGACGAGCTGGGCTCTACCAAAAATGCATCAAAGGGAACACCCTGGTTATAACCCAATTGCCGAGCAAAGCGGTGCGGATTATACCGCATGAAAAGAACTGTATAATTTCGACGAAACACTAAATAACCCGGCCTAATCGAATACAAGTGCATAATTTCCTTAGGCTTTAAGGACGGTGCTCCCCCTTTCGATAAATCGAACAGCTGTTGAATAGGTCCCGAAGGAGCAGAGAGGACTCGGTTGTTGAATACCATCCCGCCTTCGTTAGCATACGGGTTAAGCAACACACGAAGAGCCCCAAGCTGAGTCGGACCAGGAGCAGAAGCATCCACCAACCTCATGAGCCGCGGGAAGGTGTAAGCATCATAGAAATCCGGCCTCTGATGCGCTGCGAACGCCCCCAATACGTGCATTTCAATCCACGACGTAAAATAGTGGAGGGAGAAACTCACCACATCTACACCCGGGGTCGAAGTATTGGCCGCAGTGCTCAGCCCATGGTATAATTGTGATAACCCTGCAATGCCAACGGCCAACCGTGCCCCTCTGGCTACACGATGAGCGAGGTTGAAGACAGAGGCTCTCATGAATGCGTCGGCATGGCGAACCAACTGAGCCAAAGACTGATGAAGCCAACGAAGAAGGTCTCTTCGTCCATGCCAGGGGCCGCAATTGAATCGAAGGGCACGACAGATAAAACCGGAATGTAAAACTGCGGCAAGTCCTCTTCTTTGACCGGCAGCTTATTCAGCCCAAACCCAAAGGGATCGTTAATATTCGCAAATTTTGGAGCCTCCTTTGATAAGACATCTTCATGAAGGAAGCAGGCGATGAAGCTCTTAAAAGTGACCCATGTCCCTCTGACTCCGCGAACGGCTTCTCGAAAATACCTAGAGTCTTGATTAGACTGGGGTACTTATGACGAACGGCATTTTCGGTCGTTAAGCCGTCAAGCATAGCAGGCACGGTCGCAAATACATACTCATCGGGAGGCAGCAACTCTTCATAGTACTCTCCCCTGATTGGCAATCCAGAGATCTCGTGGAACTCTTCCAAAGAAATCGAGACCTCACGATCCCCTAGCAAGAAAGTGTTGGTGGGAAGATTCCATTGATTCAGGAAAGCTTTAACCCACCAGACGTAAGGAGCCGGGTAATGAAAAAGAGACGAGTATACCGCTTGATATAACCCAACCTTATGCAACCGTGCACGGTGGGCGGAGAGGACATATCGAGCCCAAGGAAGATGGTCGATTGGATGACGAGGGGTAAGCCATATCTTATAAATTTGTCCCCAGGATTGGGCTTCACCTTGACAAATGTGATGCCCCAAGATGTTATGGCCGGAAAAGGCTGGTTAGGTATCCCAGTTGTCGATGGCTCAAGCTGGCCTATAGGAGTCCAGTCAACCGCCTCCACTGCAAAAGCAGTTTGCGGACGCTCCATCGGCAAAATAGGGCGAATATGCTCTGCTGGCACTTTGCAAACAAAGCTACGGCGGTCCCGGATGATATGCCCATACCAAGTTCCCCACAAGAGCAAACCCGTACAGTCCTTGTCATGGGCCCGAATCATCGCCATTGCTTCTTCGTCCAACGGCGATTGTAGAAAGCAGCGTCTGAGCGAGTAAAAGGAAAGTAAGGAAGAGAAGCCATTGGTCTTGAAATAAGGGAAAGAAAAAACCATTAGTGAAGCCCATATATATATATATATATATATATATATATATAACAAAAGAAAACGACAAAATGTCTGTTTTGCAGGACCACTGCCTACAAGACACATGGACCCCACAAAATCAATATGGCAGCTCACCAATGATGAAACAGGGAAATCATTATGAGAATCAAGAAGATCCTCATTAAACAGACATTGGAATTCAAACAAATTCTTGGAAAAACAAGTTCTGTTAAGCACGCAACAAATTCAAATTTGTGCGAATAAGGGTAAAACCCTATGAAAAGATTTTCAAGAACACCAGGGAATAAAACTCCCGAAGGGTCCTCTTGATCTTTCAGAGTTAAGCTCTTCACCAGAGGAATTAAATTCCTTTTATGTGATGAAATTAAATTCCAGAAACTCATAAAAATATATGTGAGAAACAAAATCCAATGAATCCTCAAAAATCAGAGGGGAATGCCTGAGGTATGGAGGTTTATGGCTCAAAGATCACATCTTTGGATCTCTAAGAGATGAGTTTTAGAGGAGAGCAAAGATCTCATGATGGATTTAAAATCCAGAGGCTTTCTTTAAGAAAAGGGTTCTCTGATGTTCAAGAGCTTTACCTAAAAAGGGTTCTTTTTGGCAACGTTAAACTCTAGAAATTTTCAATGAACAGAGAACTAAGCTCTGAAGAGAAAAATTAAATTCTCAAAGAAAGCGAAGAAGGAAGAAGATGAAGGAACGGAGGCATTACAGAGACGAGACCCCTGCATTTATAAGACATGATGGGAAACGGTTCATCTTCCTCGTTCCCTAGGCAGATCCAATGGCTGCAAAGGTGACAGTATTGCACTCACGTGCAAGCCACGTGAGAACAATGCTGTGGGGGCATTTGTTCCCTTATAAAAATTCAGAAAGAAAAGGGGAAGGGAAAATTCCCCACTAATGGAAGCATCACGTGTAAGCACGTGGTCATCGATTCCTTACAAAGAGACTCAGAGAGGGAAAAGAAAAACTTTCCGCTAGTGGAGCATCACGTGATGCATCTGTATACAGAGTAAGCGGCTCCACTTAGTAAGCGGCAATTAATGCCTCACGTGCAAGCACGTGATCGTCTTTCACACAAAACGTGTAAGACCCAGTTATAAAACAAGCAAAAAGCAAAGAAGCTCACGTGTTACCACGTGATGCCTTCTCTCTGTTTGGACTGCTGCATACAAACAAACCAAGTTAATTCTGTGAAGGGTCACGTGCTGCACGTGAGAGGTCTCGGATGCCTTCTGAGCCGATAGAATTAAAGTCTAAAATAAAATGGGTCAAAGCCTTATTTGGAAAACATTTCCCTAGATCTTTCTAAACAAGAAAGATTGCGCTCTGCAAAGCAGAGCGCCGTTGCATTAGAAATCCAATGGTGATTAAAAATTACCAATTTACAGAAGAAGATTCTGTATAGGAAAATATTTTCCTAATCTTGTAAGAAATATC
Organism: Agapanthus africanus; assembly: GCA_030015575.1. Taxonomy (NCBI): domain Eukaryota; kingdom Viridiplantae; phylum Streptophyta; class Magnoliopsida; order Asparagales; family Amaryllidaceae; genus Agapanthus; species Agapanthus africanus. The sequence continues at coordinate 479,174,274 of CM057343.1, forward strand.
TTCTGTAAAACAGAACTCCTTGGATTAAAAATCCAATGATGAATAAAATTCACCGATTGATCTAAAAGATCATTTTGGTTGATTATAAAATCAATCAAAATCTTTTAATAAGAGATTTTCCGAACAAATTGATTCTTTTCTTTCTCCTATAAATAGGAGCCAAAAAGAGAAGAAAAAAAAAGAGAGAAGAAGAAAGAAAGAGGATAAAAAAAAGAGAGAGAAACCCCTTTGTAAGCTTAAAAGAAAAGAGAATTTAATTCTCCAGAGAGAAAAGAAAAAAAACTCTAGGTAAGAGAAGGAACAAAACATAGAGAATATCTCATCTCCCTTTCACCTCCATAAGAGTTTAACTCTTCTAAAAAGTACTTAGTTCTTCCTCTGGTCGAGATCTGCAGAAGCAGATCTCCCAACAAGTTGAGAATTTAATTCTCATCGGGGAGATCCTGCCATGCAGACCCAAAACCTAGGGGAAGATCTAAGTTCAGAGAATTTAATTCTCCCAAAAAGTATATAGGAATTTAATTCCTCTGATAAAACAAGAGTTTAACCCTTCATATGAGAACTTAGTTCTTCCTTATAGTGAAAGATCTGCAGAAGCAGATCTCCCTACAAGTTGAGAATTCAATTCTCATCGGGGAGATTCTGCTATGCAGATCCCAAACCTAAAAGAAAAACTGAGTCCTAAGAATTTAATTCTTACAAAACAGTGGGCTTGAGAGTCTCGAAATTCAGGATCTCTATGCACGTAAAAAAAGATTGGCACCCAACATGATAATGACCGATCACGTGCTCCCACGTGAGCACCCTTGATGAACAAAGAGGACAACTGAGACTGGATCACGTGACCCCACGTTATCCCCCAATTAGCGCTTAGCAGTTATAAAGCAAAAGGGAAATAAATCAAAGGCTGTTTCCATTTGGGGTGCCTTACGTGATCCCACGTGACCCAATAACGCTTAGCGCTCAGAAAAGAACAAGGGAATAAACTCAAAGAAACAGCGCCTCAAATTTTTAGTGTTTAACATTACTCCAAGCACCTCATGTGGGAGCACGTGAGCGCTGAGCATATACTAGTGTTTAACACTACGAAAGGCCAATGTTAGCCAAACTCAGACCAAATTTCCCGAGAACCATCAATTGAGCTCCTCATGCTCAGGGTCCCCAAAAACAATCTCAGTCCCAGAGATAGCTAATAAGCTCCCAATAGATGGCATCTAAGATGATGTTCATCCCATTCCCCCTCAGTCGGGACATTGGTTCGAGGGTATATCTCTCCATACCTCCGATACATGTCGTTGTAATTCTTCAACGTCTTCAGAAAGATGGAGGGCCCCAATAACCAATAACTTTTGGCGCATCCCCAAACTGTCAAACAAAAACCCTAAAGACTATGATGTCTTTAAACCCCACAGACTATGACGTCTTTAAACACGGACTATGATGTCTTTAAACCCCACAGACTATGATGTCTTTAAACATGGGCTATGAGGTCCTTAAACTCATGGACTATGATGTCCTTAAACCCAATGGACCGTAACGTCCCAAAACTAAGCTCTATAGACTATAACGTCTTTAAACTATGGACTATGAGGTTCTTAAACTCATGGACTATGATGTCCTTAAACCCAATGGACCGCAATGTCTCTATAAACTAAAGAAAATCATGTTGAGTAGATCTTAGTCTAAAATTTGACTAACGTATCCTCAACAAATATTTGAGTTGATTTTAATCTAAAACAAGATTAACAATCCTTAAACCAACCCAAACCCAAATCTAAGAAAATACGGATTTGGACTAATCCACGCCCTACGGGCGACAACATAAATTAGTATCCGTTTACAATCCACGGACAACCAAAAATAAAACAAACATACACGACACAAAGTGACCATCTGGAGAAGGAGAAAGTGGTTACCGCTATGCGGTAGCGTAATTAACCACAGGGGCTTGCGCCTGCAGGGAAGAGCGTCCCCACAAACAAAAACCCCTTGTAAACGAGGGGAATCTGACGAAATCTGCTACAACGGCCACATCTGTTTAAACTTTCGATATACGGTGCCATAAATCAACTTGGCATCTTCGGAGAGGTGGACGGATAAAACCCAAATAGCATCTGCCCCTAAAATTCAGGCCGAACGTCCAAACATTCTGGTCGCGTCTTTCGGCGGTGAATGGGATGATTTGCCGAAACCATGATATTAGTAAATGGATGTAACTGGAGAATCATGTAGATGGATGTATATCCATGGTTCGGTTCTGTCAAGTTATATATTGAAATAGATTGTACAGACGGATTCATATTGAATTGTTGTATTGTAAGTTTATACTTGAATCATATTCAAGTTTATACTTGAATCCCATTTGGCTAGGTATGTATCATGTTGGGCTACGTCACAGCGGTGCAAGGATTTACCAATGTGCTACAAGTACTTTCTTGTTGTTCTAAAATAAAACAAATACTTATAGTATATATAGGATTGCAAATACCCCAATTGTACATTAACTTTAAATGAATTTTCTGTACATTAAAATTGGAGTTGTTACAGTCTACCCTCCTTACAAAAATTTCGTTCTCGAAATTTACAATTTATTTTAAGGACTAGTTTACAAATAAATGAGGATATCTTGCACGCATCTCATCTTCCCTTTCCCAGGTCGACTCTCCTGGTGTGTCTTTTCTCCACATCACTCGAACCAAGTTGACTTCCTTGTTCCGAAATGAATTTACTTTTCTGTCCAGGATCTCAACAGGTTGTTGCTCACAAGATAAATCTGGCTGTACAGTGAGCTCGGAGTGATCAAGAATATGGCTGGGGTCACTCACATACCTTATGAGTTGGGATATGTGGAACACATTGTGCACTCCTTCCAATGAAGATGGAAATGCCAAGCGATAAGCCACTTCACCGACTCGTTCGAGTATGTTGAACGGTCCAATATACCTTGGACTAAACTTACCCCGTCTTCCAAAATGAATCACTCCACGGTTTGGAGATATCTTCAAGAATACATGTTCTTCCGGTTGGAACTCCAAGTGACGGCGCTTTGCATCAGCCTAGTGCTTCTGTCGATCTTGGGCTATGCGTATTCTTTCCCTGATAGTACGAACCACGTCGACAGTTGCTATTATCATTTCAGGTCCAAGGAGTTATCTCTCTCCAATGTCGTCCTAACTTAATGGCGATCGACACTTCCTTCCATAAAGCGCTGCAAAAGGTGTCATTTCTATACTTGCTTGGTAGCTGTTGTTGTATGAAAACTCCACAAGATGTAGGTGATCTTCCCACGATCCTCCGAAATCTAGCATACACTCTCTTAGCATATCTTCTAAGATCTGAATAGTTCACTCAGACTGACCATCTGTTTGTGGATGATAAGCCGTGCTGAAGTTTAGACTTGTTCCCAAGCTTGCTTGCAGACTCTGCCAAAATTGCGATTGGAATCTTGTGTCACGATTGGAGACAATGCAAACCGGTACTCCATGTAATCTTACGATTTCCTGCATGAGTTCATGGGTATCAGAGATAGTACATATTGAAGAGTTTAAATCTTACTTAGATTCTTACCTCCATGTACTTTTTTGCTAATGTCTCAGTAGATTTGCCAACTCGAAAGGGAATGAAGTGAGCCGACTTTATGAGTCGATCCACAATAACCCAAACCGCGTCATTACCCTTCGTGCTGCGAGAAAGTGCAGTCACGAAATCCATTGTGATGTGCAGCCACTTCCATTCTGGGATAGATAACGGTTGAAGTAATCCCGCAGTCCTGTGATGTTCAGCCTTTACTTGCTGACACACCAAGCATTTAGCGACGCTTCTGGCTACTTCACGCTTCATTCCATGCCACCAGTAATTTTGACGTAAATCTTTGTACATCTTTGTACCTCTAGGGTGTACTAAGTAGGGAGAGTTGTGAGCTTTTTTCATTAACTGTTCCCGCATATAACCTTTTGGTACACACAATCTGCTGACGTATCTCAAAGATCCGTCTTCATAGATGATGAAGTATGTTCGAAGTCCATTCTCTACTTGTTCTCTGATCTTTTACAACTTAGCATCACTTGATTGAGCTGCTTTGATCTGATTGACAATGGTAGATTGAACTTGTAAGTTCATCAAACTTGAAGCGTTACCTAGCTTGACCACTTCAATCTCCATTTGATATAAGTTTTGTTGAAGTTTCCACTGTGCGGTGAGATTCAATGCTAATGGTTGACAACTGAGGGCATCAGGTAATACATTCACCTTACCTGGGTGATATTGCAGGTTGATGTCAAAGTCCGCCATGAGTTCTAACCATCTTCTCAGCCGCATATTAAGCTCCTTTTGAGTAAACACATATTTCAGACTCTTATGATCTATGTATATGTCCACTCGCTCATCAAGAAGATAATGGCGTCAAATCTTAAGAGCAAAGATTACGGCCGCCAACTCCAAATCATGCGTCGGATAATTGCGCTCATGAATCTTCAGCTGTCTTGAAGCATAAGCCACAACATTACCGTGCTGATGTAGAACACATCCTAATCCCTTACCGGATGCGTCGCAATGCACTACGAAACCTCCAGATTGGTCCGGTATGACGAGAATAGGCGTTGATGTCAATCTTGACTTGAGTTCTACGAAATCTTGTTTGCATGCTTCTGACCACACGAATTCTTCATCTTTATAGAGTTGATGCTGTCGCAAAGTTTTTAGGACAATTCGTAGGTGTTCGGCGTGTTCTTTCCGACTCTTAGAATACACCAGGATGTCGTCGATGAAGATGACAACAAACCTGTCTAGGTACTCTCGGAAAACTTGATTCATTAAGTTCATGAATATTGCTGGTGCGTTGGTCACTCCAAATGTCATCATAAGAAATTCGTAATGTCCATAACAAGTTCTGAATGCCGTTTTATGGATATCAGATTCCTTGACCTTCACCCGATGATAATCCGAACGAAGATCTAACTTGGAGAAGACGCAAGATCCACTTAGCTGGTCGAATAAATAGTCGATGCGCGGTAGTGGATACTTGTTCTTTATTGTTACTTCATTCAAGGCTCTATAATCAATGCACATTCTATATGAACCTTCCTTCTTCTTCACGAGCAAAACTGGAGATTCCCAACTTGAAGTGCTGGGACGAATCCATCATTTCTTCAATAATTCGTCCAATTGACTTCGGATCTCCTTTAAACCTTCCGGATTTAACCGATACGGTGCTTTGATCACCAGTTGTGCTCCTGGTACTAAATCAATGCTGAATTCAAGAGCTCGATTGGGAGGAAAACCTGATATATCTCAGGAAATACATCGTCGAACTCTCGAACTACTTCTGGCTTCGGTCCTTCCTCCGCTTGAATTGCCGCAATCACTGCCTTCTTCGGTTTTTCCTTGTAAGTACTTGGCTCCAGGATACGGTCTCCACTTTTGAAATAGAAGACCGGATGCTCTAGAATCTCGAATACTGCCCTCCTTTGACGACAGTCAATGGTAGCATAGAATGTTCTGAGCCAATCCATACCCAGAACCACATCAAAGTTCGGTATGTCCAGCACCTTGAAGTCAGCATAGAATTCTCTGCTGCAGACGACCACTTAACATGGGTCGTATCCTATTGTTGCCTTTAGAACGCCGTTCCCTGAACTGACATTCCAGCTGGATACAAGCGGTGTGACTGGAATCGCATGATTTCGGACGAACCGTTGCGACATAAAGCAATGAGATGCTCCAGTATCGAAAAGTGCGAGTGCAGGAAGTGGGGCTACTAAGATTGTACCTCCTTAGCTGTGGGATAGAAGGCTTTTCTTTCAAGTCTTCTTTTCTTTGATCGCCTAAGTCCTTGACTTGAACACTTCGCTGAGGATGCGTTTTAGGTAAAATGAAAATGTATATAGGTATGTATAGATGGAAAATAAAGCTGGATGGAGAAGTGTTACCAGTGATGACTTGGCCGGTGGCTTGAGCTTCTTCCACGGTCATTGTGAAAGCCTGTCGACTCGGCACATTCCTCCTTGCTGGAGGAGCATTCCTCTGTCCGTTCCTTGGTCCTTAAGGTGGGTTCCATTGAGCTTGATGGAACTGATGAGGAGGAGGTGCAGTCAGTCCATGAGGAGGAGGTGCAGGTAGTGCAAGTCGTAGAGCAGGTGCCTGGATGGCTAGGCGCTACCGATAAGCAATTGTTGGCCTAGGTGCAGCATATGGGTTGTGTCTATGAGGACAAGACCCAATATCATGAGTAACTGAGCCGCAGACTAAGCAAATGCGATTTGCACGCCGACAGTCCTTTGCCAGATGTCCGTTCCTCCTGCAGTAAGTGCAAAAGGCCGGGTTGGACCGGTTGTTCGGTACTCCCGGTCTCCTGGGCACAAATGGTGGCCTTGAAAAGGCTCCTCCTGCCATCTGAGTGTCAGGGCGCTTCATCCCGGCAGATTGAGGTCTGTCCCTCATCTTTATCACTGCCTCATATCGACGGGCAGCTTTCAAAGCCAATTCGTGGGTCGGGAAATCCCATATATCTAACGCAGTTTGGATTTCTGGATCTAACCCTTGTTGGAATCGTCGGGCTCTGATCTCATCCGTTAGTATCAGGTGTGCCGTGAATCTGTTAAGGTATTATGTTAGCTGTGTAATAGATGATATTTGAAAATCGAAATATTGAGACATATCTTACCGACTGAGCATGGTAAACTTAGCATCGTACTCATCCACTGCTTTGGTCCACATTGAACCCTATTGTAGGTGGATGAACTTCTGTTCCTTGTCGAATCAGCAGTCTCAGGGAAGTATTTCATGTCTAACATGTCGCGAAAAGTCCTTCATTCGATAGGTTGCTCAAGACGGCTTTCTTCCTCCTTCCACCAGACTCGTGCATTGTCAGTGAACTGCAGTTTCGCAACTCGAACCCAAGCGATCTCTGGCACTTGTGCCGCTGCCAGATCATCTTCAATACTTTGAGCACACTCTTCAGCTTCTAGAGGGATTTCTTTTCCCAAAAATTGCTTGGGGTGTAAAGCTCGGAATTGTTTTACCCCAGGGGCTTCTGCCTCTGGACGGTTCATCAAGATAGCAGTCTGCTGCTGCTGTCCTTCCAGGAGGCTGCGGATCGCCTCATGCAGTACCGTCTGCTCATTGATCGGAGCAGCTACGGCAGGTGTAAGCGGTAGAGGTGGAGGTGTGTTGTTGACATTTGTACTGGTGTTGTTTGGAGAATCCATAACCTTGAAAGAAAAATTTGGATTATGACAGATTCAAAATATATGAAATTGGAAGATTCAAGGAATATGTAAAGAATGTTTTTAGCTGCTGGTTCTTGTGTTACATTGCTTAGGACTTTATACAGAATTAACCCGCATGTCCATGCAGAACTGACCTGCATGTCCATACAGAGCTGACCTGTATGAGCCACCAACAAAACGTGTCATGCCCCGCTTCCCAGTGTACGGGCAGAGGACGTGGCGAGGCACGCGACGCATTTACTCAGAAGTAAACACGCTAAGCGTATCGAAACAATATAAAATAAAATAGACTAGAGACAGGATGCAAATGAACAACTTTATTTATTAAATATTCTTTTTACAATACAAAGGAAAAGTAAATACATAGAATAAAAGCGATGCCTAAACAGTGGCATAACAGAAATGAAAATATATACAAGTAAACTAGAGCTCTGGGTCGAAGGCTATCTGATCCAAGTCCTTGCTGGTGGGCTCTGTCTCCAGAAGGTCCGATCCACCTGACAATATTCCAAAGAAAAAAGAAAAGGAATGTCGTCAGCGAACAATCGCTCGGTAAGTCCCAAAGAATAGGTGGAGACAGAATATACAGAAGGAGAATGTAACTTTTAAAGTTGTGTTATATTGTTAACGCTGTTGTTTGTAGCTTGGTACAGAAAATGCCAGTGTATACGAAAGGAGTCCCACTATTCCGGAGACTAAGGTATACGGAGCACAAGGAACCGTTCAGCCACGGTACAACGACAATGGAGATTCAGGTTAGATGTATTATGGTTACAGTCTCGTGCCACTTTTAACACCTTCCGTACCAATCTACCCCTTATAAACCCCGCGATGTCTTGATTATATTGTTTGTATTGTTTGTATTGTTTGTTATATAGATGGATGACTTTCCGAAACCATGATATCAGTAAATGGATGTAACTGGAGAATCATGTAGATGGATGTATATCCATGGTTCGGTTCTGTCAAGTTATATATTGAAATAGATTGTACAGACGGATTCATATTAAATTGCTGTATTGTAAGTTTATACTTGAATCATATTCAAGTCAGATTGATTAGATTGAGACTCGGTTTGAGTCAGACACTTTTAAAAAGAACTTGAAATCCTGATTGTTTTGATATTATCGGTAACTGCTGCACATGGACGGCAGAATTTGTGTTTTTTTCCAAGACAATTACCGCGTTGATAACACCGTTTGTCAGATTGTCTACCTTAAATAGGCAAGCACCCATATCTCCGGCTCCCTGAGGCTCAAGAGACTGGTCCTGCTTAAACCTATGTTTACTAGGGTCCTTATTGTAATTTAGTATAACTTGAGGGGGTTTTATGTAAAAATAGTTTTGGCATAATTTCAAAATACACCTCAAGTATTTAATTATCGTCTTTAGGGTTTTCATAGATGTATATTTTATAGATATGAAATTTCTAGTGTATAGAACCTAATTTCATAATATATGGTATTTTATTGAAATATTGTAATTGTGTTGTATTTGTATGGTATTTTCATGTAATAGTGATTCTTTTGATTTAGAAAACTTGGAATATTTATATAATTAAAATAGATATTTTGATAATAGATATATATATATATATATATATATATATATTTAATAAAAATAATTTATTTATTTTCCTGTAGAAATCTCATTTCTAAAGAAAAAATGTATAGAAATTCCATCGAGATCGAATGCTCCTTTCGGAGGTCTGCATCTAGCTCTACTAGGCCCGAGGATGTGCAATAATCCGCACCATCCTGAACGGGGTCCCCAAAAGTGGGTTGTAGAGACACAATTGCATGAAAATGTTTAATACATCTTTTTAAAGAAATGGTTTTATAAGTTGATGCTATTTATTTGCAAAGTCGATTTATACCAAGAATAAATTCCCAAAACTTTATTGTGCTATGATAGAGATGTGTGTTGTGATGAGATAGGTCATTACCTCGTGAACTATCTCAAGGTAATATGTTGTTTATGTCGGAAACTAAAGTATGTGGTATTTTACTGTAAAACTGCGATAAAAATTTGCAATATAAATTCTTTTGATGTGAAACTTGTTTAATATGTTTGTTAATGTTTATTGGACATGTTATGAAAGTTTGATATTTTCTTGTTTAAGAAAAATAAGATTTTTAAAGAAAAAACCGAATCGGAAGTCGGATTAACTCCGCTTCCGTCGGGTTTTAGTATTTAAGATTTTTAGAATATAGAAAGAGAGGGGAAGAGGGGACTTACTGGTTTGGGATCAAGAGAAGAGAGAGAGGAAGCTACAGAATGCTTCGGGGCGTTGTTTCGTCGCCGGAATCTTCTTGGATCGTCGCCGGAACTTCACCCTTTTGCTAACTCCACTTGTACACAAAAGAGACTTGGAAATTTTGTAGAGTTTTTGTACTAGAATTCTGAGTGAGGATGTGTGAAATGAGGTGTGGTATTTATAGGGAAAATCAGGGTTTGGTGTACAAAATTGGTGAATTAAATTTTGTATTAAAAATGGATTTAAAAAGCATTTTAATTCTCTGGATAAATATAGAGTAAACAAACAGTATAGGAGTTAATGGGGGAGTCCAAGGGTCTAGAGTAGAGGAGAAAAATGGTATTTGGTCCATGTTGGACCGGCGGTGCCGGCTCGAGAATGAATCTCGCTGGTCCGTTCCCGGTGAGGAGGGCTCGGATTTTCGCCACGTGTCTTGGTCGGTCTGAATACCATTTTGCACCTGTTTGTTTTCTATGTGACTCTTCATTTTACGTGCAGTGCGTGTACAAACTCTTGGGCTTCTAAAAGATTAAAAGAAAATAAAATAAAAAGATAATGTGGCTGGGGATTCAATCACAGGGGCCACGTCACAACAGTGCAAGGATTTACCAATGTGCTACAAGTATTTTCTTGTTGTTCTAAAATAAAACAAATACTTATAGTATACACATGATTGCAAATATCTCAATTGTACATTAACTTTAAATGAATGTTCTATACATTAAAATTGGAGTTGTTACAAAAGTGATTAAAAGTACGGTGCAATAATAAGAAGCTAAGGATAGCTTCCATAGAAAATAAAACAAGGATTTTTTGAGATGGTCTAGAATCTTTCAAATCGTACTTAATGGTGCGACGAGAGCTATAAGTGAACTTAAATCGAAGCTGGAAAAAGAGAAAGTGAGAAAGGACGTGATACATTTCAATCAGTATTTGAGATAAGAATGAGTCGTATAGAAGATAACGAAGGTTTGAGATACGAAGTTTGTTGTTGCCTAGAATATTTTATAATATGTTTATTTTGGAATTTTCATATTAATATGATTTTGTCTAAAAGATGCTTCTTTAACCATAAAAATGAGTTAGGATAGGAGAAACCATAAAAGTGAGTTAGGATAGGAGAATTTCGACAACCTGACGGACTCGTAGGTGGTCAGGGTTAATCCACATGTGTGGACGGAGTCAGGAGACAAGACACAAGACAGGAGGTGTTGTTTGACCAACATACTAAAAGAAAGAAATCATGGCAATATATGTAAATATGAAAGAGGTTAGGGGGGTCCTCTAAAATCATCAAATACAACATTATTAAGAGAGAGAGAGAGGGAGAGGGAGAGGGAGGGTGAGAGTGAGATTGTTTCCTTCTGGTCAATAGAGGAAGAAACCCTAGAAGAAGGCCGCGGCGATGGCGATGGTGGTGAAAAGGGAGGCGGCTGACAGAAGAGAGTGAGCACACATCGGTAATGGTAATGGCTTTTAAAAGATTCCAATGATTCGAAGTTCCCGTTGCGTTGCGTGCTCACTTCTCTTTCTGTCAGTTCCCAAAATTCATCATGCATTCTTTCAATGGCCATGATTCCAAGCTGACAGAAAAAAGATTCAATCTTGCTCGCTTTTTTGATCTGAGCGATCGAGCCACGCATGCATAAAAAAAGCTGTTTTTTTTGGCTTGCATCTGTATCTAGGGTTTCTTTATTTGTTTCTTTGTTTTTTTTGTCTTTATCCCAATCCAAATGCTTTCTGCCTTGTGTGAGACGTCTTCTCTGTGGCTCGCGCATCGAAGAGGAAGTGTGAGTGTTTTTTAATTTAAAGTTAAGCTAATGGGTTGTCTTTTCTTGATTGATTTGTATGGGAATTTGAATCAGAGGAGGATAAGCTTGAAGCAAATGGGTGTAATGAGGTACGCTTCTTCGAAATAAAAAAAAACGTGCGGTTTTAACGAAATCCACTGTTTTGCCATTCTTTGTACTCCCATCGCCATTTTTTGTTCCTTTTGTTGCTTTGCATTTCCCCTAGGGTTTTTGTGCTGAAAACCCATGAAAGGTGAGCCCTTTCTCTGTTATTTTTTGTGGGTTTTTCTTTTGCATCAGTTATCTTTGGGTTTCTTCTAAAAAGATCCAATCTTGCTCTTGGTTGAGATGGATACATCAAAGATGGTTGGTAAAGCCCTTTCTATATTTGGGTTTCTTTTGAATTTTGAGCTGTTTGTTTCAGAAATTGGTTTTGAAAGAAGAAAGGTCAAAGATAAAGAAGGAAAGACAAGGCCTTGTTCATCTCAAGGTAACTATCCTCTCATATGAAACCCTTGTGTTTCCAAAAGCGTTTGCTATATTCTATCTTTCTGCTTTAATTTGTTGTGGTTTTTTGTGATTGATTGATCCATTGATTTTTTTTCCTCTCTTTTTTCAAAAGAAACAAATTACCATAAATTAACAAACCCACAAACTCTTTTAAGCTAGCATGTTGGTCCACTTTGATGAATGATTAAAAAGCAAACCCATTAATTAGGAGATGTGGTTTATTTGGTCCTTGACTTGAACTCTATCTCGTCAACCAAGTATTTAAATATTAAAATTTAATCGTATTTTCCCCGTTTTTTGAATTTGTTATGCTTGGAATGGTGGTAAACCTTACACAAAAATATAGTAGCGATATCTTGTAGCTTTGTTTGTTAGAATGCAATATTTTCTTATGTGGATGAAGAGCTGATTGGCTACGGATGCCACAGGCAGACGATAGGAGACTACAACAATAATGAGCTGTGGTGACCCATAAAATAGAGGCAATTTTAAAGTTATGCGCTAAATTCCTATTTACACTACTACAGAGTATGCATTTGGTAACTGTTGGAACCGTTACCAAAAACCAATATGGTAATGGTTCTAACCGTTACATAACCATTACGAAAAACCCCGTCATCAGAAATATGGTAATGGTTTTAACCGTTACGGTAGACATTATTTGGCAACGGTTAAAACCGTTATCATTTAGTTTTCGTTACCAATATCCAACAGATAACCGAAACATATCAGATATCTGCTGGATCAATGGTAAAGGTTTAAACCGTTACCATATGTACGGTAACGGTTAGAACCGTTACCACATATTAAAAGGTAACGGTTAGAACCATTACGAATTTGATCATGTATTTTTTAAAAATCTGAAATCCGCGCGTCCCACGTGTGTTGCTTTCATTTACAAACAGTAATAGAAAATAATCATATCACCAAATTTCACGCAATTATAAAATCAACAAATAATATGATTCGATTGCACGCAATTAATCAACAAATAATATAATCAATAAACCGCATGCAATTATAAAAAACATAACAATTTTAATTTAATAACAATTTCAATTCAATAACAATTTCAATTCAATTACAAACTCACATTCATTATAATCGTATTTTACAGCTTGTTAAAACGATAAAACTTACAAAATGGATACATCCACCGATGTGAGCGCGTTTTGTGTTTTTCCACTCCATCTCGAGCTCACTCGGCGACGGCGTCCTCTGGAAACTCAGTGAAATCAAGCAAAGAGCCTGCAAAGTGTTTGATATATTAATACCCAAAAAACAAGTGCATGTATGCTAAAACACTCAAACCATTTACTCAAAAATTTAAAACGAAACTCTCTCTTACTCACTTTTTCATGCTATACCCATCGATCTCATCGTCGGTGTTGCCGCCACCGTTGTTGGATTTCCGGTCGAACAAAGATTTGTTATTTAATTGTTTGTCCATTCATGTATAAAATCTTTTTAATATTTATGACAAATTGATTTTAATTTTCTTCATTGAAATCCTTAGAATCTTTGATGATTTCTTTTTCTATGAAGAGATTTGATTTGCTGAATGGCATTGTGCCTTGATGATAAATAGTAAATTGCATTCGAGTCTTCGCTTTATTAGATTTAATTTATTTTCCTCATTCTGAATTTTGGAGGGTTGAGGGTTTTGTTTTATGTATGGGGGGCTTTGGGTTTGGTGTATAATAAGTAAAGATTTTGAGAAGGTCAAGCTACTGCAGGCATTTCGTACAATATATACTCAATAATTATATGAAAATTGTATATAAAGAGGATTATCAAACTTACATCCATTATTTTCTTCTCTTGAGAGATTAAGCTCCGGATGATCTCTTTCCTAGCCTAAAGATTGGCGTGGACTTCATCCTTATCTGACTCTCTGACAGAAGAACTTAGGATTCCTGAGCCTTATACCACTACCAGCTCCCGACGATCCCTATGCATCCAAGTCCTTTTCAACATAATATCTTGCTCTAAACGCAGCAAGATATTTATAAAAAGCTGAGGCACTGCAAATGAGGAACAAATCGATAAATCTTTATTTTAATCTCGGGTATAATAACGAAAATTCATATAAGATGCAATTTTTAAAATATGGGTCATTTAAGTAACAGAGGTCATGCAACTTTTATCTAAAAGAATTTAGGATTAAAAAAATCATTCGAACAATATATCTCTCATCTCTCATCTTCAGATATTGTTGAATGTCCATGTGCAAACACATTTTAGATAATTTGTACGATATATAGGAGAAGCAGAACAATTACTAAGTAATGAGTTAATGAAAGGAAATAATCTAAAATAATAGAAAACATACCAACAGAGACGAAGCAGGTATATCGTGCAATTTATACACAAACTCAGAAAAGAATATGTAAATAGGAAAAAGAGAACAAACTCAATAACTAACGTAGTAAGGAAGAATGTAAAGTTTACGTGTAACATCGAAGTCTTCTCTTGATATTCTGCATCTAGTCTATGTCCCAGGCAAGGGCGCAATGTGCATCGAATGGCGCATGCACGCCAACCTCGTCGGGAACACCGATAAATATGTAATATCGTCGGGTCTGAAATTTAAGGTAATGTTATATATATATATATGTTATTTTAAACAATTCATAGGGTTTTTCAATAAATTTGCAAATAACACCCCTACCCATAAACCCGAAAAAATAAAGGAATGAAACAGGAGTTGAAGATTTAGGGTTGTGGTTAGGGCAGGATTTGATAAGTGTTCAATGCATAGAAGAATGATGATGAATTAAGATTTGGTCTTGTTTGATCTTTAAGATCATCGTCATTATCACATATTTACTAAATTACTATAAAATACCTTAAAATTTTTCACTAAACTGCATTTAGTTATTGTTGTTTTTTCACTAAACAATACTGATAGACAGGAACTAAGTCGCGTTTTGATTTTCACATGATTATCGATGAGAATATGAAAATTTCATATTATCATCGAGTATCATACACTTAGTTTAAGATTTAATTTGAATTAGTTTTACATTTACGTTTCAATTTCAAGATTTTGAAGTTTTTAGTTTAGGGTAAAGTTTTTTAAAGTTAAGGGTTTTCTTAATCAAGTTTAAAATTTTGGATTTAGAGTTTGGGGTTAAGGTTGGATTTGACAAGAGTTCAATATAGAGGAGAATGATGATGAATTAAAGTTTGGTCTTGTTTGTGTGTGTGCATGCTTTTGTGTGTGCACACACATACACACACTTACTAAATTATTAAAGAATACCTAGATTTTTTCCACTAAACTACCCGTAGCTATTGTTTTTGTTTACTAAAAATACCTTAAATTTTTTCCTATGCAACATATTTCTTCAATTTTACTAAATTACACTAAAATACCCGTAAATATTGTTAGTTTTTTAATAAACTATCTTAAATTAACTAAATTATTATAATTACACTAAAATGCCATTCACTATTATTGTTGCATTTCACTAAACTGCCTACCCTAACCATAAACCCTAATCCTAACCCGGCCCTAACCCAAACCCTAATCCTAATCCTAATCCATATCCTCTACAACAACATCAACAATAACATCAGCAGCAACAACAAGAACAACAACCACGACATCAACAAAAAAAAAAGGGTATTCTTCAAAAAATAAAAATCAAATTAAAAAAATTAAAATTTACCTCTTGACGGCGGTGGCGGCGATGACCTGGGCTTCGACGACCACCTAGGGAAAAAATTAAATTTAAAATTAAACAAAAAAAATTAAAATTACCATAATCCTAACCAATTATACTTCTTAACGACGCCGGCGAGTTTTGACGATGACCTAGGGCTTCGATCGGCTTCAATCGACGATGATGACAATCTAGGGCTTCAACGACGAGCTCAATTGATGGGGCTGGAGCTTCGCTGGGACCAGGGAAGAGTGGGATTCGACGGGGCCAGGGCTTCGATGGTACCAAGGAGGCAAGGCGGGGGACAGGAGCCAGGGCGGGAGAATTAGGAAGACGAGAAATATTTTTTGGAAGGGAAGAAAGGCTCGACGGAAGGGAAATTTTGAGTTTTAATCACGAGTGGGTTGTGGGGCTGCCACATATTGGAATTGGTAGTGGTTTGAGCCGCTACCAAATCCATTTAAACCGTTACTAGGAATCGGTAACGGTTTAAACCGTTACTAGGAATCGGTAACGGTTTAAACCGCTACAATGAATCGGTAACGGTTTAAACCGCTACCAAGTTTTTAGTTACCATTGCCCACATTTGTAGTAGTGTTAAACTATAGGTTATTGTTGAAGTTGGATATCCACATAGTTGTGCACTTGTAAGGAAGCTTAGTCTATAGCGGATAAACAAACCAAGCTTGGATTATTAGCGGTAGATTTTATTTTTTGAGGTGATAATGGTAGATGATATTCTATGATGATCGATGTGGCTCTGGCTAAAAAATGTGATTGTTCACAACCAAACAATGCACATACTCTTTGTAGGAGACACTATAGATGACCAATATCACTAGTTGGAAGCAGATGCTTGTTAGTTTATAGTTTTCAAATGCCATGTAGCACAGTGATTGGCTTCTGGTCTATTATAATTGACCTATGCATGCAGCGGTGCAAGTGGAACAGGTATGGAAGTTATGTTCGGGTAGCAGGTGATGTGTCAAGAATGTTGGTTCTATTGTTCGATATGTGTTTGTGCGGAGTAGCATATACTGGTTCATTGATAGGCAACGCTTTCTTGCAAGTTTTGTCGATTGTCGACGTATTATTTCCACATCCCATATTAGATGCAAGACTGTCAAAACTCGTAAGGATGCATTTGACTATAATTTTTACGGAAATTTTCTACAGATTAAATAGGATATATATTTAGTGTATAATACTTAGCTCTGATACGGCTGATATAATATTCATGCTTAAACCGAAATCGAACCATTTAGTTGCCATATTTTCCAAGCTTTCATGGTAAGGGACTGCGTGGCGACAAATGATCATTTTGCAAATGTATCCTCACACCAACAATTTCCTTGATTTCTCGCGAGAAAGCAATGCATTGCCTTGCGATGTATATTCAGTCCATGCTTTCTTTTTTTTCTGGTTTAACTTGCCTTCACTTTTATTTGTTTATTTCCTTCACGGTGAGTATCAAATTAAAGTTGTAGAAGCATTTAAACTTGGCAACAAGGGGCCAGGCACTAATTATCCAGTATATGAGTATCGAAGAGCAATCCAAGTTCTGATTGTGCTACCCTTTTGGTCTTCACAGTGGCCCTAAAATATGGATCCTCCATATTGAAAGTTGATCACTGACCAGTCATTTGTCCAAAGTAGATCTAAAATAAAGATCTTCCATATTCAACTGTATACCAAGTGGGAACGATATAATGCTGATTTGCGTTCTACCCTTCCCCCACTATTAATTTGATTAAAAATGCTAGTTTTATGTACATCGGCTAGTAGGGTGTTGCAATCAATTTGGTGAAAAGAATCATGTCATGTTGAATCTAGAAGATGTCATATGCGGTTACTCCCTTGCTTACTTATAGGGCACGTTCTTGAGTGAGGTGCAAGTTAGTAAACAATGAATGCTATGAAGAACAGACCTTGAACATGGTGTTTTATCCATGTGCAACACGTAATGTATCTGGCACTTGCTTAGCTTGTGTTGCAGTAGATTCTACGTGATGTATGTGTATCATGCTTCTCGTATGTCTTTAGTATAAGAACATGTTGGCATCAATTTGATTCATGCATACATCTATTAAATGTCTTGTCACTTTATTTTTTATACATCTAGCAGATAACATGATGTTCAATTAGATTTTAGTTAAACCTTAGTTTTGCAACCATCTAATGTAAAGGCAAATGATACAATGTGAGGGTCAATATGGACAATTGCGAGCATCGAACAAGATGGAATGGTAGGCTTTATAGACCGACACTAAATTTCGTAGAATGCAACCCATATTCCTTTTCCCACATAGGCACGCACACACACGAGTTCTTTTACACTTCTGTAAGAGTGTGTGTGCTTGCTCGCACAGCGCGCACGTGCGTATGTACATTAGTGTGTGTGTGTGTGTATCTAGGTAGCTAATTTACTCCCAACTCAGTACTTGGTTTTGCCCTTTGAATAATAACCAAATATACAATTTTATGTATGGTCGACACCGTCCATATTTATATTCATGGTCCAAAACGTGGATACATTAAGTTTCATATGATTTGGATGCTCTTACTGTTGATTTATTTCACACATAGGTGCGCGTGAGCACACATGTATGTATCTGTATGCATGTATGCATCTCTCTCTCTGTGTGTGTGTGGGGCGCGCGCGCGCACATTAATGTGCATGTGTAGGCGGCTAATTTACTTCTAAGGCACAACTTACTTGGTTATGCCTTGTGAATAGTAACCTAATATGCAATTTTATGTGCGTTCACATAGTCCATCTTTATCTTCATGGTCTAAAACACCGAAACATCAATTGTCATGTGATTTGGATACTCTTGCCATTGATTTTGGGTTGTAAATTTTTATTATTATTGGAGATTCATTCATTTTTCAATTATCTGGTGTGTGTGCAAATGTTCAAATGGTGTTTTAATCATATGAAATTTGGTCAGCGCACCTTTTAGGTGATAGAGTTTAAGATGGCTCCATCTATATAGTTTAACGCTTGTATGTATAAAAATATACACGATATGTAGGCCTCAAGCAAATGCATTTGATGATCTCATTTTTTTTTCTTGTATTGAAAAGCTGTTCATCATTTAGTCTACTTGATGTATGCGTTAAAGGTCTTCAAATCACATTTATTTGGTTCTAGACTCTAAAACGTAGAGATCATGATGACGATGGTATTATATAGTAAACTAGTTGGATCATGTGATTCTGAAGTGATGCTACTTTTCAGTGAGGGCCTCCCACCTCATATGGACTCACATTCACAGATGTATATGTATTACACACTTACACTGTTACACATATATGCTAGAACAATATCTTTAGGAAGTTGTCAAGTTGTCGCCTTTGTGACGTGTCATATCAGAGTCCTTGTCTATGCCTTTAGGGTGGAAGGATGAGCAAGGTTCTGTGTGCTGAATATTGGTGTTGTGTGCCTAAAAAATTTCATTACGTATGGCAAGTGCCGGATAGGTCAGGAACGTTTTCTAAGTGCCGGATAGGTCAGGAACGTTTTCTGAATGTCTGACTGAAAATTATTGTTTTAAATTAACTCTTGGCTAGTTTACGATTCACAAAAATCATAAATCTCATTAATCTAACTTGATATGTTGGCTTTCTTAATGGAGTTTTTCTTAATAGCTCAGTAAAAGAGTAGTCTGCTGTTAAGTTAAATAGAGTGCTTTGAAGCTTTTTCTAATGATTGATCTCTCAACTATATTACTTGAATACCCTTTACTTTATTAATGCAAATGCAAATGCAAAAGGATAGGTGTTTTGAATTTCAAAATTTGTTGCTTAGCTAATATCCTCTCTCTTTTTCTTTTCTCTTTTTGCAAAATTAAGAAAAAAATAAGAAAATTCACTCTCTTAACTTTAAATTGCAACTGGTTTGTCAGCCATTACTAAATAACCATCTATCCCCTACCTGTGTACAAAACTAGCCGCATTTTTTACGCCCTCAAATTTAAAATTCAATTGTAACCATCCTTCTAACTTTTTGCCATCTTATAACCATCTTATAACCAAGCCTGTACATTTCCTTTCTTAATGACAGGCTAATTGCTCATTCATGGATTGGTGCTTTATCCGATTTTATGCTACTCTCCAACCATTTTGCTAATTTTAAGAAGTTTTATCAGCCGGTCTCTTAACTCAATTACACAGATATCAAGGTACGATGTCGTCCTCTAAAGTTCCTTAACTTATTTTGTTAAGTTTGAAATGGATTCCTATGTGTGTGTGTGTGTGTGTAAGATGTGCATTTGCAACATGATTTTCATATTCGAAAAACATCAATTGATTGTTTGCTTCATACTATAACTTATCTTGGTCTATAATAATTATATCTATTGACCTATGTTCTTTCCATATAATTTTACAAGCACATAAGCATCCCACGCGTCGAATACTAGTGAATAATAAAAGAAAACAACCTACTTAGACATCGATTGAGACTCCACGAGGTCTACTCAACCTGTACTTTCCACGAATCCTCTTTACTGCTCAATCAAAGCTCGTTTGATGAAGATGGAACGTGTGAGGAAGAGAACCACTGTCTTTAGGAGCTCACTGTTTTTTTATTGTCTCGGGTCGGGTGGCGGTGACAGTTTAATTTTAGTAACATCGGCTGTTTTTGGGTTTAGATGGTAGTCAGGTTGAAGCCTATCCCATATGCTTGGGATAAAAGGCTCAGTTGTTGTTGTATGGTAGTCAGGTTGAATTGAGATCCATTTGTTTAAAATAAACAAACATGAAATGCCACAAGCATTTCAAGACGTTGACATGTTAGTCAACATCTTCCTATAACAACACACCGATAAAAGCAGTGAAAGTCACATCGCTTACTCTCTAATAATTTAAATTATGTCAGAAAAATATTTTCTGAGAAAAATCAAAGGATAAAAAATGTGTTATTATCCCAACTGGATTTGATGAAACTTTATGATTGAATCTTTAGCCGACCCCAGAAAATTGGGATGAAGGCTTGTTGTTGTTGTTGAATGAATCTTTCATTCCTTGCAATCATATAATTAAGAACAAATGAGTAAAAATAAGATAATAAATTTAAATTTTACATATACTAAATGAATTGAAAAAATGTATAAGAAATAAAAAGATCGAAACCAACCAAGAATTTATTAATTAAATCCTAACTGGACTTGATTGAATTTTTATTTCCTAATACAAAAAAAATTATGCAGAGGTAAAAGATAGATAATGGAGAATACTATATATGATGTCATTCTTTGAAAAATAGGGGGGAAATATAGATTTAAATATGCAAAATATAAATATTATTACCTTTTGCCAGAGATTGATGGATGATCAATATATATTTTTGTAGAAAGAATTCTTTGTACAGAGATGAAAGTGAAGGAAATAAAAGGTTTATAAAGGGAAAATATGGATGACCATCCAAATGCATTTTTCGTAAAATAAAGCAAAGTCAGATAAAAACAGAGTTTTAGTAACTTTTGCATAAATTAAATTTGGTGGCTCCAAAAACAATCAAATTATAACATTCAAATTAAGTGGAATTTAGTTTCAACAAACTTAAAATGGATAGATTCATATAATTAAGGTATATATAGTTATTATGCATTATCATACTAGATTGAATTTAAGGAAGAAAGGTATGGAAAAAAATTAGGTTACGTGTTCTCTTTTAGCAGTGGTATATATTATAAATTCCTAGAATGTCAATCATTGTTTTAACGGAACAACAAAACAAAAAATCTAGCATAAATTGCTTTAAACTATCTCAAACTTTTTAATTCCTTATAATTTGTTGCATCTAAATTTCTTACAATTTCATAGATACTCGTTAGCGGTAGTTGAATAGTCTCCTTTAACCTTCATTTTAGAATATTCTTAAAAACTATTTCATGTGATAAATATCTAACTTTACTAGACGATTATAACATTTCCTTTTCTTCATATATGTTTTTGAATCCTTGAATGCTAAAACATGCCAAAAAGTTATTGGACCCACTACAATGATATATCGATAAAATTTGGGCCGATGTGATACTACGATAGAGGGGGTCATTCGTAACGGTTAGAACCATAACCTTAACCTCTGGTAATGGTTCTAACCGTTATGATTGATCCTATTTGGTAACAGTTGGAACCGTTACCATATAGATGTATAGGTTAAGGATATCTGAAATATATCAGATATCTGCTGTGTATTGATAACGGATGAAACAGTTACCAATATGTAGCAGAATCTGATATATTTCATATATCATATCCTGTACTAACCGTTACTAACTTCTATAGTAACGGTTCTAACCGTTACTAAAAGATAACGGTAACGGTTGGAACCATTGTCAATATTTAGATATGTTTTTTTAAAACTTGAAACACCCCGTGCGTGCTGCTTTCATTTACAACCAGCAATACAAAATAATAATATCACCAAATCGCACACAATTTTAATAATCAACAAATAATATGAAAGAACACAGAAAAACACAGATAATAATATACAAATATCCATAATATACATCTTAAATAATATACGAAAAGTAAATAATACAAAACAAATGTTTATATCTAAGGTCGTTGGTACGATCCACTTCCATCGCCGTCCCGTGACCTGAAGATATTTCCTATCTCGTCTCGTAACACCCACTGCATGGCTTCCTCCTACCGCTGTGCCAGTTGCTCGACCCTCTCTGTAAGCGCCTGCAGTTGCTGTTGCGTCTGCTGATGAATCCTTGCTGCTGCCGCATCTGACCGCGGAGCGATCGAATCTCCTCTACCGACGCTGCTGCCGTGTCTAGGTCACAGAGTACTCGTGGACGGTTTCATGTCCGGCAAAGAGTCGGTGGGCCCTAGGACCAACCCGTGCTCATATCCATCGTGATGCCCGCCGGATAGCTCGTCGAGAATAGGAGCAATGACGATAATTTGGTCGTTGGGGCCAAGTCCTAAGAGGGCCGTCCTTTCTTGGAACTGGCTCGTTAAAGAGTATATATAGATATATAGATGTGTTCACTTAAAATACAGAATCGATTTGATTATATGAAACTTATCATGTACTCGACGATGCCCTTGTGTAATGCGGCCCACCCAGCGACAAGATCGTACCTGGTAGGATCTTTCTTTTTCTGCGATAAAATCAGGATTTATTTTAATAAATAATTTGCGACAAAGAAAACATATTTTTAAGCGTCGAAGTACTCACGGGGAGGTACTGTACGCTTCCCTTGGATCAGGAGCGCGGGATCTCACACCGTTATTTCGGTTCTGCGTGTTGCGAACCGACTCCGCCTTGCAAATATACAAAAAAATTTATTATATTTCAGAATATGATTTCATGTTATATTTTTATAATCTTTAAAATTAAATTTATACCTGAACATCGGTGCGAGAAAAGTACTCAACCAGCCGTGACCAATCGGGTCTCGGGACATCCAGGGCTATTTGATCCATCATTTGCCCTCGCTGCTCCTCAGTTGCCGTGACTCAGGCGTGATTGTAAAGCTTCTTTACATCACATCGGCGTCTTCTCTTAATATTCTGCATCTCTTCTATGAACCAGGAAAGGACGCTATGTGCATCGAACGACATATGCACGACATTCTCGCCGGGAATGCCAACGAACCTGTAATGTCGCCAGGTCTGAAATTACAATATATATATATATAATGACGATTGAAATTGAAATGTTTAAAAGGATATGTGATACCATGTCCGACTAAAAAAGCCCGGGCATTAGCAGTCTGGCGCGCGTCCGACCTTAAATGGAAGGGTACTGATGGTATGTATCGACCTCCCCCACTTAGTGGCGTTGTCGCCAACAAGCATACCATTCTCATTGAACATTAGCGTCTAAGATCGGTTCCATCGAATGGCATGAAGCTAACGGGTTGAGAACGATCCCTCCAAGCATTGTTAGAGCCTGCAAAAAGATATACATACACAATATTATAATATTCAGAGTATATATGTAGTATTTGACAAATTTAAATTACAATCGTTATTTAAGAACTTTTAAGCAATAACGATTATACATGTCCCTGGCGTGATACTAGAACCGGCACCAGACGTCATTCCGCCAGTAGAACGTGGATCTACAAACACTGAACTGTTAGATGATTCAATAGAATTTAATAGATAACAAACAATTCAATAGACAACTATATTGTAATGATGTATTAAATTTTAAATGAGTAAACTATAAATCAGGTGCAGGAGTGACTTGGGTGCCCTAAACAGCTGGGGCGCTAGTTAGGGATAGACAGATCTGCTGGGCTTCTGACGCGCTAGTCAGGGTAGTCGGATCTGCTGGGGTACTCTCATCGGTGGTCCGATCTGCGGGGGCACTCTCATCGGTGGTCGGATCTACTGGGGCTGGTATGGAGCTTTCGCCAAACTCGACTAGACATCTTTTCTTCTGACGTCCAGATCTTCCTGACCCTGCCATCAGACCCTACATATATACCTAAATATTATTTCATTACTTATAATCATTATACAATTTAAAACATTTATTTCAATTTCATTACCTAACACATTTCTTCGGTACATTAGCTGAAGATTCTTTAGGTGGATTCACAAAATCTTGATCTGTGACAATCAATTGGCTGATACCACGTCTTACTAACGTATTGTTCGACGGCGCAGATTCGTGATCGTTGGTACGTTCAATAGAAGGACCGAATCGTGTTAGCACCTCTTTCTTGTCACTCATCTTCAGAGACATTCAACGTCAGTACATTATAATAATCTCTCGGTTTCCAACGACAAACAATATTCCAGTCAACCTTCTTCAAATCTTGAGAATAATGTATTTGTGTTGCCGTTGAGAGAAAAATAAAGTTATCCTATTTGTAAGCTGTCCACTGGGTGTTAACCAAAGTGAGACTGTATTCATCGATCTTTATACCCCGTTCAGACTTGGTATTGTACTATTTGCATTGGAATATATAAAATGGGACAGCCTTATTCATATATGAGACTGCTATAACTTCCTCAAGAACACCGAAATAAGGTTTTTTTGTCTTCAACGGTTGTGACGCCGCTATTTTGTGTAGCTCTAATGCGTGATCCGTTCTTTCAATCTTAAATTTGTAACCGGAAACTCCATACCTGTTGTAAAACGTAGCTGCAGTAATTGGACCGCTTAAAATTCATGAACCTTTTTATCAATCTGCTCCCCACGATTTAATTGTTCATCGACTTCTTGTCCACACTAAAGCGGCGAAAGCGCGTCTCTGTTCTTTTTTGATTCTATCGGCTGACCACTTAGGATTTGATTGCTCGAGTTTGTGTGAGCTGTTCATAATTTACATAAATTAGATCGGTTAGATTAAATTTAATTTCTGACGTTTAAATGGATGAAATTACTACTTATCTGCATATGTAGTAAAACATTTCCTGGTTAGCAAGATGTACACTGCCGATGAGATCGTAAGACATGTTTTTAGTTAGCCTGCTCTAATTAGACCGTAAGGCAAACATATCGGTTTGTTCATGTTCGTCCTAACATCGTCGTTTAGGAAACGCGCACAAAAAGACGTGATTTTTTCCGAGAGATAATCTTTCACAATCGAACCTTCAGTACGATGCTTGGTGCAGATATAGTTTTTTAAAGTTAATAGGTATTTGAAAGATTATAGATATTAATTTACCACGATAATGAATGATTAATAAACATTTCCATACCTCTTGATGGAATACATCCAACGGTAATACACCGGGCTGCCAATCTTAATCTCGGTTGCCAGATGGATGGACATGTGAACAATAATGTTGAAAAAGGTAGAAAGATAGTTTCGAGCTTGTAGAGGATCAAAGAAATATCTTTTTCGAGCTTCACTATCTCACTGACGTCTACATTTTTGGAACACAATTGGCGAAAATACGTGCAAAAGTCGTTAAACACGAGACCAACTTTTGATTTTACTGATACTCTTAGGCATAACGGAAGAAAATGTTGCAATAGTATTTGGTAATTGTGGCTCTTAAGTCCTATGATCTTTCCGTTTTTTATCTGTAAAACCGTCGGGACTTTGAATTCTTTCAACACCCGTAAAAACCGCTGCTTCTCATCTTTGTTCAGGTTGTAGATTGCCAGTGGAATCTCGTAATAACCCTATTTACCGGCCATATGCCAAGGTTGCAATTTTTCTTTAATGGACAAACCATTCAAATCCGTCAAATCATGACGGACGTTGAGATTGTCTTTCGTTTTTCCATCCTTACACAGAAGAAGATTGATGACATGCTCACAGTAGATCATACCGGTACGGAAATTGAAATAAACCACTTCGCTTCTTCCAACCAGTTGGACATTGCATTATATCTTTATTTTGTCTTTCCAAATGGGATATTATGATAATCTTTTTATTATTGCAGTATGTCGTTACCAGACAATGGTTTAAGAGGCCTACCGGTCTCCGTCTTCCTATTGAGCATTTCTTCATTCCTTTGTGAATATATAAGGTATAGGCAAGAAACATCGGTGACTCATATACGACTCTTTCCCGCTAAATTTCTAGCATATGTGGCTCGTATGAATATGACAACAAGGACACGAAAGCTTATCTTGAGTTGTCCACCGCGAAAGCATGCCGTAGGCAGAAAAATCATTGATTGTCCATAACAAAGCAGCACGCATCTAAAAAAAATTGTTTACTATGTGCATCATAGGTTCTCATGCCAGGTTCCCACATGGACTTTAACTCATCGATCAAGGGTTGAAGGTACACGATGTGTTTTCCAGACGACGAGAGACCGTCGATTAAAAGTGCCACCGTAAAATAAGATTGTGGCATAACCCTCTATGGTGGCAGATTGTATATAGTCATCACAACGGGCCAAGTACTGTGAGTATGCCCGTCGCGAACCATCCTAAATGGGCTGAAACCGTCGCTCGCAATTCCCAATCTCACGTTACAAAGGTCTGCGTGAAACGTAGGATGTTTTTCATCTAAAACTTTTCATGATATTGAATTTCTAGGATGACTCATTTTTCCCTCTTCACGAGACGCTTTATGGCGCCACTGCATTTCGGATGCCGTCTTCTTACATATAAATAACCGTTGCAGTCTCGGTATTAGTAGAAAATGACGAAGAATCTTTTACGGGAATATCAGAAGAATTAGTCTTTCTTAGACTTGAATCGATTGGTCCCATACACGGCGCAGTTTCTGAGTGTCGCATGTTCATTCGGAACAAAACACAGTCATTCTCGCATGTATGGATCTTGTCACATTTATGCCGATGTTTGTGATTATCTTTTGCGACTTGTACCAATTCAGTGACATTTCATTTCTGTCGGGAAAAGCTTCCTTCAGCAATACTAGGAGATTAGTGAACGAGACGTATGAAAAATGTCAGTTTTGAAAATCCTTTGCAATTTGGATATAGAGGGATTCTTGAGTCAGCTTTGTACTTCTCCAATAACGAGAGTTCAGTGCTTTCCGTAACATCAGGAAGTCCCGTGACATTTATAAACCAATCCATATCATCGATAAGCTATCTCTCGAGCACAGGTTTAGGTTCGGCCTCAATGGGAAAATAGAGCACATCGGAGCAAATACAGAACTATCTTTTTTGATGGTTTCGTCTTCTTCAAACTGCCATTCATCTTCCACATTTTCTTCTACTATCCCTACCATTCTTCGGTTTCCGTTTCAATAAATTCGTTTTCCGTCTCTTGCACTCATGCCCCATCTTCCGTTACAATGACTTATTCTTCTCTGTGAAGTACCTACATAGTGTAATCTTTAACGGAACCGTCTTTCACGATATGTAACTCAACTTCTGTCTTCTTAAGCAATCGCGTGTTCATACACTTAGAACAAGGACATAAGACTTCTTACTCTTTCGATAACCCAAGACGTATGTAGGAAAAATCGGTGAAAAAATAAACATTGTTAAGGAAAAACCCATGCACTCTCGAGAGAGTATCGACGTACATCCAACTTTTGTTGTGGAGGTACGGAAGTGCCATATTGGAAACAGTTCAGACGAAGCAAGGTTCATATAGAAAAGAGTAATAGAATTAAGATTTTTTAACAAATACACGATAGACGGATACTAAAAAGCGTTAGTATTATGTTTAATTGACGATTTGGTTAAGTTTAGTTTCAATTGATGATTTAGTTTAGGTGTAGGCTAAGTTGCATGGATTCGAATACAGATACGGGACACCTATTCACTTGACACTTTATTAGTTAAGTTTAGTTTCAATTGACGATTTAGTTTAGGTGTAGGTGTAGGCTAAGTAGCATGCAACGACGCAATGGGTGTCGGGGGTTAAGACTTCTATTCCATTAAGAATGTATAGGGCATACACCCATTTATTTGTGCTTTCATCCATTTCGAGAAAATTTCGGCAGTAATTCTCAGCTGTTATCCGAGTACTCTGTAATAGAAAGATCATTTCAATGCTGTCAAACAACATTGATACGAACATCTAATTTATCTTTGTATACGGAGAATCAACGGAATGGTACCGACGAAATATCTCGAAATGAATGAAAACACAAGTGAATGGACATGTTTGCTTTATACATTCCTAACTTGTCCACACTAGACAAATTTATCGGTTATCATACAATAAATCTTGTCGTTATATAGACTATATGACGGTTATTAGCAACGAATGATACCATTTGATGTTGACAACTTTCGTGTAGTTTTATGTCACGACGAAAACAAACGTATGTTAGCCGATAAACGGGGTTTAAGACGCGTAACTTAGTTTCGATTTTAGTTTAGGTGTATATATGATTTTAGCTTAAGTGTTCAGTTGACGAATTTGTTAAATTTAGTTTTAATTGACGATTCGGTTTAGGTGTACGTGTATGTTAAGTAGCGTGTATTCGGATACGGGACACGATACCTTAAAATATTTTCCTAAACACTTTAAATTTGCTCAATTTTACTAATTGCACTAAAATTCCCTTAGCTATTGCCATTTTCCTATTAAACTACCTTAAAATTTTTCCCAAGCAACCTATTTCTTCAATTTTACTAAATTACACTAAAATACCCTTAACTATTGTTGTTTTTCATTAAGCTACCTTAAAATTCTTTACTAAACAATCCATCTTCTTAAAGTAACTAAATTACTATAAATTTCATTTAAATACACTTAACTATTGTTTTTCACTAAGTTATCATTAAAATTTTTACTAAAAAACCTCGTTTGCCCAATTTTACCTTTTTACACTAAAATACTCTTAATTATTGCTGTTTTTTCACTAAAATACCCTTAACTATTGTTTCTTTTCACTAAACTACCTAAAAAGATTCACTAAATTATCCTAAACCTAACCCTAACACAAACCATTAACCCTTAACCCTAACAACAATAACAACAATCAAATTAACAAAATCCTAAATTTTAACAAATCAAACAAAAAAATTAAAATTAAACCGGAAAGTACTTACCTTTTGACGACCTCAACGAGCAGAGCAAGCATTAAGCGGCGGCGGCGACCTTCAACGAGCTCGAGCGGCACCGGCGGCGATGCGTTCGAGCTGGAGCGGCAGCGAAGGAGGAGAGGCGGCGGGGCTACGCAGGAGATTTTGGCACAAAGAGAAATGGGGAGAGGGGGAGAAGGCTTGAAGAGTTTTGGTGGAAATTTGGTGGAAATTTGGTGTTTGATCTCAATTGGGTTGTGGGGCCCGCCATATATTGGTATTGGTAGCGGTTAGAACCACTACCAATACTGTGACAACCATTACGAGTAATCGGTAGCGGTTCGGTTGGAACCGCTATCGATACCCCATTACTGTTGGGCACATTTGTAGTAGTGTGAAGCGGCCAATACATCGACCAAATTAATTAAAATTATCGACTGGTATTTAGGCAAAACACTATTCATCTATTGCTTATTTTGTATTGCGATGGCCTCAGTTCTGTATATCGACCGATATGCACTGAAGCCTGAACATTGAACAATGGTTTAAATCCTCTCCCTTGCTAGCATATTCTTGAACACCTATGACTAAATAAAAACTTGGAAGTATCTTTTGTGAATATAGCCACAAATTGGCTTGCAGTCCTCCTATGCTCAATGTCGATATCATTTGTTTCAAATGCTTTTACCTGTCTGGTAGATATGATCCTTTGTCATCACAATATTAGAATTGTAACAAAATATTGGAATGGATTCTTGTTCCTTTTCATCAAGATCTTCCAACATTCTTATTAGCTGCATTGCTTGTGGCAATGATGTCGATACAAACTCCGCCTTGATTGCTGATTATGTAAATGAAACTTGTTTATCTTACGCCACAATTATTATCACACAATGAATTTCTTGCATCACCGTTTTCAATTTTACATTCATTATCTAAGGAATTTTCTTGGCATGTATCTGGTCAAGAGATATCTAAAATGACAAATTTCTTTACATAGGATATAAAGCCAATCATAATAATCAAAGCTATATATTTGAAGAGGAGAATTCATTATGATGGTGAAAAGCTTGTGTTGCTTTCTAGATCATTGTGTTGAGCCATCTGGAAATAATCTGTCCTAAAATAATGATTGATATCATATAGTTTTAAGGACTTGTTGACCAAAAGGTGATTAGATAAAAGTAATATGTGTTATTATTTTATCATATAAAATTAGAGCTTTTATAGAAGTAAAACTTTGGCACTGAGGGTGTAACCGGGCTGAGTTGGGCGGGTTTTAGACAGCTTTTATACTGGAGGCAAGTTGGATGTTTGAGGAATTTACCTCATATTAAAAATGAGGCCGAGTCTCAGTGCATCCACTGAGACCGGGGCACATTTTTTTAAATGATGCCAACTTTATGAACATACACTCTTTCAACAACAACAACAACTGAGCCTTTTATCCCAAGCATATGGGGTAGGCTACATGAACCAACATGAGAATCACGCTGGGTCCAGCACATGAATCCTCCGTCTCCACTCACTTCTATCGAACAATATACTTTCATTGAGTCCTTTGGCAACCATATCGTTTCGTATCACCTCCATCCATGTTTTCTTCGGTCTCCCTTTTGCCCTTTTGCCATTGCCCATATCGAGAGTATTTATTCGTCGAACCGGTGCTTCCATAGGTCTGCGTCGCACATGACCAAACCATCTTAGCCGGTTTTCCCGCATCTTCTCCTCCACAGGTGCTACACCAACTTTTGCACGAATATCCTCATTTCGCACATTATCTTTTCTAGTGTTACCGCACATCCAACGAAGCATGCATATCTCCGCTACGTGCATCTTCTGTGTATGATGCTTCTTAGGAGCCCAGCATTCTGTACCATATAATAAGGATGGCCGAATAGCGCTCCGATAAAACTTCCCTTTCAATTTTAACGGAAAGTTACGATCACACAAAATCCCTGTTGCGCTCCTCCATTTCAACCAACCAGCTTAGATTCTTTGATTAACATCACTATCGATCTCCCCATTCTTTTGGAACATCACTATCGATCTCCCCATTCTTTTGGATGATGGAACCCAGATATCTAAACTGGTTGCTCGGTGATATCTCTTGTCCTTCCAATGTTATACCAATATGGTTCTGACTTCTCTGGCTACTAAATTTACAGTGCATATATGTTGTCTTGGACCTACTCAATTTGAATCTCCGAGATTCCAATATTTGCCTCCATAATTCCAATTTGGCATTAACCCCTGCTTTCGTCTCATTTACTAGAACAATATCATCAGCGAATAACACACACTCTTTATACCGATCCAAACCGGTCATAATGATCTACATGTTTTAGATAGATTACGTATCAAATTTCATGATATTTGGAGACCTTTAACGCCATTAGGTGTAGTTTAAAATTTACAGCTACCCGATACATGAAAAATGTTATTAGTTAATGGATATGCTAGAGATCTTAAGATCTCATGAAATTTGATACGTAAGTTATCAAAAACATGTAGATGACAATGAATGGTTCAGATTGGTGTAAAACATGGGGGTTATGTGTTTAAAAAGTTAGCCTCATTTAAAAAAATGAGCCCGGCCTCAATGGATCAACTCCATATATGTGTGTGTAAAGCAGGAAGATGCTTAATTTAGACATAAAATTGGGCGATAAAGATTAAGAAATTTGACGTAAATAAGATGTTTGAAGACAAAGATGAAGCACTAAGGAGGTATGCGACATATATGGAGTGCATTATGGGAGATCAAGAGGACTAAGCATACTAGCTTCGTGACAATTGCAAAGTTAATATCTGCTTGTAAAGATTATGTTTTTCTTTTCATTTGTATATAAAGAGACCCCTAGTTTGTAAGTGTGGAAAAATCATCTAAAACAAACAGGATGAGAGGAGTTGTGGAACTATTATTTAGTAACAATCCTCTGAAGCATTTTGACAAAGCTCCTAGATACTTAAATTGGGAGTTTTAGAAGAATATAGAAACAAAAATATAAGAGTTAATGGTATAATGATAAACCAATTAGTTTCATTGTTAGTGGGCTTTGTATCAGGATTAAAGATAATATGTTAACTCTTCAACTCTGATACCAATCCGCAGACAGGCGTGCAAAATAAAGCTGGAAGCAAACATGATGAGAGGAGTTGTGGAAAAACCAATAAAACTGTTTTTTTCCCTACTCCCCTCTCATTACAAGCATATATTAACTTTACGAGGAGATGTGATTTCCCCACTTATAGATTAGGAGGACTCCCCTTGTATACAAACGAAAACATAATCATTACAAACATATATTAACTTTAAAGGTGTCACTAAGCTAGTAATGTTGTGCACTATTGCGTGATTAGCTCGGCTAATCACACAACCCTCAAGCCAATCAAACATAAGCAAACATGAGGACTTCTTATATACAAATGAAAAGGAAAACATAATCATTACAAGCATATATTAACTTTACAAGTATCACTAAGGTAGTATACTTAGCCCTCTTAATCTCCTGTAGTGCACTCCCTTTTATATCACATCCCTCTTTAATGCTTCATCTTTATTTCTGCTTCAAAGATCTTTAGTTCTTTACGTCAAATCTCATTTTACACCTCACCCAATTTTCTCCCCAGCTAATCGCACAGCCCCTAATCACAGCTCCCAAGCTAATCACAAAGCCGCAAACTCCAGGATGAGATTTGGAGCACATCCCATTGCTAGCAAACAGGTAAGAGATATGTATAGTGATGATTTAAGAAAAAAGTTTATAATGCTATAAATGGATCATGGATACAAAGAAACTCATCCATAAAAGAATTTTATAATGATGATTGCTGGATATTGGGTATAAAATGAGATTTGTCGTCCACCATGCTTCTCGTATCTTCAGTGCCCTCAGTGCGCGTTGATGGTAGCCATGTAGTCAATGACTTATTCTAAGAAATGTAGCGTCGTCTT
Source organism: Agapanthus africanus (assembly GCA_030015575.1). Lineage (NCBI taxonomy): Eukaryota > Viridiplantae > Streptophyta > Magnoliopsida > Asparagales > Amaryllidaceae > Agapanthus > Agapanthus africanus. The sequence continues at coordinate 479,207,081 of CM057343.1, forward strand.
AAAATTTAATTATTTTCCCATGTTGTGTATGATCGGTACTGTTCATATTGTTCTCCTTAGTGTAAAACATGGTATACTATGTTTCATGCGATTTTGATAACATTTGCCCATTGATCTAGTTTTGTCAAATGTTCTATCGTCGGGAAACCGTTAATTTTGAACCCATCCAATGCAAGGGTAAAGATTATCGAAAACATATGAAATCTGGTATACCGATAATCTAGATCATGGAGATCAAGTTGAGCGATGATGATCTTCAGAAAATATAGTGGTGTTAATCCTAAGACGACACCTCATTTTTAGAATAAGCCACCACCTTATCAACACTTGCACACACACGTGCACACACATGAAAGATTGATGGTAGGTCGAATGCCAGTTGTAAAACTTCATCAAAACTTTACTGAAACTTTGCTTTATAGCCAATTTTTTTGGATAGGAAAAGGCTTGGATGATGATGAATATAATGTGTCAAGAGTGTGCTACGATATTCTAGAATATTCCAAGCATAGTTTTGTTACATGTAATAAGAAAAGGATGCAAGTACAAATAACGAGGTCTATATTAAGAAGTTTGGATACTTATCCCTAATTATCCAAAATCATTCCCCTAAACCTTCTCTCTCCCCCCAAACAAACATGGTGTCAGAGTCACTTATCTCACCCAAATCTAAATCTCAATCAAAACATTAGATCCAAGATTTCCATCACCGTCTACAACTTTAAGCCCTCGCCGGCTGAGTCCTTGCCACTGTTCTCAAATCGTGTTACAGTAAATTTCGACCATGCTACAGTCAATGTTTTAAAATGTTAGATATCGGTGTCGTGTCGGTTCAAAAATTTTGATATCGGATATCGGTTTTTAGGGAAATTTTGATGATATTTGCTAAATATCGGTTCTACAGTTTTGTGTTATAAATGCCATTGATATAACTTATTTTTTTTAACAAAAATGTCATCATTATAACTGTAGGGTGTTTTTTGTCATCCCATGGAGATGGATGCGCTCGCATTTTAGGGTTGTATAGATTCCTTGCCCGTGGTAAGCATGGTTTTATTGATTGTGGGGATTTTAATCTCCAGTAACCGCAGATAAAACTGTTGTTAATTATCCTTCGCTTTGACGTGAGAGAACCTCCAATTAATGGGTCATGCGGATCGTACGAACTCATTCTGAAATTTGTGCATTTGTATGTACTTTGTATATGGGGTCATGCTGGCGAGCTCCCGAGAAAGAGAGGGCACCCGAAGGGTCGGCTGCCCTTAAGTGGTTGGGGTGCCCCCTTTTTGGGTAGCCTTCTCACTCAGGCGCCTTCCCATTCGGGTGGCCTTCGGGGTTGGGTAGCTACCGCTCGGGTGGTCTTCCTATTCGGTTGGCCTCCTGAGGTCGGACGGTTCCTTCTTCCTTGTTTTTCTTTTTTCTTTTTTTTGTTTTACTTACTTTTATCAGTTTTGGGTTTTGACGAAAATTCGGCAGCATAACCGTGAGATTATGTTTTTTTTTTTATGAAACATGGACCGAAATCTATATTTCTTTATTGGGTGAAGCACAAATGAAAACCTACGTTTGAAATAGAGAAGTGCGGATCGAAATTCGTATTCCTGAGGGTTTCCTCGAAGAAAAACATAGATTTTCCTCCTCTTTTAGGTCACCCTCACCTTACTTGTGCTTTTGATGTCAAAAGTCTTTTATTCTTGGATCTCGAGTTTTGGATCTCGGATGAGAGGAAAGGAGCTCATTTACCTTCGCTCGTGCTTTAGGTTTTGGAGGCGGAGGTGTTTTGAGGTGTGGGTTCTCCTTCCTCCTTTCTTGGTTTTGAGGAAGAAGATAAAGTTTTCTTCTATTTGGAGAAAATGAGTTCTTTTAGAATGAGTTTCTTTGAAGAGAAAGAAGATAGAGGAGATGAGAGAGACCCAAAAGGAAATCTCTTTTTTTGGGTCTCTTGTCACGACCCTAAAATGGTACGTGACCGGCATTTGAATTACGTGAAGTCTATAGGACCCATCGCAATCCAAGTAAGCCGAAAACCAGGAATCTAAACCTTTTTAGGAAAATAGTAGAGATGAAGTTTTCAAAGAAGGGTATAAATGAAATTAGGTTCTGCTTTTCAGGTATAAGTAAAGTGAGTTGAAAATACAAGTAGATTGTATTCTAAAGTTTTATAAACATTTTCGTCATTTAAAATTTTGGGCAGCACCTCCTTTGTAAATTTTAATCCAAAACCAGCACATAATAAGAATAATATAGCCATCCTCAAACATGAGCTAGCTTTTCATTAATTGGCGGAATCACAACCACGCAAGATGAATATACGATGTCTAAGGCGAAAATCAATCACAGAAAAGAAAGCAACGAAAACCCAAACATCATCAAATCCAATATAATGAGTAATACAAGTCTCGTCACTAAACCCAAAGAATATACAACTGGTCTCTAAGTCTACCAAATATACATAGTAAATACAAAGAATATAAGAGTATACAATGGTGGTTACGCTCTGTATTATAACCCACCTATCAATGCAAATCACCCAAAAGAAGTAATGTGTCGGCAAGCCGCTACTGATCCGAGCGGTCGATCCTGCAAGAAAACTATGGCACAACGAGAGTGAGTTGCCAATTCGTAAGTAGAAGATATCATCAGGTAGAAATCGAATGTGACGATCTATCTAGGGCATACTATACTAATAGTATTGTACCGTGTGGTATCGAAGGTAATCGTGTATACATATGTATATAAATATATAATGTCGTGCCTGTGTCAATGTGGTACCATGTTATCTGTGTTATATATATATATATCATCCAACATGTGTCTATCAACGACACATCAAAATTATCATCAAATCCTGAGTGCCCAACATCCCAGTATCGACACTCGAAATCATCATAAAACCCATGTCCAGTATGGACACGTAAATCCTCATATCTCAGGCGCCGTTTTATCGATTCGGCCTTCATATCTCAGGCATCGTCTTATCGGATGTGCCCTCATATCCATCTGTCTCATATCACTCCAGTCGGTATCCTCCAGATATCCGCCGAGTCTAATACTGCCACCGGTATGTAGTGTTCTTCTGTCAGGCTCAACGTCTTTCTATACGATCTTGCTCCGGGATACCGTACCGGGTCCACCATGTATCCGCAATCGTTCTCTCCCCTGCTTTGATTCGGATAATAATCATAGCTCAGAACCGAGAAATCTCATAGTTAACGCCGAAATATCATATTAAGAGAACCGCGTTTTTAAAACATTCACAAGTTTTTAAATAATATATGCGGTTTCTCAAATCCAGAAATCTCATGAATACGAAATCATAAATATAGAATATGGCAATCATGAAAAGATATGTACAGAACAATACTGTAATGCATAATAAGTATTTATATGAGCGCGTCGTGTAGCAATGTAATGAAAGTACTACTAGAATCTAACATGCTAACGGGTATAGTATGAGTGGTAGCATAACGAGTTCTATTTGTATATGTGGCATGACAATTACCGATGATGTGTGTGAGCATGTGAGTAAGTCTACGTGCAACATGTGCATCATCTGTAATGGTGCGTGTGTCCTAGCAAATGTAGTTATGTAAGGATAAGTACGTAGTCTACATATCATAAATGAAAGAAATACGAGCGCATGCTGAAATAAGAAATCGTAATGCGGGCGTTAACAGAACAAAGAAATTGCAAACGCGAACAAGTATAAAAATACGCAACTACGTATGAGTCATAAAGTTGTAGTTTAAAATGGTACGAATCGTTCTTAGAAAATAGGGGGCTACGATATTTTTGAAAAAGTTGCCATTTGAAAAGCCGTAGCGTCCCTTTGAAATTATTATTTAAAAGTGCAACGGTTCATTAGTTTTGAAAATAGGTATGGCTCTAAACATATCATAATATCTATTTAAGTGATTTAAAAACAATACTTCTTGAGTCGAAATAATATCGTCGATACATTCTCATCATATCACGTACGGAATAATCCATCGTATGATACATCAATCAATAGTACGGATCCATAATCACGTACATCATCTCATATCATCATATATCATCTCATGTCCTCATATATCATATCATATAATATCGCCTCATATCATCATATCCACTCATATCGACTCATGTCATCATATCTATCAGATCATATCCTCATCTTATCATATCATATTGGAAATATCCTCTCATACACACACACACACAAGTAGATATAGTTCATAGGTTAAGGAATAGTACTAGGGTATATCATTCTACTAAGTATACTACTATGGTATGGTATTCTAGAAAACTTATTCGTTAAGTATACATATCTAGTACATATTTATAGATATCCTAATTCTACGGCTGCGGGATGCTATACGCCATCCACCCGACTTCCTCGTAGATATACATTTACTCACCTAATTTTGTCTTGTCCTAGCCGATTCCGACGGATGCCTTGCCCTCCTTCGTTGTCCCGAAAGCCTACACGCTTGTACCTACAAATCTAAACATATTGTATCGTATAAAAATCCAAATAGAAAACTAATAAGACGAGCGAAGCGCACATAGGTTAGAACCTATGATCAACACGTGCTAAAACAACAAAACAACCCCCGTCGTTGACGTACGAACGTCAAACGGCCGAGTCAAAACTCGAATATCAAAAATCAAGTTTTCAAATATCGCAAAATATTGGCAGAAACTTAGTAAAACAATTCAAGATTTTTCTTAAGGTGATATTGGACTTTTTAGCGTATATGGTAGTTTTAGTTACCTAGTGAGTGAGCTACAGACCAAACCCTAGACCCTAACTCCAAACTTCACCCGCAAATTGCGGCCATTTGCATTAAATCTGCGGCCAAGACTTCATGGTTTGGGCTCGGGCTTCTACAATGGTCTCTTATAGGTCTAAACAACTCTCTGTGTTCTTTAAAAAAATTTTCAGAGTCTCCAAGTCATTCCAGATTTCATTTGAACATCAATAGTCAAAGAAATTCCGATATCGGAAAACTCCAAACCCGTCTAATCCAAGAATTTCTCCACTACATCACTCTCTCCCATCACTAATGCACTTGTAATCACTAAACAACATCTTCACTACTCTTTGATCCACAAAAACTCACCCTAAAATTTTCCAAGTTCATAAAACATAACCTATTGAGCTCTAAACTAATATATGAGGTTAGGAAATCTAAAGACTTGATCAAAGATAGATGTTTTGTCTCATAGAGCAATTCAAGAAAATTCCTAGATGGCCAAAGCTTCCCAAAACGAAATCTTGATCATGCCATGTTGCTTATGATGAGGTTAGGAATAATTTTAATGAAGGAATGTGATGTTTTGAGGTGGTTTTGGGGTTGTTTGATAGTGGTAGAGGGTGGTGGAAGAGGTGGAGAAAATGAAGAAGCTGGAGAGGAGATGAAGAAAAAGATGAAGATGAGATAGCCAAGTCTTTACCAAAACTATAATCTCACTCTCTCTTACTCTCTCATGCCCATACCTTGGTGTTTTCTTGTCCCCTCTCTTTTTCTTTTCTTTTCTTTTCTTCTTAAAACAAATTCAAAATCATAATTAAGACAAAAATGAAAGTACTAACATGCACTCAACATGTTATGCACACAAAATATGGTTTAACAAAAATAAAACTAGGTTTAGTGTAGTAATTAGTAAAATACTAATTAAGCTTAACATAAACTTGTATGTAACTAATTGTATATAGATTTATAAAGGACCAAATCAATTAAATGCTTTCAATTATTTTCCAAAAATATAGGTATATAATTATACCATTCAACTAAAACTCAATTTCATACTTGTATAATATTCATAAAATTTATTATTTAAATTTAAAAACAGTATTTTATATTTTCTAAAATGTTACATCTCTTTTAAAGGAGGAGATGAGATCTTACCTCAAGAAAGAAGATGGAGGTTAAAAACCTTAGTAATTCTGTGAGGAGAGAAAAACTTATCATTTTATTATATGGTTGGGTTTAAATACCCTTACACATTTGCATATTATCTCTTGGGCTTTACAAAATTGACTTTTTATCTATTTCTTTACATTTTCGCACTTTAGTCATTGGGCTTTACAAAATTGGCTTTTTACTCATTTTTTTTACATTATTCCTACTTATTACATATTACATCTATTTATTACATTTTTCTTTTTTTTCTTCCTTAGCATGTGGGTCGGCTGAGCTTAGACCGATTTGGGCCTACTTGCTTAGGCTCGGGCTCACATGTTTGGACGTTGATTTTGACTTTGATCTTGACTTTTTCTTTGGCAATTGGATAAATTTTTTGATCCCAACAATAACTTAATACAAACCATTAGTTCTATTAAATGAATTTATTCATCAATAGTTCAATGGTAGAGCGGTCGCCTATAAAGAGAATATCGTAAGTTTGAACTCGAAAACCTTGTCGAGGATGAACTCGAAAGCTCTTGTCGACAGCCTGCAGTTGATGTCGAAGTTGAACTCCAACTCGAAGCCCTTTAAGATCTTAAGTCGAACTTGAAAGCTTTGTCGATAAGGACCGTCTTGAGCTAAGAGGATGCGGACGATGTCGAGCTTGAGTCGACGAGGATCGTCTTTGTTGAGGAGTTGAGCTGCCTCCTTTTGAGGAATGTGCCTTTGAGTGGATAAGATCAGGGAAATAAGATTAATTACAAAATGGGTCGGGTAAGTTGTAATGTTTTTTAAGGCAAAAAAAAATTCATAATAAGATGTTTTGGCAAGCAAACTGAAATTTCACCTGATATCTCAAAATTTCGTTGGCACGAAAATATCGGCCGATATATTCTCAATTTCGGAAAAAAATTAATTTTATAATTTTGTGTCGATTACTCATCAAAACCAAAATTTCGGAGAAATAAATCAGATTTCGGCTGACATTTAAAACACTAGCTACAACACAGTTTGAACATGCTTCAGTATTTTCTAGCTTGCTACAGTAACTTCCGGCGAGCTACGGTGAATTTGACATTTGCTATAGTAACTTCGTGCCTGCCAAATGTTCGATTGAGTGACTCAAAGGCCACTATAATGGTACCTCATATCTTATCTGTTTTTGAGATTAGCAACTCCTTATTGAAGAGTTTGGCTTGATTTGGCCTTTCTTTCACTTGAATTAAGGAACCGCATCGATTCGATTGACGACGACGATGTCACGAGGTGGAATTACTTCAATTTTTTAATATATTTTGTTCTCGAAGTGAGTAGACTATCAAAAATCGTGTGTGATTCCGTTTACATGCGTTGATATGGCCGGATCCAGTCATTTTCATATTTATGCTTGGATCTTGGGAGATCAATCACATGTTGTAAGTGAATATTGGTAGATTGATTGCATCATATTTACCTATTCACTGGTTTCTTATCTTGTTGAAGGACTATTTCTTGTTGCGATGGTATCTCAGAAGATTGATTGCTTGATATTTTTAGCTGATCTTTTATAGATGATTTAATTCATCCGATTTTATTAAGAAATTAATCTCGGATTGTTGATTGGTGGAGTGATTGAGTTTTGAGCTTATATCACATTTTTTTTCTTGAATTTTGGAAAATTGATTATTTTCTTAGTTGTGATTTCTATTTGAAGTTAGGAGAACTGCTTATTGATTGAGATCAAATTTCATTGATGAATTGATCTAGTTGCTTTCATTACCGAATTAGTTCGTTGAGGATAATTGTGCATTAGTGGATTGTTCTTGTGAGGATATATTGAAATGACGCGGAGTATGTCGATTGTCTCTTCATTACAAAAACACCATTAATGAAGGGTGAGATATAGAAACTTTGTTTCTTCTGTTCTCATCCAAATCCACGGCATGCTTATTGTTCGCATCTGATACTATTAATATTGCAACTGGTGGTCTATGGCTTCTCTTTTCTGCATTTATCATGTCCTTGGATTAGGAGAGTCAAATTGGTTGGGTCAAGTCGTAAATGGGTCGGGTCAAGCTTGATCCTTTTAAATATGGGTTCAGGTTGACCCGACCTGAATAACAATTTATGTCAATCCAAATTTGACCCGTGTAACATCGGGTCAGTCGACCCGACTTGACCCATTTATTAATTGGGGTCGGGTTAGAGTATTCCAAACTAACCCGACTTTAACTCTACCAGACCCGAATTAGAGCAAACAACACCAAACCGGCAACAAGGATTTTTAGTAAGAGTGTTTTAATCAAATAATTTTGAAAGTTGGTGTTCAGATATGGTTTGTTTAAAAGCTTTTAGTACTAAAACTTTGGAAAATTCATATACCCACCCATAAAATCCTCCAATAAAAAATTTATTCACAAACAAATTAAACCCAAATTCGACTAAAAGTAAGCAATAAAGAAGCGTATATACCCTCATCATTTGAAATGGGCCCGGAAAATAAAAAGGAGGAGAAATCTCATGTAATTAAATGGGTCGACCCGGGTCACGGCCATTGACCTGAACCTGCCCCGTTTATTAATTAGGTCAAACCGACCCTTATAAAAAATAAACCGGTTCGAGTCACTATTTTCGGGTTGGGTTCGAATCGGGTAATCGGGTTTAGGTATTTTTGACAGCCCTACTTTTGATTATTGATTCTGGTCTCAACTGATCATATTCCTGAGGAGACATGTATACTCTTTTTCATTTTGTCCCATAACCTTATGTGATTTGGCAGTGTTTTAAATATCAAATATCGGCATCAAAGTTGCATGAACACGGACACAGGGACACAGATACGACAAGATGTATAGGCGAAACGGTAAAATCCCAAAATATAGGATACTAGGGCATGACATATATACATAGTTTTATTAAACAGATATCAAACTAATATGACATAATTATATATGAAAAATATATCAAAGTTCTATAATAACATTAAATAAGAAAAAATAACAAGTCTAGCATTTAAACAAACACATCATAATAATAACATACCACTATATGTTTTTCTCAAATTTAACACCAATAATATCTAAAATATAAAATGATTAGATAAGTGATTAACAAGTCATATTTAGAAAGTTAAACATCCATAAGACACATTGATAACATACTAAATATGTGTAGAAAACACATAAGATGCGCATATGATACATTCTATACGCATTTGTATCTCGGGATGACTTTATATACTTTGTCACATTTATTGATGATTACTTGAAGATGACTTGGTGTTTTTTTGAAATCTCGAACTAAAATTTTTATATTTCAAAAGATTTATTCCGAAATTAAAAATTAGTCTGGAGTTTCCATCTACTTTTTTCATAGTGATAATGCTAGAGAGTACTTCAATTATCCTTTCAGAAGTTTGTCACAGTCAGATATTATTCATCAATCCTTTTGTCCTTAAACATCAGACCAAAATAATGTAGCAGAACGGAAGATTAGACTTCTGGTGATTGCTCGCACATTATTGATACATATGCGAGTCCCTCAGTATTATTGGGGAGATGCGGTCATTATCGCAACTTGTAATTGATCAATCTTATGCATACTTGTCCGATGATCAAACTCCACATGTTTTACTGTTTCCGACCATACCTCATTTATCGCTCCATACCAACTCGCTAAAGACTCACGAGGGTAGAGACTCAAGAGGGGCTTGCCAGAGTCGATGATCAAAGAGAAAGGGGTCTTGGGTTATGGTATTGAATGCTCTCGCTTAGAGGAAAAGTGAAAGTGAGAAGATGGATTTTTTTTAATTTTTAAATAGCGGACCCGCTTGGACCTGCAAAGTTTTTCAAATTGGCTACGGTTTTTAAGTCTCCAAGTTGAATGTCCAACTAGCAATGATGGTATTGACCAGTTACAGGAGAAAGAATGGCTTAATAACCAACCAAATCGAGTATCCATTGTGTTCTTGCTTTTCCTTTCTTTTAGCGTGTTAAAGTCGAGAAGTTCGGAAAGTCCAAAATCGCTGCCTCCGAAGCCTATGGCATAGTTTCTATTAGTGTATAGCGAAAGCATTATAGAGAATTTGAAGAGAATTGAAGATTAGGTTAGGTCCTGCTTGGGAATGGAGTTAAGTTTAGATTATCGGAGTTTCATAAAGTTATCAAAATTATCTCCAACATCCTTACTATGGCATGTTTGGTATGGATTCTGGAGTTCTCTAGTTATCTCAACTCCAAATTTAAGATAACTGGAGTTAGTAAACACCAAGCCAACCAAAGTTTTCTAAACTCCAAAATTTGTGAAGAAATCACACATTTTGGAGTTTAGATAACTCCAAACCAACATTTTGGAGTTGATAAAACTCTAAAGCCAAACACCCATCAAAGTAAAGTTTTAAAAATGAAGATAAGGCCCTTGAAAACTAGAGTTGCGTATCATCTACCTCCACTTAAACATAAACTCTAGTTTTCCTAGTTTCATTACACAAACATGGCCTTAATGGTGGTTAGTGAGTTAAACCCACCATGACCTATGAACATCTTCTGGCTTTAATTAGTACAAGGGTAACTCTTTGGCATGTTCTCCTTTGCCTCCACCTGCCGAAAATGAGTATCTAACTAAATCAACTACAAAAGGTTGCCAATTTGAACCGAATCACTTTTGGAATGACGTCATCACGAATCATCCCCGATCACATATCGGAGTCCACAACTCTCGAAAACTTTTGGATTCACTTGGACTTGTAAATGTCTCACCAACCTTTTTCAATTCAACTCTTCTCTTTCTCTTGAAAATTAAGGCTCTCGAAAATTTGAAAGTGCATTAAACCATTATTTATATATATTATTATATATTTATATGTATATCTTAATTTATATTTATATTTATCTAATTAAAATTCGATATAAAAACGTATCATGTATTCTAGGTTTTTGGAAAATTGTGAATCCGCGAATCTGTATGTATCTCGTATCCGTATCTGAACCAGTGCTACATAGATAAGGAGAAACAAGGCGAAATATGTGATAAGGAGAAACAAGGTAAATGACTAATTCCCGAGTATCAAGGGCCCAGGAAGTACCTACATCTATTTCTTGGTGTTCAGTATTTGTGGCACCTCATGTCCCACACCATGTCCCATTTTACCAAAGTTATTGCTAGCGGTTTTTGAAGGAAAAAGATTGTGGGGGCTGTACCAGTTATGTTTTAAATGTGCATTTTGTTGATCTTGAGCCGCCATGGCAATATGTAGTTTAGCACTCAACTTCTTCTGGAAGCATAAGCTCTAATACATATTGAAAGCATCATATTGGTTCCTATGGTCTCAGATCTTTCTAGTATCTTAGATCTTGAGTTTTCAACATACGCACATTGGGAATGTTTTATCTCTGAGATTGATTCCTAATGGGAGCTTTCACAAAAATCAATGGAATAATCAGACGTGGTGTAGTTATTGTAGTATTCATGTAAGATATGTTAATCTTGCAGTACAAAACATTTTCATTTCCTTTTGTGAAATTCATCACTTTGGTTTTTTTTCTTTTCTTTTTTCTATCCTGGATGTCAATGTGGGTTGAAGTAAATTTGAATCTATTGCATGCCTAGCCCTATACCTTGTAAGTTTTCTAGTTTAAAATTTTGTATTTCTGTTGTTGACGTTTCGAAGCATGAATCGTGAGGTTTTATCCCCCATCATCAAGGATCAGCGGGAACATCTAACATGGTGTTATTATAATGCAGTCTCTTGTTATTTCTTTGGCTGGAAATGAGCATTCTTTAGGCACTTAATCTGTTTAAATTGCCCATCAGCAATATTTAGTCCCATTTTGTCTAACTTAACATGCTAAGTCCCTTAAAGTAAATGCGAACAAGGAAGTCTTTAAAGGGTCTCATTGCACAAGAAATACAGAAATATTATTTAGAAATAATTTACTGTACAAAAAATTACTATTACCTCGACATGGATATAAACATAATGATTATGTTCTTAACACTATATATTTAATATTCTGATTTGGTTTATACAAGAGAGATCTGGTGGCGATAGCTTTTGGTTGCATTGTTGTACATGATGGAGGGCAGATATAAATTGTTATGCTCATTCTATGGGAAATTGGTAAAAAATGTTATTCCCATTGACAAGCAGAAAGTATATAATTCTTATACGGGTGTTGTTCCTTGACTGTCACTTAATTTAGGTAAATATTATTCTTCTTGACAGATTGAAAATGCTACAATATTCTTGTTTAGAGTGATGTTAGTAATTTTTAAAGTATTTTCAGAAGTCATGCATATCAGTAAAATAATTGTCATATGCAAAAGTGAAAGGAAATCCACAACATTTCCTGTAATTCAGTGAATTTGTGTAGAAAATAAAAAGAAATTGGAATATCTGAAAAATGCCCTTAAAATCATATTAAATGCAAATATTTTGCAATTGCATATGAACACCTTGCTAATTTTATGTAAAACACATGTTACAGTTATAAAACAAATTAACAATCAATAACAGACCAATATAAATGTCAACACAAATGATAATTGTAAAAAGCATTTGCTAGATGTCGCACAAGCATCAGCGATACCCAAATTGTCAAGTGAGATAACCATACCCAATGTTGATGGTTGAATCCACAAATGAACGGAATCACATAGGAGTATCTAATAGTTTACAATAAAATAATTTGATTACCAATTTATATTATTCCCCCTATAATAATAAGTTAGTATGGTTATTCTTAATTTCCTATAACTTATTAACATCTTAATGCCTTGTATGTTTTGCGGATCAATAACTTTAGTTTATAACTCATTAGTTTAGTATCCTGGCAACCTTCCGTTGCAATATTGTGAAGAATAATCCCATGTGAGGAAAAATGTTACTTTTCGTATGATTATACCTTTGATAAATGTAATGTGATATCAAATAAGTCTGAAATACGATTCGCCTTCTTTATTCTTATTTTGGATAATGAATTTCAAATCCTTAAAAGCTAAGCCCATATCTAAAATGTCATTGGATCCGATATAATGAGTTATCGGTGATAGTTGGACCTCAGGCCGATGTATTGGCTGATATTTATCGAAACGAAATCCATCTTTCTCTTATATCATATCATGCGGGGTCCCGATCCAATATATGGTCCGGCAGTTGAAACAGTCCCCCTTAAGCTACAATTAGATGATTATCACAAATACAATGAGTTCAAGGCATGCAACATAGGGGTTTAGATTTTTCATTGAGTTTTTGTTACTGTTTGCATGTTATAACTTGAATGTTAAGATTCCGTGAGAAGTAAAATTTCAAATGTGATCGTTGGCCATATGTTCTATATATGCCCCAGGACTCCTGGTGCTCATAGATATACATATCTTGTGGTTCTGCATGGAATACTTGGGCTAGTTCGTGTAAGTAATGACAATCTTCTGTATTGTCATTTGTCACACTAAGCAGCTAGAAAGAGAAAATAGTTAGTACGTGGTATTATGGTCTTAGTCTCTAGTACCTCCTCTTTCATATGATCTTAAAAGATGGCTCTTCTCACTTCTGGGCTGTTAGTTGGATTATTGGATCTGATCCCTCCTTTTAGTCGGTCCGATCATTTACTATCATGGGATCCATATCAGCAAGCCCTCGTGTTGATTACTCGGTTCTCATTCTCATATATTATTTGGCTTCATTCGTCGCAATCTCAACTAGAGGCAGCACACACTTTGGCTTCATCTCCAATAGCTTAAAAATTTATGGATCTTGGTATTGTCTTTCTTTGCCATGCCGGTTTCTAATGCTTTTACAGGGTTATTGGTTTTTGATTTGGGTGTTTTCTAGCACTTTATATTATGGTGTTATTGGTTTTTTGGACTCGGATTCGGATTTTAAAATCTAGCATTATTGGTTTTGGACTTGGATTTAGATTTTGAAATCTCGCATTATTGCTTTTGGATTCGGATTCGGATTTTAAAATTTAGTGTTATCGGTTTATTGGATACAGATTCGGATTGTACTTTAAAAATTAAAGTTTCCAATCCAACTATACAAAGTAAAGCCGTGATGATTGGGGAAAAATGTTTAAGAAGAAAATGTGGAGACTTCTATTTTGTGCTTGGATTTTGAGACTTGTTTATCAACCCTTGCAAATCCTAGAAACGGTTCCCTATCTCATTTTGTCTATCTTTGATTTATTTAATAATATATATTATATTATATTATATATTGCACCTTGTCAAATAACTCATCTACCTCCACTCCTTACCTTTGATGCTAGGGTTTTGCAATTTTTTTTCCCCTTTGAGTTTGACTATTTGTAGGCATGGGTTTTGTGTGTGATTTTTCTTCTTCTTTTGAATATGAAGTTATTTATTTATTGTTTTGATTGTGCAGAGAATTCATATACATGTTTTATTGACTGGATCTTTTATTGATTATGTAAATTTTTTATAAGAAGGTTTTGATCTATATTTTTTATCGGTTATATTTTATAACATTTTTTATTAATTAGCTAGGGCTCATTTTAATTGATTAATTTAGTCAAATCCATTTTTCAAATTAGAAAAGGTTACATACACCAGCATAAAGTATGGTCATAATTACACACACTCATCACTGAGATTCCCCTCACGAGCCACAGATTGTTTAAAAATGTCAATTTTCCATCTCTTGAGTAGACTGATTTCTTTGTAGAAGAGTAGTTCTATTTTATTTTATTTTTGTAAAATTTTGTTTACTTTATTGCTCGAAAGGCAAAGATTTTGAGTTTCCAGTAATCAAAGAAATGCCTCATTTGAGTTCAAGTCAAAATTATGATTTTTAGTTTAAAAATATTTTTTCTGTCTCTCTTGCTTGCTACAGGAATAGAAAAGTTTATTATTTTTCTCTTTAACTTTTGGGCGTTTGTTGTAATGTCAATTATTGATCAAAAAGCTAGAATGATGATTGACTTTTAATAATAATAGTAATATAGGATGACTTTTAATCTATATATATATATATATGAAAGGTTTTCGAGTTAAAACACAACCCAATTTTGATCTTTATTCTAAATAATGATTATTAAATTTGAAAATGTTATTTTTACCCCCCTTGTGGTGAAGCTGATTTCTTTATACAGTGTGTGTGTGTGTGTGTGTGTGTGTGTTCTAATAAGGTTTGGTTGTTTTTGGAGTCGAATTTGTCATTTAGTTGAGATAGTCAGATATCAAGATAAATGATGAGCTAGGATCACAAGATGTGTTAGAAATTGCAATTTTTTTGGAAGATATTTAACATAATAATTATACTATTTTTTAATGGTATAGAATTATTAACTATGTAGCTTATGTTAGGTAAAACATTTAGATAGATTTTTGTACATTTTAATAACTTTTTTGTTATTATGTTATATCGATAATAATTTGATAAACAATTAACTATTGCTTTTGTTCATTATTATTAAGTGCCAGTGTAATACAAAATAATTAATTTATTCTAGTTTTTGAAATAATAAATTAGTAATACAAAATTAAATATTAAAATTTTCCATGTCTTAAAAAGCGAGGTTCGAGGTTTTGGCCGAAACCACCGATACATGGTGGTTTCGTATCGGTTTCGGTGAGACCGATACGAAACCCGAAATCGATACGGAACCAACCATACAATATTATTTCGGCTGAAACCTTTAAAAACTTGTATTTTTAATACCATTTTTACTGTCATTGTGATCCTTATAGGCCTTCTTTGTTGGAAAACCATAAAAAAGTGAATCCAAACCCTATATTAATACTTATCTAAACACACTTTTTAATATATTTTGTATCATTGATGGATTTTTAAACACTAGGATCATTGTCTTGTAATATAGAACCATAAATTTAAGTATTTATTATATCTACACTTATTTATGTTGTATTACCGTCGAAACCGAAATTAGCGAAACTAACCGAAACCCAGCGAAACTAATAAAATTATGAGAAACCGAAACTGAGTTCTTGAACCTTGCTTAAAAGTCCCTAAAAATTTATCCAAGCAATTGTACAACTTGTCCAAGAGTCCAAGCAAGTCCATGTCAAAAGTTCATACTTAAAACCAAGTCCGACACAAAAGCCCAATCCATATCCAAATCCAACATAAAAATCTGAATCCGAAATTTTTTCCCAGTGTTGATGTGCTTTGATTTTGCACCCTTTAATAAAGATGGTTAAGGCCTTTTCCCGGAAATAGAAAAAAGCCCTCATGTTGTAATGCCACATGTTTGTTGGTGTGTGGGTTTGTGTAACCCCTCGCCCCCCCGCCACCCCCAACAAAAAAAGAAGAAGAAGAAGTGGGCGCGTGTGTGCACCACATGCCTGCACGTGTCTAGGTGTGTGCTTATACCAAATGCTAAATTTGGGGTGTGATGCATATCGGATAAGGTATATGCAAACCAAGGAATAGAAAAAGAAGAAGATTTCCTGCTCAAACATTTAGTTGCATTGCATGGGATTATTGATCGATATGTGAACATAAGAATAAATGAGATAAATCATGTGTGGTTCTGAATCTTTAATATAGGTGATTTGTTGAATTTAAATTTCTGAAGTAAACACCGAATTTCATGTGATTTTACCACCTTTTCACCGTTGAATTAGCAATGTAAAAAGTTATATTGTTAGTAAACCATTGATTTTGCACCGACTAATTTAACGGTGAAAAAGTGGTAACATAAATTCGGTGTATCCACGTCCTAGATGATAAAGTTAAAGATGATGGGTGCTGATCGTCGAATAAAACAGGGGAGGGTGTAGTTTTTCTGACGCCACCTGACAAAAAAACCTCCTAGGGCCTCTTTCCTCCAGCATTATATATATATATTTTTATTTTTTTGAAGAAGTGCAAATGCGTGTTTGAAATGTCCAAGAAGTAACTGATTTTGTCTCTGTATATTAGCATCTGTATATTAATCATCTGGATTCTGGTAGCTAAGGAAAAATATTAGCATGTGTATATAATCGTATCGGTTGGCAACATTACTCTGCAAGATTATTATACTATGATTGCTTTGATATAACAATGAATTGTCTGTTTTGAATGTCAGCAGGATAGTCATTTTGTGATGACGATTTTGCTCATAAGAAAGCTTGCAAGTTTCTTTTTGGAGGTTTCAGGACAATGTCATGTTCCATTCCTAATATGGAATAAAGAGGTCATCTAAACATGATTGTTGTATTGATCGAACCTGCAACTTCTCCCATCATCAGCAAACTCGTCAAACAATGTTGCACCTTCACTTTGTGCGTTGTTACAACACATCGCGCACGCAAAATAACAAAACTAAGCGGCAATAACTTACAGTCTTGTACCATTTTGATTATATTGATTCTAGAAACTACTTCTCTTATTATGTTTGTTTAAGTGCTCGGATTATGTATAACTTAAGGATGAATATTAAGCAATATGTATTAGCTTGATATTGGAACTTGCTAAAAGGAAATTGACAAAGGAAGGTGACCTCGATACAGGAGAGCAGAGTGAGGTATTTCACTGAACCCCTCCAATGTTGTGTTACATATGCCCTTTCATGATGCTGAGCTATTCAGTTCTTTCAACTCCAGTAACACATAGTTCTCAAATTGTTGATTGTCATTAAAAAAAAATTAAACTCGGTGTACGTGTATTATTATGGTTATTCCTACTTTGGTGTTTGTATTAATTGTAACTGTGAATGATTGTTATATGTTATGGTTTTATTGATTGAGTTTCATCGCCTAAGTTTCTGTTGGAAATTTTAGTTGCGTCGTTGCTCTCATTGGGAAAAGAAAATTATTTTTGCACGTTTTTATTAAATATGCAAATTGCTATCTAGAGGTTTTCTCAATGTTCATAACTTTAGGATTTACATCGATGCGTGTGTCCATTGTTTTCTTTATTTCTTTATTTTTCTCTCAGGTCAATACATCAATTATGCTCAGCTTGGAACCTGTGACGCACAAACGAGCAGAGGAAGTATTCAAGTATTCGTTTCTTTCGGCCTTATCAAGCATTTTGTTAAATTTGGTTGTAAATATATAGATATTTCAATTATTAAATACAGCTTTCTTTTTCATTTTATAATGGTGGGTTTGCATCATTGATTGATTGGTATGCAAGATTGTTTGTCATACAAGATGTGCTATTGTTAGTTTTAACATTTTGGTGTTTATGGTTTGGTTATGAAATTATAGTTTTACACCATGTCAGTCCAATGTTATTGTATTCATGGTTGCACTTTTATTTTTTCGTATTTCAAATTTTCAGTTAGGGATGTTAACAGATTCGGGCATGTATAGGTGTTATCAGGTCGGGTGTATATAGGTGTTACCGTATCTTGACTCGAGCTTGTTTGTGAGTATGGCTCATTTTTAGCTTGTTAACCAATATTACCGAAATATATCGATGCCAAAAAATAGAGAAACTCAGAATACTTTAGGTGTTTGATTATCGGTTTGGATATTTGTTAAGAGTTTACAGAACATATGTTAGGTCGACTATTTGTCAAATTGGAATTGAATATAATTTTTAAAATATATTTAATATGATATAATAGCCGAACTTGAATGTGCCATATTTAGCTTGAGCTAGGCTCATTAGCTAATTGGGGTTAATTTTTGGCTTAAGTATGGTCCGTTTATTAATGAACCGTATTTGAATGAGTTCATGGTGAGCCGAACCCGAGCCGTACATGAGCGATTTGGTTCAATTAGGACCCTTACTTCTTGATTTCCTCCGAATGAAAGGATTTTACCAACCATTTTTGGTAAAAGTTCATAAGATCGAGTATGAAATGAATATGGGAAGAAATGTATTGGATACAGGCAAAACATTATGGTTTAGCCAAATTCTACCATACATGAATGATGGTTGAACTATCAATTACCCTGATTTAAAAGTGGTTAGTTTAGGTCAGGAGGTTCTACCATACATGAATGATGGTTGAACTATCAATTACCCTGATTTAAAAGTGGTTAGTTTAGGTCAGGAGGTTCTACCATACATGAATGATGGTTGAACTATCAATTACCCTGATTTAAAAGTGGTTAGTTTAGGTCAGGAGGTTTTCACATTATGGCTAGACTAGCAATTGCATCGGCCCCACTATCGCACATAAAAAAAATGTTTCATGACAATATTTTATAATATAAGTATAAATGTTTGAATATTGAATCTACAGTTATACACAAACATTTATAAAAAAATTTAGAGTACGACATTATAATATTTTAGATAGTTATGTAGTTAAGTGATTATTTAAAAGAGCTAAATTAAGTATAGTAGTAAATTACATGTTTCATGATAGTAGCATCATCGAGTTGATATTCCATCCACCGCATATCACGGGTGCGAGGGTATTCATATTGTTATATTTGACTTGATATTTGTTATATTCAATGCACCTCATGTCACAGGTGCATCATTGCTATGATTACTACTTTAAGTTTTTATGTATGAAATATACCTTATATTTTCATATAGGGAAGTCTTAACCCTAACTGTCTTTCGTAATGATCCAGCGACCGCTCTGTTGTAGTTAACTAACCTACGATGATGACGTCTTCCCGTGGTCAGTACAAAGTTCATAGTCTAGGTTAAGTCGTGTTGTATTGTTTTTCTTTTATGTATGACATCTGAATTTCTGGAAATGCAGAGACTCATTACACCTACCTTAGAATAGACATATCTCCTAACCCCGCATTCCAATTTCAGCAAACTCAAGTTGCTAAAATATCTATAACGAGTTAGATATATTTTATTTCTAAATTAATTTTCCTGAAAAGTTATAGAAGTTTATCAAAATAGGATCCTAACAAAATGTGACGAATCTGGACTGCAGCAGAAACTATCTGCGTGGTTGTAGTAATATGCATAACTCTCTACTCGTTTATCGTAATCTATATTTTCTTATAGAGGATTGTTCAAGACTCACATACGCTAAATTTTCTGTCTAATAGGAAAAACCAGAATCTGGACCAAAACTTACCAAAAATATAAAATACTATCAGTGTACGAATTCTGAAAATCTGCACTGGCCCGCTTTGCGCAGTGTTATGAAAACTTCCGTTCCTCTCTCACCAGAAATCCAATCGAGGCAAACTCGGTATCGTTATTTACAATACTCTCTGAATTACAATTTATTTCTTGTATAAGATTTCCTAATTTTAAAACAAAACCATAGATTTCTGCATGCGAACTTATGCTTATTTCTGACCTGAAATTGAACTAGTATTACCCGCTTGTTCTATATACATAGAGACTTAGAATTGTATCTAAGACTTGATATGTATTCTCAGGAGTCCTATGACCAACTCATGAGTGGGCTCGTGTTTCCTTGCCCCTGAATGATAGCCTTGGGTCTATGAATACTCATGCGGTAGATTAGACTATCTTGACCTGAATCTGATATGAACCACTTGAATATCGTGAATCTAATGAATATCTTGAATCTCGTGAATCTTGTGAACATGACATGTACACTATATATATATATATATATATATATATATATATATATCATGGGGATGTGGTGTTGGGGTTAAAATTTACATCCTATTGACCAAAAGTCTAAATCAAACAGCAAACAAGTAGACTCAAACCAAATCAAACGGATCCTACTGTCGAATCCAAGCCGGGCCCATGCCCGAACACAAGTCCAAGCAGGTGGGCCCAAGCCCAGACCGGCCCCCATGCCAAAGGAATAATTATCAAGCAATAAATAGGTTTGATGTAATTTTCATGAATAAATGTAAAATAAACGGGCAAAATGCCAAATTTTGTAAAGCTCATGGCTCATATGCAAAAAGAAATAAGCACATGGGGATGGGATGAGCAAAATGCCAATTTTGTACAAGCCATGCATGGGGTTAAATGAAAAGATATAAGCCTATAAAAGGGCCCTCATGATGATTCGAAATTTAATTTGAACTAATCTTGATTCCCCAAAAACAAAATCTTAAGTTTTGAGCCGCTCTTTAATGCGCAAGTCTCTGTTTCTTTTTTCCTTTCTTTTTTTAAGTGCGCACATCAGAAGGTTTTGAAAAAGGGAAAAAGCCCCGTTTGATCTTCAAAAGTCAAAATTTTTGTGTTTTTGGACTGTTGCTTCATTGGGTTTCGACCCTATTTGCACCGTGCTAGGTGCCCATTTGGCTAGGTATGTATCCTGTTGGGTGCATATCGAGCCAAGTGCGCACCGGCTCAGGTGCACACCTTACTAGGTGCGCACTTAGGGAAGTGCACACCTTACTGGACCTTTTGGCTCATTCGGGACCCTTTGGCCCCTTTCACTCTCTCGCACCTTGCTAAGTGCGCACCTTACTAGGTGTGCGTCCTGACAGGTGCGCACTTGTCATATTCACCTCCTTACCAAGTGCGCACCTTAATAGGTGTGCATTTTGACAGGTGCGCACTTGTCACGTGCGTGCCTTGCTATGTGCTCACTTTGCTAAGTGTGTACTTGTCATACATACACTCATCACCTCTTCCGTTAGAAAAAAATTCTAACGGGGGGTTGCCTTGTGCCCCGCAAGGAGGCTGCTAGCCCCCTTGATCCCTAGCACATTATCCGGGTAGCGGGACCCCCGTAAAAAACTCTATGAGTCCCCCGATATGTTCGAAGCGCTCTCAGCTTGTTCCCCAACACAACTCGCACGTATCGCATATTGAGTTCGCATGATTTGTTTGACTTATTAATCGAAGATTCTCTTACTCCAAAGACGAGGGGTAATTAACGACAGCTTAGTTCGCAGCCGCCGGAGATTCGGATCCCCACAATCATTAAACCCCAGCCTAACCCAGGCAGGAGGAATCTGTAATATGACTGACAAGCGACGCGCATTCCTATCTCAATAGGGTGATGAAAAACACTCTACAGATTCTGACACACCTGGTGGGACCTTTTCTCTCTTTCCATATTTCGGGTTAAACGTTCATGTGAACTTAATCAACATACATATCGATGTTTATACTAAAATAATGCTCTTTTATCCAGCTTTCAAGCAATCAATTCTCAAAAAAAATGTCTCCAAGAACAAGCTCAGCTCTCGACACGACTCTCATCTCCTACGCGATGAAGATGGACGTCAGGAAGGTCCTCTCGGCCAGTCTCGGGCTATAGTGGAAGGAGCCGTTGCTACCAGTTGGTCATATTCTGTTCGTGCCAGCTAACACCATCCCGACTCCTCAGGCCCCGTGATTGGTAAAGATTTCACATGTCGTATTAAGTTTTAAAGTACCGCAATCAAAACGGGGTTGAGTGTAGCGAGACGAGATGAGTACGTGTCGTCTGCAGGGAGATGGTAGGTTTTTAATATTATTTTAACGAGTTAAGTCCGTAAAGTGGAGTTGGTTGTTATACTAAGTGGCGCAAACGATATATTCAAAAGAAAAGGACTTGTTAGGGGTAGGTTTAGGTTAGTTTGAGCTAGGATAAAGTTTGCCACTTCGTTATGAACCTAACTTGATATTGATGCTAAGGTAATCGGTAACAACGTGGATTAGGGAGCTTAAATACGCTATTTGTGATTGTGCGCTAAATCGGTCCTTCTCATTGTAGGGTTCCTAGGCACACCAATGAGGTCTCACAAGACATCAACCATGCCAATTTCAAATTTTACGGTGCCGAGAAACCCTAGACTAGATCGTTAACTAGAATTTTAGGCGAAACAAACAACTAGTTAACTGCTTAACTAATAAGTGAACGGAAATACGACCTTTGTAGATCCGGTCCTCCACCTCCATAGCTCCGTGATGAAGTCTCCTCGCTGTGATCATCGGATCCCGGGCTCTAGTGTCGGCTTCATCGGAGAAATGGGCGGGCTAGGTCGTTGACTTCGATGCCGAAGATGATCTACGTCGAGGCAACACAAGATCAAGCTCCAACTTCACTAAGCCATGAAACTTGTGAAGAAAACACCCTATACTACTTGGCAAGTGGTAGAGGATGAAGAAATAAGAAGTGGGTTCACTTTAGAATTGGATTTCTCACTCTTTTTCTCAAGATGCCATTAATGGTTGCAAGCTTTCTTCTTTGTTGAAGAAGAAGAAGAAGAAGGAAAAAAATATGATAAGTATTTTCTAAAATAGAAAATAAATGAATACTTATCATATAGCAACCATAGTTAGGTGTAGAGAATAAACCATGGTTAGTTTGAATGGTTAGGGTTAAGCATGAAGACAAAATGATCACTTAGTCAAAGCTTCATGAAGCTTCAACAACAAACAAAGAAAGCCACCATTTTCTCTTTATCATTTCAAAAAGAATAAACAAAATAAATAAATTAATAAGTAAACAAAACCCTAACCATTCATATAACCATGGTTTAATCATACACACAAACTCAAGTTAGCATGTATCATCAAACATGATACAAACAAGTGCACAAAAGTATATCACATATACAATGTGCAAATCAAGTGAGAAAATCCTTTTTAAAGTGAACCAATACTAGTTAATGCAAAGTAATATATCAAATATATAATTATGCATTAAATCATTAAATCAACACTTGATTTAACGATCCGGTCATATCGCATATAACCGACTAATATCCAATGTATCGGCTTATCGAATCAATCCTTGATTCGATAACTAGGTTATATCGCATACAACCAATCGATACATTAATCGCGAGAATGGAATACGGTATCACATACACGCATTATTCTCGGTCCCGCACATATCTCATATGCGCTCCTATTTCGTTTCGCTTGAGCCAGGAAACCTCTGTGTAGGACTCTAAAGACTCGTCAATACGCCGGAAGCAGGTGATGATCATATCAAACACCCATAAGCCGCAAGCGGTCTGCTAAACGTAACGGCCACCCGGGTATTGAGCGATCAGAAGATCGACGAGCAAGCCCGCTCACACTCCTGTGAATCCAACCAGTAACACTTACCGTACAGTCCGGTCTGTTCGTCTGATATGTCGCATATCTTGCCTAGGGGTGGTAAACGTCAGACCCCAGTAGCTCAATAAGTCGTGTCGATATGAGGTCTATAACAGTTCGAGAAACTACTGGTAACACTTACCAGTAAATCTCAGCAACCCTGGCCAGGAATTTCCGATTATAACCAATCGAACACAGTACAATATCAACTCCCTATACCGGGAGAGACGAATCCCCTCCTATCGCTCATTGCCTCCATGTGATTCGGGACTGTACCCAAAAACCACCGTTTTGCACGCCCTCTTGGACGTGGTAAGGTGGAAATCAAAGCACAGTGGGAATCACACAAGACTCTATGACGATCTCGGGTCTACAGACTAACCTGTACCAGTATCACCATAGAACTACCATCTGACGTAAGGTATAATACCATCTGGGAGTTCTCGGCGAGTCCGTCCAGTGTACCCAGTCTCTACTGATCACCCGTATATCATCTCTGATGTCAAACACCAATGGATATGGGATCATCCATCGCCCATCTGTATGGGTCGAGAAGGTATACGTACGCTAGTCTACTCTGGTATATCGATGCCCCGTCTCGATACACCCACGACTAGGGACCTTGAAGGATGTACTTATAGACTACCATGTCCCCACTAGTATGATCCGCATCATAGTCCAGGTAGTCAAGTACACATCCTAAGGGCTTTACCAACATGTAACAGAGAGACAATCAGTATACACGTTAAGGTAAAGAGTAACCAGATAGCATACTATCATGTCGAGCAAGAAAGTCCTCCCTATATATGTCCCAGCATCCACTACAATATACATCATATGTACAGTAATGGCCTCTAGGGCATACATATAACTAACAATCTCCCACTTGCACTAGGGCCATCTGTAGCAGTGGTTGTAGTATCTCATACTCAACCATCCCATAAAAATCTCTCTCTGGGAATAGGCCTTCGTGAGTGGATCCGCCGTGTTATCCTCTGAGTCTACTCTCCTAACCTCGATCACCTTGGAAATCAGCCATCTTCATGATCTGGTGATACTGCCTTAGAACATGTCTGGATCACTGATGGGACGAACGTTGCTTCGCATAAGCCACAACTCCATTGTCACACAATGGGAGGAACTAAGTTCATCTCATGAACAAATATACATCCAGACTGCCTCTTTGGTAGCATCTTAAGTAGCGATGTATCCAGCCTTTATCATCTAGTTTGCCACGGTATCTAGCTTGGAACTCTTCCAACATACCGTCCCTTTACTGAGGGTAAAGACAATGCCTATGACTGACATTCAGTCGTCCTTATCACCCTGGAACCCTTCCAGTGATTCTCCCCAGGATCGATTGATACCATCTCACTATATCTAGTGAGTATCCTAACATCCATTTACATCTATCTCATAGATGAAAACTCAGGATTTAGGAGGTATCACTTTGATCCTAAGTGGAGAATCCTTGTGATAAGCGGAGATTGACCGAGCGTAGCATAGGAAACTCCTTACTTATCAAGAGTATGTCATCCACGTACTCTACGAGGATCACCACCATACTCCCTACTACCTTTTTGTATATACAAGGTTCATCTACCATTTTGATGAAGTCAAACTCTTTGACTACCACATCAAAACAGACGTTCCAACTCCGCGATGCCTGCTTTATCCTATAAAGCATCTTGTGCACGTTTCCGCTGCTCCCACTGTTTACGAAGCCCTCTGACGTGTACTTATAGACTCTCTCTTCTAAAATATCATTTAGAAGAGCAGTCATGACACCCAACCGCCAGATATCGTAGTCATGGTATGTAGCCGTGGCAAGTAGGATCTGGATGGACTTAAGCATAGATCCTTAGAAAAAGGTTTCAACATAATCCATACCTGGTCAATGATGCAAACCTTTAACAAGTCTAGCTTTGAAAGTCTCAACTTTTCCATGTACACCAAGTAATCTTCTCAAGATATACTTGCTCCTGATGGGGATTTAACCCTTCAGATAAAGCAACCAAAGTCCATACTTTGTTGGTGTATAAGGATTCCATCTCAGATTACTAAGCATCCAGCCATTCTTACAGAGTCTTACTCCTGATGGCCAGCTCGAAACTAGTTGGGTCATCATCTCATGATGCAATCCTCGCTCCCACTGTCATAGAGAAACCGAAGTATCTCTCAGGTGGGTGAGGAAACCTACTAGATCGGTGGAGAGGCCGAGGTTCATTGGTAACTATTGAATCCTTTGGTTCTACCAAGTCATCAGCTGCAATTTGTATAGCTGAAACATTTCCAGTTCTACATAACAGATCTTGCCTCGGGCTTGTCCGGATTTTGCTTTTAGACATAGGCCGGTCAACCCCAAATCTTAACTGACTTAAGATATGGGCTCTTCCCTTTCCATATCACATATGAAGTGGTAGGCAACTGATTTGATTGAAACCCTATTCAATAGGTATGCAACTTCTCAAGTGCATAACTCCCAAAAGGAAATAGGTAACTCAGTAGTACTCATCATAGAGCACACCTTATCATATAGGGTGTGATTGCTCCGCCCCGATACACCGTTGTGCTGTGGTGTATACGGAGGAGTAATTCTGAGAGAGAATCTCATTCTCCTTTAGAATAGTCCAGGATTTCCGTGCTCTAGTATTCTCCTCCTCGATCACATCAAAGGACATAATACTTATACCCGTATTTGGTTCTCTACTTCTAAATTATATTCTGTGAATATCTCAAAAGGTTCGGACTCATGTTTCAACAGGAACATATGACTGAATCTTGAGAGATCATCAGAGAATGTAATGAAATATAAAGAACCGGTCTTGGCATGTGTAGACAGGGGACCTTCATACATCAACATGTATCATCCCAAGAGTTTACTAACTCTTTCTTTGTTTCCAGTAAACGGAGCTATGGTCATTTTATCTTTGTGACATGACTGGCAAGTTTCATAAGATGTAAATTCAAACTAGTTTAAATATGCATCTATATGTAACTTCGCTAGTCGGGTCGTATCGATATGACCTAGTCTACAATACCTCAAGAAGAATCCGTTCATTTCTGAACTCTTCCTCTTGTGTGTGTTCTGTATACTAAGAACTGTAGTTTGATTTAGAACATCAATGCTTTTAGATAACGTGCCTGAACCGATCAACTTTTGATATAGGAAATGTTCAAAACATTATCCAACAATACAAAATTTTATCATTTCTTTACTAATAAAGAGACTGATATGATTTTGTATATCAGGTTCGGTATCTAATAACATTCGTTCAGAATCAATGTATTTGTAATACAGGGTGACAGTGACCAACAGACTTGGCTGCAACACTTGCCCCGTTTTCTGCCTCATGAAACTTATCACCCGTTCTCAGTTCTCTACCTTTCTGTAGCCCTATATAATAGATTACATATCTGGGATCCTGATCCGGTATCAAATACCCAGGACGTAGAGGACAT
Source organism: Agapanthus africanus (assembly GCA_030015575.1). Classification (NCBI taxonomy): domain Eukaryota; kingdom Viridiplantae; phylum Streptophyta; class Magnoliopsida; order Asparagales; family Amaryllidaceae; genus Agapanthus; species Agapanthus africanus. The sequence goes on from CM057343.1 coordinate 479,234,288, forward strand.
TGAGAAACAGTTCTGTGTAATGAACACACCCGAAGATGATGCATCAACATGCACTTTCTTCGTTTGGGTGGCATGGGAATCTTGGTATTCCCCAATTTCCTGCTCTGTCTTATAACAATTATAAGTTGGAGCGGGACCAACGTTCCCCAGCACAGTATAACAAGCTGGTTTGGTCAATAATCCGTATTATTATCTTGATTAAGGCGTGACATGGTCGCTACCTGGAGAGAGAGAGAAGAAAACACTCAGCGTATGCTCTTGCAAGATCAGATTGGTTATTATTTTATCTAATCAGGATGGCTCCCACTGTTTTTATCAAATCTTCCTTCAAACCCTAAAAGGAAAGACTGGCCGGGATTAATTACACGCTACAAGTTCGCTAATCTTTCAGCCAGGCCAGTGTCGGTACTTTGAGGGAGGTCCCCCGTGCTTTCACACGAACCTAATTAATGTAAACCTCGTTTTCCCAGAGGCGTAACCCCATTGACACCTTTCTAGACACCTACTTGATCGGCTAATTGTAATATGTAAAACTCTCCCAGGAGTAACAATTACTCGCAGCGGGTATCGGGATCCAACTATCTCATAGAAGGTATGCAATCTCATTGCAAATTTCAACACTTAAAATTCCCGATAATTTTACCCCTAGCACCCTATGACCTTGACGGAGGTCAACAAACCATAGGCTACTAGTCAAGTTCAACCCGTCATTTCTTGATTGAATCAAACCCACCCGCACGACCCTTGACGGAGGTCAACAAGGCCGTACGACTACCCTAACCCAATCTGCATCAAATGCATAAGCAGATAAATACTAGTTAGCTACCGCACACTACGCCTTGACGGAGGTCAACAAACGTAGCACGAATACTAAGTAGGACTTATCTGAAATGACGGAGGGCTACGACAGGTTTTTCTGAAAACCTATTGCGTAATGAACTTGATATCGTTGCAGAATCAAATGGTTTTTAAATGGAATGTTTTTGAAGCTTTTCTAGTTTTGCTAAAGGGGTCACTCCCGGTGAAGGGATCGTCGGCCCTTTCCTCATCGAATAAGGTGCGGGATATATCATATATATCACTGTGCAAAGCAGAAACTGTAGAAGCAATCAAAAGACAAACCGAGGGTTGTAGCATCTGCCAGTTATTGCTAAAGGAGTCACTCCCGGTGAAGAGATCTCGGTCCTTTCCTCATCGAATAAGGTGCAGGATGTTCTTCAAGGAACACCGCGATGCAAAGCAAGAACTGTAGCTACCTGTTTTTATTTTGAAATTCGATTCCACAACATCAATTAGGTTTATTTTCTTTCATTAATCTCATTAATGAATATCCCATCTTTTAAGTCCACCTAATCATCACAGATAAATATAACGTACGCTTATGCCATCCGCATTCGCCTCGATGTCCCGTCTGCACCGTTAGGTTAGGTAACTAACGGCAGAGCGAGGCAGGGCTAGCGCGGGTGTAAAACATAAGCAACGTCTATATAATATATCATATATACTATATACTATCTATCTGAACAAATCACATGATCACATCACAGATAACGCAGCAGAAAATATCATATGAAATATTGGATATACTAGGACGTCCGTGTTTTCAATACGAGCCAGTATAAAACACGGATTCCACGGTCGTGATGAATAGCCAATCCCACACCCCTAGACCCCTACGAGAGCGGCAAGCAACCCTACCAATTCTAGGGTTAGGAGACCCAGACTCGACTCCACGAGTTGGTCTCCCACTGGACCCCAGAACTCGGTTACTTATGCTCCCCTCCTTGGGTTTATCCTAATGCGGAAAAGTAAATAATATACAAATGGTGACAACATCCACAACCTGGAAGTGCCCCAATAAAAGAATATTACATACAAGTTTTTACATGAATGAAAATGAAAAAACACTCGTCTCACATAAAACCCCCCCGGCTATTCAACCACGACGATCCAATATAACATATCCAGCAACACATAACATCACATGTCATCAACGTAAGTAAATATGCGCATCCCAATTGTCGTTGATATATAGTAACGAAACCGGCGATATCACATATTACACTTACGGCCACAGAAAAGAAAGTGTAAAACTACAACAGTTGGAATCCCAACCTCTTTAGACATCGCATGCCTAATCAAATGAAATACTTAGACATCGCATGCCTAACAATTATAAACCCCGCATTTTAGTCTCACTATCGAAAACACTTTTCAATATCGAGTCGGGCAATTCAACAAGATTCCCGGCATCCAGAACGAATGCTCGTCGCAAACTTTAGTGGACGGCCGCACCCCCGATACCGTCGACGAAGTGCACTAAGGCGGAACACCGCTGCCGCGAGCACCCGGACGGATGCTTTCGGCGACGGGGTTCTCCTACAGTCACTTGGTCGGGGCTATGGAGTGAGGCTGTCTATTAAGTTTACCCGGCGAGTATCCGCGTACGCTTCCCGATTGCGACGGACTTTTGATCACATCAAAATTCCGTGGCAACCGATCAAGTGAGACTAAACTGCTATGTTTATAACATTCATATTAGTTATCTCATAACTATTTGTGAATTCCAATTATTGTATCACATTCCGGATAAATAGAAAATGTTAAACTTTCCGATCGAACAATCGAACACCCAAGTTTTCCCTAAACAGCTCAACACATGAAATAAGTTTAAAAACATTCACTTCGTGCCTCAGTACCAACGGTCCAGCCGTAGAAAGGTCAAGCCAACGCCTCACATGTGGCACGCCGTACTGCCCCAAACCCTAAGGTTCAAAGGGCAGTTCAAGACGGTCACATAATCGAGTTAAGGTTTGTTGTCTTCTAGAGGGTCCATCGCGTTACTTGCACTACTTAGAACGTCTTTAAACTACGGAAAAGTCCAACAATTGGAAATTTCCCGGCAGGGGAAAAAGTTGGTATTTATATCCGGTCGAACTTTTTAACATATTCTAAAATTACCCGGAAAAACACGCTGACAAAATTAGACAATCCGATCGACACACCGAGTCCCCAATACAACCCAGAAAACTCAACTCTAGAGTTCAGATTAAAAATTCCCAGGAAAACCAGCACTACAAAATAGGAGTTACTGTGTAAAATTCATTGAACAAGGAGGCCGTACGGCCGCGGAACCGCCGCACGAGCCATGCTCGTGCCGCGGAACCGCGGCGGTTTGATGGAATTACGCGATCGAATTTCACAGTAACTCTTACAATCTCCTGCTCATTTTTCTGCATATTTTTAATCTGGAAAAAACCCAGTTTTTGAAAAAAGTACAGAGAGCAACTTTGGAGTTAGGGTTTCGGTTCGATCGGACTTCTAACTCCGTCTACGCATCGCCTAAGGCTCTAGCTAGGCTCTGATACCACTGTAGGGTTCCTAGGCACACCAATGAGGTCTCACAAGGCATCAACCATTCCAATTTCAAATTTTACGGTGCCGAGAAACCCTAGACTAGATCGTTAACTAGAATTTTAGGCGAAACAAGCAACTAGTTAACTGCTTAACTAATAAGTGAACGGAAATACGACCTTTGTAGATCCGGTCCTCCACCTCCATAGCTCCGTGATGAAGTCTCCTCGCTGTGATCATCGGATCCCGGGCTCTAGCGTCGGCTTCATCGGAGAAATGGGCGGGCTAAGTCGTCGACTTCGATGCCGAAGATGATCTACGTCGAGACAACACAAGATCAAGCTCCAACTTCACCAAGCCATGAAACTTATGAAGAAAACACCCTATACTACTTGGCAAGTGATAGAGGATGAAGAAATAGGAAGTGGGTTCACTTTAGAATTGGATTTCTCACTCTTTTTCTCAAGATGCCATTAATGGTTGCAAGCTTTCTTCTTTGTTGAAGAAGAAGAAGAAGGAAAAAGAATATGATAAGTATTTTCTAAAATAGAAAATAAATGAATACTTATCATATAGCAACCATAGTTAGGTGTAGAGAATAAACCATGGTTAGTTTGAATGGTTAGGGTTAAGCATGAAGACAAAATGGTCACTTAGTCAAAGCTTCATGAAGCTTCAACAACAAACAAAGAAAGCCACCATTTTCTCTTTATCATTTCAAAAAGAATAAACAAAATAAATAAATGAATAAGTAAACAAAACCCTAACCATTCATATAACCATGGTTTAATCATACACACAAACTCAAGTTAGCATGTATCATCAAACATGATACAAACAAGTGCACAAAAGTATATCACATATACAATGTGCAAATCAAGTGAGAAAATACTTTTTAAAGTGAACCAATACTAGTTAATGCAAAGTAATATATCAAATATATAATTATGCATTAAATCATTAAATCAACACTTGATTTAACGATCCGGTCATATCGCATATAACCGACTAATATCCAATGTATCGGCTTATCGAATCAATCCTTGATTCGATAACTAGGTTATATCGCATACAACCAATCGATACATTAATCGCGAGAATGGAATACGGTATCACATACACGCATTATTCTCGGTCTCGCACATATCTCATATGCGCTCCTATTTCGTTTCGCTTGAGCCAGGAAAGCTCTGTGTAGGACTCTAAAGACTCGTCAATACGCCGGCAGCAGGTGATGATCATATCAAACACCCACAAGCCGCAAGCGGTCTGCTAAACGTAACGGCCACCCGGGTATTGAGCGATCAGAAGATCGACGAGCAAGCCCGCTCACACTCCTGTGAATCTAACCAGTAACACTTACCGTACAGTCCGGTCTGTTCGTCTGATATGTCGCATATCTTGCCGAGGGGTGGTAAACGTCAGACCCCAGTAGCTCAATAAGTCGTGTCGATATGAGGTCTATAACAGTTCGAGAAACTACTGGTAACACTTACCAGTAAATCTCGGCAACCCTGGCCAGGGATTTCCGATTATAACCAATCGAACACAGTGCAACATCAACTCCCTATACTGGGAGAGACGAATCCTCTCCTATCGCTCATTGCCTCCATGTGATTCGGGACTGTACCCAAAAACCACCGTTTTGCACGCCCTCTTGGACGTGGTAAGGTAGAAATCAAAGCACAGTGGGAATCACACAAGACTCTATGACGATCTCGGGTCTACAGACTAACCTGTACCAGTGTCACCATAGAACTGCTATCTGACGTAAGGTATAATACCATCTGGGAGTTCTCGGCGAGTCCGTCCAGTGTACCCAGTCTCTACTGAGCACCCGTATATCATCTCTGATGTCAAACACCAATGGATATGGATCCATCGCCCATCTGTATGGGTCGAGAAGGTATACGCTAGTCTACTCTGGTATATCGATGCCCCGTCTCGATACACCCACGACTAGGGACCTTGAAGGATGTACTTATAGACTACCATGTCCCCACTAGTATGATCCACATCATAGTCCAGGTAGTCAAGTACACATCCTAAGGACTTTACCAACATGTAACAGAGAGACAATCAGTATACACGTTAAGGTAAAGAGTAACCAGATAGCATACTATCATGTCGAGCAAGAAAGTCCTCCCTATATATGTCCCAACATCCACTACAATATACATCATATGTACAGTAATGGCCTCTAGGGCATACATATAACTAACACTCATCTCTTATCCTTCCGTTCTTATCTCTTAACCCTCGCCTACGACAAACCACTTATAATCGGTCACAATTAGGAATCACCACTATTGTGGTAGGATATGGTGCCTAACGGAGCAGATTGCGAGTCGTTTGATCGGAGTTTCAATTACAAGTTATCTATTTTAAAGGAGATTAGCAAAAACATTTCTCCTAATCAAACCACCCCTCTCTTACCCTTAACAAGTGATTAAACTACTCACACATATTCACAAAAGAAAGAAAACAAAAGAGAGAGAAGAGTACATAATGGAAATATCAAGATAAGTAATACAAGAGAGTAGGAATACTAGGAACCAATATGCGCAAAAATGAAGTCTTCAATGATTCTTGGAGTCCAAATACATCTATGAAATCAAACACTAAACTTTAAACTTGCAAGCTCAGTTAAGAGATTGCAAGATAAAAAAAGCAAAAAGATCTTAATGAAATAAAAAATGATGGCAAGCATGACAGGAAAATTGTGCAAAAAGAATTTTGTATTGAATTGTGAATGGAGATGCAAACTAACGAAATTAATAACCTCCCCTTAATACTGTAAGCTCAAGAACTGAGGTTGCAAGATCAAGAGGAAGCAAAGAACTCAAGATTAACCAAATGTAAAGTACAAAATAACATCTAAATACAAACTTGGTCTAAAACTTGGACCCTTGGCTTGTTCTCTAATCTGCTATTTATAGCCAATCCAAGTACAAAAATAGAGTATACAATTGTGCTGACATGACAAAGTGGGGGCTACAGAAGAAAAATGAGCCAATTTGGATATGCTTGGGCCACAAATTGCGGCCGTATTGATTAAATTTGCTGCCAAGGTTGGAGTGGTGGGGCCCGTCTGTTAGTTATATGTATGCCCTAGAGGCCATTACTGTACATTGGATGTATATTGTAGTGGATGCTGGGACATATATAGGGAGGACTTTCTTGCTCGACATGATAGTATGCTATCTGGTTGATCTTTACCTTAACGTGTATACTGATTGTCTCTCTGTTACATGTTGGTAAAGCCCTTAGGATATGTACTTGACTATCTGGACTATGATGCGGATCATACTAGTGGGGACATGGTAGTCCATAAGTACATCCTTCAAAGTCCTTAGTCGTGGGTGTATCAAGACGGGGCATCGATATACCAGAGTAGACTAGCGTATACCTTCTCGACCCATACAGATGGGCGATGGATGATCCCATATCCATTGGTGTTTGACATCGGAGATGATATACGGGTGCTCAGTGCAGACTGGGTACACTGGACGGACTCGCCGAGAACTCCCAGATGGTATTATACCTTACGTCAGATGGCAGCTCTCTGGTGACACTGGTACAGAGTAGTCTGTTGACCCGAGATCGTCATAGAGTCTTGTGTGGTTCCCACTGTGCTTTGATTTCCATCTTACCATGTCCAAGAGGGCGTGCAAAATGGTGGTTTTTGGGTACAGTCCCGAGTCACATGGAGGCAATGAGCGATAGGAGGGGATTCGTCTCTCCCGGTATAGGGGGTTGATGTTGCGCTGTGTTCGATTGGCTATAACAGGAAATCCCTGGCCAGGGTTGCTGAGATTTACTGGTAAGTGTTACCAGTAGTTTCTCGAATTGTTATAGACCTCATATCGACACGACTTATCGAGCTATTGGGGTCTGACGTTTACCACCCCTAGGCAAGATATGCGACATATCAGACGACGAGACCGGACTGTACGGTAGTGTTACTGGTTGGATTCACTGGAGTGTGAGCGGGCTTGCTCGTCGATCTTCTGATCGCTCAATACCCGGGTGGCCGTTACGTTTAGCAGACCGCTTGCGGCTTGTGGGTGCTTGATATGATCATCACCTGCTGCCGGAGTATTGACGAGTCTTTAGAGTCCTACACAGAGGTTTCCTGGCTCAAGCGAAACGAAATAGGAGGGCGTATGAGATATGTGCGGGACCGAGAATGATACCAGTATGTGATACTGTATTCGATTCTCGCGATATATGACATTGATCGGTTATATGCGATATAGCCGGGTTATCGGATCAAGTGTTGATTCGATAAGTTGTTACTGTTGATATTAGTCGGTTATATGCGATATGACCGGATCATTAAATCAAGTCTTGATTTAATGATTTAATGCATAATTATATATTTGATATATTACTTTGCATTAACTAGTATCGGTTCACTTAAGATGGATTTTCTCACTCGGATGTGCGCATTGTATATGCGATATATTTTTGTGCACTTGATTGTATCATGTTTGATGATGCATGCAAAATTGGTTAGTGTAAAGAATTAAACCTAGGTTAAGTAAATGGTTAAGGTTTCTATTTATTTGTCCATTCATTTATCTTTTTATTTGGATTAAAATGAAATGACAAAAGAAAACAAAATGGTTATCATTCTTTCTTTCTTTCATGAAGCTTGATGAAGCTTCATGAAGCTTTGACCATATGACCATTTTGTCTTCAAGCTTAATCCTAACCATTCTTTTAACCTTAGTCATTTCTCTACACCTAACTATAGTTAATGTTATGATAAGGATTCTTTTTCTTTTCTATTCTAATTAACTTATCATAATATTATCTTCTTCTTCTTCTTCTTCTTCATCACATGAAGAAAGCTTCACTTCATCAATGGTGATTGATGAAATCAAGTGAGAAATCCAATTCTAAAGTCTACCCATTTCCTATTTCTTCATCCTCTACCTCTTTCCAAGTAGTAGAGTGTGTTTTCTTCACAAGTTTCTTGACTTGGTGAAGTTGGAGCTTGATCTAGTGATGCTTCGACGTAGATCATCTTCGGCATCGTCGTCAATGACCTAGCCCGTTCATTCTCCGATGAAGCCGACGCTAGAGCCTGGGGTTAGACTTGGACAGCGAGGAGACTTCATTGCGGAGCTATGGAGGTGGAGCACCGGATCTACAAAGATTGTATTTCCGTTATCTTATAGTTTAGTTGTAAACTAGCTCGCTTTATCGCCTAAACATCTAGCCAACGATCTAGTCTAGGGTTTCTCGGCACCGTATTTTTGAAATTGGCATGGTTGATGCCTTGTGAGACCTTTTGAGAGTGCCTAGGAACCCTACAGTAGTATCAGAGCCTAGCTAGAGCCTTAGGCGAAGTCTAGACGGAGTTTGAAGTCCGAACGAACCGAAACCCCAAAATTTCCATGCTCTCTGGACTTTTTCTAAAAACTGGGATTTTTCCACATTAAAAATTCTTAAAAAATTCAGCAGGGAATTATAAGAATTACGGCGAAAAAATTGAGTCATGAACAGTAAAAACCGCGGCGGAACCGCGGCAGAAGTCTGGCTTCTGCGGCGGTTCCGCGGCGAGATGATGACGTCATCCTCCAATGTTTGCACAGTAACTCTTATTATATTATGCTGGATTTTCTGGGTATTTTAAAATTTTATTCAAAAGTTGAATTTTCTGGGGTTGTTTTGGGGATTCGGTGTTTCGATCGGAGTATCAGATTTTGTCTATGTGGCTTTCCGGATAAATTTTAGAATATGTTAAAAAGTTCGACCGGATATAAATACCCACCTTTTCCCCTGTCGGGAAATTTCCAAGTGTTGGATTTTTCCGTAGTTTAAAGACGTTCTAAGTAGTGCAAGTAACTCGATGGACCCTCTAGAAGACAACAAACCTTAACTCGATTATGTGACCGTCTTGAACTGCCCTTTGAACCTTCGGGTTTGGGGCAGTACGGCGTGCCACATGTGAGGCGTTGGCTTGACCCTTCTACGGCTGGACTGTTGGTACTGAGGCACGAACTGAATGTTTTTAGACTTGTTTCATGTGTTGATCTGTATCGGGAAAACTTGGGTGTTCGAATGTTCAATCGGAAAGTTTAACATTTTCTATCTTATCCGGAATGTGATACAACAATTGGAATTCACAAAAGTTATGTGATAACTGAATGAATGTTATAAACTTAGCACTTTAGTCTCACTTGATCGGTTGCCACGGAATTTTGATGTGATCAAAAGTCTGTCGCAATCACGTAGCGTACGCGGATACTCGCCGGGTAAACTTAATAGACAGCCTCACTCCATCGCCCCGACCAAGTGACTGTAGGAGAACCCCGTCGCCGAAAGCATCCGTTCGGGTGCTCCCGGTAGCGGTGTTCCGCCTTGGTGCACTTCATCGACGGCGTCGGGGGTGCGGCCGTCTACTGAAGTTTGCGACGAGCATTCGATCAGGATGTCGGGAATCTTGTTGAATTGCCCGACTTAATATTGAAAAGTGTTTTCGATTTTGAGACTAAAATGCGGGGTTTATAATTGTTAGGCATGCGATGTCTAAGGAATTCATTTGATTAGGCATGTGATGTCTAAAGAGATTGCGGATTCCAACTGTTGTAGTTTTACACTTTCTTTTCTGTGACTGTAAGTGTAATATGTGATATCGCCGGTTTCGTTGCTATATGTCAACGACAATTGGGATGCGCATATTTACTTACGTTGATGACATGAGATGTTATGTGTTGCTGGATATGTTATATTGGATCGTCGTGTTTGAATAGCCGGGGTTTTTTATGTGAGATGAGTGTTTTTCATTTTCATTCATGTAAAAATATGTATGTAATATTCTTTTATTGGGGCACTTCCAGGTTGCGGAAGTTGTCACCGTTTGTATATTATTTACTTTTCCGCACTAGGATAGACCCAAGGAGGAGGGCATAAGTAACCGGGTTCTGGAGTCCAGTAGGAGACCAACTCGAGGAGTCGAGGCCGGGTCTCCTAACTCTAGAATTGGTAGGGTTGCTTGCCGCTCTCGTAGGGGTCTAGGGGTGTGGGTTTGGCTATTCATCACGACCGTGGAATCCGTGTTTTATACTGGCTCGTATTGAAAACACGGACGTCCTAGTATATCCAATATTTCATATGTTTCTTCTGCTGCGATATCTGTGATGTGATCATGTGATGTTCTGTGATAGATACAGTATATAGTATATATGATATATTATATAGCCGTTACTTATGTTTTACACCCGTGCTAGCCCTGCCCCGCTCTGCCGTTAGTTACCTAACCTAACGGTGCACGAGGGGACATCGAGGCGAATGCGGATGGCATAAGTGTACGTCGTATTTATCTGTGATGTTTAGGTACTTACATGATGGGACTTCATTAATGTGATTATTGAAATAAAAGAAACCTAAGATGTTGTAGAATCGAATTTCAAAATAAAACAGATAGCTACAGTTCTTGCTTTGCACAGCGGTATATATGATATATCCTGCACCTTATTCGATAAGGAAAGGACCGAGATCCCTTCACCGGGAGTGACTCCTTTAGCAATAACTGGCAGATGCTACGCACTCGGTTTGTCTTTTGATTGCTTATAAGAGTTTTTGCTTTGCACAGTGATATATATGATATATCCCGCACCTCATTCGACGAGGAAAGGACCGACGATCCCTTCACCGGGAGTGACTCCTTTAGCAAAACTAGAAAAGCCTCAAAAGCACTCCATTTTTAAAATCATTTGATTCTACAACGATATCGAGTTCATTACGCAATAGGTTTTCAGAAAAACTTGTCGTAGCCCTCCGTCATTTCAGATAAGTCCTATTTAGTATTCGTGCTACGTTTGTTGGCCTGCGTCAAGGCGTAGTGTGCGGTAGCTAACTAGTATTTATCTGCTTATGCATATGATGCAGATTGGATTAGGGTAGTCGTGCGACTTTGTTGGCCTGCGTCAAGGGTCGTGCGGGTGGGTTTAATTCAATCAGGAAATGACGGGTTGAACTTGACTAGCGGACTATGGTTTGTTGGCCTGCGTCAAGGTCATAGGACGCTAGGGGCAAAATATTATCGGGAATTTCAAGTGTTGAAATTTGCAATGAGATTGCATACCTTCTATGAGATAGTTGGATCCCGATACCCGCTGCGAGTAATTGTTACTCCTGGGAGAGTTTTACACATTACAATTAGCCGATCAAGTAGGTATCTAGAAAGGTGTTAACGGGGTTACGCCTCTGGGAAAACGAGGTTTACATTAATTAGGTTCGTGCGAAAGCACGGGGCACCTCCCTCAAAGTACCGACACCAGCCTGGCTGAAAGATTGGCGAACTTGTAGTGTGTAATTAATCCCGGCTAGTCTTTCCTTTTAGGGTTTGAAGGAAGATTTGATAAAAAGCAGTGGGAGCCATCCTGATTAGATAAAATAATAACCAATCTATTCTTGCAAGAGCGCACGCTGAGTATTTTCTTCTCTCTTTCTCCTGGTAGCGGCCATATCACGCCTTAATCAAGATAATAATACGGATTATTGACCGAACCCGCTTGTTATACTGAGCTGGGGAACGTTGGTCCCACTCCAACTTATAATTGTTATAAGACAGAGCAGGAAATTGGAGAATACCAGATTTCCCGTGCCGCCCAAACGAAGAGAGTGCATGCTGATGCATCATCTTCGGGTGTGTTCATTATACAGAACTGTTTCTCAATGTCCTTTACGTCTTGGGTATATGATACCGGATCAGGATCCCGCATATGTAATATGTTACATGGGCTACAGAAAGGTAAAGAACTGAGAACGGGTGATAAGTTTCATGAGGCAGAAAACGTGGCAAGAGTTGCAGCCAAGTCTGTCGGTCACTGTCACCCTGTATTACCGATACATTGATTCTGAACGAATGTTATTAGATACCGAACCTGATATACAAAATCATATCAGTCTCTTTATAAGTAAAGAAATGATAAAATTTTGTATTGTTGGATAATGTTTTGAACATTTCCTATATCAAAAGTTGATCGGTTCAGGCACGTTATCTAAAAGCATTAATGTTCTAAATCAAACTACAATTCTTAGTATATGGAACACACACAAGAGGAAGAGTTCAGAAATGAACGAATTCTTCTTGAGGCATTGTAGACTAGGTCATATCAATGCGACCCGACTAGCTAGAGTTACATAAAGATGCATATTTAAAAGAGTTTGAATTTACATCTTGTGAAACTCGCCAGTCATGTCACAAAGATAAGATGACCATAGCTCCGTTTACAGGAAACAGAGAAAGAGTTAGTGAACTCTTGGGATGATACATGTTGATGTATGTAAGGTCCCCTGTCTACACATGCCAAGACCGGTTCTTTGTACTTCATTACGTTCTCTGATGATCTCTTTAGATTCAGACATATGTTCCTGTTGAAACATAAGTCCGAACCTTTTGAGATATTCACAGAATATGATTTAGAAGTAGAGAACCAAAATATGTGTATAAGTATTATGTCCTTTGATGTGATCGAGGAGGAGAATACTTGTGCATGGAATTCCTGGACTATTCTAAAGGAGAATGAGATTCTCTCTCAGCATTACTCCTCCGTATACACCATTGCACGATGGTATGTCGGGGCGGAGCAGATACACCCTATTTGATATGGTGTGCTCTATGATGAGTGCTACTGAGTTACCTTTTTCCTTAGGGGGTTATGCACTTGAGAAGTTGCATACCTATTGAATAGGGTTCCAATCAAATCAGTTGCCTACCGCTTCATATGTGATATGGAATGGGAAGAGCCCATATCTTAAGTTAGTTAAGATTTGGGGCTGTCCGGCCTATGTCTAAAAGCAAAATCCGGACAAGCTCGAGGCAAGGTCTGTAATGTACAACTGGAAAGGTTCCAACTATACAATTTGCAGCCGATGATTTGATAAAACCAAAGGATTCAGTAGATTCCAACGAACCTCAGCCTCTCCGCCGATCTAGTAAGGTTCCTCACCCACCTGAGAGTTACTTCGGTTTCTCTATGACAGTGGGAGCGAGGATTACATCATGAGATGGTGACCCAACTAAGTTTCGAGCTGGCCATCAGGAGTGAGACTCTGTAAGAATGCCTGGATGTTTATCGATCTGAGATGGAATCCTTATACACCAACAAAGTATGGACTTTGGTTGCTATATTTGAAGGGTTAAATCTCCATCAGGAGCAAGTATATCTTGAGAAGATTACTTGGTGTACATGGAAAAGTTGAGACTTTCAAAACTAGACTTGTTAAAAGTTTGCATCATTGACCAGGTGCGGATAATGATGAAACCTTTTCAAGTAGCTATGCTTAAGTCCATCCAGATCCTACTTGCCACGGCTACATACCATGACTACGATATCTGGTGGTTGGGTGTCATGACTGCTTTTCTAAATGATGTTTTAGAAGAGTGCGTCTATAAGTACACAGCCAGAGGGCCTCGTAGACAGTGGGAGCAGCGGAAACGTGTGCAAGATGCTTTATAGGATTAAAGCAGGCATCGCGGAGTTGGAACATCTGTTTTGATGGATTAGTCAAAGAGTTTGACATCATCAAAATGGTAGATGAACCTTGTATAAACAAAAAGGTAGTAGGGAGTATGGTGGTGATCCTCGTAGAGTACGTGGATGACATACTCTTGATAGGGAAGGAGTTTCCTATGCTACGCTCAGTCAATCTCCGCTTATCACAATGATTCTCCATATAGGATCAAAATGATACCTACTAAATCCTGGATTTCGGATCTATGAGATAGATCTAATTGGATGTTAGGATACTCACTAGCAGTAGTGAGATGGTATCAATCGATCCTGGGGAGAATCACTGGAAGTGTTCCAGGGTGATGAAGACGACTGAATGTCAGTCGCAGGCATTGTCTTTACCCTCAGTAAAGGGACGGTATGTTGGAAGAGTTCCAAGCTAGATACCGTGGCATACTAGACAATAAAGGATGGATACATCGCTACTTAAGATGCTACCAAAGAGGATGTTTGGGTGTATATTAGTTCATGAGATGAACTTAGTTCCTACCATTGTGTGACAATGGAGTTATGGCTTATGCCAAGGAACGCAGGTCCCATCAGTGATCCAGACATAATCTAAGGCAGTATCACCTGATCATGGAGATGGTTGATCTCTAAGGGATCGAGGTTAGGAGAGTAGACTCAGAGGATAACACGGCGGATCCACTCACGAAGGCCTATTCCCAGAGAGAGACTTTTATGGGATGGTTGAGTATGAGATACTACAACCACTGCTACAGATGGCCCTAGTGCAAGTGGGAGATTGTTAGTTATATGTATGCCCTAGAGGCCATTACTGTACATTGGATGTATATTGTAGTGGATGCTGGGACATATATAGGGATGACTTTCTTGCTCGACATGATAGTATGCTATTTGGTTGATCTTTACCTTAACGTGTATACTGATTGTCTCTCTGTTACATGTTGGTAAAGCCCTTAGGATGTGTACTTGACTATCTAGACTATGATGCGGATTATACTAGTGGGGACATGGTAGTCCATAAGTACATCCTTCAAAGTCCCTAGTCGTGGGTGTATCGAGACGGGGCATCGATATACCAGAGTAGACTAGCGTATACCTTCTCGACCCATACAGATGGGCGATGGATGATCCCATATCCATTGGTGTTTGACATCGGAGATGATATACGGGTGCTCAGTGCAGACTGGGTACACTGGACGGACTCGCCGAGAACTCCCAGATGGTATTATACCTTACGTCAGATGGCAGTTCTCTGGTGACACTGGTACAGAGTAGTCTGTTGACCCGAGATCGTCATAGAGTCTTGTGTGGTTCCCACCGTGCTTTGATTTCCATCTTACCACGTCCAAGAAGGCGTGCAAAACGGTGGTTTTTGGGTACAGTCCCGAGTCACATGGAGGCAATGAGCGATAGGAGGGGATTCGTCTCTCCCGGTATAGGGGGTTGATGTTGCGCTGTGTTCGATTGGCTATAACAGGAAATCCCTGGCCAGGGTTGCTGAGATTTACTGGTAAGTGTTACCAGTAGTTTCTCGAATTGTTATAGACCTCATATCGACATGACTTATCGAGCTATTGGGGTCTGACGTTTACCACCCCTAGGCAAGATATGCGACATATCAGACGACGAGACCGGACTGTACGGTAGTGTTACTGGTTGGATTCACTGGAGTGTGAGCGGGCTTGCTCGTCGATCTTCTGATCGCTCAATACCCGGGTGGCCGTTACGTTTAGCAGACCGCTTGCGGCTTGTGGGTGCTTGATATGATCATCACCTGCTGCCGGAGTATTGACGAGTCTTTAGAGTCCTACACAGAGGTTTCCTGGCTCAAGCGAAACGAAATAGGAGCACGTATGAGATATGTGCGGGACCGAGAATGATACCAGTATGTGATACTGTATTCGATTCTCGCGATATGTGACATTGATCGGTTATATGCGATATAGCCGGGTTATCGGATCAAGTGTTGATTCGATAAGTTGTTACTGTTGATATTAGTCGGTTATATGCGATATGACCGGATCATTAAATCAAGTCTTGATTTAATAATTTAATGCATAATTATATATTTGATATATTACTTTGCATTAACTAGTATCGGTTCACTTAAGATGGATTTTCTCACTCGGATGTGCGCATTGTATATGCGATATATTTTTGTGCACTTGATTGTATCATGTTTGATGATGCATGCAAAATTGGTTAGTGTAAAGAATTAAACCTAGGTTAAGTAAATGGTTAAGGTTTCTATTTATTCGTCCATTCATTTATCTTTTTATTTGGATTAAAATGAAATGACAAAAGAAAACAAAATGGTTATCATTCTTTCTTTCTTTCATGAAGCTTGATGAAGCTTCATGAAGCTTTGACCATATGACCATTTTGTCTTCAAGCTTAACCCTAACCATTCTTTTAACCTTAGTCATTTCTCTACACCTAACTATAGTTAATGTTATGATAAGGATTCTTTTTCTTTTCTATTCTAATTAACTTATCATAATATTATCTTTTTCTTCTTCTTCTTCATCACATGAAGAAAGCTTCACTTCATCAATGGTGATTGATGAAATTAAGTGAGAAATCCAATTCTAAAGTCTACCCACTTCCTATTTCTTCATCCTCTACCTCTTGCCAAGTAGTAGAGTGTGTTTTCTTCACAAGTTTCTTGACTTGGTGAAGTTGGAGCTTGATCTAGTGATGCTTCGACGTAGATCATCTTCGGCATCGCCGTCGATGACCTAGCCCGTCCATTCTCCGATGAAGCCGACGCTAGAGCCCGGGGTTAGACTTGGACAGCGAGGAGACTTCATTGCGGAGCTATGGAGGTGGAGCACCGGATCTACAAAGGTTGTATTTCCGTTATCTTATAGTTTAGTTGTAAACTAGCTCGCTTTATCGCCTAAACATCTAGCCAACGATCTAGTCTAGGGTTTCTCGGCACCGTATTTTTGAAATTGGCATGGTTGATGCCTTGTGAGACCTCTTGAGAGTGCCTAGGAACCCTACACCGTCTTGTTGTGGTGATCTTCTATCTTCAATATCATCTCTCTATATTTGCAATTTCTTTAAATTATTATCTGAGTGATATCTGGAGTATTGGAGGGAAAATGCAACTTTTGAATCCATCACATCACAACTTTATCTCACACTCATCATTTGTGCCCACTTGCTCATCCACTTGCCCACTTGATTAACTTGAGTTCACACCACCTCATGGCAGCCCCACTTAGTTCATGTACCAAAAGTGTTGTGTTCACACTTGTGAAAATGTTTGCACAACATGTTGGACCATTTGTATAAAAAAGTTATGCACACTTGTTTTGTTGCAAAATCTCTTTGAATAAAGATCAGCTATTTTCTCTGGTTGCAGTGTCAGATCACAAATGTCGTATTCGTTCGTTTTGAGTGTATTTCCAGTGTTCCTGTCACGAATACCTGTATCATGTACTTATTGAGCAGACACGGGTTAATAGCACCGATATTTACAAAAATGGCAACGAATGAGCGGTATTAAAATGCAGTTTTTCGTGATGAGCACCCCGGTAACAGATAAGCCGGCCTCGAAAGGTAGGAGGCCAAATGTGGTGATCTCGAAGGTACCACAACCTGAGCACAAATCTGTTTCCGAAAGACTCTCCGTTGCTCTAGCTGGGGCAAGGCCATCAACACTAACAAAGCACTAAGACATCTCGGGCAAGCTCCAGCGGTACCCTTGACAACTGCTCGATCGGGTATCTTCTCTAACCTCCCTGTCAATCGACTTACGATGGCTTCTTGGATAACGGATGCCCGCTAAGCTCTCAAAATCGAGAAGCTAAGACATAAAAGGCTCAGATACAGAGCCAACAAAAGGGCTAGGGCTTCTATTAGGCTGAACTTCATGAGATTCCAAGAATAGGGTTACCCCGCAACAACAGCTGAATCGGTTATAAAGCTCGCTAACTCTTTTGAACTGCTGAAATTGGTTCAGAAGAATGCCATGACCATAAGAGTCAAGAAAACTGCGATTCGGACAACGCCATCCAAGGACCCAGCTAGGCCAACCTATTAGGAATATGTATGCCCTAGAGGCCATTACTGTAAGTTATAGTGGATGCTTGGACATATATATAGAGGACTTTCTTTCTCGACATGATAGTATGCTATCTGGTTGCTCTTTATCTTAACATGTGCACTTGTATTATTATATTGTCTCTCTAATACTTGTTGATAAAGCCCTTAGGATGTTAGCTTGACCACCAAGACTATGATGCAGATCATACTAGTGGGGTTTATGTACACATCCTTTAATCGTTCCTAGTTGAGAGAGTATCGAGACAGGGCATCGATATTCCAGAGTAGACTAGTGTGTACGTTTCTTGACCCTGTATGGGGCGATGGTTGATCCCATAAACATTTGTGTTTGACATCAAAGATTGTACACAGGTACTCATTAGAGAATGGGTACACCGAACATGACTCGTTGAGAACTTCTAGATGGTACCATACCTATCGTCAGATAGCAGTTCTTTGGTGACACTTGTACATGTTAGTTTGTAGACCTAAGATTTTCATAGTGTCTTGTGTGGTTTCCACTGTGCTTTGATTTCCTCCCTACCACGGCTCAAAGGAGTCGTGCAAACAGGTGGATTTTGGGTACAGTCCCGAGTCACATAGAGGCAGTGAGCGATAGGAAGGGTTTCGTCTCTCCCGGTATTAGGAGTTGATGTTGCGCTATACTCGATTGGCTATAACAGCAAGTCCCTGACCAGGGATGATGAGATTTTCTGGTAAGTGTTATCAGTAGTTTCTTGAACGGTTATAGGCCACATATCGGCATAACTTATCAAGTTACCGGGGTCTGACGATTCCATATATGCGACATATCAGACGAAGAGACTGGACTGTACGGTAAGTATTACTTATAGGCTTTACAGGAGTTTGGACAAGCTTACTTGTTAATCTTCTATTCGCTCAATACCTGGGTAGCCGTTATGTCCAGCTATTACCGCTGACGGCTTGTAGGTATCTGATATGATCATTACCTATTGCTGGCGTATTGACGAGTCTTTAGAGTCATATATAGAGGTTTCCTAGCTCAAGCGAAACAAAGTAGGGCACATATGGGGATATGTGCGGGAGCTTGATTAAATACGAGTATGTGATACCGTATTCTAATCTTGCGATATTTGATATCGGTTAGGTTATATGTGATATAACCGGATTATTGAATCAAGTGTTGATTCAATGATTTATTATATGTTATATATTTGATATTGGTCGGTTGTATATGATATGACCGGATTATTGAATTAAAGAAGTCGGATAGCGCCCTTTGAACATGGCGCTGGTTAGCCCCTCTAACTTTCCAAGAACCGGCGTTGATTTGATATTGTGTATTAAATATTAGTCGGTTATATGTGAAATAACCGGGTTATTAAATCAAGTGTTGATTTGATAATATGATATACATATAAATGATATTAGTCGGTTATATAAGATATAACCGGATTATTGAATCAAGTGTTGATTTAATAATTTGATATAATACATATACATTAACTAATATAATTGCTCACTGATGATTTTCTTCTCTTTAAATACATTTAATATATATGTGATATATATTTATATATGTATTTAGTTATTGTGTTATGTTAGATGATACATAGAACATGGGTGCATGAGACTCACACTAGGGTTTAAAATTATTGTGATGATTTGTATTTAAAGGAAAATTGAAAATGAGTGGAAAATAAGTCATGACTTGGATGCTTGTAGAAGTTTTGAGAAGCCATGACTCATCCTCTCTTTTTGTCTGACTCTAGATATTTATTCATCACAACCTTATCTTGAGCTCAAGGGTTCACTCTTATTTTTGATCATAACATTTTCTCTCACTCACCTAAGTTTCAAGTGAGCTCTTTAGGGTTTTTCTTCAGTTGAAAAAAGAGAGAGGAAAATATTTCTAAAGTGAGCAAAATTCCTACTTCATCAACCTATACTATCCTAGCCCTTTAGTATAAGTTGTTTGCTTCACTAATACTTTGATTAGTGAAGAGATAACTTGGGTTATAGAGACTTCAAGGTGGATCATCTTCGGCTTCGAAGATCACTTTGCAAGCTCGGTCTTTTCTTCAAGTGGAGCTAAGAAGAGTTCTAAGGACTACTACTTAGAGCTATAGAAGTGAAGGACTTGGTCTACAAATGTTGTAATCCTCTTCACTTAGTTATAGAACTAGTTAGCTTGCATAAAACCCTAATTCTCTAGTTAGATTTTAGGTTAGTATAGCTTAGCATTCTAGATTTTTTAAAATTGCTTACTTGATGCTTGTATAAACCTATTGGAGGTGCTATGACATACTTTCATGGTATCAGAGCCAAGCTGGAGCATTAGGAGAAATCTAGATGAAGTTAAAGTGTTCGATCGAAGTTCAAAACCCGTATTTTTCATAGTTTTTGTACACTTTTTCAAAAGCTGATATTTTACAGATTAAAAATATTCAGAAAATCATGCAGGTAATTTAATGGAGCACCAAGAAATACGAGGGCCTAACTCAACAAAATGGCCGCGGAACCGCCGCAAAACCTAGGGTTTAGCCGCGGTTCTTCCACTACTTTAGTGAGTTGAGGACTCATGTTACTTGTGCCGCACCATTGTGATATTTTGGATTTTTTGGGTATTTTTACTAAGGCCCAAGTTGTTGAGGTCTCTGTGATTTGTGGGATTTTGTAATATCGATCGAAATTTTTAACATCGTCTAAATAGTTTTGATATGTGATACAATTTTTCAAATCCACATTAATTAGTTTTGTGAAAACTAGTTTGCGATTTGTAAATCTACCATTTTAGTCTCATTTGATCGATTGCCATGGAGTTTCGATTCGGATCAAAACTCCATCGCAATCTCGTATCGTACGCGAATAGTCGCTGGGAAACACTACTAGATAACCACGCCCCATAGCCCTGGCCAAGTGACTATAGGAGAACCCCGTGGCCAAAAGCATCCACTTGGGTGCTTGCGGCCGTGGTGTTCCGCCCAAGTACACTTCGTTGACGACATCGGGGGTGCGGCAATCTACTAAAGTTCCTAACGAGTATTGAATCATTTTATCGGGAATCTTGTTGAATTACCTGACTTATTATTGAAAAGTGTTTTCAATTCGAGATTTAAATGCAAGGTTTATAAGTTAGGCACGAAATCTGGAATATAAGATATTCCGGGTTCATGATGTCTAAGGTATATGCGGATTCTAATTATTGTAGTTTCCATTTCTTTTCAATGACCGTAAGTGTAATATGTAGTGTATTCCCGATCTCGTTGCTATACGTCAACGACATTAGGGATATGCATATTTACTTACATTGATGACATTGTGATATGTTATATTGGATCGTCGTGATTGAATAGCCGCGGGGTTTGCGTAAGATGAGAGTTTTTCTATTTTCATTCATGTAAATTTGTATGTAATATTCTTTTGTTGGGACACTTCCGGGTTGAGGTTGTTGTTTCCATTGATGTATATTATTTACTTTTCCGCATTAGGATAGACCCAAGGCGAGGAGAACAAGTAACCGGGTTCTAGAGTCCAGTGGGAGGCCATCTCGAGGAGTCGAGACCGGGTTGTCTGACTCTAGAATTGGCAGGCTTGCTTGCCGCTCTTGTAGGGTCTAGGAATGTGGGTTTGGCTATTCATCACGACCGTGGAATATGTGTTTTTCATTGCTGGCTTAATCTAAAACACGGACCTCCTAGTATATCTTATATTTCATATGTTTGCTTCTGCTGCTTAAATTCTGTGATGTGATCATATAACCGCGTAAGACGAATGCTACTTATATATATAATATACCAGTAGACACTATATATGTTTTTCATCCGCGCTAGTCCAGACCCGCCCTGTCGTAAGTTACGTAATCTTACGGTGAAGATTCGGGTCCCTGTGGCAAATGCGGATGGCATATATATGTGTTTTATTTTCGTTTCTTCTGTGATGTTTAGGAAACATAAATGATGGGACATTATTAATGAGATTAATGAAAAAAAGAAAGCTAAATATGTTGTAGAATCAAAATTTTCAAAAAGGTAGCTCTAGTTTTTGCTTTGCATAGCGGTATTCCATTATGAATATCCTTCACCTCATTCGATGAGGAAAGAGTCTAGATCTCTTCACCGGGAATGATCTCTTTAGTGAAACTAGCATATGCTACAACCTACTCGGTTTGTTTTGAAAACTATATTTTTAATGCGGAGCTTAAGCCATTCCTTTTCAAATTACTCGGTTCTACAACGATATCAAGTTCATTACGTTAAAAGGTTTTCTTCAAAACCAATCATAGCCCTCCGTCATTTCAGATAAACACTATTTAGTATTCGTTTTGCATTTTTTGACCTCCGTCAAGGCGTAGTGTGCGGTAGCTGATCAATGTTTATCTGCCGCATATGATGCGGTTGGATTATGGTAGTCGTACGGCCTTGTTGACCTCCATCAAGGGTCGTGCGGGTGGGTTTAATTCAATCACGAAATGACGGGTTGAACTTGACTAGCGGTCTATAGTTTGTTGATCTCCGTCAAGGTCATAGGTCGTTAGGAGTACAAACAGATATTTGGAATTTCAAGTGCTGAAATTTACAATGAGATTGCATACCTTCTATATGATAGTTGGATCCCGATACCCACCGCGAGTAAGTGTTACTTCTGGGAGAGTTTTCCACTTTACAATTAGCTGATCCAGTAGATGTCTAAGAAAGGTGTTAACGGAGTTATGCCCTGGCGGAAACGAGGTTATTTAATTAATTCCATGTGAAAGCACGGGAAGAATCCCTAGGGGTACCAGTACCAGCTTGGCTGAATGATTGACGTGTAAGTCCATGTCACGCACCCCACTAACTTGCGGGAAGGCGGAATATATGAAAAACGATTATCAAAGCTTCGTAACACGGACTTGAGCGCATGAATCGTAATCTAAACCATTGCTAACGTTATACTAGAGGTTTAACTACTCGGTACCGGAGTTATACCTCACGTTACATGTCCTTCGGGTCTTCATCGCTGTCCTCCACTCCTCGTAGGCTCCTTGGAACATCGGCAACTTCACGGCCTCCTCGAATCAAAGATGATCCACCCGAAAGCTTCTACGCCAAGCTTAATCTCAAACTAGAGATAACTAGGTTGCTTAAAGTGCTAATCTAAGCTACCTAGAGGATATAGAGTGAGGTTATGGATGTTTTAGTCTATCTAACCCTTGATCTCAACACATGAGAGGTTAGGGTTAGGGTTTCAAGAAAGAGTGAGCTTGAGGAGAGAGAAGGTGAGAATGATAATAATAACATAAAATCCTTCTCACTTGAATATATGATACATAATGAATTATCAAATAATATCAATTAATTGATTATTCACCATGTTTCATTTAATCAAGGAGAGTGATTCATCATGTGAGTCATTAGATCATTAATGAAGTATTAATGATATGATGAATCATATAAATGAGTCACACAAAGTAATCATGAAAAAGCCACCTCAACCCCTCATGTCACCACTCTTCTAGAACCTTCTTGACAAATTACGAGAACGCCCCTCCAATCCGTGAAAACACGGAAAAACTTTAGACTGTATAAATCCAATAACCTTATACTAGAATCTGGCTTAAACCAAAGCCGGCTAGTATAAACTGTCCGAAAAGTCGTACGTGCGAAAACACACGTACGCATCCGAACGCTTGTCGTAAAACCATACGACCTCTATATCGTTTCGCCTGGAGCAGGGAAACTCTCTGTGTGGGACTCTAAAGACTCGACACTACGCTGGCAGTGGGTTTAACCACAGACCGCAAGCGGCACTAGCTGTACGTAACGGTCCCCAGGTAGATGTCGATAAGAAGGCCGATGAGGAAAATCATCCAAACTCCCACTGAGCCTGATGTGACAATCTTCGTACAGTCCGGTCTGTTCGTCTAAGACTATCGCATATCAAGCCTAGGGGGCGGCAAGCGTCAGTCCCCTAATAGCTGTATAAGTCGTGTCGGAGCGAAGCCCATTACGCCCTGAGAAGCTACTGGAACCTACCAGTATATCTCGATTGCCCTGGCCAGGGACTTTGCGTAATGGCTCTCTGACACAGTGCGATATCAACTCCCAATACCGGGAGAGACGAATCCTATCTAACCGCCACTGCCTCCAAGTGCTCGGGACTGCACCCAACTGCTACCTATTTGCACGACTCCTTTGAGCCGTGGTAGGGTAGCAATCTAAGAACAGTGGGACACACTCGAGGCGAAGTAGCAGTGTCAAGTTTGCAGACTATGATGTACTCATGTCACCTGGGAACTGTTAACTGACGATGGGTATAATACCAACCAATCAGTTCCCCGGCGAGTCCTGTCCGGTGTACCCGTAACCTAACGAGCACCTGTATACTATCTCCAGTACGGCGTACTGATGGCTGTGGGACAGACCATTTCCCCAACTGGGATGAGAAGCGTATACACTTAGTCTACTCCAGAATATCGATGACCTATCTCGACAATCCAACGACCAGGGACCTGTATAGGATGTTGCTTACAGACTACCCAGCCCCCACTAGTGTGACTGCCATCACGACGCTGGTAATCAAGCAAAGATCCTATGGGCTCTACTAATATGTATAAGTGATTTGTTACAAGAAACATATGCACATATTAAAGTAGACACAAACCAAGTAGCATACTACCATTTTTAGCAAGACTGTATATATATAACTGTGAATATCCCAAGCTTCCATTAAGTAATATACAATCTAGTATGATACAATAATGGCCCCTAGGGTATATACACTAACAATCTCCCACTTGCACTAGGGCCATGAGCTGGTATATCGTAGACCTATCATCTCGAATAGCCTCTCGAACTGCGTCTGAGGAATGGCCTTTGTGAATGGATCAGCAATGTTATCCTCCGTCTTTACTCTCTTCACCTCGATCTCCCGGCGATCTATGATCTCCCTGATCAGGTGATACCGCCTTAAGATGTGTCTGGACTTCTGATGGGACCTGGGTTCCTTCGCTAAAGCTATAGCGCCGTTGTTGTCACAATACAGAGGTATTGGATCAACACTGGTAGGAACCACCTGAAGTTCTGTGAGGAACTTCTTCATCCAGACTGCTTCTTTTGCGGCATCGCAAGCAGCTATGTACTCTGCTTCCATCGTTGAGTCTGCAACGGTCTCCTGCTTGGAACTCTTCCAACAGACCGCCCCTCCATTGAGGGTGAAGACATAACCCGACATGGATTTGGAGTCATCTTTGTCACTCTGGAAGCCGGAGTCGGCAAAGGCCTCCATCTGAAGGTCTTTTCCGCCATATACCAAGAACATCTCCTTAGTCTTTCTCAGGTACTTTGAGAATGTTCTTTACTGCTATCCAGTGATTCTCCCCTGGGTTTGCTTGATACCGGCTTACTACGCTCAATGCGTATGCTATATCTGGTCTGGTACATAACATTGCATACATTATAGAGCCTACCGCAGAAGCGTAGGGTATAATCGACATGCGATCCCTTTCCAAATCAGTCTTGGGAGACATATCTTTTGAGAGGGTGATTCCGTGACAAGCCGGTAGGTTACCGCGCTTAGAATCTTCCATACTGAATCTCTTCACTATGGTGTCTATGTACCTGGACTGTGAAAGTCCCAATATCCTCTTTGATCTATCACGATAGATCCGAATCCCCAGAATGTAGGTGGCATCACCCAGGTCTTTCATGGAGAATTTATGTGACAAGAATCTTTTGACTGACTGTAACATAGGAATATCATTTCCTATTAGGAGAATGTCATCCATGTACAAGACGAGGAATACTACAGCTCTCCCTACAATCTTACTGTATATGCATGGTTCATCTGGATTTTTGATAAAGTCAAATTCTTTGACAGCATCATCAAAACAGATGTTCCAACTCCACGATGCCTGCTTTAGTTCATAAATGGATTTAAGCAGCTTGCATACTTTACTGCTGCTCCCACTCTGAATGAATCCTTCTGGCTGATCCATATAGACGCTTTCTTCCAAATTACCATTTAGAAAAGCTGTCTTTACGTCCATCTGCCAGATTTCATAATCGTGAAAGGCAGCAATAGCAAGAAGGACCCGAATAGATTTAAGCATAGCCACTGGAGAAAAGGTTTCGTCATAGTCCAAACCAGGTCTTTGACGGAAACCCTTTGCAACAAGTCTAGCCTTATAGGTTTCAACCTGTCTATCTACACCAATCTTCTTTTTGAAGATCCATTTGCATCCTACGGGTTTTACCCCTTCTGGAGCAACGTCCAAAGTCCATACTTTGTTGGTGTACATGGACTCCATTTCGGTCTGCATTGCATCTAGCCATTTTACCGAGTCACCGCTCTGAATGGCTTGCTAGAAGCTAGTAGGCTCATCATTTTCAATAGTGCAATCCTCTCTATCCCCGTCTATGAGAAAACAGTAGTATCTCTCGGGCGGATGAGATTGCCTACTACTCCTGCGGAGTGGCGTCGGGATGTCCTGTTCACCTGAACCTTCTTGTTCTACCAAGGTTTCAGTAATAGCTTGTGGATCTGGAATTTCTTCCAGTTCTATTGCGCTCCCACTCTTCTGATTTTCTAAAAATTCAGTTTCTAAGAAGCAGGCATGACGAGAAACAAAAACCTTTTGTTCTTCTGCGTAATAGAAATAATATCCCTAGGAGTTCTTTGGATATCCTACAAACTTACACTTTACTGAGCGTGCCTCGAGCTTGTCCGTATGCTGCTTTTTTACAAAAGCAGGACATCCCCATGTCTTAAAATGTTTTAGACAGGGTTTCTTCCCACTCCACATTTGATATGGTGTGGTAGGCACAGTTTTGGTAGGAACCTGGTTCAAAAGATATGCAGCTGATTCTAGTGCATATCCCCAGAATGATCGCGGTAACTCAGCGTTACTCATCATGGAACGATCCATATCCAATAGGGTTCGATTCCTCCTTTCTGATACACCGTTATGTTGTGGTGTATATGGAGGAGTAAGCTGAGAGAGAATTCCATTCTCTTTTAAGTAACCCAGGAACTCGGCACTTAAGTATTCACCACCTCGATCAGATCTCAGTGTCTTTATACTTTTTCCTGTTTGTTTTTCCACTTCATTCTTGTATTCTTGGAATTTCTCAAAGGCCTCGGATTTGTGCTTCATTAAGAAGACATATCCATACCTAGAGAAATCATCCGTAAAAGTAATGAAGTAGGAATAACTACCTCGCGCATGTGTAGACATTGGACCGCACACGTCACTGTGTACGAGTCCTAAGAGCTCGCTTGCTCTTACTCCGTGTCCAGTGAACGGAGTTTTTGTCATCTTTCCCATGAGACAAGATTCACAAGTAGCATAAGATTGATATTCGAACGGATTCAAATATCCTTCTTTATGTAACTTAGTCAACCTCCTCTCATTGATGTGACCTAGTCTACAATGCCATAAGAAAGCCTGATTTGTTTCCGGAGACTTTCTTTTAAGTGTGTTCTGGACACTGAAAATCTGAGCTTGATTTAATACGTATATTCCGTTTTCTAATGTACCTGACCCAATCAAAACTTGATTTAGGTGGATGTGAACCACATCTCTTGTAAAAGCAAAATCATATCCTTCCTTAGAAAGTAAGGGTACAGATATGATATTACAAGTCGTACCTGGTACAAAAAAAAACAGTTATGCAGAATCAATATCTGCCCAGTTGTCATCCCAAGATGATATTCCCCTACGGATTCAGCGTCCATGCTCATTCCGTTAGCAACTGTGAGGGTCATATCACCTATCCCGATAACCCTACGATTTCTCAGAGCCTGTAATGAATTACAGATGTGAGTTCCTGATCCGGTATCCAATACCCAGGAAGTAGGGTTAACTGACATACAGTTTTCTATCATAAACACACCCGAAGATGAAGCCACAACATGCTTCGAATCCTGGTTACTGGCTTCTAAAGCGCTGCAATCTTTCTGCCAATGTTCATTCCTGTAAAAATAGGAACGTCCCTGTTTTACTATATCCAGTCCCGAAACTTTTGCCTTTCTCTTTCCTTTTTCCCTTGTCTGATGGATATTCATATTTGCGACAGTGGAAACTGGACCTGAGACGGCGGGATCTTGAGTAGTAATAGGATGGTCCAGCTTGTCATAGCCAATGGACATCTGGACAGACCTTTGCCAGTCATATAAGTCATATTCAGTCAAATTATTATCTAGATGTAACCTATGTGTGGTCACAGGGTCGCTGCAATTTAAGAGAGAGAAGAAGATACTATTAGCATGATGCTCTTGCAAGTTTAGAGTGGTTTAATTTATCTAAACAGGATGGCTCCCACTGTTTCTCGAATCCCTCCTCAAACCATAAAAGAAGAATTAGCCAGGACAATTCTCACCGTACAATACTTGCTTAACCGTTCAGCCAGGCCAGTGTCGATACTTCGAGGGAGGTTTTCCAACGCTTTCGCGAAGTTCCTTAATTAAATAACCTCTTTTCTCTGGGGGCGTAACCCCGCTGACACCTTTCTAGGCACCTACTTGGTTTATAGCATTGATCGTTAAGTGACGAATCTCCTGATAAGTAGCATATACTCACAGTAGGATCGGGATCCAAAATATCATCGTATGATAATGTTGAAGGAATCCTACCAACATTCATCAAACTCCAAAATGGTATGCACCTCTCTGCAAATTTCAGTTTCTTTAGAAATTCCCGATGTGGATTTTTGCCCCATGCTCTTATGACCTTGACTAAGGGCCAACAAATCATAAGTCACATGTCAAGTTCTACCCGTCATTGTCCAGGTTAATTTAAACCCACCCGTACATACTCTTGACTAAGGGCCAACAAAGTAATACGACTGTCTCAAACCAACGCATCTATCTATGCAACAAATGAATACCCCAGCAGCTACCAAACACTATGTCTTGACTAAGGGCCAACAAACATAGCTTGAATACTACTGACCATCCATAAGAAATGACGGAGGGCTACGAATGGTTTTGGCAAAACCGTGAACGTAGTGAACTTGATATAATCGAAGGAACCTGATACTTTTTAAAAGGAGTGGTTAAAGCTCCGCAATTTAAAAATCCGATCCTTTTAAAATAACCGAGTGGTTTCTTTTTAAATTTGTTCCAACGATTTAAACATTGGTTTATTTTCTTTGCATTATAATAATGCGTCCCATCATTTATCCTATCATTGCAGAAAACAACGAAAATACCACATCCTCTTATGCCATCCGCATTCGCCACGGGGTCCCGTCATCACCCGTTAGGTTACTTAACTAACGACAGAGCGGGGGCTGGGCTAGCGCGGGTGTAAAACATAAGTGACGTCTAATAGCTATTTATATATAGATATTGTACATTCGTCAGACGCAATAATAAGCATTCCAGATCACAGATAAACTTTATTGGATATGCAAGTAATCCGCGTTTCTTTTGAGCCTGCAATGAAAGACGGATTACACAGTTGTGATGAATAGCCATTACCCTACCCCAGACCCCTACGGGTACGGAAAACTACCCGCCAAGTACCAGAAGTGAAGCGGTCTGCCTCAACACTTCAAAATACCCGGTAGTTTGTGCACCCCACCTTGGGTCTATCCTAGGAGCAAAAAACAGTAAAAAGAAATAATACAACGGTGGCTACAACCGTAACCTGGATGTACCCCGCAAAATAATATTACAACTTATTACAATTACATCGAATGAATTAATACAATAACCCATCATAAAACCCGGCTATTCACCACAACAGTCCAATACAGTTTATATACACAAACAGATAAAATCCATTACAGAAATGTGCAACCCCCTGCCAACCGACATACTAGCAGTTAGGGGAGGTTTACGAACACATTAAACATTACAGATAAAGATCCAATTAGCAAATAGTTTAGAACATCGATCGATTACCTATATCTGTGTCTACCCCTAAAAGCAAAACATCACAGAGGCAACCTGGGCAGAAACAGTATATACAGGAAAACAAAAAACCCAAAAATAAGAATTACTGTGAAACTCCGAGTCAACTCGGCGTTGACTCGGCGGCGGTTCCGCGGCAATATCTCTCTATTGCCGCGGAAACGCGGTCGTTTAGTCGAGTTGCCTCCTCGAATTTTCCCAGATTTCTTAAAATTCCCTGCTGTGAATTTTATGGTATGTCAAAAAATTTTTGCGACACTTTTAAAATTTACAGAAACTGTTAAGGAATAGGGTTTTGTTTTCCGTGTTTTCCATCGATCGAACTTCTAATCAGTTGCTAACAAGCTAGTAATGGTTTAGTTGGCTCTGATACCACTGTAAGTCCATGTCACGCACCCCACTAACTTGCGGGAAGGCGGAATATATGAAAAACGATTATCAAAGCTTCGTAACACGGACTTGAGCGCATGAATCGTAATCTAAACCATTGCTAACGTTATACTAGAGGTTTAACTACTCGGTACCGGAGTTATACCTCACGTTACATGTCCTTCGGGTCTTCATCGCTGTCCTCCACTCCTCGTAGGCTCCTTGGAACATCGGCAACTTCACGGCCTCCTCGAATCAAAGACGATCCACCCGAAAGCTTCTACGCCAAGCTTAATCTCAAACTAGAGATAACTAGGTTGCTTAAAGTGCTAATATAAGCTACCTAGAGGATATAGAGTGAGGTTATGGATGTTTTAGTCTATCTAACCCTTGATCTCAACACATGAGAGGTTAGGGTTAGGGTTTCAAGAGAGAGTGAGCTTGAGGAGAGAGAAGGTGAGAATGATAATAATAACATAAAATCCTTCTCACTTGAATATATGATACATAATGAATTATCAAATAATATCAATTAATTGATTATTCACCATGTTTCATTTAATCAAGGAGAGTGATTCATCATGTGAGTCATTAGATCATTAATGAAGCATTAATGATATGATGAATCATATAAATGAGTCACACAAAGTAATCATGAAAAAGCCACCTCAACCCCTCATGTCACCACTCTTCTAGAACCTTCTCGACAAATTACGAGAACGCCCCTCCAATCCGTGAAAACACGGAAAAACTTTAGACTGTATAAATCCAATAACCTGATACTAGAATCTGGCTTAAACCAAAGCCGGCTAGTATAAACTGTCCGAAAAGTCGTACGTGCGAAAACACACGTACGCATCCGAACGCTTGTCGTAAAACCATACGACCTCTATATCGTTTCGCCTGGAGCAGGGAAACTCTCTGTGTGGGACTCTAAAGACTCGACACTACGCTGGCAGTGGGTTTAACCACAGACTGCAAGCGGCACTAGCTGTACGTAACGGTCCCCAGGTAGATGTCGATAAGAAGGCCGATGAGGAAAATCATCCGAACTCCCACTGAGCCTGATGTGACAATCTTCGTACAGTCCGGTCTGTTCGTCTAAGACTATCGCATATCAAGCCTAGGGGGCGGCAAGCGTCAGTCCCCTAATAGCTGTATAAGTCGTGTCGGAGCGAAGCCCATTACGCCCTGAGAAGCTACTGGAACCTACCAGTATATCTCGATTGCCCTGGCCAGGGACTTTGCGTAATGGCTCTCTGACACAGTGCGATATCAACTCCCAATACCGGGAGAGACGAATCCTATCTAACCGCCACTGCCTCCAAGTGCTCGGGACTGCACCCAACTGCTACCTGTTTGCACGACTCCTTTGAGCCGTGGTAGGGTAGCAATCTAAGAACAGTGGGACACACTCGAGGCGAAGTAGCAGTGTCAAGTCTGCGGACTATGCTGTACTCATGTCACCTGGGAACTGTTAACTGACGATGGGTATAATACCAACCAATCAGTTCCCCGGCGAGTCCTGTCTGGTGTACCCGTAACCTAACGAGCACCTGTATACTATCTCCAGTACGGCGTACTGATGGCTGTGGGACAGACCATTTCCCCAACTGGGATGAGAAGCGTATACACTTAGTCTACTCCGGAATATCGATGCCCTATCTCGACAATCCAATGACCAGGGACCTGTATAGGATGTTGCTTACAGACTACCCAGCCCCCACTAGTGTGACTGCCATCACGACGCTGGTAATCAAGCAAAGATCCTATGGGCTCTACTAATATGTATAAGTGATTTGTTACAAGAAACATATGCACATATTAAAGTAGACACAAACCAAGTAGCATACTACCATTTTTAGCAAGACTGTATATATATAACTGTGAATATCCCAAGCTTCCATTAAGTAATATACAATCTAGTATGATACAATAATGGCCCCTAGGGTATATACACTAACATGACGAACTTGTAGGGTGTAATTAATCCCGGCTAATCTTACCTTTTAGGGTTTGAAAGAAGATTTGATAAAAACAGTAGGAGCCATCATGATTAGATAAGATAATAACCAATTTAATCTTGCAAGCGCGCACGCTAAATTGTTTTCTTCTCTCTCTCTCCTGGTAGCGACCATGACACGCCTTAATCAAGATAATAATATGGATGTATTGACTAAACCCGCTTATTATACTGGGCTGGGAAACGTTGGTTCCGCTCTATCTTATGACTGTCATAAGTCTGAGCACGGGATAGGGAAATGCATGGATTCCCATGCAAACCGAACGAAGACAGAGTATTTGAATGCATCTTCTTCAGGTGTGTTAGTTACTCAGAACTGTTTCTCAATTTGCTCTACGTCCTGGGTATTAGATACCGGATCAGGATCCCACATTTGTAATCTGTTACATGGATTAAAGAGAAATAGAGAACTGGGAAAGAGTGATAAGTCTCTTATAGTAGGGAATGGTGCAATTGTTGCAGCCAAAGCAGTTGGCGAATATCACCTAGTATTACCAAATGGTAATACATTGATTCTGAACGACTGTTATTTCATACCAAAAATGATGTGCAATATGATATCAGTTTCTTTATTTCATAAAAAAAGATATAACTTTTCATTAGAGGATAATGTTATGAACATTTTCCTAAATCAAGTGTTGATTGGGTTTGGTACGTTATGTAATACTATATACGTTCTAAATCAAAATACAGTTCTAAATATACAGAACACACATAAGAGGAAAAGTTCAGAAATGAACGAAACCTTCTTGTGGCGTTGTAGACTTGGTCATATCAATGCGACAAGACTAGCTAAGTTGCATAAAGATAGATATTTGAATCCGTTTGAATTTACATCTTATGAAACTTATCAGTCATGTCTCAAAGGTAAGATGACCAAAACTCCGTTTACGGGACACGGAGAAAGAGCTACTGAACTATTGGGACAGATACATAGTGATGTATGCGGTCCTATATCTACACATGTCAGGAATGGTTCCTCTTACTTCATTACATTTACCGATGATCTCTCAAGATTCGGACATGTATTCATGTTGAAACAAAAATCTGAAGCTTTTGCGAAATTCAAGAAATATAAGAATGAAGCAGAGAACCAGACGGGTAAAAGTATTAAAATCCTTCAATCTGATCGAGGAAGAGAATACTTAAGCACAGAATTATGAGAATATCTAAAAGAGAATGGGATTCTCTCTCAGCTTACTCCCCCGTATACACCACAACACAATGGAGTATCGGAGCAGAGGAATCACACCCTATTAGATATGGTGCGCTCTATGATGAGTGTTGCTGAGTTACCTATATCCTTTTGGGGTTATGCACTAGAGACAGCTGCATACCTATTGAATAGGGTTCCAACCAAATCCATGCCTACCACTCCATATGAGATATGGGAGGGGAAGAGACCATGTCTTAATTTCATTAAGATATGGGGTTGTCCGGCTTATGTTAAAAAGCAAAATCCGGAAAAGCTCGAGGTAAGGTCCGTTCTGTGTAAGTTTGTTGGATATCCCAAATATTCGCGAGGGCATATCTTCTACCACACCGAGGAACAAAAGGTGTTTGTTGCTCAACATGTCACCATTTTAGAAAAGGAATTTCCTGTGAAAGAAATTAGTGGTAATGAGGTAGAGCTGGAAGAAGTTCCAGCTACATAAACCACAACTGATGATTTGGTAGAACAGGAGGATTCGATAGTCCCTGACGAACCTCAGCCACTCCGCAGATCTAGTAGGGTTTCTTATCCACTTGAGAGATACTACGGTTTTCTCATAGACGGTGGAAGTGATGATTGCATCATAGAAGATGATGACCCGATTAGTTTCGAGCAGGCCATCACAAGTGGGGACTCTGTGAAATGGCTGGATGCTATGCGATCTGAGATAGAATCCATGTACACCAACTAAGTATGAACTTTGGAAGTTGCTCCTGAAGGGGTAAAGCCCATTGGGAGCAAGTGGATCTTTAAGAAGAAACTTAGTGTAGATGGAAAGGTTGAGACCTTCAAAGCTAGACTTGTAGCAAAAGATTTTCGTCAACGACCAGGTGTCGATTATGATGAAACTTTTTCTCCAGTGGTTATGCTTAAGTCCATCAGGATCTTACTTGCCATTGCTGCATACCATGACTACGAAATCTGGCAGATGGACATCAAGATCGCTTTTCTAAATGGAGATTTAGAAGAGAGCGTGTACATGACACAGCCAGAGGGCTTCGTAGACAGTGGGAGCAGCGAAAAGGTGTGCAAGCTACTTAAATCAATCTACGAATTAAAGCAGGCTTCGCGGAGCTGGAACATCTGTTTTGATGTGGCAGTTAAAGAGTTTGACTTTATAAAAAATGTAGATGAACCTTATATATACAAAAAGGTTGTAGAGAGTAAGATAGTCTTCCTCGTATTGTACGCGGATTCCATACTCTTGATAGGAAATGATGTTCCTATGCTACACTCGGTCAAGCTCTTCTTATCTCAAAAGTTCTCCATGAAAGATCTGGATGATGCCTCTTACTGTTGGGGTAAAAATTTACACCCCGGTTGACCAAGTCAAAATCAAAGTCAACCCCAAGCCAAGTGGGCCCAAGCCCCGGGTCAAATGGGCCAATGCCCAGGTCGAGCCCAAACATGAAGCGGCCGGCCTTCTTCCATGCCAAAATAAAAGTTTTGTAATAAATAATTTTGTTGTATTTATTTTATTTTATTTTATGAATAAATGTAAGAAAAATGGGCATAAAGCCAAATTTTGTAAAGCCCATGGCTTATGTGCAAAAAGAAATGGCACATGAGCCATGGGATAGGCAAAATGCCATTTTATGAAGCCCAGGGGGCTATGTGTAAAGTGTATAGCCTATAAAGGCAAGGATAATGAAAATATCCCAACAACTTTTTTTCTCTCTCCAAAAAGAAAAATTTAGATCTGAGATCTTTCTCCTTCCTCAAGGTTCTAAAACCTTCTTCTTTCTTTTGAATTAAATCAAGAGTTCTACTCTTCCTTTTTCAAAACTAAATAGTTTTTCACCACAAAACCCACAAAGGGGAACTTGGATCTACCATTAGATCTCAAAAAGAAGAGATTTTTAAAATCTCACATCTTGATCTTCAAGATCCTGCCAACAGAGGAGGAAGAAGGAGACCCATCTCCAGAAACCCCACTTTGGGGGAGAACTAGGGCGCAAGGGAAGAAGCCCTTCATCAGCTTCAAAACATCTTAGGAGTTTAACTCCACTCTAATTTCTCTTTCCGGAGTTTCTGGGGCTAAAAGCCCCCTCTTCTCGCCGGCGCCCAAGCGCCCGAGCGCCTTGCGCTTAAGCGCCCAGCGCCCACGTGCCGACACGTGGCGCGCTAGCACTCGAGCGCCCACTTGCCGACACGAGCGCCCCACGCTCAAGCGCCCAGCGCCCACGTGCCGACACGTGGCGCGCTAGCGCTCGAGCGCCCAGCGCCCACTTGCCGACACGAGCGCCCCGCGCTCAAGCGCCCAGCGCCCACGTGCCGACACGTGGCGCGCTAGCGCTCGAGCGCCCAACGTTCAAGCGCCCAGCGCTCAAGCGCCCAGCACCCACGTGCTGACACGTGGCGCACTAGCGCTAGAGTGCCCAGCGCTCAAGCGCCAAGCGCCTATGTGCCGACACATGGGGCGCTAGTGCTCGAGCGCCTAGTGCTTAAGCGCCCAGCGCCAAGCGCCCAGCGCCAAGCGCCCACGTGCCGACATGTGGTGCGCTAGCGCCCGAGCACCCACGTGTCGGATACGTGGCGCGCTAGCGCCTAAGCGCACAGCACCTAAGCGCACAACGCTCAAGGCGCTGGCCCCACGCGTCCTTTGGGCGCTTTTTCCCTTTTATATATATATGTATACATGTATATATATGTATAGATACACACACACTCCATAATACTATCCCCCTCAAAAAAAATTTGGGCCGGGGCGCTGCCCCGCACCCCGCAAGGGGGCTGCTAGCCCCTTTGACCCCAGCCTGCTATCCGGGTAGCGGGACCCCCGTAAAAACTCTGCGTGGTTCCCTATATATCCAAACCCCTCTCTAAAACAAAACACACGTACACTGCACATCGAGTTCGCATGACCAGTTTAACCAGTTAATCGGAGGTTCCCTCGCCCCAAAGGCGAGGGGTAATTAACGGTAGCTTAGTCCACGACTGCCGGAGATTCGGATCCCCACAATCAATAAACCCCCTCCTACCTTAGGCAGGGGAAATCTGTAGTACGCCTGACAAGCACGCGCGTATTCCCATCTCAATGGGGTGACGAAAAACACCCTACAGATTCTGGCACGCCCGGTGGGACCTTTCTCTCCTCCCATATCTCGGGTCAAGTGTTCATGCGAACTCATTTAACATATATGCCGATGTTTGTACTGAAATAATGTTTTTTTCCGTGCAGCAATCAACCTTCAACGACAATGTATCCCAAGACGAATTCAGCTTCCAACGCGACCCCGATCTCGTACGTGGTCAAGGTCAATGCTCGTGTGGTTCTCCCCGCAAGCCTCAGTCGACAGTGGGAGGAATTCCCCCGCCAGTTTAGCTCCATCATCATCTACCCTGCCGGAAGCGCTCATCTGGCAGAAATCCCGGCAAAACAGGTGGCCAAGCCGGTCTCAAGGGGCAAGAGACCGAACGTTGTGATCGCTAAGGCACCACAACCGAATCTTAAGGCGGTGTCTGAACGACTCTCTGGCGCTCCAGCTGGGGGCAAGACTTTCGGTACAAAGGGAAACATTAAATGTTGCGGACGAGCTCAGGCGATGACTCCAACAAATGCACAATCGAGCGTATCTCCAAAATCCTCCATCGCCCAGTCTACGGCATCTTCCCAAAGATACGAAGTCTGCCAGGTGCTTAGAACAGAAAAGTTAAGGCAGAAGCGGCTCAGGTATCGAGCCAACAAGAGGGCCAGGGCTTCGGCCAAGTGGAATCTTATGAAGTTCCAAGAGCAGGGTTACTCTGTGACGACGGCTGAGTCGGCCGTAAAAATCAGCAATTCCTTCGAACCTCTGAAGTGGGTTCAGAGAAATGCCATGACCGCCATAATCAAGAAGACAGCGGTCCGAACGTCACTACAAAGAGACGTGTCCCGGCCCCAACAGAAAAAGTATGACACTGTCTCTTCAAGAGTCTATCAGGCGCTCTATGCTGCATGAAAGCAGCGGGGCAAACCCAGAAAAGAAGCGCCAGCGCCATTCAAGAACCTGGTCAGGCCAGCCGCCGATAATAAATAGATGGCTGGATATATTATCCATACGGTCTATATGGAGGGCGGGCGCCCCAGCGACAACCTTCGCAGCAAAGGCAAGGATGGGGCCACCACATCCCAAGCCCAATCCGGCTTGAATGTGGTTGCCACTGCCCAAGAACAGCCGCCTCCGCTGGATGAAGAAAACCCTCTCGATGAGGATGATAGGCAGAAAGACCCCTCGGTCCATGCAGAGTCAAGCTCGGATAGCGAGGAAGAGCCGACTTTCAGCCCCAGGACCGCGGAGCAAGAGCTGCTTCAAGAGCTTCGAAAATAGCTCAGGAGCAAAGATAGAGAGATGGCCAAGCTCTATTCGAAGATTGACGACTTAATGAACGTTGTGATGCAGCTTATGGCTCAAATTGCTCGAGTGCCTCCCAATCAAGCACAAGTCGCTACTAATCAACCGGGTGATGACAATCCGAAGCAGCCAATGCCCATTCTTTTGGGCCCAAGACTGGTCGAGCCGCATGAAAGCCGGTCACATTCCGCTTCTGGGGACGCCTTGGCCCCAGATAGCACTATCCCGCTAACACAAGATCGGATAATGGACTTGGTCACCAGCAAAGTTAAAACATTGGTGGCTGAAGCTGAAGCTCAGAAAGAAATTGGCAGTATTGGCCGGCCATATCCCGCACAGTACGATCTGATCGAGTTCCCGAGCGGCTACGTCATTCCTAAGTTCGGAAGATTTGACGGAACGGGGAATGCAAATCAGCACGTCGCCCACTTCAAAGCCTCGTGCGGAAATACATGGGCCAATGACGCGCTCCTTCTTCGTCAGTTTGTCAACAGCCTGACCGGTGTCACTTTTGACTGGTACACAAGTATACTAGATGGGTCCGTCATTACCTTTGCCCAAATGGAGTCTCTGTTTCGGCAAAGGTTCATGAGTGTCAGTGATAAAATCTCCATTGCCGACAGGACCAAGCCGGGGAAGAATGAAAGCAACACCGACTTTATCGCCCGATGGCGTAATCTCACGGTCAAGTGCGAACCGCCGCTGGAGCAGGACCAGTCCGTCAGCCTTCTCATTGGGAACCTCAGCAATTGGATGGTTCCATTCCTGTGTACAGCAGGTCTCAAGACGTTTCAAGAGCTAACCAAGAAAGTCCAAATGCTGGAACGCTCGAAGCAAGAGTCTACCCCGGACTCTCAGAGAGACAAAACTTGGAAAAGCAAGCGGGACGACAACCGTAGAAGCGGGAGTTCCAGCAGTACCAATGTCTTCAATGCGTCTGACAATGAAGAAAAGCGAAGGGCGGGCGAATCCAAAACCAACCGGTCTCGAAAGCCATTGCTGGGAGGAGATGGGCCTTCCCTAGAGGAGAAGAAGAATAAGGTTTACTCTTTCAGAAGGGACAAGGTCCGCAAGATATTTAAAGATGCCTTGAACAACGGCCTACAATTGCCGGAATCGAAAAGACCCCAAGAAGCAAAAATGACCGACAATCCCCTGTATTGCCCGTACCACCGAGTAGTGAGCCATGCGATTGAGGATTGCTATATCTTCAAGAACTGGGTCGAGAAGCAGTACAAGGCTGGAGAGATCGAGCTGTCCAAAAGCGTGATGGTGAACAATCAAGTTGCAACCATCAACTTTATACAGACAGAAGTTGAAGCCTTCTGGGAGCAGATAGCTGAACCCGCTGCCCTGACAAATGAAACTGACTCACCGCAGCCTCCGTGGAGTACGCACATATCTAATAAGACGAAGAAGATGATAAAGCTACTTCAGAAAGAGCCCAGAACGGAATGGGAAGGGCAGAAGAAGCCTACCATACCAGTTGCCGATTCGGCTCCATCAGGCTCAAAATTAACTCTTCATCAAGTGTTTTACAGTGCCTCCCTTGTTGCCATGCAGGCTTGTTTTTATTGTTTGTTTAATCATCTTTTATGCCTATAAATAGCAGATCAATGGCAAGGGAAAGAGCTACCATGTATATACCACTTCTCATTCACATATAGTTTTTCTTAGTTTCTTTCTTTTTGGTTTAGCTTGAGGGTGAGTGACTTCACTTGGTTCCTTCTTCTTCCCTCTTGAAGCTCTCTTTGGAGAGCTTCATTAAGGAGGTTGAACAAGCTACCATAATCTTGTAACTCTTCATCAAGTGTTTAATATAATTGTTGTTTCTTTTATTGCCTTCTTTCTTTACTTGCTTTCTTTTAATCATGCTTAACTAATCCTATTTTGGTTGTGGTGTGGGTGAGGAAGTGAGATGAAAGGCTTTGCCTCCTCCACCCCTTGTTTATGTTTCATGTGCTTAACTTTTGATTCTAACTTAAATATTGCTAATGTATTGATATGATATGGTATTTTGACATATGGTTACTTGTAACCTCCTCATATACCATATTCATTCCCTTTCCCCATTTCAATATTTAAGTTAAAATCTATTTAGTGTTAAGTTTGCTAAGTTTGGATATGTTATGTCGTGATCAAGTGCTTGACAATCCCTTGATTTCATATAGCATATACCATCACAAACCCCTAGAAAACTCCACACTTAAACCATTTGCTCTCACTAACTACTTTATGTTTTTGTTGTTGCGGTATGCTTGCTAACCCTCGTGTTTAGTGTTGATACCCCAAGCGTGGACATACAAATGGTAAGTGACTAAAACAGAATCGTTTCGTGCTTTGCGGCGAATATCGGACTTTGACGGTTTGTGCTCCGCAACTTCATTGACAAGTCGTGCTTCATGCCGGGATCAAGGTAAGGCCGGACAACTCATGATCAAGGGAGTGTAGAGGTAAACGTCTCGATTCGAGCTCCCGAGCCAAGCCATAACCATTCTTCTTTAATTCTTTTCTTGCTTTCTTTGTTTCCGTATTTTATTCATTTTTTGTGACAACCCCCAATTCGTTAATTTGTTAACCTTAAACAACAATACTTAATACACAATTCCCTGCGGATCGACTCGTGCTTGTCGGCTTGCTACAACACGCCGTGCACTTGCGGTTTATAAATAGTAAAACATGAACGATCTCGCGTGCGCATTCCGTTTCATTAAAACTATATCTCTATTTCCAAAACAAACGCGTTTGCGCGCGCGGGTGAATTCCCAACAGCAACCATGAGTGAGTATATCACATATACTAACCCATATAGAGAGTTAACCATGATGTATGGTTAATGGTTAGGTCAACAAATATCTTAAGTAAAAACAAAGAAGTGGACTTTGGTCAAAGCTTATCCACAAGCTTCTACAAGCTTCTAGCAATGACTCATTTCCACTAATTTGTAATTACTTAATGATAAATAAAACCATAACATTAACCTAGCATGGTGTGAGTCTCATACATCCATGTTGCACGTGTAACCTAGCATGACACACTAAAATATATCACATATATTCATGTGTGCAAAAACAATACAATTAACATATATCACATATATATTAATGTATCATAATGAGAAAAATGAATACTTAAGTGAGCCAATATTAGTTAATGTAATTTAATATATCAAATATATTAATTCTACATTAAATTATTAAATCAACATTTGATTTAATAATCCAGCTATATTACATATAACTAACTAATATCAAATGTAACAACTTATTGAATCAACACATGATCCGATAATCCGGCTATATCACATATAACCTTCTGATGTCACTTACCGTGAGAATAGAATGCGGTATCACATACGCGCACTAATCTCGATCCCGCACATATCTCATATGTGCTCCTACTCCATTTCGCATGAACCAGGAAACCTCTGTGTAGGACTCTAAAGACTCGTCAATACGCCGGCAGTAGGTGATGATCATATCAAACACCCACAAGCCGCAAGTGGTCTGCTAAACGTAATGGCCACCCGGGTATTGAGCGATCAGAAGATCAACAAGCAAGCCTGCTATAACTCCCACGAATCCAATCAGTAACACTACCATACAATCCGGTCTCTTCGTCTGATATGTCGCATATCACAGCCTGGGGGTGGTATAATGTCAGACCCCAATAGCCTGATAAGTCATGCCGATGCAAGGTCCATAACAGTTCGAGAAACTACTGATAACGCTTACTAGTAAATCTCAGCAACCCTGGCCAGGGATTTCTTGTTATGACTAATCGAGCATAGCGCAACATCAACTCCCAATACCGGGAGAGAAGAAACCCCTCCTATCGCTCATTGCCTCCATGTGACTCGGGATTGTACCCAAAAGCCA
Organism: Agapanthus africanus; assembly: GCA_030015575.1. Lineage (NCBI taxonomy): Eukaryota > Viridiplantae > Streptophyta > Magnoliopsida > Asparagales > Amaryllidaceae > Agapanthus > Agapanthus africanus. The sequence goes on from CM057343.1 coordinate 479,275,888, forward strand.
CCGTTTTGCACGATCTCTTGACCGTGGTAAGGTGGAAATCAAAGCACAGTGGGAATCACACAAGACTCTATGACGATCTCGGGTCTACAGAATAATCTGTACCAGTGTCATCATAGAACTGCTATCTGACGATAGGTATAATACCATCTAGGAGTTCTCGGCGAGTCCGTCCAGTGTACCCAGTCTCCACTGAGCACCCGTATACCTTCTCTGATGTCAAACACCAATGGATATGGGATCTTCCATCGCCCATCATACGGGTCATGAAGCGCATACGCTAGTCTACTCTGGAGTATTGATGCCCTGTCTCGATACTCCCACGATTAGGAACATTTGAAGGATGTACTTATCGACTACCTTGTCCCTACTAGTATGATCTACATCATAATCCTGATAGTCAAGTAATCATCCTAAGGGCTTTATCAACATGTGATAACAAAAAAGTATTTGTTAACATGTTAAGATAAAATGCAACCAGATAGCATACTATCATGTCGAGCAAGAAAGTCCTCCCTATATATGTCCAAGAATACACTACAATATACATCGCATGTACAGTAATGGCCTCTAGGGCATACATATAAATAACAACTTTGATTACTACCCTACCACGGCTCAAAGGAGTCGTACAAACAGGTAGTAGTTGGGTGCAGTCCCAAAGCACTTAGAGGCAGTGGCGGTTAGATAGGATTCATCTCTCCTGATATTGGGGGTTGATATCGTGCAGTGTTCGAAGAGCCATTACACAAAGTCCCTAGCCAGGGCAACCGAAATTTACTGGTAGGTATTCCAGCAGTTTCTCAGGGTGTTTTAGGCTGCACTCTGGCACGACTTATTATGCTATTAGGGTCTGACGATTACCGCCCCCTAGGCCCGATATGCGATACTCTTAGACGAATAGACTAGACTGTACGGAGATTGTCACATCCAGGCTCAGTAGGAGTTCGGATGGGTTTTCTCATCGGCCTTCTTATCGACAGATACTTGGGTAGCCGTTACGTGTAGCTAGTACCGCTTGCAGCTTGTGGTTAAACCCACTGCCAGCATACTGTCGAGTCTTTAGAGTCCCACACAGAGAGTTTCCCTGCATCGGGCGAAAGATGTAGAGGCCGTATGGTTTTACGGCAGGGCTTAGATCACGTACGTGCACTTGTGCGCGTATGGTGTTCGGGCAAATAATACTAGTGGGCTTTGGTTTAAGCCGGATCCTAGTATTATATTGATGGATCGGTTTCGTCTCTTTGTATTTGTGTTTTTCGAAACACGGATGCGGGTATGTATATACGGATGAGAGGGGCATAGAAGGAGACACCTCATCAGGGTTTTGACCATTGACTTGATTAAAATAATTATGAGGTGGAGAAAAGTATTTGTTATATTTATAAATGATAATTGTGGCATGGCTACTTGGTTTGACCATTTGACTTGGTTTGACCACTTGACTTAGTTTGACTCTTTGACTAGATATTTCTTGTGAGATATTTTATGGTACTAGATATTTTGGGTAAGATATTTTCTTGCCATGCTTGTAGTCATATCAAGTGAGCCATCTCATTTTCAATTATCACTATCAAAAACCATTTCTCTTTCCTCAAGTTAGCTTTCTTCTTCTTCCTCACAACTAAAACCCTTAAGGTCTCATGAGTTAAGTAAACTAGGGTTCTAAGAGACAAATAAATCCATCTTCATTCTCTACATCACTTAGGCCATCCAGTTTAGCAATCTAGTTGCCCTAGTTACCTCGGATTTGAGGTTGGAGCTCGGACTATAGACTCTCGGGTGGATCGTCTTTGACTCGAGGAAGCCGATGATTTTGTCTCAAAGAATATTTATAACCGCAATCAAGAACAGTGTCGCTTGGTAGCTAGCCGGTGAGTACGGGTCGGTCCATAGGGATTTTGTGTATTTTCTAATTGTTCTTACGAGTTAATTCCGATTGTTGTCGGATTGATTAAATCTAAAAACTAAGTTTATCTAGATCTAAATCTTGCTAGGGTTAGGTTTAGGTTAAGTTTGGAAATGCAAAGATTTCCTCACCGCTTTCTATACCCAAATTAAGATCTCTTTAGGAGTTATGGTAATTATTAATAAAGGGGATTAGTACGATCGGGAAGAAACGGTGTTTCTTCCTCTAGGTTCTTGTCCTTCCTTTCTTAATCCTTACCCAAACCTCCATGGAAAACACGCTCAACCGGGCCTTTATACTACGGTATCACCGCTACCTCGTGGGATAGGGTGCCGTAGAGAGCGGTGTGTGCATGTATGCATGGAGTCCTATAAAAACGTGTGATGGGCAAGAAAGGGATGAGAGATCTTCATCTCTCAAGCCTTCCCCAAAGCTAACCCTAACAAGCGAGGAGACTACTCGCTTATTAGGGAATTGAAAGACATGATTTAACTATCTAACTAGGACAGAGAATGAAAGATCTATGCTAGGGCAGGATAACAAATCTATACTATGGCAGGAAAATAAATTTAACTAGGGCAAGAATTGAAAACTTACTCTAATTTGATGCACTCTTCATACTTTTCAAGAATTGAATTCTGAATTTTGAGATTTACAATGAGGCACAAGAAGAGGCATGACCTAAAAAAGGTTTTAGGGCTTCTATTTATAGATTTATAGAAACCCTAGGGTTACAATTGAGTCACGTCTGCTATTACAATTTTACCCCCTAAGAAAAAGAACTAGTCAACGCACGCCACCGTCTCTGGAATTTCGCACCGACACGGGTCTCACATGGCCGCGGTTCCGCGGCCAAGAGCAGGGTTTGGCCGCGGTTCCGCGACCAAATAGGGGCTTCTTTTTCTGCAATTTCCTGGTTATCTTCCTGATGCATTTTTATACTTGTTTCTTCATTTGTTTTCTCGGATTGGCTTCTATATTTCTTCCAGGTCTCCACAGTGAATAATTGTAGTGGACTTTTACCGTTGATTCGTGACAAAGTCTTGAACCTTGCACTGCCTTTGTACTCTGTGAACTTATTTATTGATCTTCGTTTATTATCCAAAATGTGGCATGATCAAGATCCCACCATTTATCGGTCGTAGTCTCACTTTTGGATCGTCTTTTCACATTTTTCACTGTTTTTGTTCCGAAAACCTGTAACTAAGTAGCAGACATGGGTCAAAAACACCTGTTTATTTGTAAACTGAATAAGAATGGGGAATAAAATAATGCAAAATTATGGTATGAACCAATATCCCCAAACTTATCTTTTGCTCGTCCTCGAGCAAACCTAATTTTTATTCTCAACAAAATACCTGGCCGCACTTTCGCAGGGAAACGCGATTGCACTGAGCTCGTGCAACAAGCCGTTAAACCTCTAGGTGTCCCTAGTAGGAGGAGTGTTGTCTTCTGAGGGTTTTCAGCGGATACTACCCATAAAATTCTATCAATTTGGCTTATTAACTTTTATTCTCCAATTAGGTTTTCCAACAAGGAATTCTATTATCTTCGACTCATAAATTATTCACCCGTATTCTTCACTCTTCCTTATCATTTAACTTAAGATTATATATATTCTTGTAAATTTACTTAGCTTTTGGCATCTTTTAAGTTTTCCTTCTAGGGTTCCATCTCAACTTAGGAATTTTTATCATCTCTATTAAAGATATAAGTCCTATTCTTCATTCCTATCTCTTATCTAAACCCCAATCACATACCCCTACGTGTGTGTATAGATAACCCCTACACTTGGAAATTCAAATCAAGCTATCATACTCTTGTCCGTTGTCCAAAGCACTTCTTAATTGGTGAATTTTTAGATGAATTTCGCTCACACATCCTTCATGCGACCGTTAATACTTCTTGAGGTATCAACAACCGATTACAAGATGTGTTTGCGCATTAAAGCGTAATTCCTAGTCTTGTAACACCTAAGGCTTTAGCAGTGACGCCCAAACCAGTTGGTCTAAGGCACTAGGTGATAAAGCACCCTCGCTAAATATTCTTTTCATTAATGCAGCCTTAAGTGATTACAAAAACCAGTGTTCATTTTTTTTATCTCTTTATTCACACTTGTATTTTTATTTTATTTTTCTTCGTACTAAGGACTTTAGACAAGAGCAATTCAAGGTCTCTTCTAGTATTCCAAGTTTCAAGGTTCGTGTTTGTGCAATTTGTAGGGTATATATTTTCAGAATTTAGACTTAAGCTTAGGAATTATTTTTCAAACTTATACTCTAATAAAAATATCAATACTTTTCCCTTGTTTTAACTTAGCCCAAGAAGTCAACTCGAAATTTGCCTATTTCTAAATAAACTACAAAGACATATACTTTCTACCGTTAAATTTTAAGAAAATTTATTTTTAGGGTTTTTAATTTACTAAGTATAAGATCTAGTTGTTCCTAGCTAGTTAATCTTTTTGTCAAACTCAAGTCAATTATGGCCAAAATTGAATGTTTTAATTTTTATAATTTTTCAAAATTTTCAATTTTTATGCGTTTTAAAATAAGTATGCAAATGCAAAAATATACACATGAATGCGATGGAAGAAGGCTTACCGAGCATACCCCCAAACTTAAACTTGACAGTGTCCTCACCGTCAGGCTATACTAAGAGGGTCAAAATTGTCGGCACTCCTCTGTTTATTTATTTATAATTTTTTTTATTTTTTATTGTTAAAAGAAAAAAAAAACAAAAATATATACAACAAAGTCCCCCCAAACTTAAGTGAAACAGTGTTTCCACTGTTTTTAAGCGTTAAAGTTAGAGTTAGGGAGGAGGAAAAATCAAACTATACAAGGCCTTACACAGACCAAAGGTTAGCACCAACCATTCAAAAATTCTATCGTGATAATGGTAGGGTTGGTGGAAGAATGGAGTGTAGAGAAAGAAGTTGAGAAACACACGAGACCGTATAGGAAGAAGGTGGGAATATGGTCTCGGTGGAGGAGAAGAATGGCGGTAAAGAGAAAGAAGTGTAGTACGAACTTGAGGGTGTAAATCGAGTGAATAAATTAGCACAATTTGTGATGACCAATGTGCTAAAAGTGATTGCGCTAATCTATCAACCCGTCGAGAAATAGGGTCAAATCCCTCAAGATTCACAAGAAAACATGGGTACTTTGAACTTGGTAAACCATCCATTGGAAATGGAAACGCGACGGATTTTTGCGTGGTCGAAACGATGGAAGGGACGAAGGGGAGTGATTTAGGGATAGTCGTATTCTCACCTAAGTAATTTGTCTCGAACTTGAAGGATTCCATCAATGGTTCGAAATGACTGTAAGCAACCGAGTCTGATGGTTCAAATAACTCATCTGAAAACTCAAAGGACTCAAACTCGGGCGGTGAGTCTTCAAAATCGTCCAAAAAAGTGAAGCACTCGTAATCATTATCGTCTGTGAGAACTGTGTCAGATTCAAAAATGAACGCGCTAGTGGCGTCCAAACTGCTGTGATCGAAGAGAAATCTTTCAAGCACACAGTCCTCAAGCGTGATCTTTTTTGTGGTCGGAACGATGGAAAGGAGGGGGGGTGATTTAGGAAGTATAACAGTTGAAGGTTCAGGAGGATGAATTGGAAAATCCGACACATCAAACAAAAATGGTTCATCTTCAATATTATCCTCAATACTCTTCTCAATACCATCCTCATAATTCTCCTCAAAAGTTATCTCCTCCTTGCAATTATCATCAAAATCAAGACGCATATGAAGTTCGGGAGAAACATTTAATGACTCAGGATGATGAATTGGAGATAAAATTTCAGTCAAATTTACGGGTTCATCATCTAAAATATTCCCGGCGTCAATATCCTCAATCAAGTGAAAATCAATTTTTTTGGACACCGCATCAAAAGCATGGATATTTATCAATTCAGGTTTTAGATTGGAGGTATAAAGGTCGAAAGGATTAGGTGTGGTTTCACTCAAAAGGGACTCTTCACAATCTGGCAAATCAAGCACTACAAAGTCGCACAACTCATTAAATGTTTTATTTTCAACTGATGAATCATTTGGGAGACTCGTTTGAAAACTGGAGTTGTGGGATTCAATTGAAGATGGGTAGGTTTGATTTGGAAAGGTGTATAGCTCACTTTCTATACTCAAATTATCACTCTGTCCAACCGCCTCATCATACATTGGAAAATTTGGAGCTAGTTGGAAACTAGCTACCGGGTCACTAGGTTGTATAAGGGCGGCCATGGACGCATCCACATTCCTCATCATTTGGTTTGTCGCTACCATATAAGCTTCCAATGACTGTTTTATACTAGACATGGGTTGTGAAGGGGTTTCAGTAAAAGATTCAAAATTGTTTGGATTCTAGAAACTCCCAAATGGTTGTGTAGAAACAGTGTCAAGGGAAGGTGCGAAAGTCGGGTAGGACTGGTAGGAATTGAATGGTTGGACAGGAGTAGGATCAACATTTGGATAAAAAGGTGAATGGACTTGTTGATCCCAAGAACTCGAAGTGTTGAAAGGAGTGAAACATCGGTTACGAGATTGTTCAATATGTTCGGCGATAGACATGGGTTTTAGAGTTACAATAGGACTCGAAAAAGGAGTATCAACGTAAGAAGGTGGTGAAGGTTGAAATGGTTGATACAAAGTGGATTGTGGAGTCAAACTTTTTCTCCTAGACGCTTCTATTCGATCTTTCAAAGAAATTTTGGGCATGGAGGGGTCGTCCGTAATTCGACCAAAACAATTCGCGTATGAAGCAATGTTTGGATGAGGGTACCAAAGTTTGGCAAGAGTTTTGGGAGGTGGGGTACCCATGATGTAAGAAGGAGAAGAAAAAGAATGTGGGGTGCACGGATTTCTTAGCGAGAAGTTGCAAGTTTGTTTTTTTTTGGATTTTTTTTCTTTTTGTGTTTTTTTTATGGAGCTTTTTGCAAAAAGATTTTCAATAAAAGGCTTAGACACACGTTCAATCAATCACAAATGCACAATCAAGTCTAGATCTAGGGTCACCTAGGTCAGCTAGACAACTCCTAACTGTTCCAAAGGGCAAGAAGTAGGACCTCAAACCGTCTCTTCACCGCCAATTGTGGCCAGGTAAGCACAAGTAGAGAAAGGAGGGATCCGCTCACGAATCACCGTGAGACGGGCCTTTTAAAATTACCTTTCACTACCTGTCTAGCCTAGGCACCACAAAGTCAGGTTAGGATCAACGGTCGATGCCTACAACTGGTCCTTTGTCCTATTGAGAGCGAAGTCCTTAGGGATGAGTCTAATCTTTTTTAATTAATTTATGGTCAATGCAATATGCCTTATGTGATTTCTGGGGTCCTGTGAAGGGTAATGAAATCCCCACCCAATCTGATTGGTGTAAAAGCCCCTTAAAGTCAGTTTTAAAATATGCAAAGCAGTAAACACAATCACTTGCAAACAAATTTTTTTTTAAAGCGCGGCGCAAAGAATCCTGCACAAGATCAATTATTGGAAGGGGGAGAGATTTTTTTAGCGCGAAGAATCCTGCAGGAGATTTTTCAGAAGAGATATCAGAGATTTGCAGAGGAGGAGAGAGAAAGCTCACAGAAAAATTTGCCCGTGCTGACTCGACCAAGGCGCGGCGGTTCCGCGGCCACAGGTAGGCTCGCGCGGCGGTTCCGTGGTGGAAGGTGCGGATCAATTCTCCAGATTTCTTCTGTGGTTCTATTGTGGAAATCCTTTGTTGTTCAGATCTTCAGTTTTCTGGATTTTTCCAAATCCGAACTCGTTCGTCAATCCTGCAAAATTCAAACGAAATACCCTTCACAAAATAACAAAATGATAAATTTTTTTTATATATTTTTTATTTTTCAGTTTTTATGATTTTTCAATTTTATATTAACCCGAAATTCTAAAAAGAAAATAACACGCCATCCCTGGCAATGGCCCCATTTGATTTTGTCTCAAAGAATATTTATAACCGTAATCAAGAACGGCGTCGCTTGGTAGCTAGCCGGTGAGTACGGATCGGTCCACAGGGATTTTGTGTATTCTCTAATTGTTCTTACGAGTTAATTCCGATTGTTGTCGGATTGATTAAATCTAAAAACTAAGTTTATCTAGATCTAAATCTTGCTAGGGTTAGGTTTAGGTTAAGTTTGGAAATGCAAAGATTTCCTCACCGCTTTCTATACCCAAATTAAGATCTCTTTAGGAGTTATGGTAATTATTAATAAAGGGGATTAGTACCATCGGGAAGAAACGGTGTTTCTTTCTCTAGGTTCTTGTCCTTCCTTTTCTTAATCCTTACCCTAACCTCCATGGAAAACACGCTCAACCGGGCCTTTATACTACGGTATCACCGCTACCTCGTGGGATAGAGTGCCGTAGGGAGTGGTGTGTGCATGTATGCATGGAGTCCTATAAAAACGTGTGATGGGCAAGAAAGGGATGAGAGATCTTCATCTCTCAAGCCTTCCCCAAAGCTAACCCTAACAAGCGAGGAGACTACTCGCTCATTAGGGAATTGAAAGACATGATTTAACTATCTAACTAAGGCAGAGAATGAAAGATCTATGCTAGGGCAGGAAAACAAATCTATACTAGGGCAGGAAAATAAATTTAACTAGGGCAAGAATTGAAAACTTACTCTAATTTGATGCACTCTTCATACTTTTCAAGAATTGAATTCTGAATTTTGAGATTTACAATGAGGCACAAGAAGAGGCATGACCTAAAAAAGGTTTTAGGGCTTCTATTTATAGATTCATAGAAACCCTAGGGTTACAATCGAGTCATGTCTGCTATTACAATTTTACCCCATAAGAAAAAGAACTAGTCAACGCACGCCACCGTCTCTGGAATTTCGCACCGACACGGGTCTCACATGGCCGCTGTTCCGCGGCCAAGAGCAGGGTTTGGCCGCGGTTCCGCGGCCAAATAGGGGCTTCTTTTTCTGCAATTTCCTGGTTATCTTCCTGATGCATTTTTATACTTGTTTCTTCATTTGTTTTCTCGGATTGGCTTCTATATTTCTTCCAGGTCTCCACAGTGAATAATTGCAGTGGACTTTTACCGTTGCTTCGTGACGAAGTCTTGAACCTTGCACTGTCTTTGTACTCTGTGAACTTATTTATTGATCTTCGTTTATTATCCAAAATGTGGCATGATCAAGATCCCACCATTTATCGGTCGTCGTCTCACTTTTGTATCGTCTTTTCACCTTTTTCACCGCTTTTGTTCTGAGAACCTGTAACCTGTAACTAAGTAGCAGACATGGGTCAAAAGCACCTGTTTATTTGTAAACTGAATAAGAATGGCGAATAAAATAATGCAAAATTATGGTATGAACAGCCGACGAGGAAGCTACGATCCTTATCGATCCTCGGAGCCTACGATGACGAGGAAGACAACGGAGAAGACCCGAAGGACTTGTATCATGAGGTATAACATTCTTTCCGAGTAGTTAAATCTCATGTAGTTTTCTAGCTAGGGTTTATGGTCGATCCTTGGTTCTAGTCGGTGTTGCGAAGCCCGTAAAAATCATTTTTTGCAAATTCTACCTCCCCGCGAACATGTAGGGTGCGCAACACCGACTTACAGGGGATACCCCATGCTTCTGCAGTTGGGTCTATCATGTATGCGATGTTCTGCACCAGAACGGATGTAGCTTACGTACTTAGTATGGTAAGTAGGTATCATTCAAATCCTGGGGAGAAGCACTTGACAGCTATGAAGAACATTCTTAAGTACTTGAGAAGGACTAAGGAGATGTTCTTGGTGTATAGTAACGGAGAACTCCAGGTGGAGTCCTTTACCGATTCGAGCTTCCAGAGTGATAAGGACGACAGCAAGTCTGTCTCGGGTTTTGTCTTCACCCACAATGGAGGGGCGGTATGTTGGAAGAGTTCCAAGAAAGATACCGTAGCAGACTCGACGATGGAGGCCGAATACATCATTGCCAACGATGCTGCCAAAGAGGCTGTCTGGATGAAAAATTTCATTGCTGAACTTGGTGTGGTTCCATCCATTGAGGATCCAATACCCTTGTATTGTGATAACAATGGAGCTGTGGCTTTGGCCAAGAAGCCCCAGTCCTATCAGCGATCCAGGCATATTCTGAGGCGGTATTACCTGATCTGGGAGATATTTAATCGCCGGGAGATCGAGGTCAGGAGAGTTGACACGAAGGAAAAAGCAGCGGATTCACTCATGAAGGCCTTCACCCAGACGCGGTTTGAGAGACTTTTTGGGATGTTGGGTATGATATACTACAAGAATTGGCCTTAGTGCAAGTGGGAGATTGTTAGGAATATGTATGCCCTAGAGGCCATTATTGTATGTTATAGAGGATGCTTGGACATATATATAGAGGACTTTCTTGCTCGACATGATAGTATGCTATCTGGTTGCTCTTTATCTTAACATGTACACTTGTATTATTATACTATCTCTCTGATACATGTTGATAAAGCCCTTAGGATGTTAGCTTAACTACCAGGACTATGATGCAGATCATACTAGTGGGGCTTGTATAGTCTACAAGCACATCGTTTAATCGTTCCTAGCCGAGAGAGTATCGAGACAGGACATCGATATTCTAGAGTAGACTAGTATGTACGTTTCTTGACCCTGTATGGGGCGATGGTTGATCCCATAACTATTGGTGTTTGACATCAAAGATTGTATATAGGTGCTCATTAGAGAATGGGTACACCGAACAAGACTCGCCGAGAACTCCTAGATGGTACCATATCTATCGTCAGATAGCAGTTCTCTGGTGACACTTGTATAGGTTAGTCTGTAGACCTAAGATCGTCATAGTGTCTTGTGTAGTTCTCACTATGCTTTGATTTCCTCCCTACTACGGCTTAAAGGAGTCGTGCAAACATGTGGATTTTGGGTACAGTCCCGAGTCACATGGAGGCAGTGAGCGACAGGAGGGGTTTCGTCTCTCCCGGTATTAGGAGTTGATGTTGCGCTATGCTCGATTGGCTATAACAGCAAGTCTCTGGCCAGGGATGATGAGATTTACTGGTAAATGTTATCAGTATTTTCTTGAACGGTTATAGGCCACACATCGGCATGACTTATCAAGTTACCGAGGTCTGACGATTCCACCCCTAGACTCAATATGCGACATATCAGACGAAGAAACCGGACTGTACGATAAGTGTTACTTATAGGCTTTACAGGAGTTTGGACAAGCTTGCTGGTTGATCTTCTATTCGCTCAATACCTGGGTAGCCGTTACGTCCAGATAGTACAGTTGACGTCTTGTGGGTATCTGATATGATCATTACCTACTGCTGGCGTATTGACGAGTCTTTAGAGTCCCACACAGAGGTTTCCTAGCTCAAGCGAAACGAAGTAGGGCAAATATGGTGATATGTGCGGGAGCTTGATTAAATACGAGTATGTGATACTGTATTCTAATCTGGCGATATTTGATATCGGTTAGGTTATATGTGATATAACCGGATTATTGAATCAAGTGTTGATTCAATGATTTGTTATATGCATATATATTTGATATTGGCTGTTTTTATATGATATGACCGGATTATTGAATCAAGTGTTGATTTGATATTGTGTATTAAATATTAGTCGATTATATGTGATATAACCGGGTTATTGAATCAAGTATTGATTTGATAATATGATATACATATAAATGATATTAGTCGGTTATATAAGATATAACCGGATTATTGAATTGAGTGTTGATTTAATAATTTGATATATACATATATATATTAACTAATATAATTGCTCATTATTGATTTTTTTCTCTTTAAATACATTTAATATATATGTGATATATATTTATATATGTATTTAGTTATTGTATCATGGTAGATGATACATAGAACATGGGTGTATGAGACTCACACTAGGGTTTAAAATTATTGTGATGATTTATATTTAAATGAAAATTGAAAATGAGTGGAAAATAAGTCATGGCTTGGATGCTTGTAGAGGTTTTGAGAAGCCATGACTCATCCTCTCTTTTTGTCTGACTCTAGATATTTATTCATCACAACCTTATCTTGAGCTCAAGGGTTCACTCTTATTTTTGATCACAACATTTTCTCTCACTCACCCAAGTTCATCTTCTTCCTCAAGTGAGCTATTTTGGGTTTTTCTTCAGTTGAAAAAAGAGAGAGGAAAATATTTCTAAAGTGAGCAAAATTCCTACTTCATCAATCTACACTATCCTAGCCCTTTAGTATAAGTTGTTTGCTTCACTAATACTTTGACTAGTGAAGAGATAGCTTGGGTTAGAGAGACTTCAAGGTGGATCATCTTCGGCTTCGAAGATCACTTAGCAAGCCCGGTCTTTTCTTCAAGTGGAGTTAGGAAGAGTTCTAAGGACTACTACTTGGAGCTATAGAAGTGAAGGACTTGGTCTACAAAGGTTGTAATCCTCTTCACTTAGTTATAGAACTAGTTAGCTTGCATAAAACCCTAATTCTCTAGTTCAATTCTAAGTTAGTATAGCTTAACACTCTAGATTTTTTAAAATTGCATACTTGATGCTTGTATAAACCTAATGGAGGTGCTAAGACATACTTTCATCTTCGGTCATGTATCATTTCCCGAAGAGGAAGGGCCATGACGACGGTCCAAAAGATCAGTTTCCAAAAATAGAGAGATGGCTGGATATGTGTTCCACACTGTCTACATGGCGGGCACACGCACCAAGAGTAAGAATGGGGCCACCACATCTCAAATCCAACCTAGTTTGAATGTTGCTGCCACTTCCCATGACCAGCTTCCTCTGGAAGATAATGAAAACCCTTCCAGTGAGTCTAATAAGCAGAAAGATTCCTTGGTTCATGAGGAGTCGGGCTCGGACAGCGTAGAGGAGCCAATCTTCTGCTAAGACCGCCGAGCAGTAACTTCTCCAAGAACTCCATAAGCAGCTCAGAAACAAGGACACGGAGATGGACAAACTCTACTCAAAGATTGACGACTTGATAAACGTCGTCCTACAGCTTATGGCCCAAGTTGTCTCTCAACTAACCAATCAAGCGCAGGGCTCTGTTCATGAACTGGAAAACGGTGTCCCGAAGCAGCCAACGCCTATTCCCTCAAATCCAAAGGAGGGCGAGCCACATGAAAGTCGGCCACATTCTGCCTCAAGAAATGTCTTGGCTACCGATGACAGCCGCCCGCCAACGCTGGATCAGATCATGGATTTGATTACTAACAAAGTCAAAACATTGATGGTAGAGGCCAAGACGCAGAAAGTGTCGGCAGCAGTGGGAGACCATACCCTGCGCAAGTTTCCCATTGGCCATGTCTTCCCCAAATTTGAAAGGTTCGATGGGACGGAAAATTCAAACCGGCACATTACCCAATTTAAATCATGTACGAAAACTAGGGGCGACGATGCGCTCCTTCTCTGTCAGCTTGTCAATAGCTTGACCGATGTTGATTTCGATTGGTATGCAAGCATACCAGATGACTCCACCACGACGTTCGCTCAAATAAAATCCCTATGTAGGATATATATATGCCTTAGAGGTCATTATTTGAAATGGATACTATGGATATGTATATATGTACAAGACAATCTTTCTTGAAATGATAGTATGCTATCTGTTTTGCCTTTATCTTAACATGTGCGTATGTTTTACTTGTTATTATGTACTACTTATATGTTAGGAATATGTATGCCCTAGAGTCCATTATTGTATATTACAGTGGATGCTTGGATATATATATATATATATATATATATATAGAGGACTTTCTTGTTCGACATGATAGTATGCTATCTGATTGAACTTTATCTTAACATGTACACTTGTATTACTATACCATCTCTCTGATACATGTTGATAAAACCCTTAGGATGTTAGCTTGACTATCAGGACTATGATATAGATCATACTAGTGGGTGTAGTCCGCAAGCACATCCTTTAACCGTTCCTAGTCGAGGGAGTATCGAGACAGGGCATCGATATTCCAGAGTAGACTAGTGTGTGCATTTTTTGCCCCTCTATGGGGCGATGGTTGATCCCACAACTATTGGTGTTTGACATCAAAGATTGTATACAGGTGCTCATTAAAGAATGGGTACACCGAACAGGACTCGCCGAGAACTCCTAGATGGTACCATACCTATCGTCAGATAGCAGTTCTCTGGTGACACTTGTACAGGCTAGTCTGTAGACCTAAGATCGTCATAGTGTCTTATGTGGTTCTCACTGTGCTTTGATTTCCTCCCTACCACGGCTTAAAGGAGTCGTGCAAACAGGTGGATTTTGGGTACAGTCCCGAGTCACATGGAGGCAGTGAGCGACAGGAGGGATTTCGTCTCTCCCGGTATTGGGAGTTGATGTTGCACTATGCTCGATTGGCTATAACAGCAAGTCCCTGGCCAGGGCTGATGAGATTTACTGGTAAGTATTATTAATAGTTTCTTGAACGGTTATAGGCCACACATCGGCATGACTTATCAAGTTACTGGGGTCTGACGATTCCACCCCTAGACTCGATATGCGACATATCGGACGAAGAGACCAGACTGTACGATAATTGTTACTTATAGGCTTTACAGGAGTTTGGACAAGCTTGCTTGTTGATCTTCTATTTGCTAAATTCCTGGGTAGCCGTTACGTCCAGATAGTACCGTTGACATCTTGTGGGTATTTGATATGATCATTACCTACTGCTGGCGTATTGACGAGTCTTTAGAGTCTCACATAGAGGTTCTTATATGATATCGGTTAGGTTATATATGATATAATCGGATTATTGAATCAAGTGTTGATTCAATAATTTGTTATATGTATATATTTGATATTGGCCGGTTATATATGATATGACCGGATTATTGAATCAAGTGTTGATTTGATATTGAATATTGAATATTGTCGGTTATATATGATATAACCGGGTTATTGAATCAAGTGTTGATTTGATAACATGATATACATATATATAATGATATTAGTTGGTTATATATGATATAACCGGATTATTGAATCAAGTGTTGATTTAATAATTTGATATATATATTTATATATTTGATATATATATATATAATTTGATTATGTATCATGGTTGATAATACATAGAATATGGGTGTATGAGACTCACAATAGGGTTAAGATAATTGGTATGAATTAATTTAAAGGGAAAAATAAAAAGGATAGAAATGAGTCCTGGCTTTCGATGCTTGGAGAAGCATTGAGAAGCCATAACTCATATCATGTGTTTTGTTTTTTCCTTAGATATTTATTCATCTCATATTTATTTTTAGCCCATGGTTCATTCTCTCACTTGAACACAAGATATTTTCTCATCCAAGTTCATCATCTTCTTCCTCAAGTGAACTCTAGGGTTTTTCTTGAGTTGGAAAAAGATAGAGGAAAATATTTCTAAAGTGAGCATATCTCCTACTTCATCAAGCTACTCTATCCTAGCCCTTTAGAATAGGTTTTTACTTCACTAATACTTTGATTAATGAAGAGATAGCTTAAGTTATAGAAACTTCAAGGTGGATCATCTTCGGTTTCGAAGATCAATTTGCAAGATCGACCCTTTCTTTAAGTGGAGCTAGAAGAGTTCTAGGGATTACTACTTGGAGATATAAAAGTGAAGCACTTGGTCTAAAAAGGTTGTAATCCTCTTAACTTAGTATAGAACTTGCTTTACATGCTTGCACAAAACCCTAATTCTCTAGTTCGATTCTTGGTTAGTATAGCTTAGCACACTAGATTTTTTAAAATTGCATATGGGATGCTTGTATAAACTTAGTGGTGGTACTAAGACATACTGTCATGGTATCAGAGCTAAGCTAGAGCATTAGGCGATATCTAAACGAAGTTAAAGTGTTCGATCGAGTTTCGAAACCCGGAAATCTACAAGTTTCTGTACATTTTTTCAAAAGCTGTTATTTCCAGATTAAAAATATTCAGAAAATCATACATGTATGGATCCCCAAGAAATACGAAGGCCCAACTCGACCAAATGGCCACGGAACCGTGGCATAACCTAGGGTTTAGCCGCGGTTCCGCCGCACTTTTGGTGAGTTTGGGACTCGTGTTTCTTGTGCTGCTCCATTGTGAAATTTAGGGTTTTCTGGGTATTTTTCCTGAGGCTCAAGTTCTTGAGGTCTCTGTGATTACTGGGTGTTTGATATATCGATCGAAATATTTAACATCGTCTAGATTATTATGATATGTGATACAATATTTGGAATCCAAATTAATTAGTTTTGTGAAAACAAGTTTGTGTTTAGTAAATATAGTATTTTAGTCTCATTTGATCGATTTCCATGGAGTTTCGATTCGGATCAAAACTCCGTCGCAATCACGTATCGTACACGAATAGCCACCGGAAAACACCATTAGATAGCCACGCCACTAGCCCCGACCAAGTGACTAGAGGAGAACCCCGTAGCTAAAAGCATCCACTTGGATACTCACGGCCGCGGTGTTCCGCCCAAGTGCACTTCGTCGATGGCATCAGGGGTGCGGCAATCTACTAAAGTTCCCGACGAGCATTCGATCAATCAATCGGGAATCTTGTTGAATTAACCAACTTGCTTTTGAAAAGTGTTTTCAATTCGAGACTTAAATACAAGGTTTATTTGGGTTATGCATGAAATTTGGAATATGTGATATTCCGGGTTTTTGATATCTAAGGTATATGCGGATTCTAATTATTGTAGTTTTCTTTTCATTTCTACGACCGTAAGTGTAATATGCGGTGTATTTCCGATCTCGTTGCTATACGACAACGACATTAGGAATAAGCATATTTACTTATGTTGATGATATGTGATGTTATTGTGTTGCTGTGATATATTATATTGGATCGTCGTGTTTGAATAGCCGGGGTTTTTTGCGTGAGATGAGAGTTTTTCAATTTTCATTCATGTAAAAGTTGTATGTAATATTCTTTTATTGGAACACTTCCGGGTTGAGGTTATTGTCTCCATTGATGTATATTAATTACTTTTCCGCATTAGGATAGACCCAAGGCGGGGAGCACAAGTAACCGGGTTCTAGAGTCCAGTGGGAGGCCATCTCGAGGAGTCGAGACCGGGTCACCTAACTCTAGAATTGGCAGGGTTACTTGCCGCTCTCGTAGGGGTCTAGGGATATGGGTTTGGCTATTCACCATGACCGTGGAATCCGTGTTTTTCATTACTGGCTTAATTTAAAACACGGACCTCCTAGTATATCCTATATTTCATATGTTTGCTTCTGCTGCTTAAGTTCTGTGATGTGATCATATAACTGCATGAGACGAATGCTATATATATATAATATATTAGTAGACACTATATATGTTTTGCATCCGCGCTAGTCTTGACCCTGCCCTGCCGTAAGTTAAGTAACCTTACGGTGAAGACCCGGGTCCCTGTGGCGAATGCGGATGGCATATATATATGTTTTATTTTCTTTTCTTCTGTGATGTTTAGGAAACATAAATGATGGGACATCATTAATGAGATTAATGAAATGAAAAGAAACCTAAAGATGTTATAGAATCAAATTTTTTGAAAAAGATAGCTCTAGTTCTTGCTTTGCATAGCAGTATTCCATTATGAATATTCAGCACCTCATTCGATGAGGAAAGAGCCTAGATCCCTTCACCGGGAGTGACCTCTTTAGCGAAACTACCAAAATGCCACAACCCACTCGGTTTGTTTTGAAAACTACTCGATTTTAAAAGCGGAGCTTAAACCACTCCTTTTACAAATCACCCGATTCTACAACAATATCAAGTTCATTACGCTAAAGGTTTTCTTCAAAACCATTCATAGCCCTCCATCATTTCAAATAAGGACTATTTAGTATTCGTGCTGCGTTTGTTGGCCTCCGTCAAGACGTAGTGTACGGTAGCTGATTAGTACTTATCTGCAGCATATGATGCAATTGGATTAGTGTAGTCGTACGACCTTGTTGGCCTCCGTCAAGGGTCGTGCAGGTGGGTTTAATTCAATCACGAAATGCTGGGTTGAACTTGACTAGCGGCCTATGGTTTGTTGGCCTCCGTCAAGGTCATAGGCCGTTAGGGGTAAAAACAGATATTAGGAATTTAAAGTGTTAAAATTTGTAATAAGATTGCATACCTTCTTTATGATAGTTAGATCCCGATACCCACTGCGAGTAAGTGTTACTCCTGGAAGAGTTTTCCACTTTACAATTAGCTGATCCGGTTGGTGTCTAAGAAAGGTGTTAACGGGGTTACACCCCTGTGGAAATGAGGTTATTTAATTAGTTCCATGCGAAAGCATTGGGAGATTCTCTCGGAGTACCAATACCTGCCTGGCTGACCGGTTGACGAACTTATAGGGTGTAACTAATCCCGGCTAATCTTACCTTTTAGGGTTTGAAGGAAGATTTGATAAAAATAGTGGGAGCCATACTGATTAGATAAGATAATAACCAATCTAATTTTGCAAGAGCGCATGCTAAAATGTTTTCTTCTCTCTCTTTCTCTCCACGTAGCAACCATGACACGCTTTAATCAAGATAATAATATGGATGTATTGACTGAACCCGCTTATTATACTGGGCTGGGAAACGTTGGTTCTGCTCTATCTTATGACTGTCATACGTCTGAGCAAGGAATAGGGGAATATCAGGATTCCTATGCAACACGAACGGAGAAAGAGCATTCTGATGCATCTTTTTCGGGTGTGTTCGTTATTGAGAACTGTTTCTCAGTTGGCTCTACGTCCTGGGTATTAGATACCGGATCAGGATCCTTTATTTGTAATATGTTACAAGGGTTAAGAAAAAAGTAGAGAACTGGGAAAGGGTGATATGTCCCTAAAAGTAGGGAACTGAGCAATTATTGCTGCCGAAGCCGTCGGCGAATATCACCTAGTAGTGCTAAATAGCAATACATTGATTTTGAACGACTGTTATTACGTACCGTCGATGATGTGCACCATTATATCCGTTTCTTTATTAGATAAAGAAGAATATAATTTTGCAATAGAGAAAAATGTTATGAACATTTTCCTAAATCAAGGGTTGATTGGGTTTGGTACGTTTTGTAACAATATATACGTTCTAAATCAAAATACAGTTCTAAATATACAAAACACACACAAGAGGAAAAGTTCAGAAATGAACGAATCCTTCTTATGGCATTTGTTCACACCAGAATATTGCTTTTACTACCGCCCATTCTTATGCTCGTTTGCTTATCGGTAGGTACTCTTGAGCCGTGTTTGCTAGTTAATTGCAGGATACAGGTTCTCATCTCTAAACAGTGAAATTCATGGAAAAGCACGACAAATTCCGGATTACTACCAACCACAGATAAAACACGGGTCTCCGCTCTCTATCCGTATGTTGCCGCACACCAGTTTAAGGGACAAAATGGCAAATCGATGTCATTTTTATGCACAAAACATAATGTCAACACAAGATCCAACATGTCTACGCGGAGCTCAAGAAAAATCATGGCAAAAGATCCACATCACATCACCTTTTGATCTGCTGAAATTCTGGAAATATTGTGAAGAGCTTCTGAGAAACAACATATACCACACTGAAGAGTACTGAAAACCAGGGAAACCCACCAAATTGTATGATCCAACTCTCCTAAATGGCCGCGGTTCCGCGGCATAAGCGCGCTTAGGCCGCTGAACCGCGGCCATATTGGCTCGTCAGATGAAAATATTTCAGGGGTAGTTGGGTCTTTTCATGAAGGGTCAGAATGTGGCCCTAGGATTTCAGTTTCCTGCCTATAAATAGCCCAGAACTTGCCAAGCCAAGGGATCAATTCTTATGCCCACTTTTTGTTAGTTTTTAGTTTAACTTCTTCTTCTTCTACATTCTTTCCTCCATTAAATTGTTGTGAGAGCTTTTGAGTGGATGTTAAAATGAAGATGAGGGTTATTTTTTATCATTCTTTTTCTTAGCTTCCCCCTTGAGCTCTCTACCTTAACTTGATCTTGCAACCTCTTAAGTGAGCTTGCAAGTTTAAGCTTTGGTCATTGATCTCAAGGGGTTGTATCATTTTGGAATCAATAATGTTCTCTCTTTTGTGCTTCATTCTCCATGAGTTCTTTGCCTTTTCTTGATCTTGCAACCTCTTAATTGAGCTTGCAAGTTTAAGATTTGGTTATTGAACCCATGTCTTGTTTTGGGTTCTATGGTTCCTAGTTTCATTTCTTGCTCATTTACTTTCTTGCACTTTAATACTTTCTTTACTTTCATGCACTTAAATTCCATGCACTTTTAATTACTTGCTTGTAATCTTTTCTTTTCTTTGTTTATCTTTTCTTTTGCTCTTTTTGGTTCGTTTTGTGAATGGTTGTAATATATTGTTGTTAAGAATAAATATAATATTGTAAGTTAAGGTTTCATTCCTCATTTCCTTTTCCCGTTATTTTCCTTTGAACTCCGCCCAAACATTACGCAAGCGCTCCGTTAGGCACCCTACCCTACCAAGGTAACGGTGATTCCTAACCGCGACCGGTTGCGTTCGGTTTGGCCGGAGGCGAAAGCAAGAGACAAGAACGGAAGGACAAGGGTAAATAAGCCGGATTCCACGAATACCGTGCTTAAATCCCCTAATCCACGTTGTTGCCGATTGCTCTAGCTTCAAGTGGTCAAGACTCGGCTCAAAGGTTTTGAGTGCGGATTTCTTTAGCTTACACTTTCGTATCTTTTTCTTAACAACTTTATACTTGCATATAAAACACATAGGTTAGATTTGAACAAACATATACAAATTCTTTATTGACTCGTCTAAGACAAGAACGGACATACAACCATCTCCCTGTGGATCGACCCGTGCTCAACCGGTTAGCTGCATAGCGACACCGTCCTGATCGCGGTTATAACTTTAGAACTTTGAACTCCGACACGCCAAAAGCGTGCGATCAAATGGCGCCGTTGCCGGGGAGACGGTAACGTATTTTCTTTCTTGTTATTCAGGTTAATATTCTTTTTGTATATATATAAAATTATAAATAAAATAAAATAAAAAAATCCTTTTGTTATTTTTGTTAATTTTTGTGTGCAAGTGTGCAGGCTAATCTGGAGCAAGTACAGTAATTCAATCAAGAAACAGAGCATTTTATTTTGGAGTTGAGATCATGGGGAGTGCAGGGAACCAAATCAGAGGCTCCAATTCCACTGTTTGACCGCGGAACCGCGGTCAAAGTGGGGCTTTGGCGGCGGTTCCGCGGCTGCATTGAGGCCTCTGTGCCCCAATTTTTTTTCTGCCCTTTCTCTTTCCTTTTATCTTCTCTGTGATTTCCACTATACTGTATTTTCTGCAGGTTTCTTTGCACAGATTGCGCAGCCGCCAAATAAATTTTTGTTGTTTTAGATTTTGTTTGTTTACCGCTTTGCATATATTAATACGGACATTAAGGGGCTATAACACTAATTCAGATTGGGTGGGGATTTCATCACCCTTCCTAAGACCCCATAAATCACTAATTGCATACGCATTACCTTGAGCTAATAAAAAATATCTAGACCAAACCTATAAGGACCTGTCGCGCTCATTTAGGACAAGTGAAGGTTGCGGGGAATCGGTCGTTTATCTAAACTTGACTTTGTGGTGCCTAGGCTAGACAAGTGAGGAGGTAATTTTAAAAGGCCCGTCTCACGGTGATTCGTGAGCGGAACCCTCCTTACCTCACTTGTGCTTACCTGGCCACAATTGGCAGTGAAGAGGAGATTCGAGGGTTATCTTGCAACTTGTTGCTTGGAAGTCTAGGAGCGGTCTAGTTGGACTTTGAAGACCCTAGCTCTAGGTGTGTTTATGCATATTGTGATTGTGAATGTGCTTATAAAAAGTTAGTCCTATAATTCCGTATTCTTTAAGAACAAACAATTTCAAAAGCTCCAAAAACAAACATTTTTTTTTCTTTTAATAAAAAAATAAAAAAATAAAAAAAATCCACATTCTTTTTCCCTTCCTTTCCTTCTTCTTCTCTTCATATCATGGGCACTCCACCTAGAAAAACTCTTGCCGAACTTTGGTACCCACAACCAGACATAACTTCCTACGGTTCTTGCTTTGGTCGAATTTCGAACGACCCCTCCATGCCCAAAATTTCACTTAAAGATCGCATAGAAGCGTCCAGGACAAACACTTGCACTCCGCATTCCACTTTATATCAACCTTTTCAACCTCCCGCACCCGCTTATGTTGATACCCCTTTTGCAAGTCGTCCTTTGTCCATCGCTGAACATATTGAACAATCTCATAGCCGATCTTTCACTCCTTTCACCACTTCAAATTCTTGGGATCAACAATTCCATTCACCTTCGTATCCAAATGTTGATCCTACCCCTGTCCAGCCATTCAATTCCTACCAGTCCTACCTGAGTTTTACACCTTCCCTAGACATTGCTTCTGAACCGTCATTTGGGAGTTTCCAGTACCAAAACAACTTTGAATCTTTTACTGAAACCCCTTCACAACCCATGTCTAGTTTGGAACAGTCATTGGAAGACTTTAGGGTAGTGTCATGCCAACAGATGATGGATTTGAATGGGTCCATGGCCGCCCTCATGCAACCTACTGACCCGGTAGCTAGTTTCCAACTAGCCCCAAATTTTCCAATGTATGATGAGGCGGTTGGACAGGTTGAGAATTTGAGTGGAGAGAGTGAGCTGTACACCCTTCCAAATCAAACCTACCCATTGCAAATTGAAACCCACAACTCCGATTTTGAATGTCTATCATGTGTCCCAAATGAATTATCAGTTGAAGATAGAAGGGTTAATGAGTTGTGCGACTTTGTAGTGTTTGATTTACCCGATTGTGAAGGGACCTTGCCAAGTGAAACCAATCCCAATCCTTTTAACCTCTACACCTCCACTCTAGAACCTGAATTGATTGATATCCATGCTTTTGTTGAGGTGTCTGAGAAAATAGATTTTCACTTGATTGAGGATATTGACGCTGGGGATATTTTGGATGATGAACCCGTAAATTTGGCTGAGTTTTTCTCTCCAATTCATCATCCTGAGTCATTAAATATTTTTCCCGAACCACATATGCGTCTGGATTTCGAGGATAAATGCATGGATGTGCTGAATCTTGAGGAAAATTTTGAGGATGAATCAGTCTTGTTGATGAGTCGGATTTTCCAATTCATCCTATCCCTTTCATTGACTGTGTACACCCTTCTGAACCTTTAACCGATAACCTTCCTCAGTCACCTACCTCCATCCTTTCCATCATTCCGACCTTGCAAGTAACCGTATCACTTCCATTTCCATTGTCTGGCTTACCAAGTTCGGCGTACCCATGGTTTCTCACAAATCTTGAGGGATTTGACCCAATTTCTCACCATATTGATAGATTAGTATAATCCATCTTTTCACATCGATCATTACAGATTGTACTAATTTATTCAATCCATTTCCACCCTCAAGTTCGTATTTCACTTCTTTCTCCCTTCCGCTATTCTTCTTCTCATATACCGAGACCGTATCCCGCTTCTATCTCCATACGGTCTCGCGTATTCTCCATTTCTTACCTCTCCGCATTCTTTCACCAACCAGCACATTATAGAGATAAAATCTTTGAATGGTTGGTGCTCTCTTTTGGCCTGTGTAAGGCCTTGTATAGTTTGAAACTGTTCTTTTTCCCCCCTGATCCTGAACTTCAACGCTTAACAGTGGAAACACTGTTTTACTTAAGTTTAGGGGGGAACCTTTTTGTATATATATATATATATATTCCTTTTTTGTTATGTATATAATTTTTTTTTAGGGAACGCCGACAATTTTGACCCTCTTGGTGTAGCCTGACAGTGAGGGCACTGTCAAGTTTAAGTTTGGGGGTGTGCTCGGTAAGCTTTCCTCCTTCACATTCATTTGTATATTTTGCATTTGCATACCTTATTAAAAACCCACAAAAATCGAAAATTTTCCAAAAATATAAAAACTTTGTCGTCAAGTTAGCTAATAAGGTACCTTAGATTTTTATTCTGAAAGCTTAGTTGATATGTTAGAAATAACCAAATCCTAGGCTTAGGAATTGAAAAATCTAAAAATAACCCTCATTCTGCTTAACCTGGGTAAGTATACGTCCTTACAGTTTTTTTGAGAAATAGGTAATTCAGTTCTTGAGTTAAGTTAAGATGAAGGGAAAGTATTGATGCTTTACTGAAGGATAAGTCTGAAAAATAGCTTCTATTATTGAGTTCAAATTTAGAAAGTATACACCCTACAAACTACACTTACACGCACCTTGAAACTTAGGATAGTAGAGGATACCTAGAAATACTCTTGCCTGAAATCCTAGTATGAAAGAAAAAACGGTATTTAAAGCTAAACACCAAAAGAGCACATTGAAAAATATATCCGGTCTTGAAAAAGAAAAAGAAAAAGAAAAAGAAAAAGAAAAATAAATGAAGTCAAGACCTGGAAACTGCTATTTACGCTTTAAGCTCACACATTCAGTAATCGGCCGTTAGTGCCTCAAGAAGTATTAATAGTCGCATGAAAGGTGTGTGAGCAAATCCGTCCATCCTTAATGAAAAGAAGTAGTATTAGGTATTAGGGCAAGGGTATTATAGATTGAATTGAATTCTTGAGTGTAGGGTGTGCAAATATACACACACGTAGGGGTATACAATCGATGTTTGGATAAAAGATAGAAATAAAAGATAAGACCTATGTTTTCTGTAAAGTTGATAAAAATCCCGGAATTAAGACCGCACTTTAGAAAGAAAACTCAGGAGTGCCAACATCTTTCTAAACTTTTTTAGAACGTATAGGATCTAAGGTTAAATAGAAAGGAGGTGTGAAGTATTAGGGTTGGATATTTCTAACTTAGGATGATAGAATTTCTAACGTAAATACTAAACTGTAGGAGTAGAATCGATGTTAACTTATGACACTAGCTTGACGGGATTTTGTGGGCGTAATCCGCTGAAAACCCTCAGGAGACAACACTCCTCCTACTAGGGACACCTAGAGGTTTAACGGCTTGTTGCACGAGCTCAGTGCAATCGCGTTCCCTGCGAAAGTGCGGTTAGGATTCGTTTTTGTGAATAATTGGTTTTTCTCGGGATGAGCAAAAGTTAAGTTTGAGGGTATTTGTTCACACCAGAATATTGCTTTTACTACCGCCCATTCTTATGCTCGTTTGCTTATCGGTAGGTACTCTTGAGCCGTGTTTGCTAGTTAATTGCAGGATACAGGTTCTCAGCTCTAAACAGTGAAATTCATGGAAAAGCATGACAAATTCCGGATTACTGCCAACCACAGATAAAACACGGGTCTCCGCTCTCTATCCGTATGTTGCCGCACACCAGTTTAAGGGACAAAATGACAAATCGATGTCATTTTCATGCACAAAGCACAATGTCAATACAAGATCCAACATGTCTACGCGGAGCTCAAGAAAAATCATAGCAAAAGATCCACATCACATCACCTTTTGATTTGCTGAAATTCTGAAAATATTGTGAAGAGCTTCTGAGAAACAACATATACCACACTGAAGAGTACTGAAAACCAGGGAAACCCACCAAATTTTATGATCTAACTCTCCTAAATGGCCGCGGTTCCGCGGCATAAGCGCGCTTAGGCCGCGGAACCGCGGCCATATTGGCTCGTCAGATGAAAATATTTCAGGGGTAGTTGGGTCTTTTCATGAAGGGTCAGAATGTGGCCCTAGGGTTTCAGTTTCCTGCCTATAAATAGCCCAGAACTTGCCAAGCCAAGGGATCAATTCTTATGCCCACTTTTTGTTAGTTTTTAGTTTAACTTCTTCTTCTTCTTCATTCTTTCCTCCATTAAATTGTTGTGAGAGCTTTTGAGTGGATGTTAAAATGAAGATGAGGGTTATTTTTTATCATTCTTTTGCTTAGCTTCCCCCTTGAGCTCTCTATCTTAACTTGATCTTGCAACCTCTTAAGTGAGCTTGCAAGTTTAAGCTTTGGTCATTGATCTCAAGGGGTTGTATCATTTTGAAATCAATAATGTTCTCTCTTTTGTGCTTCATTCTCCATGAGTTCTTTGCCTTTTCTTGATCTTGCAACCTCTTAATTGAGCTTGCAAGTTTAAGATTTGGTTATTGAACCCATGTCTTGTTTTTGGTTCTATGGTTCCTAGTTTCATTTCTTGCTCATTTACTTTCTTGCACTTTAATACTTGTTTTAGTTTCATGCACTTAAATTCCATGCACTTTTAATTACTTGCTTGTAATCTTTTCTTTTCTTTGTTTATCTTTTCTTTTGCTCTTTTTGGTTCGTTTTGTGAATGGTTGTAATATGTTGTTGTTAAGAATAAATACAATATTGTAAGTTAAGGTTTCATTCCTCATTTCCTTTTCCCGTTATTTTCCTTTGAACTCCGCCCAAACATTACGCAAGCGCTCCGTTAGGCACCCTATCCTACCAAGGTAACGGTGATTCCTAACCGCGACCGGTTGCGTTCGGTTTGGCCGGAGGCGAAAGCAAGAGACAAGAACGAAAGGAGAAGGGTAAATAAGCTGGATTCCACGAATACCGTGCTTAAATCCCCTAATCTACGTTGTTGCCGATTGCTCTAGCTTCAAGTGGTCAAGACTCGGCTCAAAGGTTTTGAGTGCGGATTTCTTTAGCTTACACTTTCGTATCTTTTTCTTAACAACTTTATACTTGCATATAAAATACATAGGTTAGATTTGAACAAACATATACAAATTCTTTATTGACTCGTCTAAGACAAGAACGAACATACAACCATCTCCCTGTGGATCGACCCGTGCTCAACCGGTTAGCTGCATAGCGACACCGTCCTGATCGTGGTTATAACTTTAGAACTTTGAACTCCGACACGCCAAAAGCGTGCGATCAGTATTGTAGACTTGGTCATATCAATGTGACAATACTAGATAAGTTGCATAAAGATTGATATTTGAATCAGTTCGAATTTACATCTTATGAAACTTGCGAGTCATGTCTCAAAGGCATGATGAATAAAACTCCGTTTACTGGACACGGAGAAAGAGCTACTGAACTCTTAGAACTGATACATAGTGATGTATGAGGTCCTATGTCTACACATTCCAGGAATGGTTCCTCCTACTTTATTACATTCATCGATGATCTCTCAAGATTCGGATATGTGTTCTTGTTGAAACACAAATCTGAAGCTTTTGAGAAATTCAAGGAATATAAGTACGAAGTAAAGAACCAGATGGGTATGTTAGTTATATGTATGCCCTAGAGGCCATTATTGTACATATGATGTATATTATAGTGGATGCTTGGACATATATAGAGAGGACTTTCTTGCTCGACGTGATAGTATGCTATCTGGTTGCTCTTTGTCTTAACATGTAGATTTGTATTGTGATACTCTCTTGCTCTCACATGTTGATAAAGCCCTTAGGATGTGTACTTGACTGCCAGGACTATGATAGAGATCATACTAGTGGGGCCAAGGTAGTCCACAAGGACATCCTTTAATTATTCCTAGTCGAGGATGTATCGAGACAGGGCATCGATATTCCAGAGTAGACTAGCGCATACGCTTCTTGACCCAAATGATCGGTAATGGATGATCCCACATCCATTGGTGTTTCAAATCAAAGATGGTATACGGGTGCTCAGTAGAGACTGGGTATACTGAACGGACTCGCTGAGAACTCCTAGCTGGTATTATACCTATCGTCATATAGCAGTTCTCTGGTGACACTGGTACACGTTAGTCTGTAGACCCGAGATCGTCATAGAGTCTTGTGTGATTCCCATTGTGAAAAGAAAATGTCAAACTACAACATTTGGAATCGACACAGTCCTTAGACATCATAAAACCGGAATATCTCAGATTTCGGATTTCATGCCTAACATTGTAAATCTTACATTTGGGTCCCACTCATGAAAACGCCTTTTCAAAAGAAATCGGGTAATTCAACAAGATTCCCGATTCCCACCGAGACCGAAATGTTAAATTTACAAGCAACTAATCAATTTTCACAAAACTAATCAGTGTAGATTCCAAATATTTTATCACATTCCATAGATAGCTAGACGATATTAAATATTCCGATCGAATCAACAAACACCCAAAATTTCCCGAAGAGCCCAACACTTGAGCATAGTTTAAAAATACTCATAGCATGTCATAGTACCTATGGACCAACCGTAGAAGGGCCAACCCTTGCCTCACCTATGGCGCCGCAGAACTACCATAAACTCTAGGGTTTGGTGGCGGTTCCGACAGTCATAGAATCGAGTTAGTGTTTCGTTCTTATAGAGGGTCCATAGAATTACTTGCATGATTTTTGAATGTTTTTAACTTGGAGAAAATCCAACTTTTGGAAAATTTCCAGCGAGGGAGAAAATAGGTTATTGATATTCGTTCAAACTTTTTAACGTCGTCTAAATTACCCGAAACGATGTTAGAATTACGACTATGAAACACTCCGAATTGCTTTTACAGAAAAATAACATCATATGCAATCTTAGCAAAAGCAAGAAACACCTGAAACACTAAAACCCAGAGACCGGAACACCACACCAAAACGAACCCTAGAAGAGCCTAGAAAACCGGCGGGGCCGGTCCTATAGAAACATGTGGCCGGTCCAAATCCGGCGAAAATAGTTCGTTTTCGTCTGGTGTTCATGTTACATCTCATGCAACATTCTGCAGGATTTGGACACTCTGAAATTTCGACAGAAACTAAGTTAGGTGTTTCGATGTTTCGGAGTTGTTTCGGTTTCGTAATTCTATAAATATCGTCTAATTCTCTAGCTTAGCTCTGTTCTACCACTTTAAGGGACAAAAGGTGTTTGTTTCTCAATATGCCACCATTTTAGAAAAGGAATTTCTTGTAAAAGAAATTAGTGGCGAAGAGGTAGAGCTGGAAGAAGTTCCAACCGCACAGACTATAACAGAAGATTTGGTAGAACCTAAGGATTCAATAGTCCCCGATAAACTTCAGCCTCTCCGCCAATCTAGAAGGGTTCCTCATCTACCTGAGCGATACTACGGTTTTTTCATTGATGGTGGGAGCGAGGATTGCATCGTGGAAGATGATGACCCAACTAGCTTCGAGCAGACCATCACGAGTGGGGACTCAGTGAAATGACTGGATGCAATGCGATCTAAGATGGAATCCATGTACACCAACAAAGTATGGACTTTGAAAAATGCTCCTGAAGGGGTAAAACCCATCGGAAGCAAGTGGATCTTCAAGAAAAAAATTTGGTGTAGATGGAAAAGTCGAGACTTTCAAAGCTAGACTTGTTGCAAAAGGTTTTCGTCAATGACCAGGTGTGGATTATGATGAAACCTTTCTCCAGTGGCTATGCTTAAGTCAATCTGGATCCTACTTGCCATTTCTGCATACCATGACTACGAAATCTGGCAGATGGATGTTAAGACCGCCTTTCTAAATGGTGATTTAGAAGAGAGCGTGCACATGACTCAGCCAGAGGGCTTTGTAGACAGTGGGAGCAGCGGAAAGGTGTGCAAGCTGCTTAAATCCATTTACGGGTTAAAACATGCATCGCGGAGTTGGAACATCTGTTTTGATATGGTAGTCAAAGAGTTTGATTTCATCAAAAACGTAGATGAACCTTGTATATACAAGAAGGTGGTAGAGAGTAAGGTTGCCTTTCTCGTATTGTACGTGGATGGCATACTCTTAATAAGAAATGATGTTCATAAGATGCACACGGTCAAGCTCTTCTTATCACAAAGATTCTCAATGAAAGATCTAGGTGATGCCTCCTACATCTTGGGGATTAAGATCTATAGAGATAGATTTAAACGGATACTGGGATTGTCCTAATCCAGGTACATAGACACCATACTAAAGAGGTTTAGTATGGAAGATTCCAAGCGTAGGAATTTACCCACGATCTCAGGACTCACTCTCTCCAAAGAGATGTCTCCCAAGACTGATTTGGGGAGAGCTCGCATGCAAAGGATACCCTATGCTTCGGCAGTAGGCTCTATAATGTACGCGATGCTATGTACCATACCCGATATAGCATACTCACTAAGTGTAGTGAGTAGGTATCAAGCAGATCCAGGAGAGAATCACTGGATAGCTGTGAAGAACATTCTCAAGTACTTGAGAAGGACTAAAGAGATGTTCTTGGTGTATGGTAACAGTGAACTCCAAGTGGAGTCCTTTACCAATTCGAGCTTCCAGAATGATAATGATGACTCTAAGCCGGTCTCGGGATTTGTCTTCACCCTCAATGGAGGGTCGGTTTGTTGGAAGAGTTCCAAGCAGGAAACCGTGGCAGACTTGATGATGGAGGCTGAATACATCGCTGCCAATGATGCTGCCAAAGAGGCTGTTTGGATGAAGAAGTTCATAAACGAACTTGGTGTGGTTCCGTCCATTGAGCATCCAATACCTTTGTATTGTGATAACAATGGAGCTGTGGCTTTAGCCAAGGAACCCAGGTCCCATCAGCGATCCAGGCATATTCTGAGGCCGTATCACCTGATCCGGGAAATAGTTGATCGCCGGTAGATCGAGGTCAGGAGAGTTGACATGAAGAATAACACGGCGGATCCACTCACGAAGGCCATACCCCAGATACAATTTGAGAGACTCTTCGTTATGTTCGGTATGAGATACTACAACAACTGGCCTTAGTGCAAGTGGGAGATTGTTAGTTATATGTATGCCCTAGAGGCCATTATTGTACATATGATGTATATTATAGTGGATGCTTGGACATATATAGAGAGGACTTTCTTGTTCGACATGATAGTATGCTATCTGGTTGCTCTTTGTCTTAACATGTAGACTTGTATTGTGATACTGTCTTCCGCAGACAGACGGACAGTCAGAGCGGACCATTCAGACTCTCGAGGACATGCTCAGAGCGTGCGTTTTAGACTTTGGTGGTAGCTGGGATCGTCATTTACCTCTAGTGGAGTTCTCCTACAACAACAGCTTCCAGGATACTATTCAGATGGCACCTTTCGAGGCATTGTATGGGAGGAGATGCAGATCGCCCGTTTGTTGGACAGAGCTCAGCAAGAGCAGCATTTTGGGGCCGCAGCTTGTTGAGGAGACGACAGCGAAGATACAGTTGATCCGAGACCGGATGAGAACGGCTCAGAGCAGGCAGAAATCCTATGCAGACAGACGCCGTCGCAGATTAGAGTTCGCAGTTGGCGACCATGTTTTTCTAAGAGTCTCTCCGATGAAGGGCGTGATGCGTTTTGGGCGAAAGGGGAAGCTTAGCCCTAGATTCGTAGGTCCCTTCGAGATCCTCGAGCGTGTTGGCGCTGTTGCATATCGTTTGGCTCTTCCTCCCAGCTTTCCCGATGTTCACCCCGTCTTCCATGTTTCGATGCTCCGCAAGTACCTTCACGACCCTTCGCATGCGATTCAGCACCCGACAGTCCAGCTAGAGCGCGACCTTTCTTTTGCAGAGCAGCCGGTGGCCATCTTGGATCGGCAGGTGAAGAAGTTGAGGTCGAAGGTTATACCAACCGTCAAGGTCCTTTGGCGTAGCCCAAGCAGCGAGGAGGTTACCTGGGAGACCGAGGGCGAGATGAGGAAGAAGTATCCCCATCTCTTTGAAGGTACGCGTAGCTATATTTTTAAATTCGGGGACCGAATTTCTTTAAGGGGGGAAGATTGTAGCGTCTTGAAAAGTCGTTTTGGTGTTTTCCTGAAATTCGGTGAAAATTCGGTATTTTTCCGAAAACCGTCTTTCTCGATATTTTGCAGTTTAGGGCTAATTATACCTTAAATGGATAGGTAATTACTTGTTTTTAGTGACTAATGAGTTAATTATGAAATTTTGGTCATTTAAAAATTTTTCCCTATTTTTCATTTTTTAATATTATTTTAAGCCGGTAAGAAAATACATTAAATAAGCGATAAATACAAATTTTTCCGGGCTAATTTTAATCTCTAAAATTATGATAATTATAATCTAGTGATAACATGAATTTTTAGTAATTTATTTTGATTTTTAACAAATTTTTATGAATTGAAACGAATTTATTGAATTTTGGGCTAAAACTTGCAATTTTTGAGTTGTAGGGGGCCTTTTTGCATAAAATTTCTTTTGTAAAACCCCTCTAACTTTTTTCTCAGACCTAGGACAGCCCAAGCCTTGGCCAAGTCCAGAAATTCTGGCCTCTCTCTTCTTGGTTTCTTTCTTGAGTTAATTTGATAGTTTATGGTATTATTTTAATTAAAATGGATAATGTATGATACATTTGACTTTGGAAACTTGACCATGACTTTCCCCACTTGCCCACACCCTCCCCCATCCCTCCATTCTGGCCGAAACCTGCACCATTTCCCACCTCCATTATTTTCCTTCTCTTTCTCTCTCATTTTCTTCAAAATTTGCAACAAAATTCAATAAAAATCCACAAATCCTTCTCTTTTTCAACATAAAATCCTTGTGCTACCTCTTCTCAAGCCTAATATAGTTGAAATCATGTGGAAAGGAGGCATTTTTGGAGCAAACTTTCTTGCTTGATCCATTGATCAAGGGGTATAATTTCCATCTTGTTAAATTCCTTGTTTAAGTGCTTATGTTTTATGGTTTAGTGTTAAATTAGTGTAGTTTAATCTAGTTTTCTTAGATTTTGTTTGAAAATTCTAACTAGGGTTTGAAAGCCATAATAGTTAATTAAGTTATTTTATAGTTAATCTAGTTGTTAATGACTAATCTATATAGTTACCTTGTTGATATAGCTTTCAATTTTGCTAAATTAGTTAATTTTAGAAGGGTGGAATTGTTGTTTTGAAATTTCAAGAGAGGGTTTATGTTGGTATTGGTTTGTGAAGCTTGATTAGTGAGTGGATTAAGTTTTTGAAAGCATTATTTAAGTGATTAAACCTAATTTGCTATCTAGTGTTTTGCTAACCTTAATCTAAGTGGTTAATTTGCTTAGTAGGCTAAAATATAGTGTTAAATTAAGGTTTTTCATATATAGTTTGGTTTATGTTTGCTAAGTACAAAGATCAAGAGAAGGTTTTGTTATGTAAATTAGGTTTTTAAGCTTAGTTAATGGTTTAGAAATTGTGTATTGGCTAGCTATTTGGTTAGTTTGGATGTTGGTGTTGGGTGGTGTTGACTTTGTCGCTAAATTGTCGATGTTGCATCAAATTGCAATTTCTGCTTACTAGATTTTTATAAAAGCTATGTGATGAATTAATTGTGGCATCTTGATGATTGTAATGGCTTGTCCTACGACTTTTAGGATGCGTGAGTGCGGTTTTTGGGTAGTCGGGTTTTAGTTTTGCCGGGTGACCCAAATCGGCGTTTTTGGCAGTTTTTGCGATTTTCGCGTGTGTTCCGCGCACTTTGTGCACGTTGTACCTAGCTAGCGAACTTTAGTAGTTTCGTTGGGGTTTGCGTCGTTCTTGATACGTAACCTTATGTTTGGTATTGATGTAAATTCTAGGTTCGGTCGCGGAGACGTCAGACACGGCGCGAAAGGGAAAGGCGGTGATTGGACACAGCTAGCCAGGGATCCCGGTGAGTAGATTTAACATCTACGGGGGACGATCGTTTGGATGGCGCAAGTCGCCCGATAGATTTAGTAAACTAAAAATAAAATAGTAAATTGGATAACCACTTGTGACATTAGAATAATAATACTGGCATGATAATTGCTGCAATTAGATCAATATGTTATACCCATATACGCAAACTCAATTGTAGGACACATGCACCATTACCAGGTTTTATATGCAGCACGAGCACTATTCATGCTTACACACACACCCTGGTAATTGCCATGCCACCACACTAGATAACATTTAAATTTAAAACTTTTACTAATTGATACTTAAACTGGTGC
Organism: Agapanthus africanus; assembly: GCA_030015575.1. Taxonomy (NCBI): domain Eukaryota; kingdom Viridiplantae; phylum Streptophyta; class Magnoliopsida; order Asparagales; family Amaryllidaceae; genus Agapanthus; species Agapanthus africanus. The sequence goes on from CM057343.1 coordinate 479,309,527, forward strand.
TATTGCCTTTAATTCCTTAAAATGAAACCGTAGAATTGCTATTCATGTGCATGTACTTCATCATATTAATTGTTCATGCTTAATCCATTAATCACACATCGCAACTTGATTATTGATATCATATGCATTCATTATCACTGATATATGCACTTATGAGGATTTCTTGAGATTTTATGATATTGCTGGATTTCGGGGGAAAGCCGCAAAATTTCCAAACTTATGATATTTTTAAAACATGTAAATTGCGGTTTTCTAGTGATGTAAGTGTCGTCCACCATGAGTTTGCTGTGGCTTTGGAAATCCGTGTCGAGGAGTGGAGGAACCGGCACGGGTACATGGTGGGCCCGGTAAGGTACCCCGGGGCAAGAGGAATGTGGTGATGACGTTGAGCCTGGCAGGGGACGGATTACCTACCGGTGACTGTTTGGGACGGCGGATATCCAGAGGATACCGACCGTGGCCGCTAGATGATGAGATATTGATATTTGAGATGGGTCAGCCGGACGGCTGAGGCCAGAGATACATTTATGAGATTTGAGACAGCTTTTGGGTGTCGTTGCTGGACACCGATTTTCGTCGATTCATTGACATTATGCTGGCATTCTAAAAGAGTTTCAAAAAAAAAACAAAAAGAGATAAAATGATTCTTATATATACCTATTGAGACCTCAGATTTTCATGTTGCATACATATTAGCACACTGATATGATATACACACCTGCTAGTGCATCCAGTCATACCTGTATTTTAGATGCTAGGATGCTTGTGTGCATGCATACGATAGCCTTTGTAGATGCTATTTATTACTCACGAGTTGGCAACTCACCCCCGTTGTGCCACAGTCTTTTGCAGGTCCGCTCCGTCAGTTCAGTAGCGGCGGGCGCACTTGTCTTTTGCCTCTTTTGCCTGAGCTCGAGATTTGCTCATAGATGGGTTATGTTATTTTTTGTACCACCTTGTATATTCTTGTATATTCTTGTATCTAGTGTACTCCATCTACTGTTCTACCAGATTATTGTATATTGACCTAGAGATGAGACTGTGAGGTTTGTGGATTTTATACTGTATTTGGGGTCGAGCTCACTTGAGCCGACATGCTACTTTTTCATGCTTCCTTATGCTTTATTATGCTTGTTGTCATTTACATTGCGTGGGATTTGTGACCGCCGTATGGCGAAGAGCTAGCTCCCGCTTGGGGATGCCCTATTTTGTGGATTCATGTATATATTTTGTTGTACCCATTTTGGGGGCCAGTATTTACAAAGGAGACTCTGCCGAAATTTTCGGAAAAATTAGTATTGTTTTTAAAAGGGGTTTTATATGACTTATTTGATAAGCTTGCTTTCAAATGTTTGGGTTTTCTTCACTCTTTTGCTTAATTGGTTTTGTTTTCTGGGCTTTGGCTTACTTATTTTACGGACGCCTTTAGACGTTTCGTAAACTTAAGTGCCAGTCACGTTCCGTACCCTGCGGGTCGTGACAGATACCGTATTCTATTCTCCCGATATGTGATATCGGTCGGTTATATGTGATATAGCCGGGTTATCGAATCAAGTGTTGATTTGATAAGTTGATACATATGATATTAGTTGGTTATATGTGATATAGCTGGATTATTAAATCAAATGTTGATTTAATAATTTAATGTATAATTGTATATTTCATATATTAACATACATTAACTAATATTAGCTCACTTAAGCATTTCTTTTTCTCACATGTGTACACTTCATATATATGTGATATATATTATTGTGTCATGCTTGTTGCTACATGTGCAGGGTTCCATAGGTCGCCGTTGGGTTTCGTGAGGCATCAACCATGCCATTTAAAAACAAAATTGGCGCGCTAAAGAACCATAACCTAGAATCTTAACTAGAGAATTAGACGAAACTAGTATGTAAACATCTTTACAACTAAGTAAACCAGGAATACAACCTTTGTAGACTGGTCCTTCACTTCAATAGCTCCATGTAGTAGTCCTTTCGCTCCCAGTAGTGATCTCCCGGACTCTAGTGAGGCTCCACAAGGTGAAATGAACAAGCTTGCTTGAAGTCTTCGAGGCCGAATATGATCTACATCGATGAGACACCAACTCAAGCTACATCTTCACTAATATGATGAACTAGTAAAGAAATAATCCAATCTAAATGGCTAGTATAGAAGAGGTTGATGAAGTAGGAATTTTGCTCACTTTAGAAATTATTTTCTCACTATTTTTCTTCACCTCTCATGAAGCTAGAAAGCTTGAGGAAGGAGATGAAGAAAGCAACCATGGAATGAAGCAAGTGAAGAATGAATCAAGTGGTGAGAATAGCAACCATGGGTGAGTTAATATCATATACTAACTCAAGTAGAGACTAAACCATGGCTAAACAATAATGGTTGGGTTAATAAATATCTTCAAGTAAAACAAAATTAGTGGACTTGGTTAATGGTTCCACAAGCTTTTACAAGTTTCAACCATGTGAAAATTTCCAACTAATTTGATTTACTTTAAATAAACAAAACCTTACATTATTATATGCATGGTGTGAGTCTCATACACCCATGTAGCATGTGGCATCAAGCATGACACAAAAGATGTACATTAATATATATCACATATATACTAAGTGTATACTAGTGAGAAAAAGAATACTTAAGTGAGAAAATATTAGTTAATGTAAGATAATATATCAAATTTATAATTATACATTAAATTATTAAATCAACACTTGATTTAATAATCCGGCTATATCACATACAACCGATTAATATCATATGTATCAATTTATCGAATCAACACTTGATTCGATAACCCGGCTATATCACATATGTCACAACCCGAAATGGCACGTGACTGGCACTTGAATCATATGAAGTCTATAGGACCCCATCTAATTCAAGTAAGCCAAAAACCCAAGAATCTAAACCATTTAAAAGAAGAAAATGAAGGAAAACTTATTTTAAAGTTTGCATGTAATCACTTTGAAAAGTCGTAGTAAACAATTTTAAATTTCGGCAGAGTTTCCTTTGTAAATACTGGCCCCAAACGGGTACAACATACATAATATGAATAAAGGCATCCCCAAGCAGGAGTTAGCTCTTCGCCAATTGGTGGTCGCAACCACGCAAACAATATAATATACAACGCCGAAAGTCGAGGATCAAAACTCAAAAAGAAACTCAATATCATCAAGAAAAGCCATAATAATACAACGCACGACTCTAAGGTCGAAAGAATATACAACTGGCCTTCTAAGGTTATAAATATACAAGTCTGGTTGATGGAGTTTCTAGATACACCTAAAATAAATAAATGTACAATGGTGGTTACGATGCAAGTGAGTCCACCTACCAAAGCAATCACCCAGAAAAGAAGCAGTGTGCCAGCAAAGCCGCTAAGAAAACCTGTACGGCAAAACCTGCAAGAAACTGTGGCACAACGGGGGTGAGTTGCCAACTCGTGAGTAGAAAACATCACAGAGCAGAAATTGAATGTATGACTCAATCCTAGGTCATACGATCAGTAATATTCCCAAATAATATGGCCCGAAGCATGAATAAATGGCAGGGGTAAACATCTATACATAAGTGTAATACCAAGTGCTCGTGTCAGTGCCTCAGGTAGCAACATATCATATATATGATGTATGGATGCATGAAAATAGAATACATCTAAATGAGAAAACTGTTTTCTTATCTCAGTGAGATTTATGTATAAAAATTGCAGTATCATCAATGAAATCAACAGAAATCAGTGTCTAGCATCGACACAAAATATATATATCTCACTGTCTCAATATCTTAGGCTCCGGCAATCCGGACTGGCCCGTATCCTCAAATCTCAATATCTAGGGCTCCGGCTATCTGGACTGGCCCATACTCCGATCGGTATCCTCCGGATATCCGTGGAGTCACGAAAAAATCAACGGTCGGTAGTGCTCCCCTGCCGGGCTCAACACCATCATCTGCGACCTTCTCGCCCCGGGTACCGCACCGGGTCCACCATGCACCCACAGACGGTTCCTCCTCCTCCTCCTCGAATCGGGTGTATCATATCGCTCAAGAGCCGAGAAAACTCATGGTGGACTCCTCTCAAATCATATCATGAGAAAACCGCAACTTTCATTTTAAAATGATAATCAGATTATAAAATCTTTGCGGTTTCTCCAAATGCAGAAATCTCATGGAAATCCGAAATCCAATCTCAAGGGTAAATAAACAATGAATTCCATAATATTGGGCTCCGGCAATCCGGACTGGCCCATAATGGCATGGCAATTGAATATATAAATAAGCATGAAAATCACAGTAATAAATGTAATGTCTAAGCTATCATATAAAAGCAGGCTCACTAGTACCATGTCGAAACTATCAGCTAACAATTTATACTAATGAATAGTGTTTTCTAATGTGTACGTGACATGACAATTACCGATGATGATGTGTGTGAGCCGGCAAGCAGGTGTACGTGGAGTATACGCATCATCGGTAATGGTGCTGGTGTCCTGACAGCATGGGTTTCATAATAATTACCAAAACACAAATAAGCATGGAATGCGATGCGAATAATAAGAATATGCGGAACATGAAAGGTAAACGCAGCAATAAAGAATATACATTTATATAATCGAGTCATACTATTTTGGCATTTGAAATAATATGAATCGTGGTGTTTAGAAAATAGGGCTACGGTGTTTTTAAGAAAAGGTACGTCCTTTGAAATATCCGTAGTATCCCTTGGTCTGTCTTTAAAATGCTCACGATTCGTTAGTTTTGGAAATAAGTATGACTCGAGCCCAGTCTAACATCTACTAAGTACGCTACAGGTCTAAACTAACAGACTAGTCGAAAAGGGTAAGGAAAACCACCTAAGTCTGAGTCGATATATATATATATATATAATAGTCGGTGATCTCGCCTCAATAGTATCACGTACGATACAATATATAATATGACATCCTCGAGTCAAGAGCGTGGATCTATCATCATAATTATATCTCGTACGGTAAACCCTTCGTACGGTATCCTAAATCTGGGTACGGGTCAAATATCACATTTATCTCATCATTTATCTTGTATCCTTATCATCATATCATAAACTGGGGTACTGATCTAAAGTCTAGTACATTCTGATACCATCAATATATATATATATATATATATGTGTGTGTGTGTGTGTGTGTGCGCGCGCACGTGTGTATGAAAACACAACGCCTAAGGACCCGCCATAACATCATGTCGTATCTCATAATACGAACCAAATCACATCACCGATCTCATGGCATCATGCCCAATCTCATCGACTCATCTCCAAGTACCACATACTATCCTCATATCCAAGTATATGTATACCTATATATATATACATACTCACATACATATATATATATGTGTGTGTGTGTGTGTATATCCCCATATACGCACAAGTAATAAAATATATGCGTGTGTGTGCGCGCGTGTATCTTATTCTTGGGTTTCGCAACTAAAACTAGCTAACGACACTATCATCCAATTACGCTAAAATTTAACTCATGATCTCCTAAGATCTTATTTGCTATCTATCCAAGTTTCATATAACACATATTCATATAAATAATATAAGATATCATAGGCTACACTATGAACTGCGGGGTGCTATACGCCATCCACCCGACTTCCCCCGTAGATATATATCTACTCACCTTGATCCTTGCTCGCCGAAGTCGATGACGCCACGCTCCGTCGCCTCGGAATCCACGCGAAGGTACCTACAATATCCATACATATCGCAACAGCATTAAAGTCAAGTTCGAAAACCAATACGGAACACGGTACGCTCATAGGTTAGAACCTATAGCCTATGCGTGCAAAACAATCAAACAACCCTTGTTGTTGACGTACAAACGCCTAACAACCAAATAAAATACCAAATACCAAAACCAAGCATTCAAAATACGGAAAACATAACCAAAAATCACACAAATGTGCTCCCAGATTTTGACTCTGGTCAATTGGAGCAAAACTATGAAGTATAGGGTGTTGTATATAGAGTGTGTGAGCTACTGAAATAACCCAGACCCTAAACACCCAGAACTGGCCGGCCACATGCCCTATAATTCCGACCTGCTCGGCCAAACCTCTTCTGTCGGTGCTCGTGCTTGCAGGGTGGTTTCCTATTGGTCTAATTAGGCCCTTGGTATTGTTTGCTATTCTCATAAGCTCCCCGGATTGCCCCAGGCCACTCAAATGCCACAAAACCGACATGGGAAATTCCTAAGTTTGTATTCTCTGTTCTAGGTCCAGAATTTCATCTCTAGGGTCTTGTACACCCTCATTACAGCTCACAAGTCCACAAGTCACCCAAACCCTTCTCTAGAATTTTCTAACTTCACAAATTCAAATCGATTAAGCTCTAAACTACAATAGGGTTCTATTAAACTTAAACTAAACTAGATGGAAGGGATTATACCTCATGGATGCAACTCAAGAGAAACCCTAGCTTTCCAATGTCATCAAAATCCAACTTTGCTTGGTCCATTGTGTAAAGGATGAAGATGGGATCAACTTTTGTGAAGAGGGTGTGGGGTTTTGACATAGTTTTTGAGATGGATCTTGGGGTTGAAGGTGGAGGGAAGTGAGTTGACGAAGATGAAGAAGGAAAAATAATGGGGGAAATGAAGTAGACATGGCTGCCCCCTCTCTCTCCTCTTCTTATTCTCACCCACTCTCTCAATACTTACCCTTTTACCCTCTCTTTTCTTTTTTATTTTTAAAACCAAATCACATAATACTCCAAAAACAACACAAGAACACAACATGTAACCAAAATATAACATGACATGGTGCACTAGCCATGGAAAAACTATAGAAACACGAATTTGGCCTCATCGCGATTAGCAGTGCACTAATCGGGTTTTTATTTAAACTGCATATAATTAATTTTTAAAAATTCCAAATCCGATAAATATATTTTTAAATGAATAAATCATTTTAATCTCCAATTATTTCACAATTATTGGTATATATTTATACCATTTTACGAAAACCCTAATTTCGCAAATCGGGTAGTTTTCGCGAAATATATTATTTTAATATTAATTTCCAAAAATATTATTTTATATTTTCTGAAATGTTACAATCTTCCCTCTTAAAGAAATTCGGTCCCCAAATTTAAATTTAAACCCCAAAATACTAAAACATTTCAGTAAAAAGATCAAGTCGTCGTGGTTCCGAAATCATAAATACATAAAACGTATCGTAGCGCAATGCATGCGCATGAAAAACGAAAATATAAACCAAAATAAAAACTCCGTCAAGCATTCCGCAATTATCGGAGTTATGGTGAAGACACCAATGTTAAAGCCCAATACGAAAACCTACATGATATACATCAAAACTATACATGTACACATCGTTGTAAATTTGTCAAAACATCTGAAGAAATGCATGCCAAACCTTTTCAATTCGCTGTGCGATGCGCGTATCACTGCACAGTGGCGGACGTCTATTGTAAGAAAATAACTATATATATACCCTTTGTTTAACATACACGTCCCGTCGTTTTGAAAAATACTTTAGAAGGGTTTCCTTAGTTAAATGTCTCGTGTCATCTCGGACCCGTAGGTAAATACTGAGACTATAGCTCCTTTTTAGAAATCCCTTCGATAACTATCAATGCATGCAAAAATATATTCAGGTACTGTTCTCGGACTAGTCCTGCTTAGATACTCTACCAAATAGTAAATATCATAAAACATATTGCTCCCAAAGAAATCAATCCCAAAATGTGTATATGAATGCCACGTGCGTCTGGTGCGCACGGAAATCAAAATCACTAAATGTGCCATACATATCACAGAAACAAAATCTAAGTGCAACGGGTGTGCACGAAAACACTTGTCAAGGGAAACGGTGTGTGCCTGACAACAATATCAGGTGCATCTGATATGCACGAAGAATCCCGATTTAGTGCATCTGGCGTGCACCAAAATCGCATCAAGCGCGTCAAGTATGCGCAAGAATCCAAATCAAGTGCACAAGGTGCACGAAAACAAATATCGAGTATCACAATCGAAATCGACGGTATACAACACATTTCAATCCAAATCCAAATCAGGAATACCGTGGTATATAATCTCATAACCATGTGCACAAATCAAATCAAATACTAAAAGTGTATGAAAACTATGCTGAAAGCATAAGTCAAATCATATGCATACCATAGGCATGAAATCAAAAGCAACATCTCGAATGACATCAAATCGAAGTCAAGTGCAACTGTGGTGCACAAAATCTCAATCATACAAATAAATCTCCCAAATACCGAAATCCAATATGACGGAAACAGTTCCACTCTGGCACATCCTCTAAAGATCTATGGACAAATATCATGGTCACTCATAACATGTCTCGTCGACGATGCCGAACTCTGGCCTGCTGGGTGTGCACAATATGACCGCTCTGGGTCCAAGTCTTCTCGTATAGTATTCCAGAAAAATCTGTCGAGGTCTCTCCCAATCTCGTTTCTGCCGAACTGCCCAGAAGTTATCACCCTTTACTAAATATATTTCTCGTTTCGGAACGGCTGCATACTCATCGTGACTCCTTCTGGAAGATATATCGATATACAACACCTCTGCATGCGTATCACATCTCTGATGTCAACCGAGTGGAACGTCATCTCATCAAGATCTTGTACGAACCTCTTACTCCACTTTTCTCTAAATGTCGACTGATTCAGACTCGTCTCTTTATGGCTGCATGGACTGCGCTTCAACGACTATACTCATATCTGGAGTCTCCTAAGAAATGTATCCCATAACATGATATCCGAACGACGTCGAACTTTTCGATTGATTAGTTAAGGTTGCATAATCCCCCAAGAGCTCAATATCTTGAGTACAGTTTAATAATATCCAGTACATGCCATAGTACCTATGGACCGGCCGTAGAAGGGCAAACCCAAGCCTCATTAATGGCACCGTGGAACTGCTGCAAACCCTAAGGTTTCAAAGCGTTCTCATGGTCATTATATCGAGTTAGGGTTTCATTCTTCTAAAGGGTCCACGGAATTACTTACATGTTTTTCCGAATACTTTAAACTTGGAAAATGGGTTTCTGACATTCGATCGTTTTCTATCGACTCTCAATGTACCCACGTGAATTCTTCTCAAGCTGGAATCAATCAATCTGATGACCTCGCATCGGGGTAGGCAATGTATCACATGTCCTAGTCATTCCTCCTTGGGTGACTATTGATCTTTTATCATATCTCTAAGTACAACTCATGCGGCATTAGATTCAAACATCTGGGGCAATATCTCGTTAGTCGCAGCAACAACTAAATCATTCGTTCGCACGCTGAACAGTGCCTCAATCATCACGAATAATCGGTGTATTGATGGTCATCACATTCTGGCTGGCCTCTAGCAGTGGCCCAATCCTCTGGTGCTGATCTGCACGTTCGAGAAATTTTATAAAAGCGACCCATCAGACGCTCATGGCGCGAAAACACAATAGGACAATACATCTATGCAATCGTGAGTCCCTGGAATCACGCTCTGGTCAGTCCTCGTCCGTGACGAGCTCGTGCTAACGCAACTCTAGCCGTAGCTCTCTCTGCCCATGTAATCGTGGCAGCAAAATCATAAACCGATATCGATGAGGATAGATCATGAATGAATATAATACTGTGCAAGGAAGTGTACATCCTAAGCCTTCTTAAGTGGAGTAGCGTATCGTAAGTATGCCGCAGAACATACACACGGTACGTCACTCTCCTTAAGTCACCTACTCCATCAACCAAGGTCAACCTACGCGACGAAAGTTCGGGTCTAATACCCCCTCGACACTAGTCTAAATTCCGTAAGGTCAAGCTTAGGTTCCGAATATGTACAAACGCCTTAGGCTCCGCATAGTCAAACATAGACTCGAACCAAGGTTAACCTAGCATTTTGATACCAACTTTGTCACGACCCGAAATGGCACGTGACTGGCACTTGAATCATATGAAGTCTATAGGACCCCATCTAATTCAAGTAAGCCAAAAACCCAGGAATCTAAACCATTTAAAAGAAGAAAATGAAGGAAAACTTGTTTTAAAGTTTGCATGTAATCACTTTGAAAAGTCGTAGTAAATATTTTTAAATTTCGGCATAGTTTCCTTTGTAAATACTGGCCCCAAACGGGTACAATATGCATAATATGAATAAAGGCATCCCCAAGCGGGAGCTAGCTCTTCGCCAATTGGCGGTCACAACCACGCAAGCAATATAATATACAACGCCGAAAGGAGAGGATCAAAACTCAAAAGGAAACTCAATATCATCAAGAAAACCCATAATAATACAACGCGTGACTCTAAGGTCGAAAGAATATACAACTGGCCTTCTAAGGTTATAAATATACAAGTCTGGTTGATGGAGTTTTTAGATACAACTGAAATAAATAAATATACAATGGTGGTCACGATGCAAGTGAGTCCACCTACCAAAGTAATCATCCGGAAAAGAAGCAGTGTGCTAGCAAAATCGCCAAGAAAATCTGTACGGCAAAACCTACAAGAAACTGTGGCACAACGGGGGTGAGTTGCCAACTTATGAGTAAAAAACATCACAGAGCAGAAATCGCATGTATGACTCAATCTTAGGTCGTACGATCAGTAATATCCTCAAATAATATGGCCCGAAGCATGAATAAATGGCAGGGGTAAACATCTATACATAAGTGTAATACCAAGTGCTCGTGTCAGTGCCTCAGGTAACAACATATCATATATATGATGTATGAATGCATGAAAATAGAATACATCTGAATGAGAAAACTGTTTTCTTATCTCAGTGAGATTTATGTATAAAAATCTCAGTATCATCAATGAAATCAACATAAATCAGTGTCTAGTATCGACACAAAATATATATATCTCACTGTCTCAATATCTCAGGCTCCGGCAATCCGGACTGGCCCGTATCCTCAAATCTCAATATCTAGGGCTCCGGCTATCTGGACTGGCCCATACTTTGATCGGTATCCTCCGGATATCTGCCGAGTCACAAAAAAATCACCGGTCGGTAGTGCTCCTCTGCCGGGCTCAACGCCATCATCTACGACCTTCTCGCCTCGGGGTACCGCACCGGGTCCACATGCACCCACAGAGGGTTCCTTCTCCTCCTCGAATCGGGTGTATCATATCGCTCAAGAGCCGAGAAAACTCATGGTGGACTCCTCTCAAATCACATCATGAGAAAACCGCAACTTTCATTTTAAAATGATAACCAGTTTATAAAATCCTTGCGGTTTCTCCAAATGCAGAAATCTCATGGAAATCCGAAATCCCAATCTCAAGGGTAAATAAACAATGAATTCCATAATATTGGGCTCCGGCAATCCGGACTGGCCCATAATGTCATGGCAATTGAATATATAAATATGCATGAAAATCACAGTAATAAATGCAATGTCTAAGCTATCATAAAAAAGCAGGCTCACTAGTACCATGTCGAAACTATCAGCTAACAATTTATACTAATGAATAGTGTTTTCTAATGTGTACGTGACATGACAATTACCGATGATGATGTGTGTGAGCCGGCAAGCAGGTGTACGTAGAGCATACGCATCATCGGTAATGGTGCTGGTGTCCTGGCAGCATGGGTTTCATAATAATTACGAAAACACAAATAAGCATGCAATGCGATGCGAATAATAAGAATATGTGGAACAGGAATGGTAAACGCAACAATAAAGAATATACATTTATATATTCGAGTCATACTGTTTTGGCATTTGAAATAACACGAATCGTGGTGTTTAGAAAATAGGGCTATGGTGTTTTTAAAAAAAAGGTACGTCCTTTGATATATTCGTAGTATCTCTTGGCCTGTCTTTAAAATGCTCACGATTCGTTAGTTTTGGAAATAAGTATGACTCGAGCCCAGTCTAACATTTACTAAGTACACTACAGGTCTAAACTAACAGACTAGTCGAAAAGGGTAAGGAAAACCACCTAAGTCTGAGTCGATATATATATATATATATATAATAGTCGGTGATCCCGCCTTAATAGTATCACGTACGATGCAATATATAATATGACATTCTCGAGTTAAGAGTGCGGATCTATCGTCATAATTATATCTCGTACGGTAAATCCATCATACGACATCCCAAATCTGGGTACGGGTCGAATATCACATTTATCTCATCATTTATCTGGTATCTTTATCATCATATCATAAACTGGGGTACTGATCTAAAGTCTAGTACATTCTGATACCGGCAACATATATATATATATATATATATATATATATATATGTTCGTGTGTATGAAAACACAACGCCTAAGGACCCGCTATAATATCATGTGGTATCTCATAATACGAACCAAATCATATCACCGATCTCATGGCATCATGCCCAATCTCATCGACTCATCTCCAAGTACCACATACTATCCTCATATCCAAGTATATGTATACTTATATATATATACATACTCACATGCATATATGTATGTGTGTGTGTGTGTATGTGTGTATATCCCCATATACGCATAAGTAATAAAATGTATGCGTGTGTGTGTGCGTGTATTTTATTCTAGGGTTTCGCAACTAAAACTAGCTAACGACACTATCATCCAATTACACTAAAATTTAACTCATGATCTCCTAAGATCTTATTTTCTATCTATCCAAGTTTCACATAACACATATTCATATAAATAATATAAGATATCATAGGCTACACTACGAACTGCGGGGGTGCTATACGCCATCCACTTGACTTCCCCCGTAGATATATATCTACTCACCTTGATCCTTGCTCGCCGAAGTCTATGACGCCACGCTCCGTCGCCTCGGAATCCACGTGAAGGTACTGACAATATCCACACATATTGCAACAGCATTAAAGTCGAGTTCGGAAACCAATACGGCACACGGTGCGCTCATAGGTTAGAACCTATAGCCTACGCGTGCAAAACAATCAAACAACCCTTGTTGTTGACGTACAAACGCCCAACAACTAAATACAATACCAAATACCAAAACCAAGTATTCAAAATACGGAAAACATAACCAAAAATCACACAAATGTGCTCCTAGATTTTGACTCGGGTCAATTGGAGCAAAACTAGCAAGTATAGGGCGTTGTATATAGAGTGTGTGAGCTACTGAAACAACCCAGACCCCAAACACCCAAAACTTGCCGGCCACATGCCCTATAATTCCGGCCTGCTCGGCCAAACCTCCTCTGTTGGTGCTCGTGCTTGCAGCGTGGTTTCCTATTGGTCTAACTAGGCCCCTGGTATTGTTTCCTATTCTCATAAACTCCCCGGATTGCCCCAGATTCCCTGTAGGCCACTCAAATGCCACAAAACCGACACGGGAAATTCCTAAGTTTGTATTCTCTGTTCTAGGTCCAGAATTTGATCTCTAGGGTCTTGTACACCCTTACTACAGCTCACAAATCCACAAGTCACCCAAACCCTTCTCTAGAATTTTCTAACTTCACAAATTCAAATCGATTAAGCTCTAAACTAAAATAGGGTTCTATTAAACTTAAACTAAACTAGATGGAAGGGATTATACCTCATGGATGCAACTCAAGAGAAACCCTAGCTTTCCAATGTCATCAAAATCCAACTTTGCTTGGTCCATTGTGTAGAGGATGAAGAGGGGATCAAATTTTGTGAAGAGGGTGTAGGGTTTTGACATGGTTTTTGAGATGAATCTTGGGGTTGAACGTGAAGGGAAGTGAGTTGAGGAAGATGAAGAAGGAAAAATAATGGGGGAAATGAAGTAGACATGGCTGCCCTCCTCTCTCCTCCTCTTATTTTCACCCACTCTCTCAATAATTACCCTTTTACCCTTTCTCTTTTCTTTTTTCTTTTTAAAACCAAATCACATAATACTCCAAAAATAACACAAGAACACAACATGTAACCAAAATGTAACATGACATGGTGCACTAGCCATGGGAAAACTGTAGAAACACGGATTTGGCCTAATCACGATTAGAAGTGCACTAATCGGGTTTTTATTTAAACTGCATAATTAATTTTTAAAAATACCAAATCCGATAAATTTATTTTTAAATGAATAAATCATTTTAATCTCCAATTATTTCATAATTATTGGTATATATTTATACCATTTTACGAAAACCCCAATTTCGCAAATCGGGTAGTTTTCGCGAAATATATTATTTTAATATTAATTTCCAAAAATAATATTTTATATTTTCTGAAATGTTACAATCTTCCCCCTTAAAGAAATTCGGTCCCCAAATTTAGTAACACTACCGTATCGTCCGGTCTCTTCGTCGGATATGTCGCATATCACAGCCTGGAGGTGGTATAACGTCAGACCCCAATAGCCTGATAAGTTATGCCGATGTGAGGCTCATAACGGTTTGAGAAAATACTGATAACATTTACCAGTAAATCTCAGCAACCCTGGCCAGGGATTTCCTGTTATGGTCAATCAAGCATAGCACAATATCAACCCCTAATACCGGGAGAGACGAAATCCCCTCCTATCGCTCATTGCCTCCATATGACTCGGGACTGTACCCAAAAACCACCGTTTCGCACGATCTTTTGAACGTGGTAAGGTGGAAATCAAAGCACAGTGGGAATCACACAAGACTCTATGACGATCTTGGGTCGACAGACTAATTTGTACCAGTGTCACCAAAGAACTGCTATCTGACGATAGGTATAATACTATCAAAGAGTTCTCGGCGAGTCCGTTCAGTGTACCCAGTCTCCATTGAGCACCCGTATACCTTTTCTGATGTCAAACACCAATGGATGTGGGATCATCCATCGCCCATCATATGGGTCTAGAAGCGTATACGCTAGTCTACTCTGGAATATCGATGCTCCGTATCGATATCCCACGACTAGGAACAATTGAAGGATGTACTTACTGACTACCTCTGCCCCACTAGTATGATCTGCATCATAATCCTGGTAGTCAAATATTCATCCTAAGGGCTTTATCAACATGTAATAGAGAGACAATAAGTGTACATGTTAAGATAAAGAGCAACTAGATAGCATACTATCATGTCGAGCAAGAAAGTCCTCCCTATATATGTCCAAGCATCCACTATAATATACATCACATGTATAATAATGGCCTCTAGGACATACATATAACTAACAATCTCCCACTTGCACTAAAGCCATTTGTTGTAGTATCTCATACTTAACGCCCTATAAAAGTCTCTTTAGGGAAAGGCCTCTGTGAGTGGATCCGCCGTGTTATCCTTCACGTCGACTCTCCTTACCTCGATCCTTTAGAGATCAACCATCTCCCTGATCAGGTGATACTGTCCTCAGAATATGTCTAGATCGCTGATAGGACCGGTGTTCCTATGCCAAAGACACAACTCCATTGTTGTCACAATAACAGTTATTGGACGCTCAATGGTAGAAACCATGTTCATCTCATGAACAAGAAATATCCAGACATCTAGTTTGGTATCATCGTTGGTAGCGATGTATTCAGCCTTTATCGTCTAGTTTGCCACGGTATATAGCTTGGAACTCTTCCAACATACCGTCCCTCCACTGAGGGTAAAGACAAAGCCCAAGACTGACTTTCAGTCGACCTTATAACTCTGGAAGCTCGAATTGGTAAAGAACTCCCACTGGAGTTCACCATTACCAAAACCCCAAGAACATTTCTTCAGTGCTTCTCAAGTACTTAAGATTGTCCTACACAGCTTTCCACTGATTCTCCCAAGATCCGATTGATTCCTAATCACTACACCTAGTGAGTTAGCTACATCTGGTCTGGTACATAACATCGCACACATGATAGAGTCTATTGCCGAAGCATAGGGTATCCTTTGCACGCGAGCTCTCTCCAAATCAGTCTTGGAAGACATCTTTTTAGAGACAGTGATTCCTGAGTTAATGGGCGAACCACCACGCATAGAATCTTCTACACTAAACCCTTTTAGTATCGTGTTAATGTACCTGGATTTGAGACACTCCAAAAATCCATTTAGATCTATCACCATAGATCATAATCCACAAGATGTAGTAGGTATCATCTAGATCTTCCATGGAGAATTCTCGTGATAAGAGGAGCTTGACCGAGTGTAGCATAAGAAACCATTTCCTATCAAGAGTATGTCATCTACGTACAATACATGGAAGACAACCTTACTCTCTACAACCTTCTTGTATATACAAGGTTCATCTACCTTTTTGATGAAGTCAAACTCTTTGACTGCCACATCAAAACAGACGTTTCAACTCCGTGATGCCTGTTTTAATCTTGATGGACTTAAGCATAGCCACTGGAGAAAAGGTTTCATCATAAACCACACCTGGTTATTGACGATAGCCTTTTACTATAAGTCTAGCTTTGAAAGTCTCAACTTTTCCATTTACACTAAGAATCTTCTCAAGATTCATTTGCTCCCGATGGGTTTACCCCTTTAGATGCAACATACAAAGTCATACTTTGTTGGTGTACATGGATTCCATCTCTGATTGCATAGCATCCAGTCATTTCACAGAGTCCCCACTCGTGATGGCCTGCCTGAACCTGGTTGGGTCATCATCTACCATGATGCAATCCCTACTCCCACCGTCACTGAGGAAACCATAGTATCTCTCAGGTGGATGAGGAACCCTACCAGATTCATGGAGAGGCTGAAGTTCGTTGGAGACTATTGAATCCTTTGGTTTCACCAAATCATCAGCTGTAAGTTTTTCTAGCTGGAACTCCTTCCAGTTCTACCTCATGACCACTAATTTCTTTATAAGAATTTCCTTTTCTAAAAAGGTGGCATGCTGAGAAAAAAACACCTTTTGCTCCTCAGTGTGGTAGAAGATATTCCCTCGCAAATGTTTAGGATATCCTAACAAACTTATACAGAACCGACCTTGCCTCGAGCTTGTCCGGATTTTGCTTTTCAACATAGGCCGGACAACCCCATATCTTAACTCGTTTAAGAGATGGTCTCTTCCCATACCATATCTCATATGCAGTGGTAGGCACTGATTTGGTTGGAACCCCATTCAATAGGTATGCAGCTTCTCAAGTGCACAACTCCTAAAAGGAAACAGGTAACTCAGCAGTACTCATCATAGAGTGTACCTTATCTCATAGGGCGCGATACCTCTGCCCCGATACACCGTTGTGCTGTGGTGTACACGAAGGAGTAAGCTAAGAGAGAATCCCATTCTCTGTTTAGAAAATCTAGGAACTCCATGTCCAAGTATTCCCTTCTCGATCACATCGAAGGACTTAATACTTCTACCCGTCTGGTTCTCAACTTCAAGCTTATATTCCTTGAATTTCTCAAAATTTTCAGACTCGTGTTTCAACAAGAACACATGTCCGAATCTGAAGAGATCGTCGATGAATGTAATGGAGTACAAAGAACCAGCCCTGGAATTTGTAGACATAGGACCACATACATCACCATGTATTAGTCCCAAGAGTTCAATAACTCTTTCTCTGTTTCCAGTAAACGGAGTTTTGGTCATTTTATCTTTGAGACAAGACTGGCAAGTATCATAAGATGAAAATTCGAACAGATTCTAATATTCATCTTTATGTAACTTAGCTGGTCGTGTCGCATTGATATGACCTAGTCTACAAAGCCATAAGAAGGATTTATTCATTTCTGAACTACTCCTCTTGTGTGTGTTCTATATACTTTGAACTGTAGTTTGATTTAGAACGTATATGCCATTTCATAATGTGCCTGATCCAATCAACTCTTGATTCAGGAAAATGTTCATAACATTATCCTCCAATACATAATTATATCCTTCTTTAACTGAATAAAGAAACTGATGTAATGTTGTATATCAGGTTCGGTATCTAATAACATTTGTTCAGAATCAATGTATTTACCATTTGGTAATACAAGGTGATATTTTCCAACTGACTTAGCTGCAACAATTGCACCATTCTCTAACACTTAGAGACATATCATCCAATCCCAGTTCTCTACCTTTCTGTAGCCCATGTAACAGATTACATATGTGAGATCCTAATCCGGTATCTCATACATAGGACGCAGAGGATGCTGAGAAACAGTTCTTGGTAATGAACACACCCGAAGAATATGCATCAACATGCTTATTCCTCGATTGGGTCGCGTAGGAATCCGGATATTCCCCTATTTCCTGCTCGGACTTATAACAATTATAAGATTGAGCGGAACCAACGTTCCCCAGCTCAGTATAAAAAGCAGGTTCGGTCAATACATCCATATTATTATCTTGATTAAGGCATGTTACGGCCGCTACCAGGAGAGAGAGAGAAGAAAACACTTAGTGTATGCTCTTGCAAGATCAGATTGGTTATTATTTTATTTAATCAGGATGGCTCCCACTGTTTTTATCAAATCTTCCTTCAAACCCTAAAATGTAAGACTGGCTGGGATTAATTACTCCCTACAAGTTCGCCAATCTTTCGGCCAGGCCAGTGTCGGTACTTTAAGTGAGGTTCCCTGTGCTTTCGCACGGACCTAATTAAAATAAAGCTCGTTTTCCCAGGGGCGTAACCCCGTTAACACCTTTCTAGACACCTACTTTGATCGGCTAATTGTAATGTGCAAAACTCTCCCAGGAGTAACTCTTACTCGCAGTGGGTATCGGGATCCAACTATCTCAAAGAAGGTATGCAATCTCATGTAAATTTCAACACTTGAAATTCCCGATAATATTTTACCCCTAGCGTCCTATGACCTTGACGCAGTCCAACAAACCATAGTCCGCTAGTCAAGTTCAACCCGTACATTTCATGATTGAATTAAACCCACCTGCACGACCCTTGACGCAGGCCAACAAATTCGCACGACTACCCTAATCCATTCACATCGTATGCAGCAGATAAGCACTAAATAGCTACCGCACACTACACCTTGACGCAAGCCAACAAACGTAGCACGAATACTAAGTATTATTTATCTGAAATGACGGATAGCTACGATAGGTTTTTAAGAAAACCTTTTGCGTAATGAACTTGATATAGTTGCAGAATTGAGTGATTTTGAAAAGGAGTGTTTTTGAGGCTTTTACCAGTTTTGCTAAAGAGGTCACTCATGGTGAAGGGATCTCGGCTCTTTCCTCATCGAATGGGGTGCTGGATATTTCATAAATACCACTATGCAAAGCATGAACTAAAAAAGCAATCAAAAAACAAAACCGAGTGGGTTGTAGCATCTACCAATTTCGCTAAAGAGGTCACTCCCGGTGAAGGGATCTCGGCTCTTTCCTTATCGAATAAGGTGCTGGATATTCTACAAAGAAACCACTATGCAAAGCAAGAACTAGAGCTACCAGTTTTTAAAAAAGATTCTACAACATCTTTAGGTTTTTTTTATTTCATTAATCTCATTAATGAATTCCCATCATTTATGCTTCCTAAGCATCATAGAAGAAACGAAAGCAGCAATATTTATTATATATCATATATATAATATAAGCATTCGTCTCAACATATCAAGTGATCACATTACAGAATATCAGAAGCAGAAGAACACATATGAAATATTGGATATACTAGGAATTCCGTGTTTTAAATTAAGCCAGTAAAACGCGGATTCCACGGTCGCGATGAATATCCAAACCTACATCCCTAGACCCCTACGAGAGCGGCAAGCAACCCTACTAATTCTAGTGTTAGGAGACTCGGTCTCGACTCCTCGAGATGGTCTCCCACTAGACCCTAGAACCCGGCTACTTGTGCTCCCCATCTTGGGTCTATCCTAATGTGGAAAAGTAAATAATATACATCAATGGTGATATCATCCTCAACCCGGAAGTGCCTTAATAAAAGAATATTACATACAAGTTTTTACATGAATGAAAATGAAAACTCTCATCTCACATAAAAACCCCTGGCTATTCAAAACATGATGATCTAATATTACATATCTCAGCAACACATAATATCACATGTCATCAACGTAAGTAAATATGCGTATCCCAATTGTCATTGACATAGCAACAAAACCGGTGATACACCACATATAACACTTACGGTCGCAGAAAAGAAAGTGAAAAACTACAACAATTGGAACCCGCAACCACCTTAGATATCATAAACCCAATGTATCACATACTTTGGATTTCATGCCTAACCAAATGAATTCCTTAGGCATCACATTCCTAACAATCATAAACCCCGTATTTTAGTCTCGATATTGAAAAAACTTTCCAATAACCAGTCGGATAATTCAACAAGATTCCCGACAACCTGATTGAATGCTCATCGGAAACTTTAGTAGACGGCCGCAGCCCCGATGCCGTCGACGAAGTGCACTTAGGCGGAACACCGCAGCCTCGAGCATCCGAACGGATTCTTTTGGCGATGAGTTTCTCCTACAGTCACTTGGTCGGGGCTATGGGGCATGGCTATCTTGTAAGATTACCCGGCGAGTATCCGCGTACGCTACGTGATTGCGACGGACTTTTGATCCATATCAAAATCCCGTGGCAACCGATCAAATGAGACTGAATTGCTAGATTTATAAAATTCAAATTAGTTTTCACAAAACTAAACTTTGTGGATTTCAAATATTGTATCACAATTCACAGATAGCTAGATAATGTTAAAATTTTCGATCGAATCAACAAACACCTAAAATTTCCCAAAGAGCTCAACACTTGAGCGGAGTTTAAAAAGTACGCAGAACATACCACATCACCTATGGACCGACCGTAGAAGGGTCAACCCTTGCCTCACTTATGGCGTCATGGAACTACTACAAACCCTAGGGTTTAGTAGTGGTTCCGATGGTTACAGAATCGAGTTAGGGTTTTGTTCTTCTAGAGGGTTCATAGAATCACCTGCATGATTTTCTGAAGATCTTAAACTTGGAAAAATCCAACTCTTGGAAAATTTCCAGCGAGGGAAAAAATAAGTTATTGATATCCGTTCGAACTTTTTAATGTCGTCTAAAGTTACTCGAAACGATGTTAGAATTACGAATACGGAACACTCCGATTTGCCTTTACAGAAAGATAACATCACATGCAATCTTAGAAAAAACAAGCAACACCTGAAACACTAAAACTCAGAGACTGTAACACAGTAGAAAATTGAAGCCAAGACACCCAAGAAAAACCGAGTAGGCTGGTTTTTTATATCTTTTCGCCGGGTCAAATCCGGCGAAGTCGGTTCAATTTTATTCTGTGTTCATGTCACATCACATGTAACATTCTGCAGTTGCTTAAAAAATTTTTAGACACTCTGAAAATTTCGACAGAAACTAGGTTTTTATTTCGTGTGTTTCGGAGTTGTTTCGGTTTCGTAATCCTACAAACATCGTTTAATTCTCTAGCATGGCTCTAATACCACTGCAGGTTTCCCTAGGTCGCCGCTGGGTTTCGGGAGGCATCGACAATGCCATTTAAAAAAAATTGGCGCGCTAAAGAACCCTAACCTAGAATCTTAACTAGAGAATTAAACGAACTAGTATGTAAACATCTTTACAACTAAGTGAACCAGGAATACAAGCTTTATAGACTGGTCCTTCACTTCAATAGCTCCATGTAATAGTCCCTTCGCTCCCAGTAGTGATCTCTCGGACTTTAGTGCGGCTCCACAAGGTGAAATGAACAAACTTGCTTGAAGTCTTCGAGGCCGAAGATGATCTACGTCGAGGAGACACCAACTCAAGCTACATCTTCACTAATATGATGGACTAGTGAAGAAACAACCCAATCTAAATGGCTAGTATAGAAGAGGTTGATGAAGTAGGAATTGCTCACTTTAGAAATTATTTTCTCACTATTTTTCTTCACCTCTCAAGAAGCTAGAAAGCTTGAGGAAGGAGATGAAGAAAGCAACGATGGAATGAAGCAAGTGAAGAATGAATCAAGTGGTGAGAATAGAAACCATAGGTGAGTTAATATCATATACTAACTCAAGTAGAGACTAAACCATGGCTAAACAATAATGGTTGGGTTAATAAATATCTTCAAGTAAAACAAAATTAGTGGACTTTGTTAATGGTTCCACAAGCTTCTACAAGCTTCAACCATGTGACAATTTCCAACTAATTTGATTTACTTTAAATAAACAAAACCTTACATTATTATAAGCATGGTGCGAGTCTCATACACCCATATAGCATGTGGTATCAAGTATGACACAAAAGATGTACATTAATATATATCACATATATACTAAGTGTACACTAGTGAGAAAAAGAATACTTAAGTGAGCAAATATTAGTTAATGTAAGATAATATATCAAATATATAATTATACATTAAATTATTAAATCAACACTTGATTTAATAATCCGGCTATATCATATACAACCGACTAATATCATATGTATCAATTTATCGAATCAACACATGATTCGATAACCCGGCTATATCATATGTAACCGACCGATATCACATATCATAAGAATAGAATACGGTATCAAATAATCGTATTAATCTCGGTACCGCACATATCACATATGTGCTCCTACTTCGTTTTGCTTGAGTCAAGAAACCTCTGTGTAGGACTCTAAAGACTCGTCAATACGCCGACAGTAGGTGGTGATCATATCAGTCACCCACAAACCACAAGCGGTCTGCAAAACGTAACGGCCATCCGGGTATTGAGCGATCAGAAGATCAACAAGAAAGCATGCTCATACTCTTGTGAATACAATCAGTAACACTACCGTACAATCCGGTCTCTTCGTCTGATATGTCGCATATCACGGCCTGGGGGTGGTATAACGTCAGACCCCAATAGCTTGATAAGTCATGCCGATGTGAGGTTCATAACGGTTCGAGAAACTACTGATAACACTTACCAGTAGATCTCAGCAACCCTGGCCAGATATTTCCTGTTATGGCCAATCAAGCATAGCACAACATCAACTCCCAATACCGGGAGAGACGAAATCCCCTCCTATCGCTCATTGCCTCCATGTGACTCGGGACTGTACCCAAAAACCACCGTTTTGCACGATCTCTTGAACGTGGTAAGGTGGAAATCAAAGCACAGTGGGAATCACACAAGACTCTATGACGATTTCGGGTCGACAGACTAACCTGTACCAGTGTCACCATAAAACTGCTATCTGACGATAGGTATAATACCATCTAGGAGTTCTCGGCGAGTCCGTTCAGTGTACCCAGTCTCCACTGAGCACCCGTATACCTTCTTTGATGTCAAACACTAATGGATGTGGGATCATCCATCGCCCATCATATGGGTCGAGAAGCGTATACGCTAGTCTACTCTGGAATATCGATGCCCCGTCTTGATACTCCCACGACTAGGAACAATTGAAGGATGTACTTACTACCTACCTCTGCCCCACTAGTGATCTTCATCATAATCCTGGTAGTCAAGTAATCATCCTAAGGGCTTTATCAACATGTAATAGAGAGACAATAAGTGTACATGTTAAGATAAAGAGCAACCAGATAGCATACTATCATGTCGAGCAAGAAAGTCCTCAATATATATGTCCAAGCATCCACTATAATATACATCATATGTATAATAATGGCCTCTAGGGCATACATATAACTAACAACATGCAATATGGGTGTATGAGACTCACACCATACTTATGATAATGTGAGGTTTATTTATTTAAAGTAAATCAGAATTAGATGGAATTTAGTCATGGTTGATGCTTAGTGGAAGCTTGTAGAACCCATTGACTTGGTCCACTAATTTTGTCTTACATTAGATATTTATTAACCCAACCATTGTCATTAGCCATGGTTAACTCTCTACAAGAGTTATATGAGATATTTTCTCACCCATGGTTGCTATTCTCACTCATTCTATTTTTCTCTTCATCTTCTTCTTCATCAAGAGAGCTCTCTAGGTTTAGGAGAGGTGAAGAAAATTAATGAGAAAATTAATTCTAAAGTGAGCAAAAATCCTACTTCATCGTCCTCTACCAGAATAGCCATTTAGTTTAGGGTGTTAGCTTCACTAACTCCAAATTAGTGAAGAGCTAGCTTGAGTTGGTGTCTCCTTGACGTAGATCATCTTCGGCCTCGAAGACTTCTAGCAAGCTTGTTCCTTTCATCTTGTGGAGCCATTCTAGAGTCCGGAAGATCACTACTTGGAGCGAAGGGACTACTACACGAAACTTTTGAAGTGAAGGACCGGTCTACAAAGGTTGTATTCCTTGTTCACTTAGATGTAAAGTTGTTTACATGCATGTATTGTCTAATTCTCTAGTTAAGATTCTAGGGTTAGGGTTGTTTAGCATGGCAATTTTTTGAAAATGACATGGATGATGCCTCCCGAAACCTTGCTGTCGTGCTAAGTAAACCTATAGGGTAAAAGTATTAAAGTCCTTCGATCTGATCGAGGAGGAGAATACTTAAGCACGGAATTCCGAGATTATTTAAAAGAGAATGGGATTCTCTCTCAGCTTACTCCTCCGTATATACCACAGCACAATAGAGTATTGGAGCGGAGAAATCGCACCATATTAGATATGGTGTGCTCTATGATGAGTATTGATTGAGTGATTCTTCGTGTGTCGTGTTTTGAAATTGTATATAAAGATCACAATCAAAGAATTTTTGTTAACCGCAATCAATAACGGTGTCGTATATAGTGCGTTAGTGAATACGGATCGTCCTCAGGGAAAATGTGATCCGTTCGAATTTGATTTAGATGAATTGAAAATTAAAGAGAAAAGAAAAGAGAAATTCAATTCAAGATTTTAAAAGTGAATTTCAAGAATTATCTAGATCTAAATCAAGAAAACACAAAATCAAGAATCAAGAATTGATGATATCCAATCGAATTAGGTTTCAAGAATTGAAATGAGGCTCGTAGGAATCGATCGAATCTATAGACGTGATGAAAACTAGTGATTACGTTTTCTTATCCATTAATGATTTGATGCTAGATCGATGAAGATCAATCGAGGTTTAAGGATATTTTGAAGGAACTAGGGTTTCTTCATCTCATCCTTTGTTTTTTCGATGAATCTCATTCAAAAGCTAGCCTCTAGTAAATTGAATCACCAATCGTCGATCTCTAGTTACTAGCGAAAATATTCAAGAAAGCATTTCGCTCGAAAGTAGGTTGTCGATGATTCAATTTACAAGAGTTTACAAAACTTATAGGAATTAAGAATCGTTTCAAGATTTAATCATCATCATCTATTGATTCTCTCGACTCCTCCACGAGCGGAGTTTTTACTCAAGCATCATATCAAAGAACACAATCAAGAATTGAGATCTAATCATAATGCTCAAATATAGAATTAAGCAAGATAAAGAAATTTCACCTTTTATTTATCAACAATTTTGTTACAATTCTCTCAAGATCTACAAGAGGAAAGAACTCGATTGTCGATTTAGCTCCGCATCGTCTCCGTGAGTCGCGGATCGTCTTGAGGATCACTTGCTCGGTTGAAGATCGGCGCCGCTTCTAAAAGGTTGAAGGCTTCTTGCTTGATTTGTACTCAAAGATCTTGAATTTGGCTTTGGTGATTGGATTAGGGTTAGGATTTGAATGCACAAGTTGTGTCACTCAACTTGTGGGATTTTGGCTCAATTTTCAACAACCTCTAGATAGAAGCTTTAGGGTCCCTTTTATAGCCTTAGGATTGGGATTAGCTTCCTTTTGAAGCTAGGTTTAGATTAGCTTCACTTGTAAGCTTGGTAGTTAGGTAGAAGGTTCTAGAGTTAGTTAGTTAGGGCTAGCTTCCTTCATAAGCTTGGAGGTTAGGGAGAAGCTTCTAGGCTTAGGTAGTTATTTGAGAGGCTTGCTTGAGAAACTTGAGAGTGTTTAGCTTGAACAAAGAGTTTGCTGTTCGGACAGAAGCTTCTGGAGTTCTCTGGAATTTGGAGTGGCTTAAATGAGTGTGGCCCTTGAAAGTAGAAACCTGACATGAATAATTGCTGACGTCTTCACCATGTGGCCGCAGATCCACCGCGGGAAGGGGTCTTTGGCCGCGGATCCGCGGCCTATTGATGGCCTCTGTGCATGAAAATTTCAGGTAATTCTTGTACTGTCCTTGTGGCACTTTTCTGATGTGTGGAATCTCATATTTCTTTCTATATCACTGCCAGATCACAAGTCTTGGACTTGGCGTATTTTTATCAGCACTTTTCACAGATTTGGCTCTTTTCCTGGAATTTCCTGTACAGATTCTCGAGACAAGTGTTGCGCTATACAAAGATTATGCGATGCAATGATAAACACTCAGTTTCCCTCAAAATGTCGGTTTTAAAGTATAACACAAGTTATTTACTATTTTACGGATGTTTTGCTAATATGTGCTATATTTATTCCGAACACCTCTAGATGAGTGAAAATGGTAGGGAAATTGTCGTGTTAGAAATGCAATATTTTCGACTGATCAAGTATTGCTGAGTTACCTATCTCCTTTTAGGGTTATGCACTTGAGACAGCTGCATACCTATTAAATATGGTTCCAACCAAATCCGTGCCTACCACTCCATATGAGATATGGAAAAGGAAGAGACCATATCTTAATTTTATTATGATATGGGGTTTTCTGGCTTATGTTAAAACGCAAAATCCGGAAAAGCTTGAGGCATGGTCAGTTTTGTGCAAGTTTGTAGGATATCCCAAACATTCGCGAGGGTATATCTTCTACCGTACCGAGAAACAAAAGATGTTTTTTTCTCAACATGCCACCTTTTTAGAAAAGGAATTTCTTGTGAAAGAAATTAGTGGTAATGAGGTAGAACTGGAAGAAGTTCCAGCTACACAAACTACAACTGAAGATTTGCTACAGCCAGAGGATTCGATAGTTACCGACGAACCTAAGCCATTCCATAGATCTAGTAGGGTTCCTCCTCCACCTGAGAGATACTACGGTTTTCTCATAGACGGTGGGAGTGAGGATTACATCATAGAAGATGATGACCCGATTAGTTTCGAGCAGGCCATCACAAATGGGGACTCTGTGAAATGGCTGGATGCTATGTGATCTGAGATGGAATCCATGTACACC
Source organism: Agapanthus africanus (assembly GCA_030015575.1). Lineage (NCBI taxonomy): Eukaryota > Viridiplantae > Streptophyta > Magnoliopsida > Asparagales > Amaryllidaceae > Agapanthus > Agapanthus africanus. Next base: position 479,336,454 of record CM057343.1, read on the forward strand.
AACAAAGTATGGACTTTGGAAGTTTCTACTGAAGGGGTAAAACCCATTGGGAGCAAGTTGATCTTTAAGAAGAAAATTGGTGTAGATGGAAATGTTGAGACCTTCAAAGCTAGACTTGTAGCAAAAGATTTTCGTCAACGACCAGGTGTCGACTATGATGAAACCTTTTCTCCAGTGTCTATACTTAAGTCCATCAGGATCCTACTTTCCATTGCTGCATACCATGACTACGAAATCTGGCAGATGGACATTAAGACCGCTTTTCTAAATGGTGATTTAGAAGAGAGCATGTACATGACACAGCCAGAGTGGTTCGTAGACAGTGGGAGCACCGGAAATGTGTGCAATCTGCTTAAATAAATTTACGGATTAAAGTAAGCATCGCGGAGCTGGAACATTTGTTTTGATGTAGCGTTCAAAGAGTTTGATTTCATCAAAAACGTAGATGAACCTTGTATATACAAGAAGGTTGTAGAGAGTAAGGTTGTCTTTCCCGTATTGTACGTGGATGACATAATCTTGATAGGAAATGATGTTCCTATGCTACACTCGGTCAAGCTCTTCTTATCATAAAAGTTCTCCATGAAAGATCCGAGTGATGCCTCCTACATCCTGTGGATAAATATCTATAGAGATAGATCTAAAAGGACGTTGGGATTGTCCCAATCCAGGTACATTGACACCATACTAAAGAGCTTTAGTATGGAAGATTCTAAGCATGGTAATTTACCCGCTTGTTCAGGAATCACTTTCTCTAAAGAGATGTCTCCCAAGACTGATTTGGAGAGGGCTCGTATGCAAGGAATACCCTATGCTTCTACAGTTGGGTCAATCATGTATGCGATGTTATGTACCAAACCGGATGCAGCTTACATACTTAGTATGGTAAGCAGGTATCAATCAAATCCTGTGGAGAAGCACCGAACAGCTGTGAATAACATTCTTAAGTACTTGAGAAGGACTCAAGATATGTTCTTAGTGTATGGTAACGGAGAACTTCATGTGGAGTCCTTTACCGATTCGAGCTTCTAATGTGATAAGGACGACAGTAAGTCGGTCTCGGGTTTTGTCTTCACCCACAATGGAGGGGCGGTATGTTGGAAGACTTCCAAGCAAGATACCGTAGCAGACTCGACGATGGAGGCTGAATACATCGCTGCCAACAATGCTGCCAAAGAAGCTGCCTGGATGAAGAAGTTCTTTGCTGAACTTGGTGTGGTTCCATCCATTGTGCATCCAATACCTTTGTATTGTGATAACAATGGAGCTGTGGCCTTGGCCAAGGAACCCCGGTCCCATCAGCGATCCAGACATATTCTTAGGCGGTATCACCTGATCCGGAGGATAGTTGATCGCCCGGAGATCGAGGTCAGTAGAGTTGACATGAAGGATAACAAAGCGGATTCACTCACAAAGGCCCTCCCCAGACGCAGTTTGAGAGACTTTTTGGGATGTTGGGTATGAGATACTACAACAACTGGCCTTAGTGCAAGTGGGAGATTGTTAGGAATATGTATGCCCTAGAGGCTATTATTGTATATTATAGTGGATACTTGGACATATATATAGAGGACTTTCTTGCTCGGCATGATAGTATACTATCTGGTTGCACCTTATCTTAACATATACACTTGTATTACTATACTGTCTCTTTGATACATGTTGACAAAGCCCTTAGGATGTTAGCTAGACTACCAGGACTATGATGCAGATCATACTAGTGGGGCTTGTGTAGTCCGCAAGCACATCCTTTAACCGTTCCTAGTCGAGAGAGTATCGAGACAGGGCATCGATATTACAAAGTAGACTAGTGTGTGTGTTTTTTGACTTTGTATGGGGCGATGGTTGATCCCATAACTATTGGTGTTTGACATCAAAGATTGTACACATGTGCTCATTAGAGAATGGGTACACCGAACATGACTCGTTGAGAACTCCTAGATGGTACCATACTTATAGTCAGATAGCCGTTCTCTGGTGACACTTGTACATGTTAGTCTGTAGACCTGAGATCGTCATAGTGTCTTGTGTGGTTCCCATTGTGCTTTGATTTCCTCCTTACCACGGCTAAAAGGAGTCGTGCAGACAGATGGATTTTGAGTACAGTCTCGAGTCACATGGAGGCAATGAGTGATAGGAGGGGTTTCTTCTCTCCCGGTATCGGGAGTTGATATTGAGCTATGCTCGATTGGCTATAACAGTAAGTCCCTGGACAAGGCTGATGAGATTTACTGGTAAGTGTTATCAGTAGTTTTTCGAACCGTTATGAGCTACACATCAGCATGACTTATCAAGTTACTAGGGCCTGACGTTTTCACCCCTAGACTCGATATGCTACATATCAGACGAAGAGACCGGACTGTACGGTAAGTGTTACTTGTAGGCTTCATAAGAGTTTGTGTAACAACCCTAATTTTCCTATACAATTTTTTTTAAATATTTTTTTTATAAAATCCATAAAGTGGTATTTATTACCTAAGCACAAGACTTAAGTAATTAAATAACTCCATTTTTAAAGTACAAAGAATTGATTTAAATTCAAAGTATACTTGGAGTATTTAATGTTGCTGATATCTCTTTAAGTATTTATTTCACACCATAATTACAAGAAGGAGCTTGTAGCTCATTGGTAATACCTTGCATTGCTGAACCAAGCCACCAGAGTTCAAATCCTATGCCCCACATTATTTTTAATATTGTTTTGTTTTAAATTTTATAGAAGCCCAACAGTCCAACAGCCATAACTCCAGAATTTCCCACTACACCCACAAATGTAAAAGCACCAGTAGCTACCTCCGGCGACACCCCAGCTTCCGGCACCCCGACTCGGCCGAGTCGACCGGCGGACCGGCCGACTCGGGCTGGCGCCGCCTGCCGGACTTGGCCGGTCGGCCGAGTCATCAATAGAGAAAACCTGTCTTTTGGGTTACCCTACCCCACTGCATACTTTAATTCTTCAGACCATCCCCAGAGAGCCCATTAACACCTATTTACTACAATTTTTAATGAATTTTCCTATATTTTTACATTTTTTAATTAAAAACCCTACACCTACCCAAACCCTAGCCTAACCCTATAAATACATCCCTACCCTCTCATCCCAAAATTCTGAGCCCACTCTCTCAAAATCTCAAGAAAATATCGTGTACTTTGAAAACGAGTGAAAGGCGAAGCTCCGACGAAATCGACGGCTAACTTCCGGTGATCGTGCTAGGAACTCTCGGCGACGAATCGACGCACCGGCGAACCCTCTTCTTCCTTATCATTCTCGTGTTTGTCCAAACCCGTAAGTCCCATTCTATCCCTCTTTCTTATTCTCTAAAATACGAAATTACAAACCCGACGGAATCGGAACAAATCCGATTTCCGATTCGGTTTTCTACAAAATTTCACTTCTCACCAATTCAATCATGCTTAAACATCTTATTGTTGACTATTAAACACTTAACAAATAATTTGAACAAGTTTCCTCACATGAAATGATAGCCTTTTCAATTTATCGTATATTTTCACTTAAATACCAAAATGTTTCGATTTCACATTTAACCCCTTAACATTGCTATACCTTAAAGTAGATCACGAGGTAATGACCTACCTCCTCACACACTCATATGCAAACATAACACGCTACCTTGAGAACTTAGAATACGGAAAATAAAACAATTTCATTTAATTACCCTTTACTTAATAAAAACCAATTTTTGATACATCCTTATAAAAACATAACTTTTGAAATAATAAAATATATCTAGACTCATCCAATTAAGGACTGTTGCATTCATTAGGAAAGTCGTGAACTTTCAGTTGTTTATCTAAACCTGACTTTTTGGTGTCTAGGCTAGGCAAGTGAGAAAGGTAACTTTAAAAGGCCCGTCTCACGGTAATTCGTGAGCGGATCCCTCCTTTCTTCACTTGTACTTACCTGGCCACAATTGGCGGTGAAGAGGCGATTTGAACTTGTCACTAGAACATAGAATACGGAAAAATTGACATCTTTACAAATAAATACCATTTACTTTATAAAAATCATTTTCTAAAGAATTTAATATTTTACAATCTTTGCAAAGCACCGCTACAATCCATTTTTAGGGAACCCATTCGGGATAGTACAGTTTATCGTGCACCCTCGGTCTTAGTAGTGCGAGATTCAGACCTCCGCAAGGAGCATTCGGTCTCGAAAGGTTTAAAATACGACATCTTAAGAAAATGAGATTTTTAGAATATAAAATATTTATTAAAATTATTTTTGTATAAATATATGTATATTTATCATTAAAATATCTATTTTGTTATAATATAAATATTCCACCATTTTTCTAAAAATCACAAGAATAAATTTTACACTAAAATACCATGAACTTCAAATAAATCAATATTACAGATAAATACCTTTATTTATGGAATTAGGATATTTTCACTAGAAATATCACAAAATAAAATTACACCCATTATAACTATAAAGAAGAATAATAAATACTTGGGGAGTATCTTGAAAACTATACAAAAGTATTTTTACATAAAACCCCTCAAGTTTTATAAATTACCCTAAAGACCCTAATAAATATAGAACTTCGATTTACATCTCTACTGTCTGACTCGGGTTTGAGTCTGATCATAATCCGACTTGAATATGATTCAAGTACCATATAAATCTACAATATTATAATTCAACATGAACACACGAATTCATGAATCCAGTTATCAATCTATTCAACTTGACTGAACCAAACCATGGATATACTTTCCATTTACATGAATCCAGTTTACATCCATTACATCCGTTACTGATATCATGGTTTCGATCAGTCATCCAACTATACAACTTATACAATACAATATAACAATACAATCAAAACACTACGGGGTTTAAGGGGTAGATTGGTACGGAAGGTGTTAAAAGTGGCACGAGACAGTAAGATTAAGACACCTAACATGAATCCTGTTGCTGTTGTACCGTGGCATAATGGTTCTTTATACTTTCAGTTTGCCCTGGTCTCTAGCATATAGAGACCGCTCTCGTATACACCGGCATCCTTCTGTACCAAGCTACAAACAACAACATTAACACTAAAACAACATAATACAACTGTAAAAGCTACTCTCTCTCTCTCTTACTCCCTGTCTATTCTATTTCTCCTCTTATCTTTGGGACTTACCGAGCGACCTGTTCGCTGACGACATTCTCTTTCTTTTTTCTTTGAATGTCGTCAGGTGGTTTGGACCCGGTAGAGATCGAGCCATCTACAGAAGACTTGGAGCAGTTTGCCGAATATCCAGCACTGTAGTTTCATTGTACACCTTTCCATTCAGTACTTTTCATTCCTGTTATGCCACTGTTTAGGCATCTTTTTATTTCAGTTGTATTTCCTTTTCATGCATTGTACAAAAGAATGTTAATAAATAAAAGTTGCTGTTTTTATTATCCCTTGTCTCTTGTGTATTTATTTTATATTGCTTAGATACGCTTAGCGTATGTACTTCTGAGTATATACGTAGCGGACCTCGTCGCGTCCCTGTACACTGGGAAGCGGGGCGTGACAGTTTGGAAAATTTTGCTTATTGATCTTCTGTTCGCTCAATACCTGGGTAGCCGTTACGTCCATCTAGTACCGCTGACTGCTTATGGGTATCTGATAAAATCATTACCTACAGCTGGCGTATTGACGAGTCTTTAGAGCCCCACATAGTCTCAAGCGAAACGAAGTAGGGCATATATGTTGATATGTGCGGGAGCTTGATTAAAGACGAATATGTGATACCGTATTCTAATCTTGCAATATATGATATCGGTTAGGTTATATATGATATAACCGGATTATTGAATCAAGTGTTGATTCAATAATTTGTTATATGTATATATTTGATATTGGCCGGTTATATATGATATGACCAGATTATTGAATCAAGTGTTGATTTGATATTGAATATTGAATATTGTCGGTTATATGTGATATAACCGGGTTATTGAATCAAGTGTTGATTTGATAACAAGATATACATATATATAATGATATTAGTCGGTTATATATGATATAACCGGATTATTGAATCAAGTATTGATTTAATAATTTGATATATATTTATATATTTGATATATATATATTAACTAATATTAGCTCACTAATTTTTTATCTTCTCTTGATATATAATTGTATATATGTATATATGATATATATATATATATATAATTTGATTATGTATCATGGTTGATGATACATAGAACATTGGTGTAGGAGACTCCCACTAGGGTAAAGATAATTGGGATGAATTAATTTAAAGGGAAAAATAAAAAGGCTAGAAATGAGTCATGGCTTTGGATGCTTAGAGAAGCATTGAGATACCATGACTCATCTCTTGTGTTTTGTTTTTTCCTTAGATATTTATTCATCACATATTTATTTTTAGCCCATGGTTCACTCTTTCACTTGAATACAAGATATTTTCTCACCCAAGTTCATCACCTTCTTCCCCAAGTGAACTCTAGGGTTTTTCTTGAGTTGGAAAAAGAGAGAGGAAAATATTTCTAAAGTGAGCATATCTCCTACTTCATCAACCTACTTTATCCTAGCCCTTTAGAATTGGTGGTTTACTTCACTAATAAAATGATTAGTGAAAAGATAGCTTGAGTTATAGAAATTTCAAGGTGGATCATCTTCGGCTTCGAAGATCAATTTCAAGTAGAGCTAGATGAGTTCTAAGGACTACTACTTGGAGCTATAGAAGTGAAGGACTTAGTCTACAAAGGTTGTAATCCTTTTCACTTAGTATAGAACCTGCTTTACATGCTTGCACAAAACCCTAATTTTCTAGTTCGATTCTTGGTTAGTATAGCTTAGCATACTAGATTTTTTAAAATTGCATATGGGATGTTTGTATAACCTAGTGGTGGTGCTAAGAAATACTTTCATTATACATGTTGATAAAGCCCGTAGGATTACTGATTGACTACCAGCGTTGTGATGGCGGTCATACTTATGAAGGCTGGGTAGTCTATAAGCATATACTTAAACTGTCCCTAGTCGTAGGAATATCGAGACAGGGCATCGATATTCCATAATAGACTAGTGTATACGTTTCTAGATCCCGACGAGGGGTGATGGTTAGTCTCACAACCATTGGTGTGTTTCATCTAAGATTGTATACAGGTGCTCACTGTGGGTGGGTACACTGGACAGACTCGCTGAGAACTGCTGGATGGTATTATACCTTGTGTCTGATGGTAGTTCTCATGTGGCATGTGTATAAGTAGTCTGTAGATCTAAGATCATCATTTGTCTCATGTGAGTTCCTACCGTGCTTTTATTACTACCCTACCACGGTTCAAAGGAGTAGTGCAAACAAGTTTTACTTGGGTACAGTCCCGAGGCACATGGAGGCAGTAAGTGGTTATCAGGGATTCGTCTTTCCCGGTATAGGGAGTCGATATCGCACTGTATTTGGTTGGTCAACACCATAAGTCCCTGTCCAGGGCATTTGAGAATTACTGATAGTTAGATCAATAGTTTCTCGGATGGTCTTGAACCACACCCACACGACTTATTGAATTAGTAGGGGTCTGACGTAAACCACCCCTAGACCCGATATGCGATACTCTTAAACGAACAGACCGGACTATATGGATATTATCACGGTTCGGCTCAGTAGGGGTTTAGATGAGTTTTCTCCTCTGCCTTCTTTTCGACAGGTACCTGGGTAGCCGTTACGTACAGCTAGTGTGTTAGTGTAATATGCCCTATAGGCCATTATTGTATAGTACTGTTTGTATATTACATTTTGGAAGCTTGGGATATATACACGGATTTATGACATTCTTGCTCGATATAGTAGTATGTTACTTGGTTTGTATCTTTCCTAATATGTGTATATGTTTCTTTTAACGTATCGCTAATACATATTGATAGAGCCCTTAAAATCTTTGCTTGACTACCGGCGTTGTGATGGCAGTCACACTAGTGGGGGCTGGGTAGTCTACAAGCACATCCTTATACAGGTCCTGAGTCGTAGGATTATCGAGAAGCATCGATATTCTAGAGTATATTAGTGTATACGCTTCTTATCCCAGCAGGGGAGATGGTCTGTCCCACAGCCATCAGTATGTCGTACTGGAGATAGTATGCAGGTGCTCATTGGGTTATGAGTTACACTGGACGGACTCATGGGGAACTGTTGGTTGGTACTATACCTATCGTCAGGTAGCAGTTCCCAGGTGACATGAGTACAGCTTATTCTGTTGACTTGACACTGCTACTTCGCCTCAAGTGTGTTCCCACTATTCTGAGTTTACTACCCTACCACGGCTCTACCGAGTCATGCAAACAGGTAGTAGTTGGGTGCCATCCCGAAGCACTTGGATTCAGTGGCGGTTAGATAGGATTCGTCTCTCCCGGTATTGGGGGTCGATGTCGCGCTGTGTTCGGAATGCCATTACACAAAGTCCCTGGCCAGGGCAAGCAAGAACTATTGGTTGGTTTGTCAGTAGTTTCTCAGGGTGTTCTGGGATATTCTCCGACATGACTTATTGCACTATTAGGGGTATGACATTTACCATCCTCTTAGGGTCGATATGCGATACTCTTAGATGAACAGACCGGACTGTACGGAGATTGCCACTGACATGTTCAATAGGAGTTCGGATGAGTTTCTTCATCGGCCTTCTTATCGACAGATACCTAGGTAGCCGTTACGTACAGCTAGTGCCGCTGACGTGCTTGTGGTTAAACCCACTGCCAGCGTAACCGTCGAGTCTTTAGAGTCCCACACAGAGGGTTTCCCTACTTCGGGCGAAACAACGTAGAGGTTGTATGGTCTTACGACAAGGTTCGATAGCATGCATGTACTTGTGCACGTATGACATTCGGGCGGATTATACTAGTGGGCTTTAGTTTAAGCCAGATCCTAGTATTCGATTATTGGGTTAGTTTCGTCTCTTTGTATTCGTGTTTCTCGAAACACGGATACGGGTATGTATGTACGGATGAGAGGGGCATTCTTGTAATTACTCAAGATTGTTTTAGAAGGAGACACCTCATTAGGGTTTTAATTATTTGTTTAATTAAAAAAATTATGAGGTGGAGGAAAAACATTATTATTCATTATAATTAATAATTAAGCATGGCTAATTGGTTTGACTATGGGGCAAACTTTGACTTAGATATTTTGTGAGATATTTTGTGTGAGCACTAGATATTTTGGAGATATTTTAATCAAGCCATGCTTATAGTATAATCAACTAGCCATCTCAATTATCATTATCATATAAACTTTCTCTTTCCTCAAGCTTGCTCTCTCCTTCTTCCTCTCAAACCTTAGTGTCTCATGTGTTAAGAATCAAAGGTTAGTGAGACTTAGCCACCCAAATTCACTCTCTACTCACTCTAGGTTACTTAGTTTAGCACACCAAGTACTCTAGTTCTCTCATCTTAGAGGTTGGAGCTCAAGGTAGAAGCTTTTGGGTGGATCATCTTTGACGTGGTGAAGCCGACGAGGAGGCGCATCCACCACCACTCCAAGGAGCTCACATCAAGGAGGAGGACCGCGAGGAGAAGAAGGACTTGTAGCTTGAGGTATAATCTTCTTACATAGTAGTTATAACTCCAAGTTAGTATGTTAGTTAGGGTTTAGCAAAGATCCTTATACATAGTCGATGTTACCTAGTTTGCAAAAATTTGATTTTTACCTATTCCGCCTCCCTGTTAACCCGCGGGGTGAGTGACATCGACTTACTGTGGTATCAGAGCCTAGCTAAACCATAACCAACATGTTAGCAAAGTCTTTAGAACTTCGATCACGGAAAAATCCCGAAAACACGACTACTTTTTGCACTTTCTGTCGAATTTCAAATCTGGTTTAAAAATATTTTCAGAGACCTGAAAAATACGTGCAGGGTTTTTGTAGATCACTGAAGATATTTGGGCGCCTAACTCTGTCGGCCGAGTCGGCTCCGAGTTGGCCCAAATTTCCTCTAGTGGTCCACTGCATTGTGTTGTGTTGCTTGGGATATTTTGTTTCTGCTCAGGAATTTTTGTGTACAGTGTTGTACTTGGGGTAGATTCAAATTTGGTTACTGATCGAAATTCTAAGAACTTTGACTAATCAGATTTCATCTGTGATGTGTTATATGTGCTGAACGTCCGCTAATCGCTATACGTCGATTAGTGGGGGTTGCACATATCTGTGATCTGTTATGATGGTTTGTGTATATGAACTTGTTGGATCGTCGTGGATGAATAGCTGGGGATGTGAGATGAGTGTTTTTTTTATTATCTTTCATTCAATGTAATATGTAAAAGTGATGTAATATTATTTTTGCGGGGCACATCCGGGTTGAGTTTGTAGCCACCGTTGTATATTATTTCTTTTACTGTTTTCTGCTTCTAGGGTAGACCCAAGGTGGGGTGCACAAACTACCGGGTTCTTTGAAGTGCCGAGTGACCTACTCACTTTATTGAGGGAGGTTTCTTCACTTCGGGAACTTGGCGGGTAGTTTGCCGCACCCGTAGGGGTCTAGGGTGGGGTTTGGATATTCATCACGACCGTGAAATCCGATTTTCGTTACAGGCTTAAATGAAACGCGGAATTCCTAGTATATCCAATGTGTTCATCTGTGATCTGGAATGCCTATTATTGCGTCTGACGAATGTATATATATATATATGATATCTAGTAGACGTTGCTTATGTTTTGCATCCGCGCTAGTCCAGCCCCCGCTCTGTCGTTAGTTAAGTAACCTAACGGGTGATGACGGGGCCCCGTGGCGAATGCGGATAACATAAGCGTACGTTATATTTTCGTTATTTTCTGCAATGATAGGTTAATTGATGGGACTGCATTAGATTAATGCAAAGAAAATAAACCAAAGCTGAATCGTTGGAACAATTTCAAAACCACTCGGTTTTTTCAAAACAACAAAAATTTTAAAATGCGGAGCTTAAACTACTTATTTTAAAAGCTATCAGGTTCCTTCAATTATATCAAGTTCACTACGTTCACGGTTTCGCCAAAACCATTCGTAGCCCTCCATCATTTCAGTTAGATATTCAGTAATATTCAAGCCATGTATTTTGACCTTCGCCAAGGCATAGTGATTGGTAGCTGCTGAATATTTATCTGTAGCATAGATAGATGCGTTGGTTTGGGAAAGTCGTACTGCTATTTTGGCCTTCGTCAAGGGTACGTACGGGTGGGTTCAAATTAACCTGCACAATGACGGGTATAACTTGACATGTGACTTATGATATGTTGGCCTTCGTCAAGGTCATAAGAGCATGGGGCAAAAATCCACATCGGGAGTTTCCAAAGAAACTGAAACTTGCTAGTGTTGCATACAATTTGGAGTGTGATAATTTTGGTAGGATTCTTCGACTTTATCACACGATGATATTTGGATCCCGATCCTACTGTGAGTATATGCTACTCCTCGGGAGATTTTTTCACTTAACGAGCAATGCTATAAACCAAGTAGGTGTCTAGAAAGGTGTTAGCGGGGCTATGCCCCCAGGAAAAAGAAGTTATTTAATTAAGATTTCGCGAAAGCGTCGTAAAACCTCACTCGAAGTACCGACACTAGCCTGGCTGAACGGTTAAGCAAGTATTGTACGGTGAGATCAGTCCTGACTAATTCTTCTTTTATGGTTTGAGGAAGGATTCGAGAAATAGTGGGAGCCATCCAGTTTAGATAAACTAAAAACCAATCTAAACTTGCAAGAGCATCATGCTAAAATGTTTCTTCTCTCTCTCCTAATTGCAGCGACCAAACATGACGAGCCTTAAGTTACTATTAGATAAAATATATTGACAGGGCTAAACTACAAAGATTGGTTCAAGAATGTCAAGATGGCAATAACTTATGGCAAGTTGGGCTATGTCCTTACTACTAAAGCTCCCACCGTCCCAGGTCCAGAATCCAGTGTCGCGGATAAGGAAATCCGTAAGACCTGGGAGATTGACTGCGCGAAGGCCAAGTGCCTCGTGCTGGCCTCGATGGACAATGAGCACCAGAGGCAGCACAAGAATATAGATCTTGAATCCATATTCCTCCATACCAAAGAATTATATGGAGAGCAATCTCGTATTGCAAGATACGAGACCTTGAAGAAACTATTTCAGGCGATGTTAGCCGTCGGATCATCTGTAGGGGAACACGTCCTTAAGATAATCGGCTATATTGAAGAGCTCGCGGACCTCGGGACCACGTTAGAGAATGAGCTGTATACAGACTTAATTCTGCAGTCCCTTCCTTCCACCTACGCCCAGTTTATATTGAATTTTAATATTCAAGGTAAAGAAGTTGAACTTCCGGAACTCCTCAAGGGACCTAGAAGAAGAAGCTCCACCAACAAGTAGAGCGGGTGTTTCCCTGGATTTCTGTAGGGTGCCCTCTGAACTTCTCAACATGTTGAGGAGTTCAGAGGGCACCCTACAGAAATCCAGGGAAACACCCGCTCTATTTGTTGGTGGAGCTTCTTCTTCTAGGTCCCAAGCGAAAGCCAAAGGAAAGAAGAAGAAGGCCCCTACCAAGCCGAGAGACGGTGTTGGTAAGGTGGAAGCAAAGAGCAGGGCAAAAGTGGCGGGACCGATAGTAGGAAAGGAAGAATGCTTCTACTGTCATAAAAAAGGCCATTGAAAGAAAGATTGCAGGGCTTGGAAGGCCAAGAACCAGGACCCAAAGCAACTTGTGGCTTCGGCTTCAGGTGTGTTTGTAATTGAAAACTGTCGATCAATCAACTCTACTTCCTGGGTATTGGATACCGGATCAGGATCTCATATCTGCAATTCTTTGCAGGCACTGAGAAGCCGTAGGGTTCTAAAGACCAGTGATATGACCCTCAGGATTGCTAACGGAGTGAGCGTGGATGCTGTGTCCGTAGAGGAATATCACCTTGGATTGACAAGTGGATATATTTTGGTTTTGCGCAACTGTTTTTGTGTACCTAGTTCGACTTGTAATATCGTTTCTGTATCTTTGTTATTTAAAGAAGGTTATGATTTTACATTTGTAAGCGATGTCGTAAACATCCACCTTAATCATGGTCTGATTGGGTCAGGTACTCTAAACAACGGTATATACGTTTTAAACCAACTACAAATTTTCAATGTCTAGAACACACATAAAAGAAAGACTCCAGAAATAAATCATGCTTTCTTATAGCATTGTAGACTAGGTCACATCAACGAAACAAGGTTGACCAAGTTACATAAAGAAGGATATTTGGATCCGATTGATTATCAATCTTATGCAACTTGTCAATCATGTCTCAAAGGAAAGATGACAAACACTCCGTTCACTGGACGCGGAGTAAGAGAGAGCGTGCCCTTGAGACTAATACACAGCGATGTGTGTGGTCCAATGTCTATACATGCAAGAAGTGGTTATTCCTATTTCATTACTTTTTACGGATGATTTCTCTAGGTATGGACATATTTTCTTGATGAAACATAAATCTGAGGCCTTTGAGAAATTCCGAGAAAATAAGAATGAAGTGGAAAAACAAATCGGCAAAAGTATCAAGACACTGAGATCTGATCGAGGTGGAGAATACTTGAGTGCCGAGTTCCTGGATTACCTAAAAGAGAATGGAATTCTCTCTCATCTTACTCCTCCATACAAACCACAACACAACGGTGTATCGGAGAGACGGAACCGAACCCTATTGGATATGGTGCGTTTCATGATGAGTAACGCTGAGTTACCGCGATCATTCTGGGGCTATGCACTAGAATCAGCTGCATATCTTTTGAACAAGGTTCCTATCAAGACTGTGCCTACCACACCATATTAGATGTGGAGTTGGAAGAAACCCTATCTTCAATATATGAAGATATGGGGATGTCCAGCTTTTGTTAAAAAGCAGCATGCAGACAAACTTGAGGCACGCTCAGTACTGTGTAAGTTTGTGGGATACCCAAAGAACTCCAGGGGGTATCTTTTCTATTACGCAGAGGAACAAAAAGTTTTTGTTTCCCGCCATGCCCACTTTTTGGAACATCAATTTTTAGAAAAAAGAAACTAGTGGGAGCGCAATAGAACCAGAAGAAATTCCAGAACCATAAGCTATTACTGAAAGCTTGGTGGAACCAAAAGTTTCAAAAGAACATGACATTCCCGCACCACTCCGCAGGAGTAGTAGGCTGTCTCATCCGCCTGAGAGATACTACGGTTTTCTCGTAGACGGGGATAGAGAGGATTGCATCATTGATAATGATGAGCCGACTAACTTCCAGCAAGCCATTCAGAGCACTGACTCGGTAAAATGGATGGATGCAATGCGAACCAAGATGGAGTCTATGTACACCAACAAAGTATGGACTTTGGACATTGCTCCAGAAGGGGTAAAACCCATAGGCTGCAAATGGATCATCAGAAAGAAGATTGGTGTAGATAGACAGGTTGAAACCTATAAGGCTAGACTTGTGGCAAAAGGATTTCGTCAGAGACCTGGTTTAGACTATGATGAAACATTTTCTCCAGTGGCTATGCTCAAATCCATTCGGATCATTCTTGCCATTGCTGCCTTCCACGATTATGAGATTTGGCAGATGACGTAAAAACTGCTTTTCTAAATGGAAATTTGGAAGAGTGCATCTATATAGACCAGCCAGAGGGTTTCATTCAAAGTGGGAGCAGCGGGAAAGTGTGCAAGTTGTTTAAGTCCATTTATGTACTAAAGCAGGCATCGCGGAGTTGGAACATCTGTTTTGATGAGACGGTCAAAGAATTTGACTTTATCAAAAATCCAGATGAGCCATGCATTTACAGTAAGATTGTAGCACGAACTATTGTATTCCTCTTCTTGTACGTGGATGCCATTCTCTTGATAGGAAATGCCATTCCTATGCTACAATCTGTCAAATGGTTCTTGTCACAAAGGTTCTTCATGAAAGACCTGGGTGATGCCTCTTACATTCTGGGGATCCAGATCTATCGTGATAGATCTAAGAGGATGTTGGGACTTTTACAGTCCAGGTACATTGACACCATACTGAAAAGATTCAGTATGGAAGATTCTAAGCGCGGTAATTTACCGACTTGTCACAGAATCACCCTCTCCAAAGAGATGTCTCCCAAGACTGATTTGGAAAGGGATCACATGTTTATTATACCCTATGCTTCTACGGTAGGCTCTATAATATATGCGATGTTGTGTACCAGACCAGATGTTGCTTACGCACTGAGCGTGGTAAACCGGTATCAGTCAAACCCTGGGGAGAAGCACTGGATAGCAGTAAAGAACATTCTCAAGTACCTGAGAAGGAATAAGAAAATGTTCTTGGTTTATGGCGGAAAAGACCTCCAGATCGAGGCCTTTGCTGACTCCAGCTTCCAGAGTGACAAGGATGACTCCAAATCCATGTCGGGTTATGTCTTCACCCTCAATGGAGGGGCGGTCTGTTGGAAGAGTTCCAAGCAGGACACCGTTGCTGACTCGACGATAGAAGCGGAGTATATCGCAGCTTCTAATCCCGCAAAAGAAGCAGTTTGGATGAGGAAGTTCTTAACAGAACTTCAGGTGGTTCGTCCATTGTTGGTCCAATACCTCTGTATTGTGACAACAACGGGGCTATAACTTTAGCAAAGGAACCCAGGTCCCATCAGAAGTCTAGACACATCTTGAGGTGGTATCACCTGATCAGGAAGATCGTGGATCGCCGGGAGATCGAGGTTCGAAGAGTTGCTACCGAGGAAAACACTGCAGATCCATTCACAAAGTCCATCACTCAGACGCAGATCGAGAGGCTATTCAAGATGATAGATCTGCAATATGCCAGCACATGGCCTTAGTGCAAGTAGGAGATTGTTAGTGTAATATGCCATAGAGGCCATTATTGTATAGTACTAGTTTTTATATTATATTTTGGAAGCTTAGGATATTTACACGGATTTATGACATTCTTGCTCGATATAGTAGTATGCTACTTGGTTTGTATCTATCCTAATATGTGTATATGTTTCTTTTAACGTATCGCTAACACATATTGATAGAGCCCTTAGGATCTTTGCTTGACTACCAGCGTTGTGATGTCAGTCACACTAGTAGGGGATGGGTAGTCTACAAGCACATCCTTATACAGGTCCCTAGTCGTAGGATTATCGAGGCAGGGCATCAATACTCCAGAGTAGACTAGTATATACGCTTCTCATCCCAGCAGGGGAGATGGTCTGTCCCACAGCCATCAGTACGTCGTACTGAAGATAGTATGCAGGTGCTTATTGGGTTATGAGTTACACTGGACAGACTCGCGGGGAACTGCTAGTTGGTACTATACCTATCATCAGGTAGCAGTTCCCAGGTGACATGAGTACAGCTTAGTTCGTTGACTTGACACTGCTACTTTGCCTCAAGTGTATTCCTACTGTTCTTAGATTACTACCCTACCACGACTCTGCTGAGTCGTGTAAACAGGTAGTAGTTGGGTGCAGTCCCGAAGCACTTGGAGGAAGTGGCGGTTAGATAGGATTCGTCTCTCCCGGTATTGGGGGTCAATGTCGTGCTGTGTTCGGAATGCCATTACATAAAGTCCCTTTCCAGGGAAAGCGAGATTTACTGGTTGGTTTATCAGTAGTTTCTCAGGGTGTTCTGGGCTATTCTCCGACACGACTTATTGCTCTATTAGGGGCCTGACGTTTACTGTCCCCCTAGTCCCGATATGCGATATTCTTAGACGAACAGACCGGACAGTACGGAGATTGCCACTGACAGGCTCAGTAGGAGTTCGGATGAGTTTTCTTATCGGCCTTCTTATTGACAGATACCTGGGTAGCCGTTACGTACAGCTAGTGCCGCTGACGTGCTTATGGTTAAACCCACTGCCAGTGTAACTGTCGAGTCTTTAGAGTCCCACACAGACGGTTTCCCTACTTCGGGCGAAACGGCGTAGATGTCGTATGTTTTTACGACAGGGTTCGATAGCATGCATGTACTTGTGCACGTATGACATTCGGGTGGATTATACTAGTGGGCTTTAATTTAAGCCAGATCCTAGTATTCGATTATTGAGTTAGTTTCGTCTCTTTGTATTCGTGTTTCTCGAAACGCGGATACGGGTATGTATGTACGGATGAGAGGGGCATTCTTGTAATTACTCAAGATTTTTTTAGAAGGAGACACCTCGTTAGGGTTTTAATTATTTGTTTAATTAAAAAAATTATGAGGTGGAGGAAAAACATTATTATTCATTATAATTAATAATTAAGCATGGCTAATTTGTTTGACTATGGGGCAAACTTTGACTTAGATATTTTGTGAGATATTTTGTGTGAGCACTAGATATTTTGGAGATATTTTAATCAAGCTATGCTTATAGTCTAATCAACTAGCCATCTTAATTATCATTATCAAAAATACTTTCTCTTTCCTTAAGCTTGCTCTCTCCTTCTTCCTCTCAAACCTTAGTGTCTCATGTGTTGAGAATCAAAGGTTAGTGAGACTTAGCCACCCAAATTCACTCTAGGTTACTTAGTTTAGCACACCAAGTACTCTAGTTCCCTCATCTTAGAGGTTGGAGCTCTCGGGTGGATCATCTTTGACGTGGAGAAGCCGATGAGGAGGCGCATCCACCACCACTCCAAGGAGCTCACGTCAAGGAGGAGGACCGTGAGGAGAAGGACTTGTAGCTTGAGGTATAATCTTCTTACATAATAGTTATAACTCCGAGTTAGTATGTTAGTTAGGGTTTAGCAAAGATCCTTATGCATAGTCGATGTTACCTAGTTTGCAAAAATTTGATTTTTACCTATTCCGCATCCCCGTTAACCCGCGGGGTGAGTGACATCGACTTACATAGTGCTGCTGACATACTTGTGGTTAAACCCACTGCAAGCGTACTGTCGAATCTTTAGAGTTCCACACAGAGGGTTTCTCTGGTTCAGGCGAAACGATGTGGAGGCCGTATATTTATACGTGCAGGGTTTCGATTGATTACATGTACTAGTTGCGTGAAATTTAATCGGACGGATTTTAATACTAATGGGTTTAGGATTAAGCCGGTTTGTTAAATCGGATATTGATTTAATGCTAGGTTTATATTAGTAGTATTATTCTATCTCTTGGGTATACATATTTTGGTACGAATACGGGTATGTATTTACGGTAGAAAGTATTTTGTATTTATATAAAATATTTTCTAGAATATGACATCTCATTATGTATATTTCTATTTATCAAAAATAAAAAATGAGATGGAAGGGTGAGGTGGCTTCAAGCATGGCATGAAGTATGGGATTGGTATTTCTTTATTCATTTGTGAATACTATTGAAGTATGGCTTGTAATTTTAATGAAATAAATAATGCTTCATATCTTTTTCCGTAGCCATTCTTCAATTCATTCTTGCAATACCATTCTCTCTCCTCTCTTGAGTTCATTCACTTCCTCATCCCTTATCATTCATAGGTGTTGAGAGCCAAAGAGATTTGAGATAGAAAATTACTTCTAAACATCTTTACATCATCTAAGTAAACTAGATTAGCAAACTAGATTGCTTAGTTTGCTTCTTTTTGAAGTAGGAACTTGAATCATGAACCTTCAGGTGCATCATCTAGGATCGAGAAGGCTGACGACCAAGCTTGATCAGGACCGGAAAAGAGCTTAAGAAGTGGATAAAGAAGACCCAAGGGACACGAATCTCATAGGTATAAATTCTATTATAGTAGAATAAACATCTATGTGGTTTTGCTATTAAGGCTTATGGTAGTTCTTGGGTTGTAGTCTTTGTTGAATGCTTCAAAATCGATTTTTGAAAATTTCGCCTCTCTACCAATCTCATAGAGTGTGAAACATAGACTTACATGGTATCAGAGCCACTCCATAAGCCTTAGATAGCACTTTACGACGTAAGAAATCCGTTGTTTTTGTCGCGCACGAACTGCCGACAAAAACAGTCCCAAAAATCAATGTTTTGATAAGTTTGCATACCCCACGGGCTCATGGTTTGAACTGAGAAGCTGTAGGGAAGTGACTGGGTACCCCGGGGAATCCCCAGGGGGACCAAAGGTTAGGCCCACCACCCGAGACCACCAAGTGGTGGCCTTGGGGGTGGGGACCCGAGAGCAACCCATATAGCTGCTCTCGGGTCTGCCCAACCTAAGGGGCCACCTCATGGTAGCCCCGAGAGGTAGGTACCCCCCTGAGGCCCCCTGAAAGTATGTTAATTTTTTTCTTTTTGACACTGCGAAGATTTGGGTACCCCCTAAACGAATGTTTTTGGGACTTTAGTGGACTGGATTTTCAATTCTTGGAAAATTGAGAATGCTTATTAATTGTATGAAGAATTCTAACTTCGTAGATTTTTTTACATGGTTTGTGATGTGTATATGTGCTTTTGAACATCTTCTAATTGCTATATGTCGATTAGAAGGGGTTGCACACATCTTGTGATATTCTGTGTTGCGAATGGTTCGATAGATCGTTGTGTGAATGGTCCGGTGTGAATTTAGATGTGAGATGTGAGTGAATTTGGTAATTCATGTAATAATTGATGTATATTCTTTTATTGGGGTACATCCGGGTTGAGGATGATGTCACCGGCCGTATATTATTTTTCATTTCCGCATCTAGGAATGACCCGTGGAGGAGTGCATAAGCTGTTGGGTTCTGGAATTCAGTGGGTGGCTATCTCGAGGAGTCGAGACCTGGGTCATCCAATT
Source organism: Agapanthus africanus (assembly GCA_030015575.1). NCBI lineage: Eukaryota > Viridiplantae > Streptophyta > Magnoliopsida > Asparagales > Amaryllidaceae > Agapanthus > Agapanthus africanus. The sequence continues at coordinate 479,356,095 of CM057343.1, forward strand.
CTAGGATTGGCGGGTAGCTTTCCACACTCGTAGGGATCAAGGATAGTTCACACTCGGCTATTCACACGACCGTGGAGGATTGTATTTCATAGGTGGCTCGATGAAATGCAAAGTTCCTAGTTGATCTATTTTTCCATTCTCTGTGATGTTGATATCTGTGATGCTTATCATGCCTGCGACGAATGATTATATATATATTAATAAATGTTATATATGTTTTGCATCCGCGCTAGCCCTGCCCCCGCTGTACCGGCAGTTAAGTAACCAACGGTGCATGACGGGGTCCCATGGCGAATGCGGATGGCATATATGTACATTCTATTTTCGTTGTTTTCTAGTGTGATGGAATATAAATTGATGGGACCATATTAATCCTCATTAATGAAAGATAATAAACCTAAAAAGATATTCTTGGAACAAATTGAAAAAACCACCCGGTTCTTTTCAAAACACTCGTTTAAAAAGCGGATCTTGAACCACTCCTTTTCAAAACTGTTGGCTATAGTGCCCTCAAGTCAATTATTAGATCACAGGCACGTGATTGCAATGATTGAGGGATCACCTATACCGGTAGAACAGTCTTACTCAAGATGATAGTATGCTATCTGCTTTGTTTTTATCATCGTGTACATGCTTCAGGTGACATTGCGGATCACTATTACATGTTGATAGAGCCTATAGGATTCTTGCTTGACTACCAGCAGTATGATGGCAATCATATACGTGAGAGTTGGGTGGTCTATAAGTACATCCTTAAAGTGTCCTTAGTCATGGGAGTTTCAAGACTGGGCATCGATACTCCATGAGTAAACTAGTGTATATGGATCGATATCCCGATGAGGGGCGGTGGCCAGTCTCACAAGCCATTGGTGTCAGTTGGTTCACCTAAGATGTATACAGGTGCTCATTGGGTTATGAGTACACCGGACGGACTCGTCGGGAACATGCCAGTTGGTATTATACCTATTGTGAGATAGCAGTTCCCTGGTGACATGTGTACAGGTTAGTCTATCGACCTGAGATCGTCATTTGTCTCGTGTGAGTTCCCACTGTACTTTGATTACTACCCTACCACGGCTCAAAGGAGTCGTGCAAATAGGTTTTAGTTGGGTACACTCCCGAGCCACATGGAGGCAGTGAATGGATCGTCAGGGGATTCATCTCTCCCGGTATTGGGGGTAGAGGTTGGGGTGTGCACGGGTGGCCATCATCATAAATCCTTGGCCAAGATAGTCAAGAATTACTGATTCGGATCAGTAGTTTCTCAGGTGGTGATGGGCTTCATACCCACACTAAATATCAAGTTATTAGGGGTCTGACTTTATCCACCCCCCTTAGACTCGATATGTGATACTCATAGACGAACGGACCGGACTGTACAGATATTGTCACTGTCAGGCTCAGTAGGGGTTTCAGGATGAGTTTGCTCATCGGCCCCCCTTTCGCTCAATACCTGGGTATCCGTTATGTACAGCTAGTGCCGCTGACATGCTTGTGGTTAAACCCACTGCCAGCGTATTGACGAGTCTTCAGAGTCCTACACAGAGGGTTTCCCTGGTTCGGACGAAATGTTGTAGAGGCCGTATGGTTTTATGGCAGGGTTCGATCATATACGCGCACTTGTGCACGGATCATGATCGGACGGATAATACTAGTGGGCTTCGGTTTAAGCCGCATCCTAGTATTATATTGTTGGATTATTTTCGTCTCGTAGTATTCATATTCAGTCGGAATACGGATGCGGGTATGTATATACGGATGAGGGGTATTCTTGTAATTTGTTACAAGTTTACTTTAGAAGTTGCATTTCTTTTTGGATTAAACATTTTGGTTTAAATTTTTAATTGTGTGGAAAATATGAGGTTATGTCTTGGCCTTGAGCATTGATTCATGGCACATGCACTTTGTGACTCATGGTGTTGGGTCTTGTGATAATTCATTGTGACATGGATTGTTTTTGGGCTATAACTATTGTGTGGGATATTTCTTTGGTGAGAAGGCAGATATTTTTCTAGCCTTGTGATTTTCTTTAGTTGTTTTAAGTGCTCACAAAATATCCAACACAATAACTTAGCCATTTTCCTCTTATGGGCATCGTCTTCAACCTCTACCCATCCCTCTCATGAGTTAAGAATCCATGGGTGTTTTGAGACAAAGTATTCACACACTATCTCTACTTCATCTTGGGTATCTATGCTAGCAAACCGGATGCTCGAGTTGCTTCAGTTTAGAGGCGGGAGCCCGTATTACGAACCTTTGACGTGGATCTTCTTCGATATGGGGAGACCGAAGATCAAACTTGATTGGGGAAGCCGCGAGGAGTTTGGGACAGAGGTTGAAGACCGAAGGACACGGTTCAATCGGTATAACCTTTCTAAACTCCTTTTGTAGATCTAGTATAGGGTTAATTGTACGATCTGTCGATTAGGGTTACGTTAGCGCCTGTTTCTAAAAGTTTTTGTTCCGTATTTGGCCACGGATTGATGGACGGGGTGCTGCCGTAACCCAACATGGTATCAGAGCTAACCCATTAACTGCATACTAGTTGGTTTAGATGATGTTAAAGTATCGAAACCGAAACAACTCCATATCAATACCCTGCACATTCCAGTTTCTGTCGAATTTTTATTGGTCATCCAAAAATATTTTAGCAACTGCAGAAGACTACCTAGGCGACCACTAGAGCACACACCAAATACGAGTCACTTCAACCCTAGTATAACCGGCCACATGTGTCTAAAATCCGAGCTGACCAGCCATTTGAATGAGTTTGGACTTCGTATTTTGTGTGTGGTCTAGTCTCTGGAATATTGGTTCAGTGGTGTTGCTAGTTTAGCCCAGTTTTGATATGGAATTATCTAGAAGTCTGGGGCTATTCGGGGTTATTTTGAACTCGATATTTCTAACATTGTTTAAAGTTTACAGTACATACATTTCTATCCGCGACTGTGAATGTCATTAGAGCGGTACAACTTGTCTAATTGCTATAGTTCTTTTAGACGGGTTTACGAACGTGACATTCACGTTAATGTTCTGTGCAGTGCTGTGTTTGTTGAGGAATCATCATGGTGGATATCTTGGGTGCAATGTTAGTAATGTTTGGATTTATTTGTACATTTGATATCGCGGGGCGAGCGTCCTACATGTGGACTGCCGTCACCGCCTGTTTGTATATTATTTGTTTGGGGCACGACCGGATTGAGGTCGATGTTACCGTTGTACATATTTTCTTTTCTGTACTAGGATTACCCCACGATGGAGTGCACGGATAGCCGGGTTCTAGAGGGCAATGGGTCCGCATCTCATGGCGTTGAGAAGGAGGGGCCCTCACTCTATAATTGGCGGGCTATTCGCCGCACTCGTAGGGGGTACAGGTTGACCCAAGGAGGAGTCCTCAAGTTACCGGATTCCGTGAAGTACTGGATGACCCATTCACTTTGATGAAGGGGGCTTCCTCACTTCTGGTTTTTGCGGGTAACTTGCCACGCTCGTAGGGGTCTAGGTTTTCATTGCACAGGCTATCCACACGACCCGGGGAACGTCGGGTTTCAGTTGCGGCTCAAAGGAAACCCGGGGCTCCCAGATTATCTGTATTGTTTTGTGATACTTATCGCTTGTCTGTGATGTTGCATTTATCATACCAGGAGCGATTATTATATATTGCTATATATATACTAGTAGATGTTGTATATGTTTTACACCCGCGCTAGTCCAGTCCCCGCTCTGTCGTTAGTTAAGTAACCTAACGGGTGATGACGGGACCCAGTGGCGAATGCGGATGACATATACATACATCATATTTTCGTTTGTGGTGTGATTAATTGATGGGACTGCGTTAATTCAGATCAATGCAAGGAAAACAAACCTATTCGATGTTGTTTGAACAAATTTTCAAAAGATGTTATTATAAGGACATTCTCTTTTGTTTTGCACAGTGGTATTCGGTTATAAATATGCAGCACCTCATTCGACGAGGCAAGGGCCGAGATCCCTTCACCGGGAGTGATCCCTTAGGCAGAAGTTTGCATCAGGGTAATAACTTCACTATAGTCGATTACTTTTTGCTTTGCATCGTGGTATTCAGTGGGAATATCCTGCACCTCATTCTACAAGGAAAGAGCCGAGATCCTTTCACCGGGAGTGACCTCTTTAGCAATGGTTTTCGCCACTATATATTTGTAAAAAGCTATCCGATTCCTTCAACGATATCAAGTTCATTACGTTAAAGGGTTTTAGCCAAAAACAATTCGTAGCCCTCCGTCATTTCAGACGGGTAGCACTTTAGTATTCATGCTATGTTTGTTGGCCTTCGTCAAGGCATAGTGTATGGTAGCTGCTTGTTACCTTTCTGTTGTATAGATAGATGCGTTGGTTTGGGACAGTCGTACAGCCTTGTTGGCCTTCGTCAAGGGCGAGTACGGGTGGGTTCAAATTAACCTGGACAATGACGGGTAGAACTTGACATGTGACTTATGATTTGTTAGCCTTCGTCAAGGTCATAAGAGCATAGGGTAAAAATCACATCGGGAGTTTCAAACATACAGGAAACTTGCCAGGCATGCGTATACCTTCTGGAGTGTGATAACGTGAGTGGATTCCATCAGGTTATCATGCAATGATAGTTGGATCCCGATACCCACTGATGAGTTGGTTTACTCTTCGGGTGATTTTAGATGATCCTGACTAATTTTTCTTTCAGGTTTGGAGGAGAATTTGAGGATACAGTGGGAGACATCCTGATTAGATAAAGTGATTAACCATTCTAATCTAGGTTAGAGTGCACGCAGCGTGTTTCTTTTCTTTCTCTCTTTGGCATCGACTATGTTCCGACCCTAGACTATAACTCAGTAACCAAGTTGACCAAACTTTCTTAAAACACTGGCTTTTGGATTGTCAGAGTTGCATACTTCATTGCCACTCCTACTTTTACCTTTTGCATTTCTCCAGAACATTCCGTATCACTACGAAGATCTACATTTATTGGATAAGACCATCGTATAGTTACATACGAACTCGAAGAAACTTGTTTCAGATTCAAGGATGGTTTTCGGTTCTGGAGAAAATGAACAGGACTATTCTGTTGTCTTTTTATTTTACCTTCTCTCACGTTATGATGGCTCCTAGGATTAGGAGAGGGTACACCTATTGCGCTTATTGGATAGTCTTCTTCCAAACTATAGGCATGTGCCGAAAGATGGGGAAGAAAGAAAACCAATTAGCCTAAGTAGGTATACAGAAGCTAATAAGTAAAGACAAATAAATGGATTAGAAAGAGGGCAAAGTAAATTGCGATTGCTATTCATGACCAAACCGCGTATTTCATCGCCACTCCTACTTCACCTTTGATTTTCTCCAGAACACCCCGTATCACTACGAAGATCCACAGTTATTGGATAATCCATCGTACTCGAAGGAACTTGTTCCAGTTCGAGGATGGATTCTGGTTCAGGAGAAATAGAATAAGGATTATTCAGTCGTCTTTTATTTTTACCTTCTCTCAGGTTGCGATTACTCCTAGAATTAGGAGAGTACACCTATTACGTTTATTGGATAGTCTTCTTCCAAACCATATGTTGGTGCCGAACGGTAGGGAAGGAAGAAAACCATTTAGCCTAAGGGTGGTGTACAGAAGGTAATGAGTAAAGACAAATAAAGGTATTTAGAGAGATGGCAAGGAAATATAAGGTTATAGTCATGAATTTGGATAGGAAGAGGCATTACTAGGAATATCCGGCTACCCCTTCGAAACATTTTCATGTTTTAGTTTCACTATGCGTTGTTAATTGAAAACATATTTCCCAATTAGATCCTTGCTCCAGGGTATGTATTTACCAGGTTTGATTCTCACATCTGTATGATTTTACAGATGATGAGTGGGAGTAAGTTATTGGGAATTAGGTGATTATATTATCATTATATCGGAACTCGTTGTAATTGGTGATATTTGAGGAAATCGCCTGGCGTTTTGCCTGATGGCGAATATTTGGTTTTGAATATCCGTTGTTATGCACCAATTTCAAACTGATAAATCTGTACGTTTATTTCATAAAGTGAGATATAACTTTTTGAAATTATGTCCATGACATTTACCTATATCAGTTGATGGTTAGGTAAGGAGCATTAAACAACGGTGTAATTCTTCTTAACCAAAGTATAGTTTTCAACCTACGACAAACAGGGTTTGAGTTATTCAACTCAGGGGACTTATACAAAGTATTGTATGTTGTCCAGTGTTCATTAGGACAAAGGGGTTGGTGCTCGTACTATATTCTGTTTACTTATGATTTTTCCAGTTTTAGACAAGTATTTCGTAGAAATACAAGATCCAAGTTTAGAGATGTTATAGGTAAAAGAATAAAGTAGAGAACCATGTAATGCAAGTATCAGGATTCTTCAAGGTGATCGAAAATGTAGATACTTGTGTTTGGTATTCAGTTGATAGTAATGGTTTTGAGAACTTGCTTCTCTTTCAGGTTACTCATATCTGGATGCACTCCTATGTTTAGTAATTCTGATCAGCCTCTCTCCATTTAGTTGAAATGCACTGGAGACAGCTGCATGATTTGAATCTGGTTCCAATTAAATCAGTGTCTCTGTTTCTATATTGTATATAGAATGGTTCATATCTTAACGATATTAAGGTATATGGAGTTGTCCAGCTTATGCTTAAAACCAGACTCTGGATAACTCAAGGTACGTTTTTGTAATGGCAGTTTGTGGGTTAACCCGGGCAATAACGAGGGTTAATATTCTACCATATGGAAGATCAATAGTGATATTGTTCTTAACTCGCCACAGTTTTAATAAAATGGACTTTTTCAGAAAATAGTAGTGGGAGTATGGTAGAACTGGAAGTGATTCCAGAACCGTAAACGATTACTGAAATTTAATAGGACCTAAAGATTCAATCGGGTTTGATATTCCATTAGCCACTCCGCAGATATGGTGGGTAACCTCAGGCGCCCGAGAGGTACTTCGGTATTCTCAAAGACGGTGACAGGGAGGTTCTTGTTTACCCAGACTTGCCATTACTGCTGTTCTAGACTATGAAATCCGGTAGGAGAATGAGTATAGCGTCGTTCTAAAGTTTACTTTAGAAGTGCACGTGTATATGACTCTTCCAGAGGGTTGTTGTAGTCAGTGGGAGCAGCGGAAGCATAGTGGACAAGTAGCTTATGTCTATTTATAGACTAAAGCAGATATAGCGGAGATAGATCATATATTTTTGATGTGACAGTCATAGGCTTTGACTTCATCAGAATAAGAGATGAATATGTTAAGAAGGTAGTAGGGTGTGATTTCCTGGTATTTGGATGACATGCACGTTATAGGAAGTGAAATTCCTATACTACGATCGGTTATACTGTGGTTGTCACATAATGGTTTCTCCACATAGGATATGGATATTATATTAGACATTCTGGTTACTAGTTCTATGGTTTTAGATCTAGATTTGGGTAGTTTCCTAATCCGGGTACTTAGACAGTATTCTAAATGTGTTTTAGAATGGATGACTCCTGGCATGGTGGTGTACTTGTAGGTGATGGAGTCACCCTCTCTAAAAGTGTCTTACAGGCTAAAGAGGAGAGGGATGTGCATGATTGGCATATCACTTGCTTAGGCAATTGAGTCAATCATGAGATATCAAGTACCACACTAGATGTTGTTTTTGCATAAGATGCAATAATTTTATATTAATCCAATCCTGTAGAAACATTCAGAAGCAGTTTTAGAACATAAATGGCTGTTCTAGGGATATGGCAACGGCAGCCTCCTTTGGGAGACAGTTATCATTCCAGGCTTCCAAGGTGACCTGAATGAAAGAGTGACTGTCAGAGTTATAGTTTTCCCTCTCGACAAGGGACAGTAGTTTGGACAGGTGGTCCAAACGGATACTGAGGGAGGCATGGTACAGGATACAGATTAAATTCAGTTGACGATACAGTCTAAGAAGTTTGCTGGATTTGGAGTTCATTTGTGAACTGGGTCTCATCAGACATCCAGACATATTCTAAGACATGTATTGCTCATTTCGGGAGATGGCTTTCTCCGTGAACTTGAGATAAAGAGAGATATAGAAAGAAACATCAGAGCGGATCCACTCACTGAGGCTATTTCTCGAACACGCAATCGTTTTATAAATGAGCTTTGTGAAACTGATTAGTAGAGAAGTTGGGTGTTCGGTATCATACGGGCTGTGAGTATGCGACACCGCAATAATAGCCTTAAGTGCAAGTGGGAGATTGTTGGCTATAGTGCCCTCAAGTCAATTATTGGATCGCAGACATGTGATTGCAATGATTGAGAGAGGACCTATACCGATAAAACAGTCTTACTCAAGATTATAGTATGCTATTTGGTTTGTCTTTATCATCGTGTACATGCTTCAGGTGACATTACAGATCACTATTACATGTTGATAGAGCCCATAGGATTCTTGCTTGACTACGAGCAGTATGATGGCGATCATATACGTGAGAGTTGGGTGGTCTATAAGCACATCCTTAAAGTGTCCCTAGTCGTGGGAGTTTCGAGACTGGGTATCGATACTCCATGAGTATACTAGTGTATAAGGATCGAGACCCCGATGAGGGACGGTGGCCAGTCTCATAAACCATTGGTGTCAGTTGGTTCGCCTAAGATGTATACAGGTGCTCATTGGGTTATGAGTACACCGGACGGACTCGCCGGGAACATGCTAGTTGGTATTATACCTACTGTCAAACAGCAGTTCCCTGGTGACATGTGTACAGGTTAGTCTATCGACCTGAGATCATCATTTGTCTTATGTGAGTTCCCACTGTGCTTTGATTACTACCCTACCATGGCTTAAAGGAGTCGTGCAAACAGGTTTTAGTTGGGTACAGTCTCGAGCCACATGGAGGCAGTGAGCGGATCGTCAGGGGATTCGTCTCTCCCGGTATTGGGGGTAGAGGTCGGTGTGTGCACGGGTAGCCATCACAAGTAATCCTTGGCCAAGGTAGTCGAGAATTACTGATTCAGATCAGTACTTTCTCAGGTGGTGATGTGCTTCATACCGACACTAAGTATCAAGTTATTAGGGGCCTGACTTTATCCACCCCCTAGACTCGATATGTGATACTCATAGAAGAACGGGCCGGACTGTACGGATATTGTCACTGTTAGGCTCAGTAGGGGTTTCAGGATGAGTTTTCTCGTCGGCCTCCCTTTCGCTCAATACCTGGGTAGCCGTTATGTACAACTAGTGCTGCTGACGTGCTTGTGGTTAAACCCATTGCCAGCGTATTTGAAGGGTTACCAAACACGGCAGTAAGGTTTCGGGAGGCATCGTCCATGCCAAATTCAAAAAATTGCCATTTTAGCTAACCCTAATTAAGAATCGTATACTAGAAATCGACAGAAAGTAATGCAAACATCTTTGCATAAGTAAAGTGAGCAAGGAATACAACCTTTGTAGACCGGTCCTTCACTTTAATAGCTCCGTGTAGTAGTCCCCTTCGCTGAAATCGTGAACTCCGGACTCAAGAGAAGCTTCGATGAAGAAACAAACATGCTTGCTTCGATGTCTTCGGGGTCGAAGATGATCTACGTCGAGGAGACACTAACCCAAGCGATTTCTTCACTAGGTCAAGAACTTTATGAAGAGAACACCCTATACTAAATGGAAAGTAGTAGAGGATGATGAAGTAGGAAGTGGGCTTTCTTTAGAATTGATTTTCTCACATTTTTATCTCAAACCTCCATTAGAGCTAGAATGCTTTTGAGGAGGAAGAAGAAGAAGAAGAACTCATCTCATGAGTTAATCCAAATGAATAATATGTGAGGTTAGAAATGCAACCAAGGGTTAAGCATGCAATGCTTAACCCTTGTAAAGAGTTATCCATGGCCAAGGGTTAAAGGGTTGGGTTAAACAAATATCCTAAGATAGACAAAAGAGTGGATAAAGTCAAAGATGCTTACAAGCTTCTACAAGCTTTCAACAAATATCAACCATGATGAAATCCACAATTTGAATAACTTAATGATAAATATAAAACCCTAATCTTAACCCTATCATGGTTCAAGTCTCATTACCCTAGTTGCATTTGTAACCTTGCATGATACATTTAACATATATCACACATATATCAATGTATCCAAAGTGAGAAAAGAAATCATAAGTGAGCTAATACTAGTTAATGTAATGTAATATATCAAATATATAATTATACATTAAATTATTAAATCAACACTTGATTTAATAATCCGGCTATATCACATATAACCGACTAATATCTTAATGTAACATCTTATCGAATCAACACTTGATCCGATAACCTGGCTATATCACATATAACCATCCATGTCAAACATCACGAGAATAGAATGCGGTATCACATATCGCATTAATCTCGGTCCTGCACATATCACATATGTGCCCCTACTCCGTTTCACTTGAGCCAGTAAACCCCTGTGTAGGACTCTAAAGACTCGTCAATACGCCGGCTGCAGGTGATGATCATATCAAACACCCACAAGCCGCAAGCGGTCTGCTAAACGTAACGGCCACCCGGGTATTGAGCGATCAGAAGATCAACAAGCAAGCCTGTTAGTAATCCTGCGAATCCAATTAGTAACACTACCGTACAGTCCGGTCTCTTCGTCTGATATGTCGCATATCTCGTCTACGGGTGGTAAACGTCAGACCCCAGTAACTCGATAAGTCATGTCGATATAAGGCTCATAACGGGTCGAGAAACTACTGTTAACACTTACTAGTATATCTCTGAAGCAGCCTTGGCCAAGGACTTCCTGTTATAGCCAATCGAGCATAGCGCAACATCAACTCCCAATACCGGGAGAGACGAAACCCCTCCTATCGCTCATTGCCTCCTTATGATTCGGGACTGTACCCAAAAGCCACCGTTTTGCACGTTCTCTTGAACGTGGTAAGGTGGAAATCAAAGCACAGTGGGAATCACAAAAAACTCTATGACGATCTCGGGTCTACAGACTAACCTGTACCAGTGTCACCAGAGAACTGCCATCTGACGTGAGGTATAATACCATCTGGGAGTTCTCGGCGAGTCCGTCCAGTGTACCCAGTCTCCACTGAGCACCCGTATACCATCTCTGATGTCAAACACCAATGGATATGGGATCATCCATCGCCCATCTACATGGGTCGAGAAGTTATACGCTAGTCTGCTCTGGTATATCGATGCCCTGCCTCGATACACCCTCGACTAGGAACATTTGAAGGATATACTTAGCGACTACACTGTCCCCACTAGTATGATCTGCATCATAGTCCTCATAGTCAAGTACTCATCCTATGGACTTTATCAACATGTAATATAGAGACAATCAGAGTACATGTTAAGATAAAGAACAACCAGATAGCATACTATCATGTCGAGCAAGAAAGTCATCACTATATATGTCCAAGCATCCACTACATTATACATCGTATGTACAACAATGGCCTCTAGGGCTTACATATAACTAACAATCTCCCACTTGTACTAGGGCCATCTGTTGTAGTATCTCATACCCAACAATCAGCAGTGGTTGAAGTATCTCACACTCAACCATCCCATAAAAGTCTCTCTAGGGAATAGGCCTTTGTGAGTGGATCCGTGCTGTTGTCCTCTGTGTCTACTCTCCTATCCTCGATCTCCCTGGAGATCAACCATCTCCATGATCAGGTGATACTGCCTAAGAATATGTCTAGATCTCTGATGGGACGGGGGTTCCTAGGCATAAGCCACAACTCCATTGTCACACAATGGTAGGAACGAAGTTCATCTGATGAGCTAATGTAGATCCAGATTACTTCTTTGGTAGCATCCTTGGTAGCGATGTATCCAGCTTTTATCGTCTTGTATGTCACGGTATCTAGCTTAGAACTCTTCCAACATACCGTCCTTCCACTAAGGGTAAAGACAATGCCTGTAACTGTCATTCAGTCGACCTTACCACTCTGGAAGCTATCCAGTGATTCTCTCCAGGATCGATTTATACCATCTCATTACACCTAGTGAGAATCCTAACATCCACTTAGATCTATCTCATAGATCCAAAACCCAGGATTTTGGAGGTGTCACCTTGATCCTATATGGAGAATCAACGTGATAAGAGGAGATTGACCGATCGTAGCATAAGAAACTCCTTTCCTATCAAGAGTATGTCATCCACGTACAATACGAGAATCACCACCATACTCCCTACTACCTTTTTGTATATACAAGGTTCATCTACCATTTTGATGCAGTCAAACGCTTTGACTACCATATCAAAATAGATGTTCCAACTCCGCGATGCCTGCTTTAACCTATAAAGCAACTTGCACACGTTTCCGCCACTCCCACTGTCTACAAAACCCTCTGGCTGTGTACTTATAGACACTCTCTTCTAAATCACTATTTAGAAAAGCAATCATGACACCCAACCGCGAGATATCGTAGTCATGGTATGTAGCAATGGCAAGTAGGATCTGGATGGACTTAAGCATAGGCACTAGAAAAGGTTTCATCATTATCCACACCTTGTCGATGACGAGAACCTTTTGCAACTAGTCTTAGATTTGAAAGTCTCAACTTTTCCATGTACACCAAGTAATCTTCTCAAGATATACTTGCTCCTGATGGGGATTTAACCCTTCAGATAAAGCAACCAAAGTCCATACTTTGTTGGTGCATACAGATTCCATCTCAGATCGCTTAGCATCCAGCCATTCTCACAGAGTCCCCACTCTTGATGGCCTGCTCGAAACTAGTTAGGTCATCATCTCATGATGCAATCCTTGCTCCCACTGTCATAGAGAAAACCGAAGTATCTCTCAAGTGGATGAGGAACCCTACCCGATCGACGGAGAGGCTGAGGTTCATCGGGAGCTATTGAATCCTCCGGTTCAACCAAATCATCAGCTGCAGTTTGTATAGCTGGAACTCCTTCTAGTTCTACCTCATGACCACTAATTTCTTCATAAGAATTTCCCTTTCCAAAAGGTGGCATGCTGAGAAACAAAACACCTTTTGCTCCTCAGTGTGGTAGAAGATATTCCCTTGCGAATGCTTGGGATGTCCAACAAACTTCCACAGAACTGACCTTGCCTCGAGCTTGTCCGGATTTTTCCTTTAGACATTGGCCGGACAACCCCAAATCTTAACTTCCTTAAGAGATAGGCTCTTCCCATACCATATCATATATAGAGTGGTAGGCGTCTGATTTGATTAGAACCCTATTCAATAGGTATGCAACTTCACAAGTGCATAACCCCCAAAAGGAAATAGGCAACTCAGTAGTACTCATCATAGAGCACACCTTATCACATAGGGTGTGATTGCTCCGCCCCGATACACCGACGTGCTGTGGTGTATACGGAGGAGTAATGCTGAGAGAGAATCTCATTCTCATTTAGAATAGTCCAGGAATTCCGTGCTCAAGTATTCTCCTCCCTGATCACATCAAAGGACATAATACTTATACCCATTTTGGTTCTCTACTTCTAACTTATATTCTTTGAATTTCTCAAAAGTTTCAGACTTGTGTTTCAACAGGAACACATGTGCGAATTTTGAGAGATCATCAGTGAATGTAATGAAGTACAAAGAACCAATCCTGGCATGTGTAGACAGGGGATCTACATACATCATCATGTATCAATCCCAAGTGTTCACTAACTCTTTATTTGTTTCCAATAAACAGAGCTATGGTCATCTTACCTTTGTGACATGACTGGCAAGTTTCACAAGATGTAATTCAAACTGATTTAAATATCATCTAAATGTAACTTAGCTAGTCGGGTCACAGTGATATGACCTAGTCTACAATGCCTCAAGAAGGATTCATTCATTTATGAACTCTTCCTCTTGTGTGTATTCTGTATATTAAGAACCGTGGTTTGATTTAAAATGTATATGTTTTTAGATAACGTGCCTGGACCGATCAACTCTTGATATAGGAAATGTTCAAAACATTATCCAACAATACAAAATTATATCCTTCTTTATCTTAATAAAGAAACATATATGATGTCGTATATCAGGTTCGGTATCTAATAACATTCGTTCAAAATCAATGTATTTGGTAATACAGGATGATAACTGCCAACATACTTGGCTGCAACACTTGCACCGTTTCCAACTCTTGAAACTTATCACCCATTCTCAGTTCTCTACCTATCTGTAGCCCATGTAACATATTACATATGCGGGATCCTGATCCGGTATCACATACCCAGGGCGTAAAGGATACCGAGAAACAGTTCTCTGTAATGAACACACCCGAAGATGATGCATCAGCATGCATTTTCTTCGTTTGGGCGGCACGGGAATCCTGGTAATCCCCTATTTCCTACTCGGTCTTATAACAATTATAAGTTGGAGCGGGACCAACGTTCCCCAGCTCAGTATAACAAGCGGGTTCGGTCAATACATCCATATTATTATCTTGATTAAGACGTGACATGGTCGCTACCTGGAGAGAGAGAGAGAGAGAGAAGAAAACACTCAGCGTGCGCTCTTGCAAGATTAGAATGGTTATTAATTTATCTAATTAGGATGGCTCCCACTGTTTTAGTCAAATCTTCCTTCAAACCCTAAAAGGAAAGACTAACCGGGATTAATTACACCTTACAAGTTCGCCAATCTTTCAGCCAGGCCAGTGTCGGTACTTTGAGGAAGGTTCCCCGTGCTGCCGCACGGACTAAATTAAAATAAACCTCGTTTTCCCAGATGCATAATCCCGTTGACACCTTTCTAGACACCTACTTGATCGGCTAATTGTAATGTGTAAAACTCTCCCAGGAGTAACTCTTACTCGCAGTGGGTATCGGGATCCAACTATCTCATAGGAGGTATGCAATCTCATTGCAAATTTCAACACTTGAAATTCTCGATAATATTTTTCCCCTAGCAGCTATATGACCTTAACATAGTCAACAAATCATAAGTGCTAGTCAAGTTCAACCCGTCATTTCCTGATTGAATTAAACCCACCCGCACGACCCTTAACAAGGTCAACAAAGTCGCACGACTACCCTAATCCAATCGCATCATATGCTTATGCAGATAAGAACTAATCAGCTACCGTACATTATGCCTTAACATAGTCAACAAACGTAGCACGAATACTAACCAGTACTTATCTGAAATGACAGAGGGCTACGACAGGTTTTTAAGAAAACCTTTTGCGTAATGAACTTGATATCGTCGTAGAATCGAGTGATTTTGAAAGGGAGTGTTTTTGAGGCTTTTACTAGTTTTGCTAAATAGGTCACTCCCAGTGAAGGGATCTTGGCTCTTTCCTTATCGAATAAGGTGCAGGATATTTCACAAATACCACTGTGCAAAGAAAAAACTATAAAAGCAATCAAAAGACATACCGAGTTTGTAGCATCTGCTAGTTTCGCTAAAGAGGTCACTCCCGGTGAAGGGATCTCGGCTCTTTCCTTATCGAATAAGGGGCTGGATGTTCTACAAGGAACACCGCTATGCAAAGCAAGAACTAGAGCTACCAGTTTTTAAAACAAGTTTCTACAACATCTTTTAGGTTTCTTTTATTTCATTAATCTCATTAATGAAGTCCCATTTATTATGCTTCACAAGCATTACATATGAAACGAAATCAAAAATATATAATATATATCACATATATATAATATAAACATTCGTCTCAGGCAGTAATATGATCTCATCACAGAACATTGCAGCAGAAGTACATATATGAAATATTGGATATACTAGGATTTCCGGGTTTTATTTTAAGCATGTATAAAACACGGATTCCACGGTCGCGATGAATAGCCAAACCCACATCCCTAGACCCCTACGAGAGCGGCAAGTAACCTTGCCAATTCTAGAGTTAGGATACCCGGTCTCGACTCCTCGAGATGGTCTCCCACTGGACTCTAGAACCCGGTTACTTGTGCTCCCCGCCTTGGGTCTATCCTAATGCGAAAAAGTAAATAATATACAATGGTGACATCATCCTCAACCCGGAAGTGCCCCAATAAAAGAATATTATATACAATGAATTTTACATGAATGAAAATGAAAAACTCCCATCTCACATAAAACCCCCTGCTATTCAAACACGACGATCCAATATAACATATCACAGCAACACATAACATCACATGTCATCAACGTAAGTAAATATGCGTATCCCAATTTTCGTTAACATATGCACCGAAACCGGCGATACACCACATATTACACTTACGGTCGCAGAAAAGAAAGTGAAAAACTACAACAGTTGGAATCCACAACCACTTTAGATATCATAAACCCAACATATCACATATATTGGATTTCATGCCAAACCAAATGAATTTCTTAGACATCACATGCCTAACAATTATAAACCCCGTATTTTAGTCTCGATCTCGAAAACACTTTTCAATATCAAGTCGGGAAATTCAACAAGATTCCCGACATCCTGATCGAATGCTCGTCGAAAACTTTAGTAGACGGCCGCACCCCCCGATACCGTCGACGAAGTGCACTAAGGCGGAACACCGCTGCCGCGAGCACCCGAACGGATGCTTTTGGCGACGGGGTTCTCCTACAGCCACTTGGTCGGGGCTATAGGGCGTGGCTATCTATTAAGTTTACCCGGCGAGTATCCACGTATGCTACGTGATTGCGACGGACTTTTGATCACATCAAAATCCCGTGGCAACCGATCAAATCAGACTAAACTGCTAGATTTATAACATTCAAATTAGTTATCTCATAACTACTTTTGTGGATTCCAAATATTGTATCCCATCACATGATACCCGGACGACGTTAAACTTTTCGATCGATTCATCAAAGTCCCATAATTTCCCGACAGCTTAACACTTGAGCACAGTTTTAGTAATACCCAGAATATGCCACAGTACCTATGCACCACCGTAGAAGGGCAAACCCAAGCCTCACTCATGTTGCCATGGAACTACGGTAAACCTTAGGGTTTGACCGCGGTTCCGCGATCCAAAAAGTCGAGTTAGGGTTTCATTCTTCTAGAGGGTTCATAGGATCACTTTCATGTTTTTCCGAATATGTTAAACTTGGAAAAATGGTTTTTCGACATTCGATCGAACTTTTTAACTTCGCCTAGACACTATATGAATAACCCGAAACAATGTTAAAACTATGAATACGAAACACTCAGAATTATTTATAGTGTAAGATTACATCATAAGCAAAATTAGCAAAAACAAACAACACCTGAAACACCAAAACCTAGTGACTGAAACACACCCAAATTTTTTTACCCAATTCCCCATAAGAAGTCCGGCGTCTCCGGAATCCCTAGCTTGGTTGCCGGCAATTTCCCGAGGGGTGGGGGTGAATTTTCTTGTATGTTCATGTGGTATCACATACAACATTCTGCACTTGTTTAAATAATTTTTTGAACACTATTTAAAATCGACAGAAACTGGGGTTTTCCGTTTCAAGTTTCAGAGTCGTTTCGGTTTCGTAATTCTAACAAAATCCGTATTAATTTCTAGCATGGCTCTGATACTACTGAAGGGTTACCAAAGACGGCAGCAAGGTTTCGGGAGGCATCGACCATGCCAAATTCAAAAAATTGCTGTTTAGATAAACCTAACAAAGAATCGTATACTAGAAATAGACGGAAAGTAATGCAAACATCTTTGCATAAGTAAAGTGAGCAAGGAATACAACCTTTGTAGACCGGTCCTTCACTTCAATAGCTCCATGTAGTAGTCCCCTTCGCTACGATCATGAACTCTGGAGTTAAGAGAAGCTCCGATGAAGAAACGAACATGCTTGCTTCGATGTCTTCGAGGCCGAAGATGATCTACGTCGAGGAGACACTAACCCAAGCTATTTCTTCACTAGGTCAAAAACTTTGTGAAGAGAACACTCTATACTAAATGGCAAGTAGTAGAGGATGATGAAGTAGGAAGTGGGCTCACTTTAGAATTGATTTTATCACATTTTTATCTCAAGCCTCCATTAGAGCTAGAAAGCTTTTGAGGAGGAAGAAGAAGAAGAAGAACTCATCTCATGAGTTAATCCAAATGAATAATTTGTGAGGTTAGAAATGCAACCAAGGGTTAAGCATGTCACGCTTAACCCTTGTAAAGAGTTAACCATGGCCAAGGGTTAAAGGGTTGGGTTAAACAAATATCCTAAGCTAGACAAAAGAGTGGACAAAGTCAAAGATGCTTACAAGCTTCTACAAGCTTTCAACAAATATCAACCATGATAAAATCCACAATTTAAATAACTTAATGATAAATATAAAACCCTAATCTTAACCCTAGCATGGTTCAAGTCTCATTAACCCCAGTTGCATTTGTAACCTTGCATGATACATTTAACATATATCACATATATATCAATGTATCCAAAGTGAGAAAAGAAATCATAAGTGAGCTAATACTAGTTAATGTAATGTAATATATCAAATATATAATTATACATTAAATTATTAAATCAACACTTGATTTAATAATCCGGCTATATCACATATAACCGACTAATATCTTAATGTGTCATTTTATCGAATCAACACTTGATCCGATAACCCGGCTATATCACATATAACCATCCATGCCACACATCGCGAGAATAGAATGCGGTATCACATATCATATTAATCTCGGTTCCGCACATATCACATATGTGCCCCTACGCCGTTTCGCTTGAGCCAGGAAACCCCTGTGTATGACTCTAAAGACTCGTCAATACGCCGGCAGCAGGTGATGATCATATCAAACACCCACAAGCCGCAAGAGGTCTGCTAAACGTAACGGCTACCTGGGTATTGAGCAATCAGAAGATCAACAAGCAAGCCTGCTAGTACTCCTGCGAATCCAATCAGTAACACTACCGTACAGTCCGGTCTCTTCGTCTGATATGTCATATATCTCGTCTAGGGGTGGTAAACGTCAGACCCCAGTAACTCGATAAGTCGTGTCGATATGAGGCTCATAACGGGTAGAGAAACTACTGATAATACCTACCAGTATATCTCTGAAGCATCCTTGGCCAAGAACTTCCTGTTATAGCCAATCGAGCACAGCGCAACATCAACTCCCAATACCGGGAGAGACGAAACCCTTCCTATCGCTCATTGCCTCCATGTGATTCGGGACTGTACCCAAAAGCCACCATTTTGCACGTTCTCTTGAACGTGGTAAGGTGGAAATCAAAGCACAGTGGGAATCACACAAGACTCTATGACGATCTCGGGTCTACAGACTAACCTGTATCAGTGTCACCAGAGAACTGCCATCTGACATGAGGTATAATACCATATGGGAGTTGTCGACGAGTCCGTCCAGTGTACCCAGTCTCCACTAAGCACCCGTATACCATCTCTGATGTCAAACACCAATGGATATGGGATCATCTATCGCTCATCTACATGGGTCGAGAAGCTATACGCTAGTCTGCTCTGGTATATCGATGCCCTGTCTCGATACACTCTCGACTAGGAACATTTGAAGGATGTACTTAGTGACTACACTGTCCCCATTAGTATGATCTGCATCATAGTCCTGGTAGTCATGTACCCATTCTAAGGGCTTTATCAACATGTAACATAGAGACAATCAGAGTACATGTTAAGATAAAGAGCAACCAGATAGCATACTATCATGACGAGCAAGAATGTCATCACTATATATGTCCAAGCATCCACTATAATATACATCATATGTACAGCAATGGCCTCTAGGGCATACATATAACTAACAGTATTGACGAGTCTTTAGAGTCCCACACAGAGGGTTTCCCTGGTTCGGGCGAAACGTTGTGGAGGGCCGTATGGATTTATGGTAGGGTTCGATCATATACGTGCACTTGTGCACGGATCATGATCGGACGGATAATACTTGTGGGATTTGGTTTAAGCTGGATCTGTAGGGTTGCTGGGCACGCTCACAAGGTTCTACGAGGCATCAACCATGACCGATTTAAATTTTAGCCGTGCCGAACAACCCAAAGCCGGATCTTTAAACTAGGGTTTAGGCGAAAACAAGCATGTTAAACACTTTAACACTAAGTGAGAGTGATTACAACCTTTGTAGATCCAGTCCTTCACTTCTTAAGCTCCGTGTTGAGGTCCCTTCGCTGCGATCATCGTGTTCCGGACTCTCGAGAGGCTCCACGAAGAGAAAGATGCAGTCTTGCTTCCGATCTTCGATAACATAGACGATCTACCTTGAAGTTTCGTTAACACAAGCTAACACTCACAAAATGAAGTGAACACCCTCATCTAAATGGCAAGGATAGATGAGGATGATGAAGTAGGATTTTTGCTCTCTTTTATTTTCTTATTCTCACTCATTTTCATCACTTGAAAAAAGCTAGAAAGCTTTTTCAAAGAAGGAACTCAAGGAAGAAGATGATAGAATCCTTTTGTGATGAACAATGAAAGAAGATAATGATCAATAATGCAACCATGGTTGCTAAACCGTTGTAGAGAATTAACCAAGGGTGTAGGGTTTGGGTTAGGTTAAAGATGAGTCATTTGTAAATATCTTTTCCATGACAAAATAAAAACCTTCTAGAAACTTCTAGAAAGCATTAACCTAAATCAAACCCTAATCTTGTTTAATCTCCACTAATCATGTTGCATTAGTTATCATATCATGTTACAATATTATATATCACATATATAATATTTATTGTAAAAAAAAATAATACAATTAACATATATCGCATATATATCAATGCATTACCCGAGTGAGAAAAAGAATCTTTTAGTGAGCTAATATTAGTTAATGTAATTTAATATATCATATATATTATTATACATTAAATTATCGAATCAACACTTGATCTGACAATCTGGCTATATCGCATATAACCGACTAATACGATGACCCGGCTATATCACATATACCCGGCCGATATCTCATATCGTGAGAATCCAATACGGTATCACATATAGCATTATCCTCGGTCCCGCACATATCACATATGTGCTCCTACTCCATTTTACCTGAGCCAAGAAACCTCTGTGTAGGACTCTAAAGAATCGTCAATACGCCGGCAGTAGGTGATGATCATATCAAACACCCACAAGCTGCAAGCGGTCAGCTAAACGTAACAGCCACCCAGGTATTGATCGCTCAGAAGATCAACAAGTAAGCATGTACATTCTCCTGTGAATCCAATCAGTAACACTCATGTACAGTCCGGTCTCGTCGTCTGATATGTCGCATATCTCGCCTAGGGGTGGTAAACGTCAGACCCCAGTAGCTTGATAAGTCGTGTCGATATGAGGTTTATAACAGTTCGAGAAACTACTGATAACACTTACCAGTAAATCTCAGCAACCCTGGCCATGGATTTCCGGTTATAGCCAATCGAATACAGCACAACATCAACTCCCTATACCGGGAGAGACGAATCCCCTCCTATCGCTCATTGCCTCCATGTGATTCGAGACTGTACCCAAAAGCCACCTTTTTGCACGCCCTCTTGGACGTGGTATGATGGAAATCAAAGCACAGTGGGAATCACACAAGACTCTATGACGATCTCGGGTCAACAGACTACTCTGTATCAGTGTCACCGGAGAACTGCCATCTGACGTGAGGTATAATACCATCTGGGAGTTCTCGGCGAGTCCGTCCAGTATACCCAGTCTCTACTGAGCACCCGTACACCATCCTTGATGTCAAACACCGATGGATATGGGATCATCCATCGCCCATCATATGGGTCAAGATGCGTATATGCTAGTCTACTCTGGTGCATCGATGCCCTGTCTCGATACACCCTCGACTAGGAACAGTTATAGGATGTACTCGTCGACTACCGTGGCCCCACTAGTATGATCTCATCATAGTCCCAGTAGTCGAGTACATATCCTAAGGGCTTTATCAACATGTAACATAGAGACAGTCAGAGTACATGTTAAGATAAAGTACAACCAGATAGCATACTATCATGTCGAGCAAGAAAGTCCTCCCTATATATGTCCAAGCATCCATTACAATATACATCGTATGTACAGTAATGACCTCTAGGGCATACATATAACTAACAATCTCCCACTTGCACTAGGGTCATCTGTTGTGGTATCGCATACCCAACAATTAGTTGTGGTTGAAGTATCTCATACTCAACCATCCCATAAAAGTCTCTACTGGGAAAAAGGCCTTCGTGAGTGGATCCGTGCTGTTGTCCTCTGTGTCTACTCTCCTAACCTCGATCTCCCTAGAGATCAACCATCTCCATGATCAGGTGATACTGCCTAAGAATTATATCTAGATTACTGATGGGACGGTAGTTCCTAGGCAAAAGCCACAACTCCATTGTCACACAATAGTAGGAACGAAGTTCATCTCATGAACTTATATATCCAGACTGCCTCTTTGGTAACATCCTTGGTAATGATGTATCTTGCCTTTAATCGTCTAGTAAGTCACGATATCTAGCTTTGAACTCTTCCAACATACCGTCTCTCCAATGAGGGTAAAGACAATGCCTGCGACTGATATTCAGTCGTCCTTATCACCTTGGAACTTTTCCAGTGATTCTCCCTAGGATCGATTGATACCATCTCAGTACAACTAGTGAGTATCCTAACATCCAATTAGATCTATCTCATAGATATAAAACCTAGGATTTAGGAAGTATCACCTTGATCCTATACGGAGAATCATTGTGATAAGCGGAGATTGACCGAGCGTAGCATAGGAAACTCCTTCCCTATCAAGAGTATGTCATCCACGTACTCTACGAGGATCACTACCATGCTCCCTACTACCTTATTGTATATACAAGGTTCATATACCATTTTGATGAAGTCAAACTCTTTGACTACCACATCAAAACAGATGTTCCAACTCCGCGATGCCTGTTTTATCACATAACACATCTTCCACACGTTTCCGCTGCTCCCACTGTCTACAAAGCCCTCTGGCTGTGTACTTATAGACGCTCTCTTCCAAATCATCATTTTGAAAAGCAGTCATGACACTCAACCACCAGATATCGTAGTCATGGTATGCAGCCGTGGCAAGTAGGATCTGGATGGACTTAAGCATAGCTTTGAAAGTCTCAACTTTTCCATGTACACCAAGTAATCTTCTCAAGATATACTTGCTCCTGATGGGGATTTAACCCTTCAGTTAAAGCAACCAAAGTCCATACTTTGTTGGTGTATAAGGATTCTATCTCAGATCGATAAGCATCCGGCCATTCTTACAGAGTCCCACTCCTGATGGCCAGCTCGAAACTAGTTTGGTCATCATCTCATGATGCAATCCTCGCTCCCATTGTCATAGAGAAACCGAAGTATCTCTCAGGTGGGTGAGGAACCCTACTAGATCGGCGGAGAGGCTGAGGTTCGTTGGTTACTATTGAATCCTTCGGTTCTACCAAATCATCTGTTGTAGTTTGTATAGCTGGAACTCTTTCCAGTTCTACCTCATGACCACTAATTTTTCACAAGAAATTCCCTTTCACAAAGGTGGCATGTTGAGAAATAAAACACTTTTGTTTCTCGGTTTGGTAGAAGATATGCCCTTGCGAATGCTTGGGATATCCAACGAACTTCCACAGATCTGACTTTACCTCGAGCTTATCCGTATTTTTCTTTTCAGACATAGGCCGGACAACCCCAAATCTTAACATACTTAAGATATGGGCTCTACCCATTCCATATCACATATGAAGTGGTAGGCAACTGATTTGATTTGAACCCTATTCAATAGGTATGCAGCTTCTCAAGTGCATAACTCCCAAAAGGAAATAGGAAACTCAGTAGTACTCATCGTAGAGCACACCATATCACATAAGGTGCTATTGCTCCGCCCCGATACACCGACGTGCTGTGGTGTATACGGAGGAGTAATGCCGAGAGAGAATCTCATTCTCCTTTAGAATAGTCCAGGAATTCCGTGCTCAAGTATTCTCCTCCCTGATCTCATCAAAGGACATAATACTTATACTCGTTGTTGGTTCTCTACTTCTAATTTATATTCTGTGAATATCTCAAAAGCTTCGGACTTGTGTTTCAACAGGAACACATGTCTGAATCTTGAGAGATCATCAGAGAATGTAATGAAGTACAAAGAACCGGTCTTGGCATGTATAGACAGGGGACCTTCATACATCAACATGTATCAATCCCAAAAGTTCACTAACTCTTTCTCTGTTTCCAATAAATAGAGCTATGGTCATCTTATCTTTGTGACATGACCGGCAAGTTTCACAAGATGTAAATTCAAACTAATTTAAATATGCATCTATATGTAACTTCAGCTAGTAGGGTCGCATTGATATGACCTAGTCTACAATGCCTCAAGAAGGATTTGTTCATTTCTGAACTCTTCCTCTTGTGTGTGTTCCGTATACTAAGAACTGTAGTTTGATTTAGAACGTCAATGCTTTTAGATAACGTGCCTGAACCGATCAACTCTTGATATATGAAATGTTCAAAACATTATCCAACAATATAAAATTATATCCTTCTTTACTAATAAAGTGACTGATATGATGTTGTATATCAGGTTCGGTATCTAATAACATTCGTTCAGAATCAATGTATTCTGGTAATACAGGGTGATAGTGACCAACAGACTTGGCTGCAACACTTGCACCGTTTTCTATCTCATGAAACTTATCACCCGTTCTCAGTTCTCTACCTATCTGTAGCCCATGTAACAGATTACATATGCGGGATCCTGATCCGGTATCTCATACCCAGGACGTAAAGGATACTGAGAAACAGTTTTCTGTAATGAACATACCCGAAGAAGATGCATCAATATGCACTTTCTTCGTTTGGGCGGCACGGGAAATCTGGTATTCCCCAATTTCCTGCTCTGTCTTATAACAATTATAAGTTGGAGCGGGACCAATGTTCCCCAGCTCAGTATAACAAGCGGGTTCTGTCAATACATCCGTATTATTATCTTGATTAAGGCGTGATATGGTCGCTACCTGGAGAGAGAGAGAGAAGAAAACACTCAGCGTATGCTCTTGCAAGATTAGATTGGTTATCTAATATATCTAATCAGAGTCAAATCTTCCTTCAAACCCTAAAAGGAAAGACTAGCCGGGATTAATTACACGATACAAGTTCGCCAATCTTTCAGCCAGGCCAGTGTCGGTACTTTGAGGGAGGTCCCCCGTGCTTTCGCACGAACCTAATTAAAGTAAATCTCGTTTTCCTAGAGGCATAACCCCTTTAACACCTTTCTAGACACCTACTTGATCGGCTAATTGTAATGTGTAAAACTCTCCCAGGAGTAACTCTTACTCACAGCGGGTATCGGGATCCAACTATCTAATAGAAGGTATGCAATCTCATTGCAAATTTCAACACTTGAAATTCCCGATAATATTTTGCCCCTAGCGTCCTATGACCTTGACGAATGCCAAACCACCCATAGTCCGCTAGTCAAGTTCAACCCGTACATTTCCTGATTGAATTAAACCCACTCGCACGACCCTTGACGAATGCCAAACAACGCCGTACGAATACCCTAATCCAATCCGCATCATATGCATAAGCAGATAAATACTAGTTAGCTACCGTACACTACGCCTTGACGAATGCCAAACTACCGCAGCACGAATACTAAGTAGTACTTATCTGAAATGACGGAGGGCTAAGACATGTTTTTAAAAAACCCTTTGCGTAATGAACTTGATATCGTTGTAGAATCGAGTGATTTTTAAATGGAGTGTTTTTTAGGCTTTTCTAGTTTTGCTAAAGGGGTCACTCCCGGTGAAGGGATCGTCGGCCCTTTCCTCATCGAATAAGGTACAGGATATTTCACAAATACCACTTTGCAAAGAAAGAACTATAGAAGCAATCAAAAGACAGACCGAGTTTGTAGCATCTGCTAGTTTCACTAAAGAGGTCACTCCCGGTGAAGGGATCTCGGCTCTTTCCTTATCGAATAAGGTGCTGGATGTTCTACAAGGAACACCGCTATGCAAAGCAAGAACTAGAGCTACCAGTTTTTAAACAAGTTTCTACAACATCTTTAGGTGTCTTTTATTTCATTAATCTCATTAATGAAGTACCATTTTATTATGCTTCACAAGCATCTCTTTTGAAACGAAATCTGCAATATAACATATATCTCATATATATAATATAAACATTCGTCTCAGGCAGTAATATATGATCTCATCACAGAACATTGTAGCAGAAGAACATATATGAAATATTGGATATACTAGGACGTCCGTGTTTTAGTACGAGCCTGTATAATACACAGATTCCATGGTCGCGATGAATAGCCAAACCCACATCCCTAGACCCCTACGAGAGCGGCAAGAAACACTGCCAATTCTAGGGTTAGGAGACCCGGTCTCGACTCCTCGAGATGGTCTCCCACTGGAACCTAGAACCCGGTTACTTGTGCTCCCCGCCTTGGGTCTACCTAATAAGGAAAAGTAAATAATATACAATGGTGACATCATCCTCAGCCCGGAAGTGCCCCAATAAAACAATATTACATACAGGTGAATTTTACATGAATGAAAAAGAAAAACTCTCATCTCACATAAAACCCCCGGCTATTCAGAACGCGACGATCCAATATAACATATCACAGCAACACATAATATCTCATATCATCAACGTAAGCAAGTATGCGTATCCCGATTGTCGTTGATGCATAGCAACGAAGCCGACGATACACCACATACTACGTTTACGGTCACGGAAAAGAAAGTGTAAAACTACAATAGTTGGAATCCGCAACCTTCTTAGACATCGCATGCCTAACCAAATGAATTCCTTAGACATCGCATGCCTAACAATTATAAACCTCGCATTTTAGTCTCATTATCGAAAACTCTTTTCAATATCAAGTCGGACAATTCAACAAGATTCCCGACATCCTGATCGAATGCTCGTCGCAAACTTTAGTAGACGGCCGCACCCCCGATACCATCGATGAAATGCATTAAGGCGGAACACCGCTGCCGCGAGCACCCGAACGGATGCTTTTGGCGATGGGGTTCTCCTACAGTCACTTGGTCTGGGCTATGGGGCGTGGCTGTCTATTAAGTTTACCCGGCGAGTATCCGCGTACGCTACGTGATTGCGACGGAATTTTGATCACATCAAAATTCCGTGGCAACCGATCATTTGAGACTAAACTGCTATGTTTATAATATTCAAATTAGTTATCTCATAACTACCTGTGGATTCCAAATATTGTATCACATTCCAGATAAATAGACAATGTTAAACTTTCCGATCGAATAATTAAACACCCAAGATTTCCCCAATATATCTCAACACTTGAAATCAGTTTAAAAACATCCATCACATGCCACAGTACCAATGGTCCAGCCGTAGAAGGGTCAAGCCAACGCCTCACATGTGGCACGCCGTACTGCCACAAACCCTAAGGTTCAGAGGCAGTTCAAGACGGTGACATAATCGAGTTAAGGTTTGTTGTCTTCTAGAGAGTCCACCGCGTTACTTGCACGACTTAGAAAGTTTCAAACTCGAGAAAAAATCCAACTTTTGAAAAAATTTCCGACTGGGGAAAAAGTGAGTTATTGATATCCGTTCGAACTTTTTAACAGTTTCTAAAATTATCCGGACAAAACTAAACAAAGTTAAATTATCTGATCGAATCAACGAGTCCCCAATACAACCCTAGAAAACTCAACACTTGAGTAGAATTAAAAAATTCCCAGAAAAAAATAACAAGAAAGGACCTAAGAATAAATATATGAAATACGAGGGACCAAATCATAATTTTGGCCGTGGAACCGCCGCCAAACCCTTGGTTTGGCCGCGGTTCCGCGGTCCTTTGAGCGCATTAATGGTCCGTACTTCACAGTAATTCTTAGTTTTCCCTGATTTATTTTCTGAGTATTTTTAATCCATAAAAAATCACATTTTTGAAAAATATCCAGAGAAGGGTTTATATCGGGGTTTCCGGGTTCGATCGGACTTTAAACTTCTCCTAGACTTCGCCTAAAGCTCTAGCTTGGCTCTGATACCACTGTAGGGTTGCTGGGCATGCTCACAAGGTTCTACGAGGCATCAACCATGCCCGATTAAAATTTTAGCCGTGCCGAACAACCCAAAGCCGGATCTTTAAACTAGGGTTTAGGCGAAAAGAAGCATGTTAAACACTTTAACACTAAGTGAGAGGGATTACAACCTTTGTAGATCCAGTCCTTCACTTATTAAACTCCGTGTTGAGGTCCCTTCGCTGCGATCATCGTGTTCCGGACTCTCGAGAGGCTCCACGATGAGAAAGATGCAGTCTTGCTTCCGATCTTCGATAACATAGATGATCTACCTTGAAGTTTCGTTAACACAAGCTAACACTCACAAAATGAAGTGAACACCCTCATCTAAATGGCAAGGATAGATGAGGATGATGAAGTAGGATTTTCTCTCTTTTTTATTTTCTTATTCTCACTCATTTTCATCACTTGAAAAAAGCTAGAAAGCTTTTTCAAAGAAGGAACTCAAGGAAGAAGATGATAGAATCCTTTTGTGATGAACAATGAAAGAAGATAATGATCAATAATGCAACCATGGTTGCTAAACCTTTGTAGGGAATTAACCAAGTGTGTAGGGTTTGGGTTAGATTAAAGATGAGTCATTTGTAAATATCTTTTCCATGACAAAATAAAAACCTTCTAGAAACTTCTAGAAAGCATAAACCCAAATCAAGCCCTAATTTTTTTTAATCTCCACTAATCATGTTGCATTAGTTATCATATCATGTTACAATATTATATATCACATATATAATATTTATTGTAAAAAAAAAAATACAATTAACATATATCGCATATATATCAATGCATTACCCGAGTGAGAAAAAGAATCTTTTAGTGAGCTAATATTAGTTAATGTAATTTAATATATCATATATATTATTATACATTAAATTATCGAATCAATACTTGATCCGACAATCTGGCTATATCGCATATAACCGACTAATACGATGACCCGGCTATATCACATATACCCGGCCGATATCTCATATCGTGAGAAACCAATACAGTATCACATACCGCATTATCCTCGGTCCCGCACATATCACATATGTGCTCCTACTCCGTTTTGCCTGAGCCAAGAAACCTCTGTGTAGGACTCTAAAGAATCGTCAATACGCCGGCAGTAGGTGATGATCATATCAAACACCCACAAGCTGCAAGCGGTCAGCTAAACGTAACAGCCACCCAGGTATTGAGCGCTCAGAAGATCAATAAGCAAGCCTGTACATTCTCCTGTGAATCCAATCAGTAACACTCACGTACAGTCCGGTCTCGTCGTCTGATATGTCGCATATCCCGCCTAGGGGTGGTAAACGTCAGACCCCAGTAGCTTGATAAGTCGTGTCGATATGAGGTCTATAACAGTTCGAGAAACTACTGATAACACTTACCAGTAAATCTCAGCAACCCTGGCCAGGGATTTCCGGTTATAGCCAATCGAACACAGCACAACATCAACTCCCTATACCAGGAGAGACGAATCCCCTCCTATCGCTCATTGCTTCAATGTGATTCGGGACTGTACCCAAAAGCCACCTTTTTGCATGCCCTCTTGGACGTGGTATGATGGAAATCAAAGCACAGTGGGAATCACACAAGACTCTATGACGATCTCGGGTCAACATACTACTCTGTATCAGTGTCACCGGAGAACTGCCATCTGACGTGAGGTATAATACCATCTGGGAGTTCTCTGCGAGTCGGTCCAGTGTACCCAGTCTCTACTGAGCACCCTTACACTATCCTTGATGTCAAACAACGATGGATATGGGATCATCCATCGCCCATCATATGGGTCAAGATGCGTATACGCTAGTCTACTCTGGTGCATCGATGCCCTGTCTCGATACGCCCTCGACTAGGAACAATTATAGGATGTACCCGTCGACTACCGTGGCTCCACTAGTATGATCTCATCATAGTCTCAGTAGTCAAGTACATATCCTAAGGGCTTTATCAACATGTAACATAGAGACAGTCAGAGTACATGTTAAGATAAAGTACAACCAGATAGCATACTATCATGTCGAGCAAGAAAGTCCTCCCTATATATGTTCAAGCATCCATTACAATATACATTGTATGTACAGTAATGGCCTCTAGGGTATACATATAACTAACAGGATCCTAGTATTATATTGTTGGATTACTTTCGTCTCGTAGTATTCGTATTCAGTCGGAATATGGATGCGGGTATGTATATACGGATGAGGGGTATTCTTGTAATTCATTACAAGTTTACTTTAGAAGTTGCATTTCTTTTTGGATTAAACATTTTGGTTTAAATGTTTAATTGTGAGGAAAATGTGAGGTTAAGTCTTGGCCTTGAGCATTGATTCATAGCACTTGCACTTTGTGACTCATGGTGTTGGGTCTTGTAATAATTCATTCTGACATGTATTGTTTTTGGGCTATAATTATTGTGTGGATATTTCTTTGGCGAGAAGGCAGATATTTTTCTAGCCTGGTGATTTTCTGTAGTTGTTTTAAGCGCTCACAAAATATCCAACACAATAACTTAGCCATTTCTTCACTTGGTTTTCTTGAGCTCACATTTTCCTCTCATGGGCCTCTACTTCAACATCCACCCATCCCTCTTATGAGTTGAGAATCTATGGGTGTTTTGAGACAAAGTATTCACACACTATCTCTACTTCATCTTGGGTATCTAGGCTAGCAAACTGGATGCTCGAGTTGCTTCGGTTTAGAGGCGGGAGCCCGTATTACGAACCTTTGACGTGAATCTTCTTCGATGTGGGGAGACCGGAGATCAAACTTGATCGGGGAAGCCGCGAGGATCTTGGGACAGAGGTTGAAGACCGAAGGATACAGATCGATCGGTATAACCTCTCTAAACTCCTTTTGTAGAACTAGTATAGGGTTAATGGTACGATCCGTCGATTAGGGTTATGTTATAGCCGGTTTCTAAAAGTTTTTGTTCCGTATTTGGCTACGGATTGATGGCCGGGGCGCTGCCGTAACCCAACAAAATCTATCGTTCCTACAACGATATCAAGTTCATTACGTTCAAGTTTTTCACAAAAACCAGCCATGGCCTTCTGTCATTTCAAATGGGTAGCACATCGTATTCATACTATGTTTGTTGGCCTTCGTCCAGGCATAGTGAATGGTAGCGGTGTGTTGCTTGTTTGTAGCATAGATAAATGCATTGGTTTAGGACAGTCGTACAGCCTTGTTGGCCTCCGTTAAGGACGAGTACGGGTGGGTCTAAATTAATCAGGACAATGACTGAAAGAACTTAACTTGCGTCTTATGATTTGTTGACCTTCGTCAAGGTCATAAGAGCTTTGGGCAAAAACCATATTGGGAGTTTCAAACATAGAGGAAAACTTGCAGATTGAGCATACCTTCTGGAGTATGGTGACTAGAGTGGCTTCCATCTAAGTCATCATGCAATGATAGTTGGATTCCGATCCTACTGACGAGTAGAATTACTCTTGAGAGATATTTTTCACTTCACAATTAGCTAACCTATTAGGTGTCTAGAAAGTGTTAACGGGGCTACGCCTCTACGAAAAAGAGATTTATTTTAATTAGGTCCGTGAGAGAGCACGGGGAACCTCCCTCAGAGTACCAATATCCACCTGACTGAACGGTTAGCGAACTTGTAAAGTGTAAATGATCCTGACTAATTCTCTTTTTAAGGTTTGATGGAGAATTTGAGGAAACAGTGGGAGCCATCCTGGTTAGATAAGATAATAAACCAATTTAATCTTGCAAGAGCATACACTGAGTGTTTCTTTTCTCTCTCTTCGGCAGCAACCATGACGGGACTTAAACTACTACTCGAAAAAAATACACTGACTGGGCCAAACTATAAAGATTGGCTGAGCAACGTCAATATTGCACTCACTTATGATAAAGTGGCATATGTCCTCACCGGTACTACTCCCCCTGTCCTAGGGCCGGATTCCACAGTTGCAGACATCAAAGTCTGCAAAATGTGGGACTTAGATTGCGAAAAAGCTATGTGCATTGTGCTGGCTTCAATGAATAATAAATTTCAGAAGCAGCACAAGAATATAGACATCAAATCCATCTTTCTCCATTGCAAAGATTTGTATAGAGAGCACTCTCATATAGCAATGTACGAGACCTCAATGAAATTGTTCCAGATGAGGTTAACTGTTGGATCACCTGTAGGAGAACACTTCCTAATGATGATCAGTCCCATTGAAGAACTCGCAAACTTGGGATTCATGTTAGAGAATGAGTTATACATTAACTTGATTCTATAGTCCCTTCCTCACACCTTCTCTCAGTAAATGCTAAATTTTAACATGCACGGGATGTAAGATAATCTTCCAAAACTCCTCAACATGTTGAAGGTAGCTAAGAGCTCCTTAGAAAAGGAGAAGACACTTGTTCTTATTGTTGGGGAATCTTCCTTTTCTAAATTCAAAATGAAAGAAAAAGTGAAGAAGAAGAATAAGAACCCCACCAAGACGAAAGGAAATGTCAAAAAGGTGTAAGGAATGAACAATTCGGGAAGTGTAAAAGCGGGAAAGGATGAGTGCTACTACTGTCACAAGAAGGGGCACTGGAAGAAGGATTGCAATGCTTTCAAAGCCAAAGGCAAAGTTAGGTGTGTTCGTGATTGAAAACTGTTTTTCAGTTAACTCCACATCATGGGTACTAGATACTGGTTCGGGTTTTCACATCTGTAATTCTTTTTAGGTACTGTGAAACCGTAGTGTGCTGAAGGTAGGTGATATAACCCTCAGGGTTGGCAACAGAGAAAATGCAGATGCTGTTGCAGTAGGAGATTATCACATGGGTTTGACGAGTGAACACATTTTGGTGTTGTATAGCTATTTTTATGTACCAAGTATGTTGTGTAATATTATATCAGTATCTTTGTTGTCTAATGAAGGATATAATTTTGCACTTGAAAGAAATGTCATGAATATTCACCTAAATCAAGAACTGATTGGGTCAGGCACACTGGATAACGGTATATACATAATCAACATCAAGTTTTTAATGTCCAAAACACACTCAAAAGACTGGCTCCGGATTCAATCCAAGCCTTCTTATGTCATTTTAGATTTGGTCATATTAATAAAAAAAGGTTGAATAAGTTGTATAAAGATGGATATTTGGATCCGTTTGAATATGTATCATATGCAACTTGTCAATCATGTATCAAAGAAAAGATGACCAAATCTCCGTTCACAGGACACAGAGAAAGAGCCACCGAGCTCTTGGGACTCATACACAACGATGTATATGATCCGATGTCTACACATGCACGAAACGGTTACTCGTACCTGTTGGATATGTATGCCTTAGAGGCCTTTATTGTACAGGATGCTAGGGATATATATGTACAGGACAATCTTACTTGCTATGATAGTATGCTATTTGGTTTGTCTTTATCTTAACATGTGATGTGTTTTACTTTGTATATCATATCTTGTATACATGTTGATAAAGCCTGTAGGATTTTTGCCCGACTACCTGCGTTATGATGGCGATCATACTAGTGGGAGCTGGGTAGTCAATAGGCACATCCTTAAAAGCATCCCTAGTCGTAGGAGTATCAAGACTGGACATCATTACTCCAGTGTAGACTAGTGTATACTTATCTAGATCCTGACAAGGGGTCATAGATTGGTCCCGCAACCATTGGTGAGGTGCACCTAAGATTGTATACAGGTGCTCACTGGGTGTGAGTACACCGGATAGGACTCGCCAAGAACTGACTAGATGGTATTATATCTAGCGTCAGATAGCAGTTCTCTGGTGACATGAGTGCAGATAGTCTGTCGACCTTTGGTCGTCATTTGTCTCGTGTGAGTTCCCACTATGCTTTGATTACTACCCTACCACGGCTCAAATGAGTCATGCAAACAGGTTTTAGTTGGGTACATTCCCGAGCCACATGGAGACAGTGAGCGACTGTTGGGGATTTGCCTCTCCCGGTATAGGGAGTCGATGTCGCGCTATGATCGGTTGGTCATTACCATAAGTCCCTGGCCAGGGTGGATTGAGAATTACTGGTGGTCGGACCAGTAGATTCTTGGATGGTCTTGAGCTACACCGACACGACTTGTCTGGTTATTCGGGGTGTGGCATTCTCCACCCACTAGACCTTAAATGTGATACTCTTGGATGAACTGACTGGACTGCATGGAGATTTTCACAGACAGACTCGGTAGGGGTTTCGGATGAGTTCACTCGTCGGCCTCCTTTTCAACATGTACCTGGGTTGCTGTTACGTACAACTAATGCCACTGACGAACTTGTGGTTAAACCCACTGCCAGCGTACTGTCGAGTCTTTAGAGTCCCACACAGAGGGTTTCCCTGGATCAGGCGAGACGATGTAGAGGCCGTATGGTCTTATGGCAGGGTTTTGATCACATACGTATACTGGATACACAGATGATGTTCGGACGGATAACACTAGTAGGCTTTGGTGTTGGCTATAGTGCCCTAAAGGCAATTATCGTAATCGCAGGCAGATGATTATGATGATTGAGGGAGGACCTATACCGGTAGAACAGTCTTACTCGAGATGATAGTATGCTATCTGGTTTGTTTTTATCATCAATATTACATGTTGATAGAGCCCATAGGATTCTTGCTTGACTACCAGCATTATGATGGCGATCATATACGTGGGAGCTGGGGGTCTATAAGCACATCCTTAAATGTCCCTAGTCGTGGGAGCATCGAGACTGGGCATCGATACTCCAGTGTAGACTAGTGTATACTGATCGAGACCCCGACGAGGGGCGGTGGCCAGGTCTCACAAACCATTGGTGTTAGTTTGTTCACCTAAGATAGTGTATAGGTGCTCATTGGGTTATGAATACACTGGACGGACTCGCCGGGAACATGCTAGTTGGTATTATACCTATTGTCAGATAGCCGTTCCTAGGTGACATATGTATAGGTTAGTCTGTCGACCTGAGATCGTCATTTTTCTTGTGTGAGTTCCCACTGTGCTTTGATTACTATCCTACCACGGCTCAAAGGAGTCGTGCAAACATGTTTTAGTTGGGTACAGTCCTGAGAAACATGGAGGCAGTGATCGGATCGTCGGAGATTCGTCTCTCCCGGTATTGGGGGTTGATGTCGCGTTGTGCACGGGTGGCCATCACCAAAAATCCATAGCCATGGTGGACAAGAATTACCGATACAGGATTGATAGTTTCTCAGGTGGTGATGGGTTTCATGACGACACTAAATGTCACGTTGTTAGGGGTCTGACCTTATCCACCCCCTTAGACTCGATATGCGATACTCTTAGACGAACAGACCGGACTGTACTGATATTGTCACTTTCTGGCTCAGAAGGGGTTCAGGATGAGTTTGCTCGTCGGCCTCCCTTTCGCTCAATACCTGGGTAGCCGTTACGTACAGCTAGTGCCGCTGACGTGCTTTTCGTTAAACCCACTGCCAGCGTATTGACGAGTCTTTAGAGTCCCACACAGAGGGTTTTCACGGTTCAAGCGATATAGTGTAGATGACGTATGTTGGTACATACAGGTGTCCGATTAAATATGTGTACAGGCTGCACAGAATTTAATCGGACGGTTGATAATACTCGCGGCTTAGGATTAAGTTGGATTATTAAATCAGGTTTTGATTTAATAATTTATATATGTATTCTAGTATTATTGTTCACTATTCATTTTCTCTCTTGGCTATTCGTATTTTTGTACGAATACTCGTATATCTATTTCGATACGTATACCAGGTTGGATTCTGTATTTATACGTAATAGTTTCTAGAAGATGTCCACCTCATTAATTGATTTTCTTTTTAGAAAATCAATTAGGAAATGAGGTGGAGGGTGAGTTGGCATAAGCATGGATCAAGGCATGGTTTGCAATTGTTTATTGCTAAAATGGTAAAGATATTTTATGTGAATCATTGAGAGAAAAGAGAGAGGGCAGCCGCAATTCTTGTGGGGACTTGGTCATTATTCTTCACTTGCTTCATGGCTTGCATTCTATTCTCACTTCATCACTCGGCCAGTTCTTGAGTTGCTCATGCCATTGTTTCCTCACCTCCTTCATCTTCTATGGTTTCTCCCTTGAGCAATTATGATGAAAGAAAAATATAGTGACACATTCCTACAACTCCACTCTCCATTGCTAGAAACCTTGGAGCGTCGGTTGCCTCGCTCGACGAGGCTGAAGCTTACGCCGTTTCCCTCAGGTGGATCATCGTAGATGGAGGAAGACCGGGGACCAAATTCGATCGAGGAGCCACTAAGAGCTTGGGGATGACGGCTGAAGACCGAAAGACACGGATCAACTCGGTATAACCATCTAACTTCTTTTATATAGCTTGCTAGTTAGGGTTTAAGGTAGATCCGGACATCGGGTAATGGTAGCGCCAGCTTAGTAAAATTTTTTTCGCAATTGGCTACGGTTGATGGCCGGGGCGCTGTCGTAACCCAACATTGTATCAGAGCTAGCCTTTAAACCTTTAGCTTGCTAGTTTAGACGATGTTAAAGTATCAGAATCGAAACAATCCCAAAACCGTGCACTGCTGATTCCAGTCTCTGTTGTTTTTCAAAGTCTTCAAAAAAATTTTTTAGCAACCGCAGAAGACTTCTTATCTGACCATAAGAACATACCCCAAATACGAACCTATTCCACCCGTTTTGACCCGAGCACATGCTCATAAAAACCGAGGAGGTCGGCCATATTGTGGAGTTTGGGCTTCGTATTTTGGGTATTGTTTGGTCTCTGGAATATTGGTTCAGTGGTATTGCTAGTTTTGCCCATTTTGGATATTATGTTATCTGTTGTTCAGGGGCAATTCGGGGTGTTTCGAAGTCAATAATTTAGCACTGTTTAAATGTTTATCAGTACATACATTACTATCCGCGGTCGTAAATGTCACTAGATCGGTACAACTTGTCTAATTGCTATAGTTCTTTTAGACGGGTTTGCGAACGTGACATTCACGTTGATGTTCTGTATTGTGCTGTGTTGTGGTTGGATCGTCGTAGTGGATAGCTATGGTACATTGTTAGTACAGTTTGGTTTCATTTGTATATTTGATATTGCGGGTCAAGCGTCCGACATGTGGACTTTCGTCACTGCCAGTTTGTATATTATTTGTTTGGGGCACGACCGGGTTGAGGTCGATATCACTGTTGTACATATTATTTTCTTTTCTGTACTAGGATTACCCCATGGTGGAATGCATGAATAGCCGGATTCTAGAGGGCAACGGGTCCGTATCTCATGGCGTTGGGACAGAGGGGACCTTACTCTAGAATTGGCAGGCTATTCGCCACACTCGTAGGAGGTATAGGTTGACCCAAGGAGGAGTGCTCAAGTTACCGGATTCCGTGAAGTCCCGAGTGGCCCATTCACTTTACTGAAGGGGGCTGCCTCGCTTCTGGTTTTGGCGGGTAACTTTCCATACTCGTAGGGGTCTAGGTTTTTATTGCACAGGCTATCCACACGACAGGAAACGCCGGGTCTCATTTGGGGCTCAAGTGAAACCCGAGGCTCCAAGATTATCCACCATTCTGTATTGCTTCTGTGATGTTGCTTTATATCATGCCTAGGACGGATGTTATATATATTTATATATACTAGTAGATATTGTATATGTTTTGTACCCGCGCTAGTCCAGTCCCCCGCTCTGTCGTTAGTTAAGTAACCTAACGGGTGATGACGGGACCCAGTGGCGAATGCGGGTGGCACATACATACATTTTATTTTCGTTCTTTTCTGGTGTAATTAATTGATGGGACTGCATTGATTCTGATCAATGCAAGGATAAGACAAACCTATATGATGTTGTTGGAACCAAGTTTTTAAAAAACTGACATTACAGACGTTCTCTTTTGCATTGCATAGTGGTATTCGATTGGGAATATCCTGCACCTCATTTGACGAGGCAAAGGCCGAGATCCCTTCATCGGGAGTGACCCTTTGAGTAAAAGTTTGCGTCAATGTAATAACTGCACTATAGTCATTTCCTTTTGCTTTGCATCGTGGTATTCAGTTTAGAATATCCTGTACCTCATTCAATGAGGAAAGAGCCGAGATCCATTCACCGGGAGGGACCTCTTTAGCAAAAGTTTTCGCCACTATATATTTGTAAAACCACTTGGATTCCTTCAACGATATCAAGTTCATTACGTTAAAAGTTTTTTGTTGAAAACCAGCCGTAGCCCTCCGTCATTTCAGACGAGTATTGCTTAGTATTCGTGCTACGTATGTTGACCTAGTCAAGGCGTAGTGATCGGTAGCTCTGTAGTACCTTTTCTGCTGCATAGATATGCGATTGGTTAGGACAGCCGTACGGTTATGTTGACCTAGTCAAGGGCTCGTACGCGTGGGTCTAATTAATCCAGGATAATGATGTGTTGAACTTGACTTGCGACTTATGATATATTAACCTAGTCAAGGTCATAAGCCGCTTGGGGTAAAAACACACATCGGGAGTTTCAAACATACAGGAAACTTGCCAGGCTTGCGCATACCTTCTGGAGTGTGGTGACTTGAGTGGCTTCCATCAAGTTATCATGTGATGATAATTGGATCCCGATTCCCACTGATGAGTAGGATTACTCCTCGGGTGATTTTAGATGATCCCGACTAATTCTTCTTTTGGGTTTGGAGGAGAATTCGAGGATACTGTGGGAGCCATCCTGATTAGATAAATTAATTATCCATTCTGATTCAAGTTAGAGTGCACGCTGAGTGTTTCTTCTCTCTCTCTTTGGCAGCGACCATGTCCCGACCCTTGACTAAAATGCATAAACCAAGTTAACCGAACATTCTTAAAACACTTTGGCTTTTGGAATGTCATGGTGTCGCATATATCCTTGCCACTTCTATATCACCTTTGCATTTCTCCAGAACACCCCGTATCACTACGAACATCCACTTCCATTAGATAAATCCATCGTATAGTTACATACGAACTCGAAGGAACTTGTTCCAGATTCGAGGATGGATTCTGGTTCTGGAGAGATTGAATAAGATTATTCGGTTGTTTTTTCCCTTTACCTTCTCTCAGGTTGTGAGGGCTCCTAGGATTAGGAGAGGGTACACCTATTGAGCTTATTGGATAGTCTTCTTCCAAACCATAGGCAGGTGCTGATAGGTAGGGAAGGAAGAAAACCAATTAAGCCTAAGTGTGGTGTACAGAAGGTATTAAGTAAAGACAAATAAAGATATTAGATTAAGGGCAAAGAAAATTGCGACCACCATCATTCATGACAAAACCGTGTATACCCCTGCCACTCCCATATCCACTTTGGATTTCTCCAGAACACTGCGTATCACTACGGATATCCACACCTATTGGATATGCCATCGTATAGTTACATACGAACTTGAAGGAATTCGTTACAGATTCGAGGATGGTTTCCGGTTCAGGAGAAATAGAATAGGATTATTCAGATGTCTTTTCTCATTATCTTCTATCAGGTTGTGAGGGCTCCTAGGATTAAGAGAGTACACCTATTGCGCTTATTGGATTGTCATCTTCCAAACCTTAGGCTAGTGCCGATAGGTAGGGAAGGAAGAAAACCAATTAGCCTAAAGAAGGTGTACAGAAGGTAATAAGTAAAGACATAATAAAGGGATTGGAGTGAGGGCAGGTAAGTATATGGTTACTGTCATGAATCAGGATAGTGGAAGAGGCATTACTAGGAATACCAGTTAACCCTTTTTGAAACATTTTCATGTTTCGGTTTCACTGTGTGATGTAAATTGAAGACTGTTTTCCCAACAGGAATCTAACTTCATGGTATGTATTTACCAGATCAGTTTCTTACATCTGTATGTTATTACTGATGGTGAGTAGGAGTAAGATATTGGGAATTGGGCGATTAGATCCTCATTATATCGGAATTCGTTGTAATTGGTGATATTTGAGGAAATCATCTGGATTTTGCCGGATGGCAAATATTTGGTTTTGAATATCCATTATTATGCACCAATTTCAAACTGATATATCTGTACATTTATTTTATAAAGTGAGATATAGCTTCTTGATATTATGTCTGTGACATTCACCTATATCGGTTAGTGATTAGGCAAGGTGCATTCAGCAGTGGTGTAATTCTTCTTAACCATAGTACAGTTTTTCAACCTACGATAGCAGGATTTTAGTTATTAAACTCAGGGGACTTATACAAAGTATTGTATGTTTTCTAGTGTCCATTAGGACAATGGGGTTGGCACTCGTACTATATTCTGTTTACTTATAACTTCTCTAGTTCTAGAAAAGTATTTCGTTGAAATACAAGGTTCAGATTTTGAGAAGTTATAGGTATAAGAATAAAGTAGAGAACCATTTGTTGGAAGTATCAGAATTCTTCGATGAAGTCGAAAATGTAGATACTTATGTTTGGTATTCTGTTGATAGTAATGGTTTTGAGAACTTGCTTCTTTTTTAGGTTACTCATATATGGATCCACTCCTAGATGAGTAATGCTGAATGGCCTCTTTCCATTTGGTTGATATGCACTGGAGACAGCTGCATGATTTTGAATCTGGTTCCAATTAAATTAGTGATTTTGTTTCTATATTAGATATATATAGAATCAATTTATATCTTAACAATGTTAAGGTATAGGGAGTTGTTCGGCTGATGCTTAAAACCAGAATCTGGATAAACTCGAGGCATGTTTCAGAAATGGCTGTTTGTGGGTTATCCCGGGCTTTGATGGGGGTTAACTTTCTACTATCGAGAAGATCAATATTTATATTGTTCTTGACTCGCCACAGTTTTAGTAAAATGGATTTTTTCAGAAAACAGAAGTGGGAGTATGGTAGAACTGGAAGTGATTCCAGAACCACAAACGATCACCGAAGATTTAATAGAACCTGAGGATTCAATTGGTTTCAACGTTCCATTATCCACTCCGCAGATTTGGTAGGTAACCTCAGGCACCCGAGAGGTACTTCGGTCTTCTCAGAGATGGTGACAGGGAGGTTCTTGTTTACCCAGACTTGCCATTGCTACTGTTCTAGACTATAAGACCCGGCAGGAGGATGAGTATAGCGTCGTTCTAAACTAGCTTTAGAAATGCACGTGTATATGACTCTGCCAGAGGGTTATTGTAGTCAGTGGGAGCTGCGGAAGCATAGTGGGCAAGTAGATTATGTCTGTTTATAGACTAAAGCAAGTATAGCGGAAATAGATCATCTATTTTTGGTGTGACAGTCATAGGCTTTGATTTCATCAGAATAGGAGATGGATCTGGTAAGAAGGTAGTAGAGAGTGATGTCCAGGTATTAGGATGACATGCACTTGAGAGGAAGAGATATTCCTATACTATGATCAGTTATACTGTGGTTATCACAAAGTTGTTTCTCCACATAGGATATGGATATAATATCAGGGTTTCTGGTTACTAGATCTATGGTTTTAGATCTAGATTTGGGAAGTATCATAATCTGGGTACTTTAACATTATTCTAAAGGTATTTTAGAATGGACGACTCCTGGCATGTTGGTGTACCTGCAGGTGATGGAGTCATCCTCTCTAAAGGTGTCTTACAGACTAAAGGGGAGAGAGATCTGCATGATTAGCATATCACTTGCTTAGGCAATTGAGTTAATCATGAAATGTCAAGTACCACACCAGATGTTGTTTTTGCACTAACTGCAATAAGTATATATATTAATCCAATCTTGGAGAAACGCTGGGAAGCAGTTTATGAACATAAATGGATGTTCTAGGGATATGGTAATGGCAGCCTCCTTTGGGAGACAGTTATCATTTCAGGCTTTGGATGACAGAGTGACTGTTAGAGTTATAGTTTTTCCCTCTTCTGAGGGGCAGTATGTTGGACAGGTGGTCCAAGCGGATACTGTAGAAGGCATGGAACAGGATACTGATTAAATTCAGTAGATGATACAGTCTAAGAAGTTTGTTGGATTTAGGGTTCATTTGTGAACTGGGTCCCATCAGATATCCAGATAAATTCTAAGACAGATATTGCTCATTTCGGGAGATAGCTTTTCTCCGCGAATTTGAGATATAGAGAGATACAGAAAGAAAAATTGAAGCGGATCCACTCACTGAAGCTATTTCTCGAACACAATAGTTTCGCAAACGGGCTTTGCGAAACTAATTAGTAGAGAAGTTGGGTGTTCGGTATCACATGGGCTGTGAGTATGCGACACCGCAATAATTGGCCTTAAGTGCATGTCATGACCCGAAATATTAGCTCGTGACCAGCACTTAAATCACGCAACGTCTAAAGGCGTAACGTAATTCAAGTAAGCTGAAACCCAGAAATCTAAACATTTTTAAGAAAATAAAAGAGGTGAAGTTTTGAAATAAAGGAATAAGGAAATCAAGTTTTCTTAATGCATAGAAAAGGGACATAAAAATGCAAGTGAAAATTTCTAGTTTGAAAACATGTTTCGTCTTTTAAAAATTTGGGCAGCACCTCCTTTTTATTTTTTGATCCAAAACCACAAATACATAATGATAATAAAGGCATTCCTAAGCGGGAGCTAGCTCTTCACCAAACGGCGGATCACAACCACGCAAGACAGTATATATAAGTATACGACGCCCAACGACGAAGTTCACCACAAAGATAAGGTAAAGCAAGACATAAATTCCCAAAGTGAACATAAAACCCATCGCTCAAGTCTCACAACTACAAACCTTGCTAAGTCTCATTACTTATACAAATACTAGTTTGATTGATGGAGTTGACTAGATACAACGGGTAATATAAATACAAGAGTGGGTATGATACAAATGTCCCACCTACCAAGTAAAACAACCGAATGCAACTGTGTTCCAGCGAAGCCGCTACTGATCCGTGCGGTCAACCTGCAAGAACTGTGGCACAACGGGGGTGAGTTGCCAACTCATGAGTAGAAAAACATCTACAAGTAGAAATCGAATAAACAATGACTCCTAGGTCAACTATATCATAAAGGTAATACTATGATATCTAGGGTGACAGTATCTATATATGTGCCAACAATGTAATCAAACATCTATGTATGCGGATATTATCCAACCATATCATCAATGTAGGTATGCATGTGGATCCTATCCACGTGTCAACCAATGACACAACAACACCATACATGTAAATATCATAAAAGCATATGCATGGAAGTATGAGGATATAAATCAATGTGTGTCCCTCCCGACACATCAAAATCATGGAACCAAAGTGCCCAGCATCGACACTCGAAATATCATGAAACCCGTGTCCAGTATCGACACGTAAATCCTCATATCTCGGGCTTCGTCAGTCCGGATTGGCCCTTGGGCTCCGTCTTCGGGATCGGCCCACGGGTTCCGGCAGACGGGTCGGCCCAAAATCCATCTCTCGACCCTGTCGGTATCCTCTGGATAACCGCCAGGCCCAACCAATCACCGATAGGTAGTAGTCCCTCTGCCAGGCTCATCGTCATCCCTACGATCTTCTCGCCTCGGGGTACCGTACCGGGTCCACCATGAACCCGCAAATGGATCATCCAAGTCCTCAAATCGGGTTTCACATATCACACGTCTCAGAATCGAGAAAACGCATGGTGGACGCACTGAAATATCATATCAAGAGAAACCGGGTTTTTAAAATAATACATACTTTCTTTTAAAATGACCGCGGTTCTCAAATCCAGAAAATCTGATGAAAACAATATATCTCAATGCTTATAAGCGTAAAGCATGATGTATGCGACATATAACAGAAATGTAAGCATATCCGTATATCATGCAACATGGAACAGTAACATGTACATATCGAGGGAAAACTGCTCTTTTAAATGAATCCAGTTTTAAAATATATCATGCGGTTCCCAAATCTCCAAAATTGAATGCAATATCGTATAACGGTACATATGTGTAGGTACGCAAGTATGGATGTACAATTGTGTCTGTCCGCAAGTATGGGTGTGCAATATGTATGTACGCAAGTATGGGTGTACAATATGTATATACGCAAGTATGGGTGTACAATATGTAGCTATAGCAAGTATATCATGCAAGGAGTCATTGTAAGTGCACGGCGGCGCCCCGGCCGTCAATCCGACGCCGGAATGCGGAAACGAAACTTTTTACGAACTTGAAAACCGGCACCACCACGCACAAAAATCCCGGATCAGGTCATTAACGTAGTCCTAGCAAACTAGAGAAGGGGTAGAGAGATATACCGAACGATCCATGTCCTTCGGTCTTCTCGTCGTCGTCCCAATCTCCCCGCGGAATCTCCGGTCTTCATCTCCTCGTCGGAAGGGCACCACATCGCCGGGTTCTTTTACGGGCTCCCACCTCTTGACCGAGGCAACTCGGGCATGAAGTTGGCGAGCCGACGTGCCCAAGGGTTGCTGTAGAATGTACGTAGAACTCTATGTCTCTTTGGGGTTGTGGAAATTGCCATTAGTGGAGGAATTCAACTTGTGGAATTTTGTGATGAACTTGGGGATTTTTGCAAGCATGAAGAGAACCAAAAATCCCCACCAAAACAAATGGGCAGCCCCTCCTTCTCTTTGGCTGGCCATATCAAGGTGAAGGGAGTGAGAAAATGAGGGAGAGCCACACTCATGCAAGGTAGAGGAAGAGAAAAGGCTATCATGCATGAGAGAGAAAAAGGATGATGATGAAATATAATGATCACTATCAAAGAACCTCACTCCAAAACCCAATCATGACCAACAAAGGTCAAGCCATCATGAAGTCATGGAGTCAAATGAAGGTACAAACATCATGAAGCAACAATATGCAAAGACCACCCTCCACAATACTTATTTGCACATTTGCAAATAAGCCCTCCTGCACCAATCTTCAGCCATTGAAAGATACAAAGGAATATGGCCGAAAAGGAAAACAAACCGGCAACTTCATAAAACTGATCCCGTAATAAATTACAGGAAACCCCGCTACTGTATATACATATCCGTATTTGTATTCCAACCGAATACAAATGCAATGAGACAAAGTCTACACTGTACAATACTAGGATCCGGCTTAAACCAAAGACCTCTAGTATTAACCGTCCGATCCTGATCCGTGCAATACCGCACGTATCTGATCGAACCCTGCCATATCTCCATACGGCCTC
Source organism: Agapanthus africanus (assembly GCA_030015575.1). NCBI lineage: Eukaryota > Viridiplantae > Streptophyta > Magnoliopsida > Asparagales > Amaryllidaceae > Agapanthus > Agapanthus africanus. The sequence continues at coordinate 479,401,094 of CM057343.1, forward strand.
TATAGCGTTTCGCCCGAAACTTGAGAAACTTGTCTGTGGGGGACTCTAAAGACTCGTCAATACATTGGTCGTGGATTTAACCACTAGCACGTCAGAGGTATTAGCCTATATGTAACGGGCTACCAGGTATTGACCAAAAGGGACGTCGATGAGCGAACTCATCCTGACGCCCTACTGAGCCTGTCAGTGACAATATCCGTACAGTCCGGTCCGTTCGTCTATGAGCATCGCATGGCGGGCCAAGGGGGTTGGTAAGAGTCAGACCCCCAAAAGCTGTACAAGTCGTGTCAGAGTGTAGCCCAGAACACCCTGAGATACTACTGGAATACCTACCATTAAATCTCCTGCCTCGGCCGAGGGCTTTGTGTAATGGCTCTCCTAGACACAGCGTGACCTCACCCCCAATACCGGGAGAGACGAACCCCTGCAGATCCGCTCACTGCCTCCATGTGGCTCGGGACTGTACCCAACTAAAACCTATTTGCACGTCTCCTTTGAGTGTGGTAAGGTAGTAATCAAAGTACAATGGGAACTCACACGAGACAAATGACGATCTCAGGTCGATGAACTAACCTGTACACATGTCACCAGGGAACTGCTATCTGACGTCAGGTATAAGACCAACTAGCATGTTCCCGGCGAGTCCTGTCCGGTGTACTCATAACCCAATGAGCACCTGTATACATCTTAGGTGAACCAACTAACACCAGTGGCTTGTGAGACCGGCCACCGCCCCTCGTCGGGGTCTCGACTGTATACAGTAGTCTACTCTGGAGTATCGATGCCCTATCTCGAAACTCCCACGACTAGGGACCTTTTAAGGATGTGCTTATAGACTACCAGCTCCTACGTATATGATCGCCCTCATACTGCTGGCAGTCAAGCAAATATCCTAGGGGCTCTATCAACGTGCAATAGTGACCTGTAAGGTCACCTAAAGCAGTACACGATGATAAAGATAAACCAGATAGCATACTATCATCTTGAGTAAGACTGTCCTACTGGGATAGGTCCTCCCTCAATCATTGCAATCACGTGCCTGTGATCCAATAATTGACTCTGAGGGCACTATCTCCAACAATCTCCCACTAGCACTCAAGGCTAATTATTGCGATGTCGCATACTCACAGCCCGTGTGATACTGAACACCCAACTCCTCTACTAATCAGTCTCACAAAACCTGTTTGCGAAACTATTGCGTTCGAAGGAATAGCCTCAGTGAGTCGATCCGCCTTGATGTTTCTTTCTATGTCTCTCTATATCTCAAGTTCGCGGAGAATGCCATCTCCCGAAATGAGCAATACCTGTCTTAGAATATGTCTGGATGTCTGATGGGACCTAGCTCATAAATGAACTCCAAATCCAAACTTCTTAGACTGTATCGTCAACTGAACTTAATCAGTAACCTGCGCCATGCCTCCCTCAGTATCCTCCTGGACCACCTGTCCAAAATACCGCCCCTCGTCAGAGGGAAAACTATAACTCTGACAACCTCTCTGTCATCCAGGTCACCTTGGAAGCCTGGAATGATAACTGTCTCCCGAAAGAGGCTGTTGTTATCATATCCCTAGAACATCTACTTATGTTCTAAAACTGCTTCCGACTGTTTCTCCAGGATTGGATCAATGTCAACTTATTGCATCTAGTGCAAAAACAACATCTGGTGTGGTACTTGACATCTCAGGATTGACTCAATTGCCTAAGCAAGTGATCTGCCAATCATGCACATCCCTCTCCACTTTAGTCTGTAAGACACCTTTAGAGAGGGTGACTCCATCACCTGCAGGTACACCACCATGCCAGGAGTCGTCCATTCTAAAGCACCTCTAGAATGCTGTCTAAGTACCCTGATTGGGAAACTACCCAAATCTAGATCTAAAATCATAGATCCAGTAACCAGAATGTCTGATATAATGTCCAAGTCCCATGTGGAGAAACCACTGTGTGACGACCAAAGTATAACCGATCGTAGTATAGGAACATTAGTTCCTACTCATTGTATGTCATCCAAATACCAGGACATCACACCCTACTACCTTCTTAACAGATCCATCCCCTATTCTGATGAAGTCAAACCTATGACTGTCACATCAGAAATAGATGATCTATCTCCGCTATATCCGCTTTAGTCTATAAATAGACACAAGCCACTTGTCCACCAAAGCTTCCGCTTCTCCCACTGATTACGACAACCCTCTGGCAGAGTCATATACACGTACACTTCTAAAGCTAGTTTAGAACGACGCTATACTCATCCTCCTGCCGGGTCTCGTAGCCTGGAACAACAGCAATGGCCAGTCTGGGTAAACAAGAACCTCCCTGTCACCGTCCTTGAGGCTACCGGAGTACCTCTCGGGTGCCTGAGGTTACCCATCGTATCTGCGGAGTGGCCAATGGAATGTCAAGCCAGATTGAATCTTTAGGTTCCTATCAAACTTTCAGTAATCGTTTGCGGTTCTGGAATCACTTCCAGTTCTACCATACTCCCACTACTGTTTTCTGAAAAAATCCATTTTTATTAAAACTATGGCGAGTCTAGAACAATATCACTATTGATCTTCCAGATGGTAGAAAGTCAACCCTCGTCATAACCTGGGTCAACCCAGAAACAGCCATTACAGAAACGTGCCTTGAGTTATCCAGAGTCTGGTTTTAAGCATAAGCCGGCAACTCCCCGTACCTTAACATCATTAAGATATGAACTGTTCTATATCCAATATAGAACCAGAGGCACTGATTTAATTGAACCAGATTCAAATCATGCAGCTGTCTCCAGTGCATGTCAACAAAATAGAAAGAGGTCGATCAGCGTTACTCAACTTAGGAATGCTTCCAATTATGAGTAACCTGAAAGTGAGGCAAGTTCTCTTAATCATTACTATCAACTGAATACCATACACAAGTATCTACATCTTCGATCACCTTGAAGAATCCCGATAATTGCAACATATGGTTCTCTACTTTATCCATATACCTATAACTTCTCAAAACTTGGACCCTGTGTTTCTACGAAACACCTGTCTAAAAACTACAGAAGTCATAAGTAAACCGAATATAGTACGAGAACCAACCCCTCTGTCCTTATGGACGCTGGACAACATACAATACTCTGTATAAGTCTCTTGAGTCTGATAACTCAATCCCTGTGTGTCGTAGGTTGAAAACTGTACTTATGGTTAAGAAGAATTACACCGCTGTTTAATGCTCCTTACCTAACCATCCACTGATATAGGTAAATGTTGTTAGGTCCACGTTACCTCTCCCGGTACTTTCGGGGTTGCGGAAACGGTAAAACAAAAAATTTTGTGGACTTTGTAACATGGACCGTAAAAGCCGGATCTTTGCTAAACAATATACTAGCATCCTAACATGAGATGTATCTACTCGGTTAGGGGTTATACCTCAACTTGAACTCCTTCTCTTCTTGTTGTTGTTCTTCTTTGATGTTCTGCTCTTCTTGTTGTTCTTCTCATTGCTTGCTCAATGGTTGATCCGGACTTCGGTCACCTCCGCGGCCTCCTTGAGTCGAAGACGATCCACCCGAGAGATGTACACCGAGCTCCACCTCAAGCCGAGGTAACTAGGGCAAGGAGATAGCTAATCTAGAAGCCCTAGGTTGTGTAGAGAAGATGTATGGATGTGTTTGTCAAGTAGAAACCTTTTTCTCTCAACATATGAGATCAAAGGAGAAATCAAGAGGAGGAAGAAGAAGGAGTTTTTCTAGCAACCATGGAGCTTCTCATTTCAAGAGAGAGAAAGGGAATAAAATTATGATACAAAAGAAAAGAACCATGGTTGCAAATAATGCAAAATAACATCATTACCAATCCCATCAAGATAAAGTTGATGGCTACTTTTGAAATGACCATTATCATAATCCAAAAGAAAAAGGAAAAGAAAAGAAAAGTGTAGAACCCTCTTGAAAGTCAATGGTCAACTCGATCAACCGGTCAACAAAGTCAAGAGAGGTCAACGGGGTCAAATGGTCAATGCAATTAGCCATCAAAAGATTATCACTAATAGGATTAGTAAATGATGTTCGCGGCTCATAATGGTTTTGACCAAACGAACTGTCAAAACCCTAATGAGTCCGCCTCAAGATGGTTTTGACCGAATCAACTGTCAAAACCCTAATGAGCCTGCCACATAATGGTTTTGGCCGAACCAACTGCCAAAACCCTAATGAGGCACCTCCTCCTTCATCACTCCGAAAAACTGTGCATACACACCTGCATCCGTATTCCGTAGAATGCGGACACACAGAAGACAAAACAAATCCATCCGTGCAATACTAGGATCCGTCTTAAACCAAAGCCTACTAGTACTGCCTGCCCGAACACCATACGCACACAAGTGTGCGTAAGTGATCGCAGCCCTGCCGTAAAACCATACGGCCTCTACACGTTTCGCTCAGTGCAGGGAAACTCTCTGTGTAGGACTCTAAAGACTCGACACTACGCTGGCAGTGGGTTTAACCACAGACCGCAAGCGGCACTAGCTGTACGTAACGGTCCCCAGGTAGATGTCGATAAGAAGGCCGATGAGGTAAACCCATCCGAACTCCTACTGAGTCTGTATGTGACAATCTCCGTACAGTCCGGTCTGTTCGTCTGATACATCGCATGGCGGGCCTAGGGGGCGGTAAACGTCAGTCCCCTAATAGCGGTACAAGTCGTGTCGGAGTGAAGCCCAATACACCCTGAGATAACACTGGAAACCTACCAGTATATCTCGCTTGCCCTGGCCAGGGACTACTCGTGTAATGGCTCTCCTAGACACAGCGCGATGTCAACCCCCAATACCGGGAGAGACGAATCCTGTCTAACCGTCACTGCCTCCAAGTGCTTCGGGACTGCTCCCAACTACTACCTGTTTGCACGACTCAGCAGAGCCGTGGTAGGGTAGTAATCAAAGAACAGTGGGAACACACTCGAGGCGAAGTGACAGTGTCAAGTCAGCGGACTAAGCTGTACTCATGTCACCTGGGAACTGATAACTGACGATAGGTATAATACCAACCATCAGTTCCCGACGAGTCCTGTCCAGTGTACTCGTAACCTAACGAGCACCCGCATACTATCTCAAGTACGACGTACTGACGGCTGTGGGACAGACCGTCTCCCGTGCTGGGATGAGAAGCGCATACGCTAGTCTACTCCGGAGCATCGATGCCCTATCTCGATACTCCCACGACTAGGGACGTGTATAAGGATGTGCTTGTAGATTACCCAGCCCCCACGAGTGTGATCGCCATCACAACGCCGGTAATCAAGCAAAGATCCTAAGGGCTCTACTAATGCGTATAGGTGATATAATAAATAAACACACATGTACACATTAAAGCAGAGACAAACCAAGTAGCATACTACTATATTGAGCAAGATTGTCTGTACAACTGTGAATATCCCAAGCTTCCATCAAGTAATATACATACTAGTATGATACAGTAATGGCCTCTAGGGCATATACACTAACAAATGTCATAGACATAATTTCAAAAAGGTATATCTCACTCTATGAAAATAGACGTAAAGATATATCAATTTGAAATTGGTGCATAACAGCGGATATTCAAAACAAAATATTTGCCGTCCGGCAAACAGCCCAGGCGATTTCCTCAGATATCACCGATTACAACGAATCCCGATATAATGAGGATAATCACCTAATTCCAAATAACTTATTCCCACTCATCATCTGTAAAACAATACGGATGTGAGAATCATACCTGGTAAATACATACCCTGGAGCAAGTGTCTAATTGGGAAATCAGTTTTCTTTTAACAGTACACAGCGAAACTGAAACATTGAAATGTTTCGATGGGGTATCCCGGTATTCCTAGTAATGCCTCTTCCATTATCCAGATTCACAACTATAACCGTGTAATTCCTTGTCATCTTTCCAAATCCCTTTATATGTCTTTAGTCATTACCTTCTGCACACCCTCTCAGGCTAAATGGTTTTCTTCCTTCCCTACCATTCGGCACCAGCCTATGTTTTGGAAGAAGACTATCCAATAAGCATAATGGGATCCTAGGAGCACTCGCAATGCGAGAGAAGGTGAAGATAAAAGACAACCGAATAAACCTTATTCCTATTTCTCCTGAACCAGAATCCATCCCCGAACTGGAACAAGTTCCTTTCGAGTTCGTATATAACCATACGATGGAGTATCCAATAAACTGTGGATCTTCGTAGTGATACGGAGTGTCCTGGAGAAATACAAAGGTGATTTAGGATTGGCGAAGAAATACTTGGTTTGGTCGTGAATAGCAGTCGCAATTTACTTTGCCCTCCTTCTAATCCCTTTCTTTGTCTTTACATAATACCTTCTGTACACCATCGTTATGCTAATTGGTTTTCTTCATTCCCCACCGTTCGGCACCAGCCTAAGGTTTGGAAGAAGACTATCCAATTTGCGTAATAGGTGTACTATCTTTTAATCCTAGGAGCACTCGCAACCTGAGAGAAGGTAAAAGGAAAAGACAACTGAATAGTCCTATTCATTTTCTCCAGAACCGGAAACCATCCTCGAATAAATTCCTTTGAGTTCGTATATAACCATACGATGGTTTTATCCAATGGAAGTGGACGTTCGTAGTAATACGGGGTGTCCTGGAGAAAAGGGTAAAAGTAGGAGTGGCAATGAGGTTTGCAACTCTGACAATCCAAAAGCCAGTGTTTAAGAAGGTTCGGTTAATTTTGGTCACTGAGTCATAGTCTTAGGGTCGGGTCAATGGTCGCTGCCAAAGAGAGAGAGAAAAGAAACACTCAGCATGCACTCTAACCTACATCAGAATGGTTATCACTTTATCTAATCAGGAAACCTCCTACCGTAACCTCAAATTCTCCTCCAAACCTAAAAGAAGAATTAGTCGGGGTCACCCAAGGAGTAAACTAACTCATCAGTGGGAATCGGGATCCAACTATCATCGCATGATAACGTGACAGAATCTGCTCATGTTATCACACTCCAGAAGGTATGCGCATATCTGGCAAGTTTCAGTTTCTTTAGAAACTCCCGATGTTATTTTTACCCCATGCTCTTATGACCTTGACGAAGGTCAACAAATCATAAGTCACATGTCAAGTTCTACTCGTCATTGTCCAGGTTAATTTGAATCCACCCGTACAAGCCCTTGACAAAGGTCAATAAGGCTATACGACTGTCCCAAACCAACGCATCTATCTATGCAACAGAAAGGTAACAAGCAGCTACCATTCACTATGCCTTGACGAAGGTCAACAAACATAGCATGAATACTACGTGCTACCCGTCTGAAACGACGGAGGGTTACGAATGGTTTTTGGCGAAAAACCTTTAACGTAATGAACTTGATATCGTTGAAGGAACCGGATAGCTTTTTATAAAAATATAGTGACGAAAACCATTGCTAAAGAGGTCACTCCCGGTGAAGGGATCTCGGCACTTTCCCCGCAGAATGAGGTGCAGGATATTCCAACTGAATACCACGATGCAAAGCAAAAGTAAACGACTATAGTGAAGTTATTGCCCTGATGCAAACTTCTGTCCAAGGGGTCACTCCCGGTGAAGGGATCTCGGCCCTTGCCTCGTCAACTGAGGTGCAGGATATTCCAACTGAATACCACTGTGCAAAACAAAAGTGAACGTCCTTGCAATAACAGCTTTTTGAAAAGTGTTCCAACAACATCAGAATAGGTTTGTTTAGCTTGCATTGATCCGAATCAACGCTGTCCCATCAATTGATCACACCAATAAAGAGCGAAAATAATGATGTACGTATATGCCATCCGCATTCGCCACTGGGTCCCGTCATTACCCGTTAGGTTACTTAACTAACGACAGAGCGGTGACTGGACTAGCGCGGATGCAAAACATATACACCATCTACTAGTATATATATATCAATATATAACATTTCGCTCAAGGCGTGATAAAATGCAACATCATAGAAATTTAATAAGCATCACATAACAATACAGATATCTGGGATCCCCGGGTTTCACAGAGCCGCTACTGAAACCCGACGTTCCCCTGGTCGTGTGGATAGCCTGTGCAATGAAATCCTAGACCCCTACGGGCGCGGCAAGTTACCTGCCAAAACCTGAAGCGAGGCAGCCCCCTTCAGCAACGTGAATGGACCACCCAGCACTTCACGGAATCCGGTAACTTGGGCACCCCTCCTGGGTCAACCTGTACCCCCTACGAGTGCGGCGAATAGCCCGCCAATTCTAGAGTAAAGCCCCCTCCGTCTCAATGCCATGAGATGCGGGTTTGTTGCCCTCTAGAACCCGGCTATCCGTGCACCCCACCTTGGGGTAATCCTAGTACAGAAAGTAAAATATACATACAACGGGTACATCGACCTCACCCTGGTCGTGCCCCAAAAGAATAATATACAAACTGGCAGTGACGGCAGTCCACATGTCGGACGCTCGCCCCACAATATCAAATGTACATAATACAACAGACTGTACTAGCATTGCATCCAGGCTATCCCCCACGACCAATCCGCAACATCACAGCACAACACAGAATATCAACGTGAATGTCACGTTCGCAAATCCGTCTAACCGGGCTATAGCAGTTAGACAGGATTTACCGATCAAGTGACATTCACAGTCGCAGATATAATGTAAATACTGTGAACTAATGTGTTTAAAATTTTCGATCGATCAAATTTTCCTAAGTGGGTCCCCAAGCACTACTGTAGTACTTAAAGAAATTCTGGGCCCAAAAAGAATATTCCAAAACCCCAATTTCCCTGTAAAAAGATAACTGTCCAAAAACGGTGCAGTGAAGGCACTGTGCTGCGGCGGAACCGCGGCCGGAACAGGGGTTTGGCCACGGTTCCGCGGGCGTTCTACAGTTTTACACCACCATTTTTCTACAGATGTCTTAGAATATCCTGAACAGTATTCTGCAACAACCTGAAAATTTTTTCGAGCCAAAAATATTTCGACAGAAACTGATGCTTTTGAAAATGCAGGTTTTGGAATTTTGTTCGATCGAAAGTGTAAACACATTAGACCAAGATAAAGTAGGTTAATGGCGTGGCTCTGATACCATGTAAGTGCACGGCGGCGCCCCGGCCGTCAATCCGACTCCGGAATGCGGAAACGAAACTTTTTACGAACTTGTAAACTGGCACCACCACGTACAAAAATCCCGGATCGGGCCATTAACGTAGTCCTAGCAAACTAGAGAAGGGATAAAGAGATATATCGAACGATCCGTGTCCTTCGGTCTTCTCGTCGTCGTCCCGATCTCCCCGCGGAATCTCCAGTCTTCATCTCCTCGTCGGAAGGGCACCACATCGCCGGGTTCTTTTACGGGCTCCCACCTCTGGACCGAGGCAACTCGGGCACGAAGTTGGCGAGCCGACGTGCCCAAGGGTTGCTGTAGAATGTACGTAGAACTCTATGTCTCTTTGGGGTTGTGGAAGTTGCCATTAGTGGAGGAATTCAACTTGTGGAATTTTGTGATGAACTTGGGGATTTTTGCAAGCATGAAGAGAACCAAAAATCCCCACCAAAACAAATGGGCAGCCCCTCCCTCTCTTTGGCCAGCCATATCATGGTGAAGGGAGTGAGAAAATGAGGGAGAGCCACACTCATGGAAGGGAGAGGAAGAGAAAAGGCTATCATGCATGAGAGAGAAAAAGGATGATGATGAAATATAATGATCACTATCAAAGAACCTCACTCCAAAACCCAATCATGACCAACAAAGGTCAAGCCATCATGAAGTCATGGAGTCAAATGAAGGTACAAACATCATGAAGCAACAATATGCAAAGACCACCCTCCACAATGCTTATTTGCACATTTGCAAATAAGCCCTCCTCCACCAATCTTCAGCCATTGAAAGATACAAAGGAATATGGCCGAAACGGAAAACAAACTGGCAACTTCATAAAACTGATCCCGTAATAAATTACAGGAAACCCCGCTACTGTATATACATACCCGCATTTGTATTCCAACCGAATACAAATGCAATGAGACAAAGTCTACACTGTACAATACTAGGATCCGGCTTAAACCAAAGCCCTCTAGTATTAACCGTCCGATCCTGATCCGTGCAATACCGCACGTATCTGATCGAACCCTGCCATATCTCCATACGGCCTCTATAGCGTTTCGCCTGAAACTTGAGAAACTTGTCTGTGGGGGACTCTAAAGACTCGTCAATACATTGGTCGTGGTTTTAACCACTAGCACGTCAGAGGTATTAGCCTATACGTAACGGGATACCAGGTATTGACCAAAAGGGACGTCGATGAGCGAACTCATCCTGACGCCCTACTGAGCCTGTCAGTGACAATATCCATACAGTCCGGTCCGTTCGTCTATGAGCATCGCATAGCGGGCCTAGGGGGTTGGTAAAAGTCAGACCCCCAAAAGCGGTACAAGTCGTGTCAGAGTGTAGCCCAGAACACCCTGAGATACTACTGGAATACCTACCAGTAAATTTCCTGCCTCGGCCGAGGGATTTGTGTAATGGCTCTCCTAGACACAGCGCGACCTCACCCCCAATACCGGGAGAGACGAACCCCTGCAGATCCGCTCACTGCCTCCATGTGGCTCGAGACTGTACCCAACTAAAACCTGTTTGCACGTCTCCTTTGAGCGTAGTAGGGTAGTAATCAAAGTACAGTGGGAACTCACACGAGACAAATGACGATCTCAGGTTGATGAACTAACCTGTACATATGTCACCAGGGAACTGCCATCTGACGTCAGGTATAAGACCAACTAGTATGTTCCCGGCGAGTCCTGTCCGGTGTACTCATAACCCAATGAGCACCTGTATACATCTTAGGTGAACCAACTAACACCAGTGGCTTGTGAGACCGGCCACCGCCCCTCGTCGGGGTCTCGACTGTATACACTAGTCTACTCTGGAGTATCGATGCCCTGTCTCGAAACTCCCACGACTAGGGACCTTTTAAGGATGTGCTTATAGACTACCAGCTCCCACGCATATGATCGCCCTCATACTGCTGGCAGTCAAACAAGAATCCTAGGGGCTCTATCAACGTGCAATAGTGACCTGTAAGATCACCTAAAGCAGTACACGATGATAAAGATAAACCAGATAGTATACTATCATCTTGAGTAAGACTGTCCTACTGGGACAGGTCCTCCCTCAATCATTGCAATCACGTGCCTGTGATCCAATAATTGACTCTGAGGGCACTATCTCCAACAGTCATATCCTGATGCAGCGATTCTACTGTGTAAGTGACATAGCAATTATCGATGATGAAGTGTGTGAGCCGGTGATTGTTCGCTATTTTCTATGCATGCTTAAACCTTTAACTACCGCAATCAAGACGGTGTCGCTTGGTAGCTAGCCGGTTGAGTACGGGTCGATCCACAGGGAGATGGAATCTTTTTCTTTATGTTTTAACGAGTTAAATCCAAATATTTTGGGTTTTGTGTTAAGATCTACTAATGAGATAAAAGATGAAAAAGGACTTGCTAGGGTTAGGATTAGGTTAGTTCGAGTTAGCAAATCTCACCTCTTTCAATGCCCTTTTTAATATCGGTGTTAAGGCAATCGGCAACAACGGGGATTAGCACGACTAGAAAGGAACTTGCAAATATAAGCTAGGATTTCCATGCTTAGTTTCTTCCTTTTGGTCCTTGTCCTTCCGTTCTTGTCTCTTAGCCCTAACCTCCAATTAATTCAACCACAACCGGTCTAACTAGGGAATCACCGCTATCATATAGGATAGGGTGCTGTAGTGAGCGGATTGTGGTTCAATTAAAGGGAGTCCGAATTAAAGTGTTGGGCAAAGAAAGGAGCGAGAGAGATTTCCTTCTCTCAAACATTCCTTCTCTTGCCCTAACAAGTGAGAAATTACTCACTCATTAAAAAGATAAAAATAAAACAATAGGGTCGGTAGAAAGAATTTAGGTTAAGAGGAATTTACAACTAGCTATTTGAGACCCCACCTAAGCAAGGATCTTACTCAAGCATCATCGTTTTTTAATGATAAAGAAAAATAGAAAAGAGAAAAACAAAAGAAAAACACAATTAAATATTATGACTGGATTAGCAAATAATAAAAAGCGATAATAAATTGCTGAAAATAAATAGGCATTCAAGATAAATAAAAGAACTATCTTTTTTTATTGATAACCTCTCAAAACTCACTACAATTTCTCATAAAGAATTTAAATCCTAGATCTAATAAAAAGAGGCATCCTAAGAAAGGCACCATAAGAAAGGCACAATTTATTTTGGTTTTAAGCTCTGCTATTTATAGGCATACATTCTGAAACAATAGGTACACATTCTGAGCTAAACACGAGATTACAAAACTACCCCAAGAGAGCCGAGTCAACGCTACTTCAACTGCCACCGACACTGTTTAGACGCGGCCGCGGATCCGCGGTAGAAGTGCCTGTTTGGCCGCAGTTCCGGGGCCATTTGGTGGACTTGGGGCATCTAACTTTCTGGTCTTTTTTATGTTGCTTTTATCTTCTGTTTTATCCTCTTGGTTTCTCAGAATCTCTTCAATTTCCTTCCAGATTTTTAACAGCGTAAGATAATGTGGACTTTTGCTTTAAGCTCCGCGGTGAAGTCTTGGATCTTGTGCTGACCTTGTGCTTTGTGCATTGAAATGCCCAATGATTTTCCATTTGTCCTTTGAACTGGTAGGCGGCATCATACGGATGGTTAGCGGAGATCAGTATTCATCTGTTGTTGGTCGTAGTCCCTCATTTGTTGCGACTTTTCATGAATTTCACTGTAAAGAGCCGAGAACCTGTAACCTGCAATTATTCAGTAAACACGGATCAAAAGTACCTACCTATATGCATTGTGATCAAGAATGGACGATATAAAAATGCAAAAATCTGGTATGAACAAATACCCCCAAACTTATCTTTTGCTCGTCCCGAGCAAAACCAATTTTATTCTCAAAAATTCTTAACCTCGCTTTCGCAGGTAACGCGATTGCACTGAGCTCGTGCAACAAGCCGTTAAACCTCCAGGTGTCCCTAGTAGGAGGAGTGGTGTCTCCTGAGGGTTTTCAGTGGATACTACCCACAAAATCCTGTCAAGTTAGTTTCATAAGTTAAAATCGATTCTACTCCTACATTTCAGTATCCACATTAGAACTTCTATCATCCTTAGTTAGAAATATTAAACCCTTATCTTTCACTACTCCTATCTATTTATGCTCAGATCCTATACGTTCCAAAAAAAGTTTAGAAAGATGTTGGTATCTCCTGAGTTTTCCTTCTAAAAGTGCGGTCTCAAATCAGGGATTTTTATCAACTTTACAGAAAACATAAGTCTTATTCTTTATTTCTTTTTGTCATGACCCAAAATTTTGGCACGTGACGGCCCCTAAACTACGCAACGTCTACAGGCGTAACGCAATTTAAGTAAGCCGAAAACCCCGTAATCTAAACCATCAAAAGTAGTAAGTGATAAGAACATTGTTAAAACTTTTAAAAATCTCGAGTACAAATTCTTTAAAGTCCAATTTTAGTTTCTTAAAAATTTTGGCAGCACCTCCTTTGTAAAAACTAACCCCAAAAATGGGTACAACATAAATATAAGTAAAGCATCCCCAACGGGAGCAAAATCCATGCCCAAAGGCGGAAACAACCAACACAACAGATATACGACGCCGTAGCGAAGAAATAAAAGACGATATACATAAAAAATGCATAAAAGACTTCCAAGTCACAAAATATACAATATCGCCCTCACATCAAGTCTCTAAGTCATACACATGAAAGTGGTAGATGGAGAGTACATGGTACAAAGATAACAATAAACAACATCGGATAGCCGCAAAACCTACCTATAGCAAAACTGCGCACAGTCAGCCGAAGCGGTATCCGCTGCAAAAGATGATATGATAGGTAGAAGCCCTTCCTCGACTACTCTGAGGAACCACCTGCATCCTGTGGCACAACGGGGGTGAGTTGCCCACTCGTGAATAGTAAATAACATATGCAGGTAATCACAAGTATGCACGTACAGCGCGAGTCTAACACATGCAAGCTGATCACAATAAATGGCAATATGTATGCAACAGTCATGTAAGGTACTCTATCAGGTACTATTAATACATGAAGCAATAATATGGCAATATGTATATGCAACAGTCATGAAAGGTACTCTATCAGGTACTATAAATACATGAAGCAATACATATAAAGTAAATGCGGAGTATGGGATAAAACATGTCATCCTCACGGAATCCTGACCTCGTGGCAGGACCAAAGTCCAACAAGACAATCAAAATCCCAAATTTCCACAATTCATCCCCCAAGGCCCTCATATCCTGTAAGTATCATATATCCTAAGTGTCCAATATCAAGTAAATCTCATATATCCTGAGTGTCCAATATTAAGTAAATCTCATATAACCAGTATCCAATACGAGTATGTCTCATGAAACCCGAGTGTCCAATATATACACCCGAAAACATCATGAAAACAAGTGTCTAGCATCGACACAAAAATACTCATCTCTGAGGCACCGTCACCTGGGACTGGCCCTCCTATGTCATGTACGTACATGCTATGGAACCTGAGTGTCCACCACCCGCAATCGACAAGGGAATGTGCGCACATAACCTCGATCGGTATCCCCCAGATATCCATCGAGTTCAAATACTGTCACCGGTTGGCACACGCCCCTATCCAGACTCATCGGCATGTACCGTGGATCTTCTTGCCGTGGGAAACCAACCGGGTTCCACCATGTACCCGCACACGGCCCACGATACCTCCTCGCATGGGGTATATATAAGCTCAGAACCGAGAAATCTCATGGTGGAAGCTAAAATATCATATCAAGAGAAACCGGGTTTTTCAGTTAATGCATAATTTCATGAAACAACCACGGTCCTCAAATCCAAAAAACATCAAGTAATGAATAAATATAACTGCATGAATCAATACATATATATCAGCGTCCCATTCCACTAATATATATATATATATATATAACAACGTCCCATTCCACTGTTATATATACTTAGGAGTAAAAATATCAGAGAGCATCATATGAAATCCATGAATGTAATATATACAACATGAAACAATAATATGAGCATATAAAGGAAAAATCCGCTATTTAACTGCAACAAATTAATATATATATCATGTGGTTCCTAATTTCTCCAAGTCCATACAATATCAAATAAAGGTGAACATGTAGCTATAGCCAGGTATGCGTAACCATGTTGTCATAGCAAGATATATGTATCTACCTATCAATAATGATGTAATACCCCCCAGGTATATGTATAAGTATGTATGCAAGATGTACATGCAGCTATGCCTCATATGTGTATATACCTATCACTAATGGTACAATACCATATAGGTATATGGGTAACTAGAATGTAAGCATATCAAGGCAAATGTGTAAGCATGTAGGTATACAGGTATGCTATATGTCATATGCACAATGAAAATGAGGATCATGTCTCAAGTCCTTAGTCAATACAATATCCTGTATGTATAGGTGTTGTGCGTGTCATGGCAATTATTGACGGTGTGAGTGGTATACAATCAGTGCTCGTGCAACATGAACCGTCAATAATAGTGTTGTGTCTCATTAATACTAAGTCTATGCATAATAGGAAATGTGATATGCGACAAAGGTACACATGCACAATCAATATCAGTATACATCTAACTAATAGTCATATCATTTAATCTAGCCCAGACGCAAAACGCCATGCGGGCGATTCACCTGTAGATGTTAAATCTACTCACAACAATCCTGGCTAAGTAAAGCCAATTACTCGCTTTTCCCTGTTCGCAGCGCCCGAAGTCCCTGCCTGCGATCCTGAAAGCAAATAACAATATAACAAGTATATATTAGCAATCGACCAATAACACGTACAAACTACGTTTGACCGACGCACCAACTCCAAGGTACTCTTCGAGTGTCCATCTAGTGGCTAACATGCGTAGCGACACTACGAAATCAACTCGAGAGCAAAAGCTACACAAAGACACAAACGACATCGGCACGACCCTAGCTAGGAACGCAAAGCGACACAACTACCAAGCCTAGATCCTGATCGTACCGATTGCGCATTCACAACACATGATATAGCGTGGAATCAATATAAATAACGCCGCAACATTGAAAGAAACTCACGCCTAAAATATCCTAAAATCTAATAAGCAACTTATATCATTTTAGCACAAAACTACAGGTTTTACCAAAACTAGAAGTTTTACCAAAACTAGAATTTACAAACACCACCAAATAGCAAGATTAAACCATCCAAACTATTACTAGAATTTTAATCTCACTTAAATAGGATTAGTAAAAGTTTAGTTTTCTAATTATCTTAGTTATACAATTAGGAAAATATCATTTAACAAACTAGCAACTAGGTTTAGTTTTCATTTGTCTAAAATTATCAACTAACCATTTCACTAATGAAAACCCTAATTTGATTACAAAAAACCTTACTAGGAATTCTAAATATGAAATTAAAAGGTTTAAATTAACATCTAATTAAGCTAATTAAAGTATTAAGCAACAATTAGAGTTTAGGGTTTGGATTTATACCTCCACAAAAGATCAAAATCAAGCAACAAAATTCATCATCTTTGCCTCCAAAATAATGTCTTGAAAGAAGATCCAAGCTTGCTTAACTGAAGAAGAATGAAGATTTTGGATTTATAATTGAGTTTGTATGATATTTTGATGATTTTTGATGAATTTATCAAGCTTTAAAGTGAAGAAATGAAGTGATGAAGGAGATGGGGCAGCAAGGGGGAAGTGGCCGGCCTTGGTGAGAAAAGAAAGGGTTTTGTGGAAATGTGGAGAAAATTCTAGAAGAAATTTACAATAATTGCATAATAAAACAAAAAGCTTTATGTCTTCTTAATTTCTTTTCTTTAAAAATTCCTTTTTAAACTACAAATATCTAGACATTTAGGTGAGAAGGTTAATAACATAATCTAGTGATTAACTTAGCATAGATCCACATTAGTAGTAATTAACCCAAACCAAAAAGTAATTACCACTAATAAAGTGCACAAATAAAAGCTTAAAATAATATTTTAATTAGGAAAAATATTAAAATGCACAAAAATTACCAGTGGCTTACAAAAACCCGCAAACTAGCAATACTCAAGCTAAACTAGGTGCAGTGAATTCTATACTGTAAAAAGATCGCTTCTATGTTTTTACGGAAAATACAATTTATTTTACCTAAAAACGGAAAATTCGCAAAACGATTTCTAAAACGTTACACTTTCTCTCCTCCAAACATCGATTATATACCCCTATGTATGTGTGTTATTTCACCCCTACACTTGAGAATTCAATTAAAGCTATAGTACTCTTGTCCATTTTCCAAAATACTTTTTAGTTGGTGAATTCTAGATGAAATTGCTCACACATCCTTCATTCGACCGTTAATACTTCTTGAGGTACTAAACGACCGATTACAAAATGTGCTTGCGCATTTAGACGTAATTCCTCGTCTTGCAACACCTAAGGCTTAGCAGTGACTCCCAAACCAGTTGGTCTAAGGCACTAGGTGATAAAGCACCCTCGCTATATATTTTTTTATGCTGCCTTAAGCGATTACAAAACCAGTGTTCATTTTTTTCTTTCTTCACCGCTTATACTTTTATTTTATTTTCCTTCATACTAAGGCTTTTAAACAAGAGTATTTCTAGGTATCCTCTACTATCTCAAGTTTCAAGGTGTGTGTAAGTGCGATTTGTAGGGTATATACTTTCTAAATTTGGAGATAAGAATATGAACTATTTTTCAGACTTATCCTTCAATAAAGCTTCAATACTTTCCCTTCATCTTGACTTAACTCAAGAACTGAACTCAAGATTACCTATTTCTCAAAAAAAACTGCAAGGATGTATAATTACCAAATTTAAACAGAATGAGTGTTATTTTTAGGGTTTTCAATTCCTAAGCCTAGGATTTAGTTATTTCTAACGTATCAACTAAACTTTCGGAATAAAAATCTAAGTTACCCTATTAGCTAACTTGACGACAAAGATTATATTTTTGTAAAAAATTTCGATTTTTATGGGTTTTTAAATATATACAAATGAATGCGAAGGAAGAAAGCTTACCGAGCACACCCCCAAACTTAAACTTTACAATGCCCTCACTGTTAGGCTACACCAAGAGGGTCAAAATTGTCGGCGCTCCCTAAAAGAAAACAAAAAAGCAAACCAATATATATATATACACACACACACAAAAAAAAAAAGCCCCCCAAACTTAAGTAAAACAGTGTTTCCACTGTTTAAGCGGTGAAGTTCAGGATTATGGGGGAAAATAGAACAGTATCAATCTATAAAGGCCTTACACATGCCAAAAGTGAGCACCAACCATTCAAATATTCGATCTCTGTAGTGTGTTGGTTGGTGAAAGAATGCGGAGAGGAAAGAAATGGAGAATACGCGAGACCGTATGGGAAGAGAGGTGGAATACGGTCTCGATATATTAGGAGAAGAATGGCGGAAGGGAGAAAGAAGTATAGTACGAACTTGAGGGTGTAAATTGAGTGAATAAATTAGCACAAATTGTGATGACCGATGTGTAAAAAGAAATTGTGCTAATCTATCAACCTGTCGAGAAATGGAGCCAAATCCCTCAAAATTCGTGAGAAAACATGATACGCCGAACTTGGTAAACCAGACATAAGAAATGAAAGTGTTACGGTTTCTTGCGCGGTCGGAATGATGGAAAGGATGAAGGGTAGTGATTGAGGAAGGGTAACAATTAAAGGTTCAGGAAGGTGTACACTGTCAGTGGAAGGGACAAGATGAATTGGAAAATCCGACTCATCAAACAAAACCAGTTCATCCTTAATACTATCCTCAAAATTCCCCTCAAAAGTTATCTCATCCATGCAATTATCATCAAAATCCAGACGCATATGAAGTTCGGGAAAAACAGTTAATGACTCGGGATGATGAATTGGAGAGAGAAACCCATCCAAATCTGTAGGTTCATCATCCAAAATATTCCCAGCGTCAATATCCTCGATCAAGTGAAAATTAAATTTCTCAGACACCTCATCAAAAGCATGGATATCAATCAATTCAGGTTCTAAGATGGAGGTGTAGAGGTCAAAAGGATTGGTGATGGTTTCACTCGAAAGGGATCCTTCACAATCAGGTAAATCAAACGCTACAAAGCCGCACAACTCATTAAACGTTCTATCTTCAACTGGTGAATCATTAGGGACACTTGATAGACATTCAAAGCCGGAGTTGTGGGATTCAATTGGGGATGGGTAGGTTTGATTTGGAAGGGTGCACAGTTCACTCTCTTCACTCAAATTCTCAATCTGTCCAACCGCCTCATCATACATTGGAAAATTTGGAGCTAGTTGGAACTAGCTACCGGGTCACTAGGTTGTATGAGGGCGACCATGGATGCATTCAAATCCATCATCTGTTGGCATGACGCTACTCTAAAGTCTTCCAACGACTGTTCCAGACTAGACATGGATTGTGAATGGGTTTCAGTAAAAGATTTAAACTCGTTTGGATACTGGAAACTCCCAAAAGGCTGTTCAGAAGCAATGTCTAGGGAAGGAGCAAAAGTTGGGTAGGATGGATAGGAATTGAATGGTTGGACAGGGGTAAGATCATCATATGGATAAAAAGGTGAATGGAATTGTTGATCTAAAGAATTCGCAGTGGTGAAAGGAGTGAAAGATCGGCTATGGGATTGTTGAATACGTTCAGCGATAGACAACGGACGACTCGCAAAAGGGGTATCAACGTAAAGGGGTAGGGGAGGTTGAAAAAGTTGATACGAAGTGGATTGCGGAGTGCAAGTGTTTGTCCTAGACGTGTCTATCCGATCTTTTAAAGATATTTTGGGTATGGGGGGGTCGTTCGAAATTCGACCAAAGCAAGAACCGTAGGAAGTAATGTCTGGTTGTGGGTAATAAAATTCGGCAAGAGTTTTGCAAGATGGGGTACCCATGTTGGAAGAGTGAAAATGTAGGAAGGGAGGGAAGTGGTGATTTTTTTTTGTTTAATTAATTTTATTTTTATTTTATTTTTTTTAAAAAAAATGTTTGTTTTTGGAGTTTTGAAAATTGTTTGTTGAAAGAATACGGAATTATGGGACTAAACTTTTCATAAGCACAATCACAATATGCACAAACACACCTAGAGCTAGGGTCTTCTAAGTCCACTAGACCGCTCCTAACTGTTCCAAAGTGACAAGTTGTGAGATAACCCTCAAATCGTCTCTTCACTGCCAATTATGGCCAGGTAAGCACAAATGAAGAAAGGAGGGTTCCGCTCACGAATCACCGTGAGGCGGGACTTTTAAAATTACCTTTCTCACTTGGCTAGCCTAATCACCACAAAGTCAAGTTTAGATAAACGATTGAATATCCACAACCTTCCTCTGTCCTAATGAGCATGACAGTCCTTAGTTGGCTGAGTCTAGATATTTTTTTTAGTTAAGCTCAAGGGTGATGCATATGCTTTTAGTGATTTTTGGGATCTTAGGAAGGGTGATAAAATCCCCACCCAATCTGAATTGGTGTTATAGCCCCTTAAAATCTGTATTAATTATGCAAAGCTGGAACAACCAAAAATCTAAAACACTTTCAGTGCTTTTTTTTTTTGGCTGCGGTGTAAAGAATCTTGCACAAAAATCAGTTTATTGGAGAGGGGAAGAGAATTTGCACAAAGAATGCTGCAGAAAAATTTGTCAGTGGAGTTCAGAGAAGAGGAGAGGAGAAAAGAGATACTCACAGAGAGTTTTTAGTTGCCGACGTCACCCGTTGACCGCGGTCCCACGGTCAAACCCTTGATTCTGTCGCGGTTCCGCGGCGGAACAGTTGGTTTGGATCTTCAAATTGGTCCTTGTGCTTAGTTGGTTCTCCTCTTTCTGTTTGGATCCCCTGAATCTTGATTTGTTCACTGAGTTTGCTCCACAACTGGAACAGATGCACAAAAACTAATCAAAAATAACAAGATGATTTTTTTTTGGTTTTTCAATTTTTATATTTTTATATTTTTATATTTTTATATTTTTTTAATTAACACGAAATTACACAAAGAAATAAACTACCGTCTCCCCGGCAACGGCGCCATTTGATTGTTCGCTATTTTCTATGCGTGCTTAAACTTTTAATTACCGCAATCAAGACGGTGTCGCTTGGTAGCTAGCCGGTTGAGTACGAGTCGATCCACAGGGAGATAGAATCGTTTTCTTTATGTTTTAACGAGTTAAATCCAAATATTTTGGGTTTTGTGTTAAGATCTACTAACGAGATAAAAGATGAAAAAGGACTTGCTAGGGTTAGGATTAGGTTAGTTCGAGTTAGGAATATCTCATCTCACCTCTTTCAATGCCCTTTTTAATATCGGTGTTAAGGCAATCGGCAATAACGGGGATTGGCACGACTAGGAAAGAACTTGCAAGTATAAGCTAGGCATTCCATGCTTAGTTTCTTCCTTTTGGTCCTTGTCCTTCCGTTCTTGTCTCTTAGCTCTAACCTCCAATTAATTCAACCACAACCGGTCTAACTAGGGAATCATCGCTATCATGTAGGATAGGGTGCCGTAGTGAGCGGATTGTGGTTCAATTAAAGGGAGTCCGAATTAAGGTGTTGGGCAAATAAAGGAGTGAGAGAGATTTCCTTCTCTCAAACCTTCCTTCTCCTGCCCTAACAAGTGAGAAATTACTCACTCATTAAAAAGATAAAAATAAAACAAGAGGGACGGTAGAAAGAATTTAGGTTAAGAGGAATTTACAACTAGCTATTTGAGACCTCACCTAAGCAAGGATCATACCCAAGCATCATCGTTGTTTAATGATAAAGAAAAATAGTAAAAAGAAAAACACAATTAAATATTATGACTGGATTAGCAAATAATAAAAAGCGATAATAAATTGCAGAAAATAAATAGACATTGAAGATAAATAAATGAACTCTTTTTTTTTATTGATAACCTCTCAAAACTCATTACAATTTCTCATAAAGAATTTAAATCCTAGATCTAATAAAAAGAGGCACCCTAAGAAAGGCACCCTAAGAAAGGCACAATTTATTTTGGTTTTAAGCTCTGCTATTTATAGGCATACATTCTGAAACCCTAGGTACACATTCTGAGCTAAACACGAGATTACAAAACTACCCCAAGAGAGTTGAGTCAACGCTGCTTCAACTGCCACCGACACTGTTTAGACGCGGCCGCGGATCCGCGGCAGAAGTGCCTGTTTGGCCGCGTTTCCGTGGCCATTTGGTGGACTTTGGGCATCAAACTTTCTGGTCTTTTTCATGTTGCTTTTATCTTCTGTTTTATCCTCTTGGTTTCTCAGAATCTCTTCAATTTCCTTCCAGATTTTTAACAGCGCAAGATAATGTGGACTTTTGCCTTAAGCTCCGCGTTGAAGTCTTGGATCTTGTGCTGCCCTTGTGCTTTGTGCATTGAAATGCCCAATGATTTTCCATTTGTCCCTTGAACTGGTAGGCGACATCATACGGATGGTTAGCGGAGATCAGTATTCATCTGTTGTTGGTCGTAGTCCCGCATTTGTTGCGACTTTTCATGAATTTCACTGTAAAGAGCTGAGAACCCGTAACCTGAAATTATTCAGCAAACACGGATCAAAAGTACCTACCTATATGCATTGTGATCAAGAATGGGCGATATAAAAATGCAAAAATCAGATATGAACAGCCGGCCAATCTGTGTAAGTGTAGCATACACATCATCGATAATGGTGCAGGTGTACTAGCACAGGTATATGCAATGCCATGAGAATAACATGAATGCAGCATAAGGTAAATCATATGCAAATGCTGACAGGTATACGTATCTAACATGACCAAGTCGGTGAATCTAACCATCGGCATCTAGCCTCACGATATCGCGTACGGTATGATCCATCGTACGACATCCTCTAGTCAAGGGTATAGATCAATCATCAAGTCAAACTCATCACATACGGAAAATCATCGTATGACGGCATTAAACCAATAGGGATCCTATCAACCTATATAAGAATGAGGGTACGGCCTAATGTCACGTACGGCCTATCATTCATGATTCATAACATGTATACACATATATATCCATATACCTATGTCCCAAGTCACATCCATAACAATCTCATATCAGGGGACCGGCAAGGTAGCAATCCTCTCAATCGACTCGCATCCGTATACCAACATATCATCATATCACATGCCAAATCGTATTCTCTTTTCATCGCGTCTATATCTCACATAAGGTCAATTTACAATTACATTCTACCTTTACTATAAGCATACGTATCTAATCTAACATACACACCCGAACCATACAATCAGTTTTTAAAAGATGCGAATCGTAGTTTTGAAAGTAGGGGCTACGGTGTTTTTAAGGAAAAGATTGTTAGTTATATGTATGCCCTAGAGGCCATTACTGTACATACGATGTATATTGTAGTGGATGCTAGGACATATATAGGGAGGACTTTCTTGCTCGACATGATAGTATGCTATCTGGTTGCACTTTATCTTAACATGTACTCTGATTGTCTCTATATTACATGTTGATAAAGCCCTTAGGATATGTACTCGACTACTGGGACTATGATGAGATCATACTAGTGGGGCCACGGTAGTCGACGAGTACATCCTATAACTGTTCTTAGTCGAGAGTGTATCGAGACAGGGCATCGATACACCAGAGTAGACTAGCGTATACGCATCTTGACCCATATGATGGGCGATGGATGATCCCATATCCATCGGTGTTTGACATCAAGGATGGTGTACGGGTGCTCAGTGGAGACTGGGTACACTGGACGGACTCGCCGAGAACTCCTAGATGGTATTATACCTCATGTCAGATGGCGGTTCTCCGGTGACACTGGTACAGAGTAGTCTGTTGACCCGAGATCGTCATAGAGTCTTATGTGATTCCCACTGTGCTTTGATTTCCATCATACCACGTCCAAGAGGGCGTGCAAAAAGGTGGCTTTTGGGTACAGTCCCGAATCACATGGAGGCAATGAGCGATAGGAGGGGATTCGTCTCTCCCGGTATAGGGAGTTGATGTTGTGTTGTATTCGATTGGCTATAACCGGAAATCCCTGGCCAGGGTTGCTGAGATTTACTGGTAAGTGTTACCAGTAGTTTCTCAAACTGTTATAGAGCTCATATCGACACGACTTATCGAGCTACTGGGGTCTGACGTTTACCACCCCTAGGCGAGATATGCGACATATCAGACGACGAGACCGGACTGTACGGGAGTGTTACTGATTGGATTCACAGGAGAACTAGCGGGCTTGCTTGTTGATCTTCTGATCGCTCAATACCCGGATGGCCGTTACGTTTAGCACACCGCTTGCGGCTTGTGGGTGTTTGATATGATCATCACCTACTGCCGGCGTATTGACGAGTCTTTTGAGTCCTACACAGGGGTTTCCTGGCTCAAGCGAAACGGAGTAGGAGCACATATGTGATATGTGCGGGACCGAGATTAATACGATATGAGATACCGTATTCTATTCTCGCGATTTGTAACATTGATCGATTGTATGCGATATAGCCGGGTTATCGGATCATGTGTTGATTCGATAAGTTGTTACACATGATATTAGTCGGTTATTGCCGGATTATTAAATCAAGAGTTGATTTAATAATTTAATGTATAATTATATATTTGATATATTGCATTACATTAACTAGTATTAGCTCACTTAAGATTTATTTTCTCACTTGTTTGTGCATATTGTTTATATGTGATATATGCAAGTGTACATGTTTATATCATGCTTGATGATACACACAAGATGGGTGTATGAGACTCATACCAAGATTAGCGTAAAGATTAGGGTTATTGTTTTATCTTAAGATTTAACAAAAGGGTTTAACTTAGTTAAAGTAATCAAGCTTGAAGGAGCTTGGAGAAGCTTTGACAAAGTCCACTCTTTTGTCATTTCTTTTGATATTCTTTAACCTAACCTTTAACCTAATGCTTTTGTTAATTCTCTACATGAGTTAAGCATGATAGCTTAACTCACCCATGGTTATATAATTCATTTGGATAAGTTTTCATTTGGATGGGATTATTCTTTCTTCTTCTTCATCATCAAGCTCCATCCAAAAGCTTACAAGCTCCAATGGTGCCATGGGCAAAAGAGTGAGAAAATCAATTCTAAAGTGAACCCACTTCCTACTTCTTCATCCTATACCACTTGCCATGTATTAGAGTGTGTTCTCTTCATAAAGTTCATGACCTAGTGAAGGAATAGCTTGAGTTAGTGTCTCCCCGACGTAGATCATCTTCGGCCTCGAAGCCATCGTAGCAAGCACGTTCGTTCTTCTCGTGGAGATTCTCTAGAGCCCGGAGTTCACGATCACAGCGATGGGGATGTCTACACGGAGCTAATGAAGTGGTGGACCAGATCTACAAAGGTTGTAATCCCTTTCACTTTGTGTTAAAGTTGTTAACATGCAAGTTTTCGCCTAAACCCTAGTTTAAAGATCCGTATTAGAGTTGTTCGGTACGGCTAAAATTTTAATCGGGCATGGTTGATGCCTCGTAGACCCTTGTACGTATGCCTATCAACCCTACAGTGGTATCAGAGCCAAGCTAGAGCTTTAGGCGAAGTCTAGACGAAGTTTAAAGTCCGATCGAACCCGAAAACCCCGATGTAAACCCTTCTCTGTACATTTTTTGAAAATGTGATTTTTTAAGAATTAAAAATGCTCAGAAAAACAAGCTAAAAAAACTAAGAATTACTGTGAAGTACGGTCCACTAAGTCCCTGAAATGACCGTGGACCGCGGCCAAAAGTTGGACTTAGTCCCTGGAATTTCATATATTTATTCTTAGGTCCTTTCTTGGCAATTTTTTCTGGGAATTTTTTAATTCCACTCAAGTGTTGAGTTTTCTAGGGTTGTATTGTGGACTCATTGATTCGATCGGATAATTTAACTTTGTTTAGTTTGTTCCAGATATTTTTAGAAACTGTTAAAAAGTTCGAACGGATATCAATAACTCACTTTTTCTCCTGTCGGAATTGTTTTCAAAAGTTGGATTTTTTCTCGAGTTTAAGAACATTCTAAGTCGTGCAAGTAACGCGGTGGACCCTCTAGAAGACAACAAACCTTAACTCGATTATGTGACCGTCTTGAACTGCCTTTTGAACCTTTGGGTTTGGGGCAGTACGGCGTGCCACATGTGAGGCGTTGGCTTGACCCTTCTACGGCTGGACCATTGGTACTGTGGCATGTGATGGATGTTCTTAAACTGATTTCAAGTGTTAAGATATATTGGGGAAATCTTGGGTGTTTGATTATTCGATCGGAAAGTTTAACATTGTCTATTTATCTGGATTGTGATACAATATTTGGAATCCACAAGAAGTTATGAGATAACTAATTTGAATGTTATAAACATAGCAGTTTAGTCTCAATTGATCGGTTGCCACGGGATTTTGATGTGATCAAAAGTCCGTCGCAATCACGTAGCGTACGCGGATACTCGCCGGATAAACTTAATAGACAGCCATGCCCCATAGCCCCGACCAAGTGACTGTAGGAGAACCCCGTCGCCGAAAGCATCCGTTTGGGTGCTCGCGGCAGCGGTGTTCCGCCTTAGTGCACTTCGTCGATGGCATCCGGGGGTGCGGCCGTCTACTAAAGTTTGCGACGAGCATGCGATCAGAATGTCGGGAATCTTGTTGAATTTCCCGACTTAATATTGAAAAGAGTTTTCGATAATGAGACTAAAATGCGGGGTTTATAATTGTTAGGCATGTGATGTCTAAGGAATTCATTTGGTTAGGCATGCGATGTCTAAAGAGGTTGCGGATTCCAACTGTTGTAGTTTTACACTTTCTTTTCTGCGACCGTAAATGTAATATGTGATATCGCCGGTTTCGTTGCTATATGTCAACGACAATTGGGATGCGCATATTTACTTACGTTGATGACATGTGATGTTATGTGTTGCTGGATATGTTGTATTGGATCGTCGCGTTTTGAATAGCCGGGGGTTTTATGTGAGATGAGAGTTTTTCATTTTCATTCATGTAAAATTAAATGTATGTAATATTCTTTTATTGGGGCACTTCCGGGATGAGGTTGATGTCACCACTTGTATATTATTTACTTTTCCGCATTAGGTAGACCCAAGGCGGGGAGCACAAGTAACCGGGTTCTAGGGTCCAGTGGGAGACCATCTCGAGGAGTCGAGACCGGGTCTCCTAACCCTAGAATTGGCAGTGTTACTTGCCGCTCTCGTAGGGGTCTAGGGATGTGGGTTTGGCTATTCATCGCGACCGTGGAATCCATGTTTTATACAGGCTCGTATTGAAAACACGGACGTCCTAGTATATCCAATATTTCATATATGTTTCTTCTGCTGCGATATCTGTGATGTGATCATTTGATATGTTGTGATAGATACTGTATATAGTATATATGATATATTATATAGACGTTACTTATGTTTTACACCCGCGCTAGCCCTGCCCCGCTCTGCCGTTAGTTACCTAACCTAACGGTGCACGAGGGGACATCGAGGCGAATGCGGATGGCATAAGTGTACGTCGTATGTATCTGTGATGTTTAGGTGACTTAATTGATGGGACTTCATTAATATGATTAATGAAAGAAAAGAAACCTAAAAGATGTTGTGGAATCGAATTTTCAAAAACAGGTAGCTACGGTTCTTGCTTTGCATCGCGGTGTTCCTTGTAGAACATCCTGCACCTTATTCGATAAGGAAGGGGCCGAGATCCCTTCACCAGGAGTGACCCCTTTAGCAATAACTGCAGATGCTACACCCCTCGGTTTGTCTTTTGATTGCTTTTGGAGTTTTTACTTTGCATAGTGATATATATGATATATCCTGCACCTTATTCGATGAGGAAAGGACCGACGATCCCTTCACCGGGAGTGACCCCTTTAGCAAAACTAGAAAAGCCTCAAAAACACTCCATTTTAAAATCATTTGATTCTACAACGATATCAAGTTCATTACGCAATAGGTTTTCAGAAAAACCTGTCGTAGCCCTCCGTCATTTCAGATAAGTCCTGCTTAGTATTCGTGCTGCGTTTGTTGACCTTGTCAAGGCGCAGTGTGCGGTAGCTGACCAGTATTTATCTGTTTATGCATATGATGCAGATTATTTTAGGGTAGTCGTACGGCCTTGTTGACCTTGTCAAGGGTCGTGCGGGTGGGTTTAATTCAATCAAGAATTGACGGGTTGAACTTGACTTACGGTCTATGGTTTGTTGACCTTGTCAAGGTCATAGATCGTTTGGGGCAAAATATTATCGGGAATTTCAAGTGTTGAAATTTGCAATGAGATTGCATACCTTCTTTGAGATAGTTGGATCCCGATACCCACTGCGAGTAATTGTTACCCCTGGGAGAGTTTTATACATTATAATTAGCCGATCAAGTAGGTGTCTAGAAAGGTGTTAACGGGGTTACGCCTCTGGGAAAACGAGATTTACTTTAATTAGGTCCGTGCGAAAGCACGGGGAACCTCCCTCAAAGTACCGACACTGGCCTGGCTGAAAGATTGGCGAACTTGTAGCGTGTAATTAATCCCGGCTAGTCTTTCATTTTAGGGTTTGAAGGAAGATTTGATTAAAACAGTGGGAGACATCCTGATTAGATATATTAGATAACCAATCTAATCTTGCAAGAGCATACGCTGAGTGTTTTCTTCTCTCTCTCTCCAGGTAGCGACCATATCACGCCTTAATCAAGATAATAATACGGATGTATTGACCGAACCCGCTTGTTATACTGAGCTGGGGAACGTTGGTCCCGCTCCAACTTATAATTGTTATAAGACAGAGTAGGAAATTGGGAAATACCAGATTTCCCGTGCCGCCCAAACGAAGAAAGTGCATGCTGATGCATCTTCTTCGGGTGTGTTCATTACAGAGAACTGTTTCTCAGTATCCTTTACGTCCTGGGTATGAGATACCGGATCAGGATCCCGCATATGTAATCTGTTACATGGGCTATAGATAGGTAGAGAACTTAGAACGGATGATAAGTTTCATGAGACAGAAAACGATGCAAGCGTTGCAGCCAAGTCTGTTGGTCACTATCACCCTGTATTACCAGAATACATTGATTCTGAACAAATGTTATTAGATACCGAACCTGATATGCAAAATCATATCAGTCTCTTTATTAGTAAAGAATGATATAATTTTGTATTGATGGATAATGTTTTGAACATTTCCTATATCAAGAGTTGATCAGTTCAGGCACGTTATCTAAAAGCATTGACGTTCTAAATCAAACCACAGTTCTTAGTATACAGAACACACACAAGAGGAAGAGTTCAGAAGTGAACGAATCCTTCTTGAGGCATTGTAGACTAGGTCATATCAATGCGACCCGACTAGCTGAATTTACATCTAGATGCATATTTAAATTAGTTTGAATTTACATCTTGTGAAACTTGCCGGTCATGTCACAAAGATAAGATGACCATAGCTCTATTTATTGGAAACAGAGAAAGAGTTAGTGAACTCTTGGGATTGATACATGTTGATGTATGAAGGTCCCCTGTCTACACATGCCAAGACCGGTTATTTGTACTTCATTACATTCTCTGATGATCTCTCAAGATTCAAACATATGTTCCTGTTGAAACACAAGTCCGAACCTTTTGAGATATTCACAGAATGTAAGTTAGAAGTAGAGAACCAAAACATGTATAAGTATTATGTCCTTTGATGTGATCAAGGAGGAGAATACTTGAGCACGGAAATTCTGGACTATTCTAAAGGAGAATAAGATTCTCTCTCAGCATTACTCCTCCGAATACACCATAGCACGATGGTATATCGGGACGGAGCAATAGCACCCTATGTGATATGGTGTGCTCTATGATGAGTACTACTGAGTTTCCTATTTCCTTTTGGAAGTTATGCACTTGAGAAGCTGCATACCTATTGAATAGGGTTTAAATCAAATCAGTTGCCTGCCACTTCATATGTGATATGGAAAAGAAAGAGCCCATATCTTAAGTTGGTTAAGATTTGGGGTTGTCCGGACTATGTCTAAATCAAAATCCGGACATGCTCGAGGCAAGGTCTGTTATGTAGAACTGGAAATGTTCCAGCTAGATAAACTGCAGCAGATGATTTGGTAGAACCGAAGGATTCAATAGTAACCTACGAACCTCAGCCTCTCCGCCGATCTAGTAGGGTTCCTCACCCACCTGAGAGATACTTCGGTTTCTCTATGACAGTGGGAGCGAGGATTACATCATGAGATGATGACCCAACTAGTTTCGGGCTGGCCATCAGGAGTGCGACTCTGTAAGAATGGCTGGATACTTATCGATCTGAGATGGAATCATTATACACCAACAAAGTATGGATTTTGGTTGCTTTATCTGAAGGGTTAAATCCCCATCAGCAGCAAGTATATCTTAAGAAGATTACTTGGTGTACATGGAAAAGTTGAGACTTTCAAAGCTAGACTTGTTAAAGCTTTGCATCATTAACCAGGTATGGATTATGATGAAACCTTTTCTAAGTAGCTATGCTTAAGTCCATCCAGATCCTACTTGCCACGGATACATACCATGACTACGATATCTGGTGGTTGGGTGTCATGACTGCTTTTCTAAATGATTATTTAGAAGAGAGCGTCTATTAGTACACAGCCAGAGGGTTTCGTAGACAATGGGAGCAGCGGATGTTGGAGATAGTGCCCTCAGAGTCAATTTTTGGATCACAGGCACGTGATTGCAATGATTGGGGGAGGACCTATCCCGGTAGGACAGTCTTGCTCAAGATGTTAGTATGCTATCTAGTTTATCTTTATCATCGTGTACTGCTTTAGGTGACCTTATGAGTCGCTATTGCACGTTGATAGAGCCCCTAGGATCCTTGCTTGACTACCAGCAGTATGAGGGCGATCATATAAGTGAGAGCTGGAGTCTATAAGCACATCCTTAAAAGGTCCCTAGTCGTGGGAGTTTCGAGACAGGGCATCGATTCTCCAGAGTAGACTAGTGTATACAGTCGAGACCCCGACGAGGGGCGGTGACCGGTCTCACAAGCCACTGGTGTCAGTTGGTTCACCTAAGATGTATACAGGTACTCATTGGGTTATGAGTACACCGGACAGGACTCGCCGGGAACCTGCTAGTTGGGATTATACCTGATGTCAGATAGCAGTTCCCTGGTAACATGTGTACAGGTTAGTTCATCGACCTGAGATCGTCATTTATCTCGTGTGAGTTCCCACTGTGCTTTGATTACGACCCTACCACGGCTCAAAGGAGTCGTGCAAACAGGTTTAGTTGGGTACAGTCCCGAGCCATATGGAGGCAGTGAGCGGATCTGCAGGGGTTCGTCTCTCCCGGTATTGGGGGTGAGGTCGCGCTGTGTCTAGGAGAGCCAGAACATGAAAAGTCCTTGGCCAAGGCATGAGATTTGCTGGTAGGTATTCCAGTAGTATCTCAGGGTGTTCTGGGCTACACTCCGACATGACTTGTACCGCTTTTGGGGGTCTGACTTTTACCAACCCCCTAGGCCCTCCATGCGATGCTCATAGACGAACGGACCGGACTGTACGGATATTGTCACTGACAGGCTCAGTAGGGTGTCAGGATGAGTTCGCTCATCGACATCCCTTTTGGTCAGTAGCTGGTGGCCCGTCACGTATGGCTTATACCTCTGACGTGCTAGTGGTTAAATCCACAGCCATAGTATTGACGAGTCTTTAGAGTCCACCACACTCAGTTACTCAGGTTTCGGGCGAAACGCTGTAGAGGCCGTATGGAGATATGGCAGGGTTTGATCAGATACGTGCGATGTTGCACGGATCGTGATCGGACGGATTTTACTAGCCGGCTTTGGCTTAAGCCGGATCCTAGTATTAGATAGTGTAGATTTTGTCTCTTTGCATTTGTGTTCAGTGGGAATACAAATGCGGGCATGTATATGCAGTAGTGGGGTTTTCCTGTAATTTATTACGAGATCAGTTTTCTGAAGTTGCCAGTTTGCATTCCGTTCCGGCCGGTTTTCCTTTGTTCCTTCACGGCCGGACTTTTCAGTTGGAGGGTGTTATTTGTGGTTTGCAAATAACATTTTGTGGAGGGGTTTTCTTGCATATGATGGCTTCATGATTTGACTAGTATCATGAGATCCTTTTTCTTTCTTATCTTTTGAATTATGAGAAAAGAATGGATTAGATTGTGATGGTGTGTGATTGGATTTGATTTGGCTTAGGGTTACCATTGTTTCTCTCCTACACTCACCTCCCTTGTTGCTTTTCTCTCCACCATTTTTCATATGAGGGGCCGGCCACTATTGGAGAGAGTGAGATGGTTCCTTTTGTTGTTGGAGAAATTTTCATATCACATTATGCTTTGCTAAGAAATCTATAAGCCATTTCAAAAAGCCTTTTCTCTTCTTCCTTCCTCCAAAGGCAACTTCATAACCTCAATGAGACATAGATTCTACACTTGTCTACAGCAAATCTTGGACGCGTCGGCTAGCCAACTTCGCGCCCGAGTTGCCTCGGTCCAGAGGTGGGAGCTCGTAAAAGACTTCGGCGATGTGGTGCCCGTTTCGACGAGGAGGTGACGGACGGAGTTTTCGCGGGTGATCGGAGTGGAGACGAAGACCGAAGGACACGGATCGCTTGGTATACTTCTCTACCCATCTTTTAGTTTGCTAGATGCTAGGTTAATCGCCCGATCCGGGATAAATGTACGCGGTGGTGCCGGTTTGCTAGTTTGCAAAGTTTTTGTTTCCGCGTTTCCGGCGTCGGTTCGACGGCCGGGGCGCCGCCGCGGACTTACATTGGTACCAGAGCCAGGCCATTAACTTAGCCTAGCATGGTCTAGTGTGTTTACATCCTCGATCGAACAAAAATCCCGAAAACCCGATTTCAAGTGTATCAGTTTCTGTCGAATTGTTTTTGGCTCCAAAAATTTTTCAAGTTGTTTCAGAATACTGTAATTCTAAGCAATCTGTGAAAAATTGGTCAAGTGATCTCACCATACCACCGCAGAACCGCGGCCAAACCCATGCTTGGGCCGCGGTTCCGCCGCGCTTTTGACTGATCACTTGACCAAATTTTTGCAGATAGCTTCTGAGTTGAAAATGGGGGTTTTGGGATATTCTGTTTGGGCCCAGATTTTCTGTAAGTGCTACAGTACTGCTTGGGGCCCACTTCGGTAAATTTGTTCGATTGGATATTTTAAACATGCTAGTTCACAGTATTTACATTATATCTGCGACCGTGAATGTCACTTGATCGGTAAATCCTGTCTAACTGCTATAGCCCTCTTAGACGGATTTGCGAACGTGATATTCACGTTGATGTTCTGTGTTGTGCTGTAATGTTGCGGATTGGTCGTGGGGGATAGCCTGGAAGCAATGTTAGTACATGTTTGTTTTATATGTATATTTGATATTGCGGGACGAGCATCCGACATGTGGACTGCCGTCACTGCGTCACTGCCTGATTGTATTATTCTTTTGGGGCACGACCAGGTCGAGGTCGATGTACCCGTTGTATGTATATTTTACTTTCTGTACTAAGATTACCCCGCGGAGGGGTGCACGGATAGCCGGGTTCTAGAGGGCAACAAGCCCGCATCTCATGGCATTGAGACGGAGGGGGTTTTACTCTAGAATTGGCGGGCTATTAGCCGCACTCGTATGGGGTATAGGTTGACCCAGGAGGGGTGCCCAAGTTACCGGATTCCGTGAAGTGCTGGGTGGTCCATTCACGTTGCTGAAGGGGGCTGCCTCGCTTAAGGTTTTGGCGGGTAACTTGCCGCGCCCGTAGGGGTCTAGGATTTCATTGCACAGGCTATCCACACGACCAGGGGAACGTCGGGTTTCAGTAGCGGCTCTATGAAACCTGGGGATCCCAGATATCTGTATTGTTCTGTGATGCTGTACATTTCTGTGATGTTGCATTTTATCATGCCTTGAGCGAAAATTATATATTATATATATACTAGTAGATGTTGTATATGTTTTGCATCCGCGCTAGTCCAGTCCCCGCTCTTTCGTTAGTTAAGTAACCTAACGGGTGATGATGGGACCCAGTGGTGAATGCGGATGGCATATACGTACATCATTATTTTCGTTCTTTTGTGGTGTGATCAATTGATGGGACTGCGTTGATTCGGATCAATGCAAGATAAACAAACCTATTCTGATGTTGTTGGAACACTTTTTCAAAAAGCTGTTATTGCAAGGGCGTTCTCTTTTGTTTTGCATCGTGGTATTCAGTTAGAATATCCTGCTCCTCAGTCGACGAGGCAAGGGCCGAGATCCCTTCACCGGGAGTGACCCCTTGGACAAAAGTTTGCGTCAGGGCAATAACTTCACTATAGCCGATTACTTTTGCTTTGTATCGTGGTATTCAGTTGGAATATCCTGCACCTCATTATACGGGGAAAGAGCCGAGATCCCTTCACCGGGAGTGACCTCTTTAGCAAAGGTTTTCGTTACTATATTTTTAAAAAGCTATCCGGTTCCTTCAACGATATCAAGTTCATTACGTTAAAGGTTTTCGCCAGAAACCATTTGTAGCCCTCCGTCGTTTTAGACGGGTAGCACGTAGTATTCATGCCATGTTTGTTGGCCTTCGTCAAGGCATAGTGTATGGTAGCTGCTTGTTGCCTTTCTGCTGCATAGATAGATGCGTTGGTTTGGGACAGTCGTATAGCCTTGTTGACCTTCGTCAAGGGCTTGTACGGGTGGGTTCAAATTAATCTGGATAATGACGGGTAGAACTTGACATGTGACTTATGATTTGTTGACCTTCGTCAAGGTCATAAGAGCATGGGGCAAAAATCCACATCGGGAGTTTCAAAAGAACTGAAACTTGCCAGATATGCGCATACCTTCTGGAGTGTGATAGCGTGAGCGGATTCCGTCACGTTATCATGCGATGATAGTTGGATCCCGATTCCCACTGATGAGTTGGTTTACTCCTTGGGTGATCCCGGCTAATTCTTCTTTCGGGTTTGGGGAAGAATTTGACGTTACAGTTGGAGGTTTCCTGATTAGATAAAGTGATAACCATTCTGATCTAGGTTAGAGTGCACGCTGAGTGTTTCTTTTCTCTCTCTCTTTGGCAGCGACCATTGACCCGACCCTAGACTATGACTCAGTGACCAAGTTGACCGAACCTTCTTAACACTGGCTTTTGGATTGTCAGAGTTGCAGACCTCATTGCCACTCCTACTTTTACCCTTTTCTCCAGGACACCCCGTATCACTACGAACGTCCACTTCCATTGGACAAAACCATCGTATGGTTATATACGAACTCGAAGGAATTCGAGGATGGTTTCTGGTTCTGGAGAAAACGAATAGGACTATTCAGTTGTCTTTTCCTTTTACCTTCTCTCTCAGATTGCGAGTACTCCTTGGTTTAGGAGATAGTATACCTATTACGCAAATTGGATAGTCTTCTTCCAAACCATAGGCAGGTGCCGACTGGTAGGGAATGAAGAAAACCAATTAGCCTAAACGGTGTACAGAAGGTATTAAGTAAAGACAAAGAAAGGGACTAGTAAGAGGGCAATGTAAATTGCGACTGCTATTCACGACCAAACCAAGTATTTCTTCGCCAATCCTAAATCACCTTTGTATTTCTCCAGGACACTCCGTATCACTACGAAGATCCCAAGTTTATTGGATAATCCATCGTATGGTTATATACGAACTCGAAAGGAACTTGTTCCAGTTCGGGGATGGATCCAGGTTCAGGAGAAATAGGAATAAAGTTCATTCATGTGTCTTTTATCTTCACCTTCTCTCGCGTCGCGAGTGCTCCTAGGACTAGGACAGTACACCTATTATGCTTATTGGATAGTCTTCTTCCAAACCATAGGCTGGTGCCGAACGGTAGGGAATGAAGAAAAGCATTTGGCCTAAAGGGGTGTACAGAAGGTAATGACTAAAGACATATAAAGGGATTTGGAGAGATGGCAAAGAATTATACGGTTATAGTTGTGAATCTGGATAATGGAAGAGGCATTACTAGGAATACCAGGATACCCCATCGAAACATTTCAATGTTTCAGTTTCACTGTGTACTGTTAAAAGAAAACTGATTTCCCAATTACACACTTGCTCCAGGGTATGTATTTACCAGGTTGGATTCTCACATCTGTATGGTTTTACAGATGATGAGTGGGAGTAAGTTATTGGGAATTAGGTGATTATCCTCATTATATCGGGATTCGTTGTAATTGGTGATATTTGAGGAAGTCACCTGGGTTGTTTGCCGGTCGGCAAATATTTGGTTTTGAATATCCGTTGCTATGCACCAATTTCAAATTGATATATCTGTACGTCTATATTTATAGAGTGAGACATACCTTTTTGAAATTATGTCTATGACATTTATCTATACCAGTGGATGGTTACGTAAGGAGTATTGAACATCGGTGTAATTCTTCTTAACCATAAGCACAGTATTCAACCTACGACTCACAGTGAATGAGTCATTTGACTCAAGGGACTTATACAGAGTATTGTGTATTGTCCAGTGTCCATTAGGACAGAGGGGTTGGTCCTCGTACTATATTCTGTTTACTTGTGACTTCTCTAGTTCTTAGACACGTGTTTCGTAGAAACGCAGGGTCGAAGTTTTGAGAAGTTATAAGTATAAGAATAAAGTAGAGAACCAGGTATTGCAAGTATCGGGATTCTTCAAGGTGATCGAAAATGTAGATACTTGTATATGGTATTCAGTTGATAGTAATGATTAAGAGAACTTGCTTCTCTTTCAGGTTACTCATAATTGGAAGTACTCCTAAGTTGAGTAACGCTGATCGGCCTTCTTCCATCTGGTTGACATGCACTGGAGACAGCTGCATGATTTGAATCTGGTTCAATTAAATCAGTGCCTCTGTTTCTATATTGGATATAGAACAGTTCATATCTTAACGATGTTAAGATACGGGGAGTTGTCTGGCTTATGCTTAAAACCAGACACTGGACAACTCAAGGCACGTTTCTGTAATGGCTGTTTGTGGGTTGACCCGGGCTATGACAAGGGTTGACTTTCTACCATCTGGAAGATCAATAGCGATATTGTTCTTGACTCGCCACAGTTTTAATTAAAAATGGATTTTTCAGAAAACAGTAGTGGGAGTATGGTAGAACTGGAAGTGATTCCAGAACCACAAACGATTACTGAAGATTTGATAAGAACCTAAAGATTCAATCTGGTTTGACATTCCATTAGCCACTCCGCAGATAAAGTGGGTAACCTCAGGCACCCGAGAGGTACTTCGGTATGCTCAGGGACGGTGGCATGGAGGTTCTTGTTTACCCAGACTTGCCATTATTGTTGTTCCAGACTGTGAGATCCGGCAGGAGGATGAGTATAGCGTCGTTCTAAACTAGTTTTAGAAGTGTACGCTTATTTGACTCTGCCAGAGAGTTGTCGTAGTCAGTGGGAGCAGCGGAAGCATTGGTGGACATAAGGCTTATGTCTATTTATAGACTAAAGCAGATATAGCGGAGATAGATCATCTATTTCTGATGTGACAGTCATAGGTTTGACTTCATCAGAATAGGGGATGGATCTGTTAAGAAGGTAGCAGGGTGTGATGTCCTGGTATTTGATGACATACACAGAGTAGGAAGTAATATTCCTATACTACGATCGGTTATACTTTGGTCGTCACACAGTGGTTTCTCCACATAGGACTTGGATATTATATCAGACATTCTGGTTACTAGATCTATGGTTTTAGATCTAGATTTGGGTGGTTTCCCAATCAGGGTACTTAGACAGCATTCTAAGAGTATTTAGAATGGACGACTCCTGGCATGGTGGTGTACATGCAGGTAATGGAGTCACCCTCTCTAAAGGTGTCTTACAGACTAAAGCGGAGAGGGATACGCATGATTGGCAGATCACTTGCTTAGGCAATTGAGTCAATCATGAGATGTCAAGTACCACACCAGATGTTGTTCTTGCAGTAGGTGCAATAAGTTGATATTGATCCAATCCTGGAGAAACAGTCGGAAGCAGTTTTAGATCATAAGCTAATGTTCTAGGGATATGATAACAGCATTCTCCTTCGGGAGACAGTTATCATTCCAGGCTTCCAAGGTGACCTGGATGGCAGATTGGCTGTCAGAGTTATAGTTTTCCCTCTGACAAGGGGAAGTATTTTGGACAGATGGTTCAGCTGGATACTGAGGGAAGGCATGGCGCAGGATACTGATTAAGTTCAGTTGACGATACAGTCTAAGAAGTTTGGATTTGGAGTTCATTTATGAGCTAGGTCCCATCAGATATCCAGACATATTCTAAGACAGGTATTGCTCATTTCGAGAGATGGCTTTCTCCGCGAACTTGAGATAGAGAGAGACATAGAAAGAAACACCAGAGCGGATCCACTCACTGAGGCTATTCCTCGAATGCAATAGTTTCGCAAACGAGCTTTGTGAGACTGACTAGTAGAGGAGTTGGGTGTTCGGTATCACACGGGCTGTGAGTATGCGACATCGCAATAATTAGCCTTGAGTGCAAGTGGGAGATTATTGGAGATAGTGCCCTCAGAGTCAATTATTGGATCACAGGCACGTGATTGCAATGATTGAGGGAGGACCTATCCCGGTAGGACAGTCTTGCTCAAGATGATAGTATGCTATCTGGTTTATCTTTATCATCGTGTACTGCTTTAGGTGACCTTATGAGTCGCTATTGCACGTTGATAGAGCCCCTAGGATCCTTGCTTGACTACCAGCAGTATGAGGGCGATCATATAAGTGAGAGCTGGAGTCTATAAGCACATCCTTAAAAGGTCCCTAGTCGTGGGAGTTTCAAGACAGGGCATCGATTCTCCAGAGTAGACTAGTGTATACAGTCGAGACCCCGACGAGGGGCGGTGGCCGGTCTCACAAGCCACTGGTGTCAGTTGGTTCACCTAAGATGTATACAGGTGCTCATTGGGTTATGAGTACACCGAACAGGACTCGCCGGGAACCTGCTAGTTGGGATTATACCTGATGTCAGATAGCAGTTCCCTGGTGACATATGTACAGGTTAGTTCATCGACCTGAGATCGTCATTTATCTCGTGTGAGTTCCCACTGTGCTTTGATTACTACCCTACCACGGCTCAAAGGAGTCGTGCAAACAGGTTTTAGTTGGGTACAGTCCCGAGCCACATGGAGGCAGTGAGCGGATCTGCAGGGGTTCGTCTCTCCCTGTATTGGGGGTGAGGTCGCGCTGTGTCTAGGAGAGCCAGAACATGAAAAGTCCTTTTCCAAGGCAGGAGATTTGCTGGTAGGTATTCCAGTAGTATCTCAGGGTGTTCTAGGCTACACTCCGACATGACTTGTACCGCTTTTGGGGGTCTGACTTTTACCAACCCCCTAGGCCCTCCTTGCGATGCTCATAGACGAACGGACCGGCTTGTATGGATATTGTCACTGACAGGCTCAGTAGGGTGTCAGGATGAGTTCGCTCATCGACGTCCCTTTTGGTCAGTAGCTGGTGGCCCGTCACATATGGCTTATACCTCTGACGTGCTAGTGGTTAAATCCACAGCCATAGTATTGACGAGTCTTTAGAGTCCACCACACTCAGTTACTCAGGTTTTGGGCGAAACTCTGTAGAGGCCGTATGGAGATATGGCAGGGTTTGATCAGATACGTGCGGTGTTGCACTGATCGTGATCGGACGGATTTTACTAGCCGGCTTTGGCTTAAGCCGGATCCTAGTATTAGATAGTGTAGATTTTGTCTCTTTGCATTTGTGTTCAGTGGGAATGCAAATGCGGGCATGTATATGCAGTAGTGGGGTTTTCCTGTAATTTATTACGGGATCAGTTTTCTGAAGTTGCCAGTTTGCATTCCGTTCCGGCCGGTTTTCCTTTGTTCCTTCACGGCCGGACTTTTCAGTTGGAGGGTGTTATTTGTGGTTTGCAAATAACATTTTGTGGAGGGGTTTTCTTGCATATGATGGCTTCATGATTTGACTAGTATCATGGGATCCTTTTTCTTTCTTATCTTTTGAATTATGAAAAAAGAATGGATTAGATTGTGATGGTGTGTGATTGGATTTGATTTGGCTTAGGGTTACCATTGTTTCTCTCCTACACTCACCTCCCTTGTTGCTTTTCTCTCCACCATTTTTCATATGAGGGGCCGGCCACTATTGGAGAGAGTGAGAGGATTCCTTTTGTTGTTGGAGAAATTTTCATATCACATTATGCTTTGCTAAGAAATCTATAAGCCATTTCAAAAAGCCTTTTCTCTTCTTCCTTCCTCCAAAGGAAACTTCATAACCTCAATGAGACAAAGATTCTACACTTGTCTACAGCAAATCTTGGACGCGTCGGCTAGCCAACTTCACGCCCGAGTTGCCTCGGTCCAGAGGTGGGAGCCCGTAAAAGACTTCGGCGATGTGGTGCCCGTTTCGACGAGGAGGTGACGGACGGAGTTTTCGCGGGAGATCGGAGTGGAGACGAAGACCGAAGGACACGGATCGCTTGGTATACTTCTCTACCCATCTTTTAGTTTGCTAGATGCTAGGTTAATGGCCCGATCCAGGATAAAAGTATGCGGTGGTGCCGGTTTGCTAGTTTGCAAAGTTTTTGTTTCCGCGTTTCCGGCGTCGGTTCGACGGCCGGGGCGCCGCCGCGGACTTACAGCGGAAACGTGTGCAAGATGTTTTATGTGATAAAACAGGCATCTCGGAGTTGGAACATCTGTTTTGATGTGGTAGTCATAGAGTTTGACTTCATCAAAATGGTAGATGAACCTTGTGTTAGTTATATGTATGCCCTAGAGGCCATTACTGTACATTGGATGTATATTGTAGTGGATGCTGGGACATATATAGGGAGGACTTTCTTGCTCGACATGATAGTATGCTATCTGGTTACCCTTTACCTTAACGTGTACACCGATTGTCTCTCTGTTACATGTTGGTAAAGCCCTTAGGATGTGTACTTGACTACCTGGACTATGATGCGGATCATACTAGTGGGGACATGGTAGTCCATAAGTACATCCTTCAAAGTCCCTAGTCGTGGGTGTATCGAGACAGGGCATCGATATACCAGAGTAGACTAGCGTATACCTTCTCGACCCATACAGATGGGCGATGGATGATCCCATATCCATTGGTGTTTGATATCGGAGATGATATACGGGTGCTCAGTAGAGACTGGGTACACTAGACGGACTCGCCGAGAACTCCCAGATGGTATTATACCTTACGTCAGATGGCAGTTCTCTGGTGACATTGGTACAGAGTAGTCTGTTGACCCGAGATCGTCATAGAGTCTTGTGTGGTTCCCACTGTGCTTTGATTTCCATCTTACCACGTCCAAGAGGGCGTGCAAAACGGTGGTTTTTGGGTACAGTCCCGAGTCACATGGAGGCAATGAGCGATAGGAGGGGATTCGTCTTTCCCGGTATAGGGAGTTGATGTTGCGCTGTGTTCGATTGGCTATAACAGGAAACCCCTGGTCTGGGTTGCTGAGATATACTGGTAAGTGTTACCATTAGTTTCTCGAATTGTTATAGACCTCATATCGACACGACTTTTCGAGCTATTGGGGTCTGACGTTTACCACCCTTAGGAAAGATATGCGACATATCAGACGAACAGACCGGACTGTACGGTAGTGTTACTGGTTGGATTCACTGGAGTGTGAGCGGGCTTGCTCGTCGATCTTCTGATCGCTCAATACCCAGGTGGCCGTTACGTTTAGCAGACCGCTTGCGGCTTGTGGGTGTTTGATATGATCATCATCTGCTGCCGGCGTATTGACGAGTCTTTAGAGTCCTACACAGAGGTTTCCTGGCTCAAGCAAAACGAAATAGGAGTGCATATGAGATATGTACGGGACCGAGAATGATACCAGTATGTGATACTGTATTCGATTCTCGCGATATGTGACATTGATCGGTTATATGCGATATAGCCGGCATATCGGATCAAGTGTTGATTCGATAAGTTGTTACTGTTGATATTAGTCGGTTATATGCGATATGACCGGATCATTAAATCAAGTGTTGATTTAATGATTTAATGCATAATTATATATTTGATATATTACTTTGCATTAACTAGTATCGGTTTACTTAAGATGGATTTTCTCACTCGGATGTACACATTGTATATGTGATATACTTTTGTACACTAGTTTGTATCATGTTTGATGATACTTGCTCACTTGGGTTTGTGTAAAGATTAATCCATGGTTATATGAATGGTTAGGGTTTTGATTATTTACTTAGTTATTTATTTATATATTCAGTTTGGAAATTTTTTAAGGATGGTGGCTTATTTTGTTTTATGTTGAAGCTTCTTGAAGCTTTGATCAAGTCAACCATTCATATCTCATCCTTAACCCTAACCATTCCAACTAACCTTTGTTTAATCTCTACACTTGACCATGGTTTACATTATGATAAGTTTTCTTTTTCTTTTCATTTTTAAAAAGAACTTATCATAACACCTTCTTCTTCTTCTTCATCTTCTTCCATGAAGAAAGTTTCACTTCATCAATGGTGGATTGATGAATAGAGTGAGAAATCCAATTCTAAAGTCTACCCACTTCCTATTTCTTCATCCTCTACCTCTTGCCAAGTAGTAGAGTGTGTTTTCTTCACAAGTTTCTTGACTTGGTGAGGTTAGAGCTTGATTTAGCGATGCCTCGACGTAGATCATCTTCGGCATGGACATCGACGACCTAGCTCGCCATTTCTCCGACGAAGCCGACGCTAGAGCCCGGGAATTCATTTGGACAGCGAGGGGACTTCGTTGCGGAGCTATGGAGGTGGAGCACCGGATCTACAAAGGTTGTATTTCCGTTTAAACTTTAGTTAAGTTGTTAACTAGTTTCTTTTTCGCCTAAACATCTAGCCGACGATCCGTTCTAGGGTTTCTCGGCACCGTTAAAGTTTGAAATTGGCATGGTTGATGCCTTATGAGACCTCATTAGGGTGCCTAGGAACCCTACAGTGGTATCAGTGCCTAGCTAGAGCCTTAGGCGAAGTCTAGACGGAATTTGAAGTCCGATCGAACCGAAACCCCGATTCCAAACTTGCTCTCTGTACTTTTTTGTAAAATGTGGTTTTTTCAAAATTAAAAATATGCAGAAAAATCAGCAGGTTATTTTAAGAGTTACTGTGAAGTTCGAGTGTCTAACTCCAACTTGCCGCGGTTCCGCGGCCGTACGGCCTCATTGTTCAGTGTATTTTACACAGTAACTCCTAATTGATAGTGCTGGTTTTCCTGGGAATTTTTAAACTTTACTCAAGAGTTGAGTTTTCTGGGGTTGTATTGGGAGTTCGATGATTCGATCGGAGTATCAGATTTTGTCTATGTGGCTTTCCGGATAAATTTTAGAATATGTTAAAAAGTTCGACCGGATATAAATACCCAATTTTTCCCCTGTCGGGAAATTTTCAAGTGTTGGATTTTTCCGTAGTTTAACGACGTTCTAAGTAGTGCAAGTAACGCGATGGACCCTCTAGAAGAAAACAAACTTTAACTCGATTATGTGACCGTCTTGAACTGCCCTTTGAACCTTCGGGTTTGGGGCAGTACGGCGTGCCACATGTGAGGCATTGGCTTGACCCTTCTACGGCTGGACCGTTGCTACTGAGGCACGAACTGAATGCTGTTAGACTTATTTCATGTGTTGAGCTGTATCGGGAAAACTTGGGTGTTCGATTGTTCGATCGAAAAGTTTAGCATTTTCTATTTATTTGGAATGTGATACAATACTTGGAATTCACAATAAGTTATGAGATAAGTAAATGAATGTTATAAACTAAGTTTAGCATTTTCTATTTATCTGGAATGTTATAAACATATAAGAATTAAAAATGCTCAGAAAAACAAGCTGGAAAAACTAAGAATTACTGTGAAGTACGGTCCACTAAGTCCCTGAAATGACCGTGGACCGCGGCCAAAAGTTGGACTTAGTCCCTGGAATTTCATATATTTATTCTTAGGTCCTTTCTTGGCAATTTTTTCTGGGAATTTTTTAATTCCACTCAAGTGTTGAGTTTTCTAGGGTTGTATTAGGGACTCATTGATTCGATCGGATAATTTAACTTTGTTTAGTTTGTTCCAGATATTTTTAAAAACTGTTAAAAAGTTCGAACGGATATCAATAACTCACTTTTTCTCCTGTCGGAATTTTTTTCAAAAGTTGGATTTTTTCTTAAGTTTAAGAACATTCTATGTCGTGCAAGTAACGCGGTGGACCCTCTAGAAGACAACAAACCTTAACTCTATTATGTGACCGTCTTGAACTGCCTTTTGAACCTTTGGGTTTGGGGCAGTACGGCGTGCCACATGTGAGGCGTTGGCTTGACCCTTCTACGGCTGGACCATTGGTACTGTGGCATGTGATGGATGTTCTTAAACTGATTTCAAGTGTTAAGATATATTGGGGAAATCTTGGGTGTTTGATTATTCGATCGGA
The DNA here is from genome assembly GCA_030015575.1 of Agapanthus africanus. NCBI lineage: Eukaryota > Viridiplantae > Streptophyta > Magnoliopsida > Asparagales > Amaryllidaceae > Agapanthus > Agapanthus africanus. The sequence continues at coordinate 479,445,536 of CM057343.1, forward strand.
AAGTTTAACATTGTCTATTTATCTGGATTGTGATACAATATTTGGAATCCACAAGAAGTTATGAGATAACTAATTTGAATGTTATAAACATAGCAGTTTAGTCTCAATTGATCGGTTGCCACGGGATTTTGATGTGATCAAAAGTCCGTCACAATCACGTAGCGTACGCGGATACTCGCCGGATAAACTTAATAGACAGCCATGCCCCATAACCCCGACCAAGTGACTGTAGGAGAACCCCGTCGCCGAAAGCATCCGTTCGGGTGCTCGCGGCAGCGGTGTTCCGCCTTAGTGCACTTCGTCGATGGCATCCGGGGGTGCGGCCATCTACTAAAGTTTGCGACGAGCATGCGATCAGAATGTCGGGAATCTTGTTGAATTGCCCGACTTAATATTGAAAAGAGTTTTCGATAATGAGACTAAAATGCGGGGTTTATAATTGTTAGGCATGTGATGTCTAAGGAATTCATTTGGTTAGGCATGCGATGTCTAAAGAGGTTGCGGATTCCAACTGTTGTAGTTTTACACTTTCTTTTCTGCGACCGTAAATGTAATATGTGATATCGCCGGTTTCGTTGCTATATGTCAACGACAATTGGGATGCGCATATTTACTTACGTTGATGACATGTGATGTTATGTGTTGCTGGATATGTTGTATTGGATCGTCGCGTTTTGAATAGCCGGGGGTTTTATGTGAGATGAGAGTTTTTCATTTTCATTCATGTAAAATTAAATGTATGTAATATTCTTTTATTGGGGCACTTCCGGGATGAGGTTGATGTCACCACTTGTATATTATTTACTTTTCCGCATTAGGTAGACCAAAGGCGGGGAGCACAAGTAACCGGGTTCTATGGTCCAGTGGGAGACCATCTCGAGGAGTCGAGACCGGGTCTCCTAACCCTAGAATTGGCAGTGTTACTTGCCGCTCTCGTAGGGGTCTAGGGATGTGGGTTTGGCTATTCATCGCGACCGTGGAATCCATGTTTTATACAGGCTCGTATTGAAAACACGGACATCCTAGTATATCCAATATTTCATATATGTTTCTTCTGCTGCGATATCTGTGATGTGATCATTTGATATGTTGTGATAGATACTGTATATAGTATATATGATATATTATATAGACGTTACTTATGTTTTACACCCGCGCTAGCCCTGCCCCGCTCTGCCGTTAGTTACCTCACCTAACGGTGCACGAGGGGACATCGAGGCGAATGCGGATGGCATAAGTGTACGTCGTATGTATCTGTGATGTTTAGGTGACTTAATTGATGGGACTTCATTAATATGATTAATGAAAGAAAAGAAACCTAAAAGATGTTGTGGAATCGAATTTTCAAAAACAGGTAGCTACGGTTCTTGCTTTGCATCGCGGTGTTCCTTGTAGAACATCCTGCACCTTATTCGATAAGGAAGGGGCCGAGATCCCTTCACCAGGAGTGACCCCTTTAGCAATAACTGGCAGATGCTACACCCCTCGGTTTGTCTTTTGATTGCTTTTGGAGTTTTTACTTTGCATAGTGATATATATGATATATCCTGCACCTTATTCGATGAGAAAAGGACCGACGATCCCTTCACCGGGAGTGACCCCTTTAGCAAAACTAGAAAAGCCTCAAAAACACTCCATTTTAAAATCATTTGATTCTACAACGATATCAAGTTCATTACGCAATAGGTTTTCAGAAAAACTTGTCGTAGCCCTCCATCATTTCAGATAAGTCCTGCTTAGTATTCGTGCTGCGTTTGTTGACCTTGTCAAGGCGCAGTGTGCGGTAGCTGACCAGTATTTATCTGTTTATGCATATGATGCAGATTATTTTAGGGTAGTCGTACGGCCTTGTTGACCTTGTTAAGGGTCGTGCGGGTGGGTTTAATTCAATCAAGAATTGACGGGTTGAACTTGACTTACGGTCTATGGTTTGTTGACCTTGTCAAGGTCATAGATCGTTTGGGGCAAAATATTATCGGGAATTTCAAGTGTTGAAATTTGCAATGAGATTGCATACCTTCTTTGAGATAGTTGGATCCCGATACCCACTGCGAGTAATTGTTACCCCTGGGAGAGTTTTATACATTATAATTAGCCGATCAAGTAGGTGTCTAGAAAGGTGTTAACGGGGTTACGCCTCTGGGAAAACGAGATTTACTTTAATTAGGTCCGTGCGAAAGCACGGGGAACCTCCCTCAAAGTACCGACACTGGCCTGGCTGAAAGATTGGCGAACTTGTAGCGTGTAATTAATCCCGGCTAGTCTTTCATTTTAGGGTTTGAAGGAAGATTTGATTAAAACAGTGGGAGACATCCTGATTAGATATATTAGATAACCAATCTAATCTTGCAAGAGCATACGCTGAGTGTTTTCTTCTCTCTCTCTCCAGGTAGCGACCATATCACGCCTTAATCAAGATAATAATACGGATGTATTGACCGAACCCGCTTGTTATACTGAGCTGGGGAACGTTGGTCCCGCTCCAACTTATAATTATTATAAGACAGAGTAGGAAATTGGGAAATACCAGATTTCCCGTGCCGCCCAAACGAAGAAAGTGCATGCTGATGCATCTTCTTCGGGTGTGTTCATTACAGAGAACTGTTTCTCAGTATCCTTTACGTCCTGGGTATGAGATACCGGATCAGGATCCCGCATATGTAATCTGTTACATGGGCTATAGATAGGTAGTGAACTTAGAACGGATGATAAGTTTCATGAGACAGAAAACGATGCAAGCGTTGCAGCCAAGTCTGTTGGTCACTATCACCCTGTATTACCAGAATACATTGATTCTGAACAAATGTTATTAGATACCGAACCTGATATGCAAAATCATATCAGTCTCTTTATTAGTAAAGAATGATATAATTTTGTATTGATGGATAATGTTTTGAACATTTCCTATATCAAGAGTTGATCAGTTCAGGCACGTTATCTAAAAGCATTGACGTTCTAAATCAAACCACAGTTCTTAGTATACAGAACACACACAAGAGGAAGAGTTCAGAAGTGAACGAATCCTTCTTGAGGCATTGTAGACTAGGTCATATCAATGCGACCCGACTAGCTGAATTTACATCTAGATGCATATTTAAATTAGTTTGAATTTACATCTTGTGAAACTTGCCGGTCATGTCACAAAGATAAGATGACCATAGCTCTATTTATTGGAAACAGAGAAAGAGTTAGTGAACTCTTGGGATTGATACATGTTGATGTATGAAGGTCCCCTGTCTACACATGCCAAGACCGGTTATTTGTACTTCATTACATTCTCTGATGATCTCTCAAGATTCAAACATATGTTCCTGTTGAAACACAAGTCCGAACCTTTTGAGATATTCACAGAATGTAAGTTAGAAGTAGAGAACCAAAACATGTATAAGTATTATGTCCTTTGATGTGATCAAGGAGGAGAATACTTGAGCACGGAAATTCTGGACTATTCTAAAGGAGAATAAGATTCTCTCTCAGCATTACTCCTCCGAATACACCATAGCACGATGGTATATCGGGACGGAGCAATAGCACCCTATGTGATATGGTGTGCTCTATGATGAGTACTACTGAGTTTCCTATTTCCTTTTGGAAGTTATGCACTTGAGAAGCTGCATACCTATTGAATAGGGTTTAAATCAAATCAGTTGCCTGCCACTTCATATGTGATATGGAAAGGAAAGAGCCCATATCTTAAGTTGGTTAAGATTTGGGGTTGTCCGGACTATGTCTAAATCAAAATCCGGACATGCTCGAGGCAAGGTCTGTTATGTAGAACTGGAAATGTTCCAGCTATACAAACTGCAGCAGATGATTTGGTAGAACCGAAGGATTCAATAGTAACCTACGAACCTCAGCCTCTCCGCCGATCTAGTAGGGTTCCTCACCCACCTGAGAGATACTTCGGTTTCTCTATGACAGTGGGAGCGAGGATTACATCATGAGATGATGACCCAACTAGTTTCGGGCTGGCCATCAGGAGTGCGACTCTGTAAGAATGGCTGGATACTTATCGATCTGAGATGGAATCATTATACACCAACAAAGTATGGACTTTGGTTGCTTTATCTGAAGGGTTAAATCCCCATCAGCAGCAAGTATATCTTAAGAAGATTACTTGGTGTACATGGAAAAGTTGAGACTTTCAAAGCTAGACTTGTTAAAGCTTTGCATCATTAACCAGGTATGGATTATGATGAAACCTTTTCTAAGTAGCTATGCTTAAGTCCATCCAAATCCTACTTGCCACGGATACATACCATGACTACGATATCTGGTGGTTGGCTGTCATGACTGCTTTTCTAAATGATTATTTAGAAGAGAGCGTTTATTAGTACACAGCCAGAGGGTTTCGTAGACAATGGGAGCAGCGGATGTTGGAGATAGTGCCCTCAGAGTCAATTTTTGGATCACAGGCACGTGATTGCAATGATTGGGGGAGGACCTATCCCGGTAGGACAGTCTTGCTCAAGATGTTAGTATGCTATCTGGTTTATCTTTATCATCGTGTACTTCTTTAGGTGACCTTATGAGTCGCTATTGCACGTTGATAGAGCCCCTAGGATCCTTGCTTGACTACCAGCAGTATGAGGGCGATCATATAAGTGAGAGCTGGAGTCTATAAGCACATCCTTAAAAGGTCCCTAGTCGTGGGAGTTTCGAGACAGGGCATCGATTCTCCAGAGTAGACTAGTGTATACAGTCGAGACCCCGACGAGGGGCGGTGACCGGTCTCACAAGCCACTGGTGTCAGTTGGTTCACCTAAGATGTATACAGGTACTCATTGGGTTATGAGTACACCGGACAGGACTCGCCGGGAACCTGCTAGTTGGGATTATACCTGATGTCAGATAGCAGTTCCCTGGTAACATGTGTACAGGTTAGTTCATCGACCTGAGATCGTCATTTATCTCGTGTGAGTTCCCACTGTGCTTTGATTACGACCCTACCACGGCTCAAAGGAGTCGTGCAAACAGGTTTAGTTGGGTACAGTCCCGAGCCATATGGAGGCAGTGAGCGGATCTGCAGGGGTTCGTCTCTCCCGGTATTGGGGGTGAGGTCGCGCTGTGTCTAGGAGAGCCAGAACATGAAAAGTCCTTGGCCAAGGCATGAGATTTGCTGGTAGGTATTCCAGTAGTATCTCAGGGTGTTCTGGGCTACACTCCGACATGACTTGTACCGCTTTTGGGGGTCTGACTTTTACCAACCCCCTAGGCCCTCCATGCGATGCTCATAGACGAACGGACCGGACTGTACGGATATTGTCACTGACAGGCTCAGTAGGGTGTCAGGATGAGTTCGCTCATCGACATCCCTTTTGGTCAGTAGCTGGTGGCCCGTCACGTATGGCTTATACCTCTGACGTGCTAGTGGTTAAATCCACAGCCATAGTATTGACGAGTCTTTAGAGTCCACCACACTCAGTTACTCAGGTTTCGGGCGAAACGCTGTAGAGGCCGTATGGAGATATGGCAGGGTTTGATCAGATACGTGCGATGTTGCACGGATCGTGATCGGACGGATTTTACTAGCCGGCTTTGGCTTAAGCCGGATCCTAGTATTAGATAGTGTAGATTTTGTCTCTTTGCATTTGTGTTCAGTGGGAATACAAATGCGGGCATGTATATGCAGTAGTGGGGTTTTCCTGTAATTTATTACGAGATCAGTTTTCTGAAGTTGCCAGTTTGCATTCCGTTCCGGCCGGTTTTCCTTTGTTCCTTCACGGCCGGACTTTTCAGTTGGAGGGTGTTATTTGTGGTTTGCAAATAACATTTTGTGGAGGGGTTTTCTTGCATATGATGGCTTCATGATTTGACTAGTATCATGAGATCCTTTTTCTTTCTTATCTTTTGAATTATGAGAAAAGAATGGATTAGATTGTGATGGTGTGTGATTGGATTTGATTTGGCTTAGGGTTACCATTGTTTCTCTCCTACACTCACCTCCCTTGTTGCTTTTCTCTCCACCATTTTTCATATGAGGGGCCGGCCACTATTGGAGAGAGTGAGATGGTTCCTTTTGTTGTTGGAGAAATTTTCATATCACATTATGCTTTGCTAAGAAATCTATAAGCCATTTCAAAAAGCCTTTTCTCTTCTTCCTTCCTCCAAAGGCAACTTCATAACCTCAATGAGACATAGATTCTACACTTGTCTACAGCAAATCTTGGACGCGTCGGCTAGCCAACTTCGCGCCCGAGTTGCCTCGGTCCAGAGGTGGGAGCCCGTAAAAGACTTCGGCGATGTGGTGCCCGTTTCGACGAGGAGGTGACGGACGGAGTTTTCGCGGGTGATCGGAGTGGAGACGAAGACCGAAGGACACGGATCGCTTGGTATACTTCTCTACCCATCTTTTAGTTTGCTAGATGCTAGGTTAATCGCCCGATCCGGGATAAAAGTACGCGGTGGTGCCGGTTTGCTAGTTTGCAAAGTTTTTGTTTCCGCGTTTCCGGCGTCGGTTCGACGGCCGGGGCGCCGCCGCGGACTTACATTGGTACCAGAGCCAGGCTATTAACTTAGCCTAGCATGGTCTAGTGTGTTTACATCCTCGATCGAACAAAAATCCCGAAAACCCGATTTCAAGTGTATCAGTTTCTGTCGAATTGTTTTTGGCTCCAAAAATTTTTCAAGTTGTTTCAGAATACTGTAATTCTAAGCAATCTGTGAAAAATTGGTCAAGTGATCTCACCATACCACCGCAGAACCGCGGCCAAACCCATGCTTGGGCCGCGGTTCCGCCGCGCTTTTGACTGATCACTTGACCAAATTTTTGCAGATAGCTCCTGAGTTGAAAATGGGGGTTTTGGGATATTCTGTTTGGGCCCAGATTTTCTGTAAGTGCTACAGTACTGCTTGGGGCCCACTTCGGTAAATTTGTTCGATTGGATATTTTAAACATGCTAGTTCACAGTATTTACATTATATCTGCGACCGTGAATGTCACTTGATCGGTAAATCCTGTCTAACTGCTATAGCCCTCTTAGACGGATTTGCGAACGTGATATTCACGTTGATGTTCTGTGTTGTGCTGTAATGTTGCGGATTGGTCGTGGGGGATAGCCTGGAAGCAATGTTAGTACATGTTTGTTTTATATGTATATTTGATATTGCGGGACGAGCATCCGACATGTGGACTGCCGTCACTGCGTCACTGCCTGATTGTATTATTCTTTTGGGGCACGACCAGGTCGAGGTCGATGTACCCGTTGTATGTATATTTTACTTTCTGTACTAAGATTACCCCGCGGAGGGGTGCACGGATAGCCGGGTTCTAGAGGGCAACAAGCCCGCATCTCATGGCATTGAGACGGAGGGGGCTTTACTCTAGAATTGGCGGGCTATTCGCCGCACTCGTATGGGGTATAGGTTGACCCAGGAGGGGTGCCCAAGTTACCGGATTCCGTGAAGTGCTGGGTGGTCCATTCACGTTGCTGAAGGGGGCTGCCTCGCTTAAGGTTTTGGCGGGTAACTTGCCGCGCCCGTAGGGGTCTAGGATTTCATTGCACAGGCTATCCACACGACCAGGGGAACGTCGGGTTTCAGTAGCGGCTCTATGAAACCTGGGGATCCCAGATATCTGTATTGTTCTGTGATGCTGTACATTTCTGTGATGTTGCAGTTTATCACGCCTTGAGCGAAAATTATATATTATATATATACTAGTAGATGTTGTATATGTTTTGCATCCGCGCTAGTCCAGTCCCCGCTCTTTCGTTAGTTAAGTAACCTAACGGGTGATGATGGGACCCAGTGGTGAATGCGGATGGCATATACGTACATCATTATTTTCGTTCTTTTGTGGTGTGATCAATTGATGGGACTGCGTTGATTCGGATCAATGCAAGATAAACAAACCTATTCTGATGTTGTTGGAACACTTTTTCAAAAAGCTGTTATTGCAAGGGCGTTCTCTTTTGTTTTGCATCGTGGTATTCAGTTAGAATATCCTGCTCCTCAGTCGACGAGGCAAGGGCCGAGATCCCTTCACCGGGAGTGACCCCTTGGACAAAAGTTTGCGTCAGGGCAATAACTTCACTATAGCCGATTACTTTTGCTTTGCATCGTGGTATTCAGTTGGAATATCCTGCAACTCATTATACGGGGAAAGAGCCGAGATCCCTTCACCGGGAGTGACCTCTTTAGCAAAGGTTTTCGTTACTATATTTTTAAAAAGCTATCCGGTTCCTTCAACGATATCAAGTTCATTACGTTAAAGGTTTTCGCCAGAAACCATTTGTAGCCCTTCGTTGTTTTAGACGGGTAGCACGTAGTATTCATGCCATGTTTGTTGGCCTTCGTCAAGGCATAGTGTATGGTAGCTGCTTGTTGCCTTTCTGCTGCATAGATAGATGCGTTGGTTTGGGACAGTCGTATAGCCTTGTTGACCTTCGTCAAGGGCTTGTACGGGTGGGTTCAAATTAATCTGGATAATGACGGGTAGAACTTGACATGTGACTTATGATTTGTTGACCTTCGTCAAGGTCATAAGAGCATGGGGCAAAAATCCACATCGGGAGTTTCAAAAGAACTGAAACTTGCCAGATATGCGCATACCTTCTGGAGTGTGATAGCGTGAGCGGATTCCGTCACGTTATCATGCGATGATAGTTGGATCCCGATTCCCACTGATGAGTTGGTTTACTCCTCGGGTGATCCCGGCTAATTCTTCTTTCGGGTTTGGGGAAGAATTTGACGTTACAGTTGGAGGTTTCTTGATTAGATAAAGTGATAACCATTCTGATCTAGGTTAGAGTGCACGCTGAGTGTTTCTTTTCTCTTTCTCTTTGGCAGCGACCATTGACCCGACCCTAGACTATGACTCAGTGACCAAGTTGACCGAACCTTCTTAACACTGGCTTTTGGATTGTCAGAGTTGCAGACCTCATTGCCACACCTACTTTTACCCTTTTCTCCAGGACACCCCGTATCACTACGAACGTCCACTTCCATTGGACAAAACCATCGTATGGTTATATACGAACTCGAAGGAATTCGAGGATGGTTTCTGGTTCTGGAGAAAACGAATAGGACTATTCAGTTGTCTTTTCCTTTTACCTTCTCTCTCAGATTGCGAGTACTCCTTGGTTTAGGAGATAGTATACCTATTACGCAAATTGGATAGTCTTCTTCCAAACCATAGGCAGGTGCCGACCGGTAGGGAATGAAGAAAACCAATTAGCCTAAACGGTGTACAGAAGGTATTAAGTAAAGACAAAGAAAGGGACTAGTAAGTGGGCAATGTAAATTGCGACTGCTATTCACGACCAAACCAAGTATTTCTTCGCCAATCCTAAATCACCTTTGTATTTCTCCAGGACACTCCGTATCACTACGAAGATCCCAAGTTTATTGGATAATCCATCGTATGGTTATATACGAACTCGAAAGGAACTTGTTCCAGTTCGGGGATGGATCCAGGTTCAGGAGAAATAGGAATAAAGTTCATTCAGGTGTCTTTTATCTTCACCTTCTCTCGCGTCGCGAGTGCTCCTAGGACTAGGACAGTACACCCATTATGCTTATTGGATAGTCTTCTTCCAAACCATAGGCTGGTGCCGAACGGTAGGGAAGGAAGAAAACCATTTGACCTAAAGGGGTGTACAGAAGGTAATGACTAAAGACATATAAAGGGATTTGGAGAGATGGCAAAGAATTATACGGTTATAGTTGTGAATCTGGATAATGGAAGAGGCATTACTAGGAATACCAGGATACCCCATCGAAACATTTCAATGTTTCAGTTTCACTGTGTACTGTTAAAAGAAAACTGATTTCCCAATTAGACACTTGCTCCAGGGTATGTATTTACCAGGTTGGATTCTCACATCTGTATGGATTTACAGATGATGAGTGGGAGTAAGTTATTGGGAATTAGGTGATTATCCTCATTATATCGGGATTCGTTGTAATTGGTGATATTTGACGAAGTCACCTGGGTTGTTTGCCGGTCGGCAAATATTTGGTTTTGAATATCCGTTGTTATGCACCAATTTCAAATTGATATATCTGTACGTCTATATTTATAGAGTGAGACATACCTTTTTGAAATTATGTCTATGATATTTACCTATACCAGTGGATGGTTAGGTAAGGAGTATTGAACAGCGGTGTATTTCTTCTTAACCATAAGCACAGTATTCAACCTACGACTCACAGTGAATGAGTCATTTGACTCAAGGGACTTATACAGAGTATTGTGTATTGTCCAGTGTCCATTAGGACAGAGGGGTTGGTCCTCGTACTATATTCTGTTTACTTGTGACTTCTCTAGTTCTTAGACACGTGTTTCGTAGAAACGCAGGGTCGAAGTTTTGAGAAGTTATAGGTATAAGAATAAAGTAGAGAACCAGGTATTGCAAGTATCGGGATTCTTCAAGGTGATCGAAAATGTAGATACTTGTATATGGTATTCAGTTGATAGTAATGATTAAGAGAACTTGCTTCTCTTTCAGGTTACTCATAATTGGAAGTACTCCTAAGTTGAGTAACGCTGATCGGCCTTCTTCCATCTGGTTGACATGCACTGGAGACAGCTGCATGATTTGAATCTGGTTCAATTAAATCAGTGCCTCTGTTTCTATATTGGATATAGAACAGTTCATATCTTAACGATGTTAAGATACGGGGAGTTGTCTGGCTTATGCTTAAAACCAGACACTGGACAACTCAAGGCACGTTTCTGTAATGGCTGTTTGTGGGTTGACCCGGGCTATGACAAGGGTTGACTTTCTACCATCTGGAAGATCAATAGCGATATTGTTCTTAACTCGCCACAGTTTTAATTAAAAATGGATTTTTCAGAAAACAGTAGTGGGAGTATGGTAGAACTGGAAGTGATTCCAGAACCACAAACGATTACTGAAGATTTGATAAGAACCTAAAGATTCAATCTGGTTTGACATTCCATTGGCCACTCCGCAGATAAAGTGGGTAACCTCAGGCACCCGAGAGGTACTTCGGTATGCTCAGGGACGGTGGCAGGGAGGTTCTTGTTTACCCAGACTTGCCATTGCTGTTGTTCCAGACTGTGAGATCCGGCAGGAGAATGAGTATAGCGTCGTTCTAAACTAGTTTTAGAAGTGTACGCCTATATGACTCTGCTAGAGGGTTGTCGTAGTCAGTGGGAGCAGCGGAAGCATTGGTGGACATCAGGCTTATGTCTATTTATAGACTAAAGCAGATATAGCGGAGATAGATCATCTATTTCTGATGTGACAGTCATAGGTTTGACTTCATCAGAATAGGGGATGGATCTGTTAAGAAGGTAGCAGGGTGTGATGTCCTGGTATTTGATGACATACACAGAGTAGGAAGTAATATTCCTATACTACGATCGGTTATACTTTGGTCGTCACACAGTGGTTTCTCCACATAGGACTTGGATATTATATCAGACATTCTGGTTACTAGATCTATGGTTTTAGATCTAGATTTGGGTGGTTTCCCAATCAGGGTACTTAGACAGCATTCTAAGAGTATTTAGAATGGACGACTCCTGGCATGGTGGTGTACATGCAGGTAATGGAGTCACCCTCTCTAAAGGTGTCTTACAGACTAAAGGGGAGAGGGATACGCATGATTGGCAGATCACTTGCTTAGGCAATTGAGTCGATCATGAGATGTCAAGTACCACACCAGATGTTGTTCTTGCAATAGGTGCAATAAGTTGATATTGATCCAATCCTGGAGAAACAGTCGGAAGCAGTTTTAGAACATAAGCTAATGTTCTAGGGATATGATAACAGCATTCTCCTTCGGGAGACAGTTATCATTCCAGGCTTCCAAGGTGACCTGGATGGCAGATTGGCTGTCAGAGTTATAGTTTTCCCTCTGACGAGGGGAAGTATTTTGGACAGATGGTTCAGCTGGATACTGAGGGAAGGCATGCGCAGGATACTGATTAAGTTCAGTTGACGATACAGTCTAAGAAGTTTGGATTTGGAGTTCATTTATGAGCTAGGTCCCATCAGATATCCAGACATATTCTAAGACAGGTATTGCTCATTTCGAGAGATGGCTTTCTCCGCGAACTTGAGATAGAGAGAGACATAGAAAGAAACACCAGAGCGGATCCACTCACTAAGGCTATTCCTCGAACGCAATAGTTTCGCAAACGAGCTTTGTGAGACTGACTAGTAGAGGAGTTGGGTGTTCGGTATCACACGGGCTGTGAGTATGCGACATCGCAATAATTAGCCTTGAGTGCAAGTGGGAGATTGTTGGAGATAGTGCCCTCAGAGTCAATTATTGGATCACAGGCACGTGATTGCAATGATTGAGAGAGGACCTATCCCGGTAGGACAGTCTTGCTCAAGATGATAGTATGCTATCTGGTTTATCTTTATCATCGTGTACTGCTTTAGGTGACCTTATGAGTCGCTATTGCACGTTGATAGAGTCCCTAGGATCCTTGCTTGACTACCAGCAGTATGAGGGCGATCATATAAGTGAGAGCTGGAGTCTATAAGCACATCCTTAAAAGGTCCCTAGTCGTGGGAGTTTCGAGACAGGGCATCGATTCTCCAGAGTAGACTAGTGTATACAGTCGAGACCCCGACGAGGGGCGGTGGCCGGTCTCACAAGCCACTGGTGTCAGTTGGTTCACCTAAGATGTATACAGGTGCTCATTGGGTTATGAGTACACCGAACAGGACTCGCCGGGAACCTGCTAGTTGGGATTATACCTGATGTCAGATAGCAGTTCCCTGGTGACATATGTACAGGTTAGTTCATCGACCTGAGATCGTCATTTATCTCGTGTGAGTTCCCACTGTGCTTTGATTACTACCCTACCACGGCTCAAAGGAGTCGTGCAAACAGGTTTTAGTTGGGTACAGTCCCGAGCCACATGGAGGCAGTGAGCGGATCTGCAGGGGTTCGTCTCTCCCGGTATTGGGGGTGAGGTCGCGCTGTGTCTAGGAGAGCCAGAACATGAAAAGTCCTTTTCCAAGGCAGGAGATTTGCTGGTAGGTATTCCAGTAGTATCTCAGGGTGTTCTAGGCTACACTCCGACATGACTTGTACCGCTTTTGGGGGTCTGACTTTTACCAACCCCTAGGCCCTCCATGCGATGCTCATAGACGAACGGACCGGCTTGTATGGATATTGTCACTGACAGGCTCAGTTGGGTGTCAGGATGAGTTCGCTCATCGACGTCCCTTTTGGTCAGTAGCTGGTGGCCCGTCACATATGGCTTATACCTCTGACGTGCTAGTGGTTAAATCCACAGCCATAGTATTGACGAGTCTTTAGAGTCCACCACACTCAGTTACTCAGGTTTTGGGCGAAACTCTGTAGAGGCCGTATGGAGATATGGCAGGGTTTGATCAGATACGTGCGGTGTTGCACTGATCGTGATCGGACGGATTTTACTAGCCGGCTTTGGCTTAAGCCGGATCCTAGTATTAGATAGTGTAGATTTTGTCTCTTTGCATTTGTGTTCAGTGGGAATGCAAATGCGGGCATGTATATGCAGTAGTGGGGTTTTCCTGTAATTTATTACGAGATCAGTTTTCTGAAGTTGCCAGTTTACATTCCGTTCCGGCCGGTTTTCCTTTGTTCCTTCACGGCCGGACTTTTCAGTTGGAGGGTGTTATTTGCAGTTTGCAAATAACATTTTGTGGAGGGGTTTTCTTGCATATGATGGCTTCATGATTTGACTAGTATCATGGGATCCTTTTTCTTTCTTATCTTTTGAATTATGAGAAAAGAATGGATTAGATTGTGATGGTGTGTGATTGGATTTGATTTGGCTTAGGGTTACCATTGTTTCTCTCCTACACTCACCTCCCTTGTTGCTTTTCTCTCCACCATTTTTCATATGAGGGGCCGGCCACTATTGGAGAGAGTGAGAGGATTCCTTTTGTTGTTGGAGAAATTTTCATATCACATTATGCTTTGCTAAGAAATCTATAAGCCATTTCAAAAAGCCTTTTCTCTTCTTCCTTCCTCCAAAGGAAACTTCATAACCTCAATGAGACAAAGATTCTACACTTGTCTACAGCAAATCTTGGACGCGTCGGCTAGCCAACTTCACGCCCGAGTTGCCTCGGTCCAGAGGTGGGAGCCCGTAAAAGACTTCGGCGATGTGGTGCCCGTTTCGACGAGGAGGTGACGGACGGAGTTTTCGAGGGAGATCGGAGTGGAGACGAAGACCGAAGGACACGGATCGCTTGGTATACTTCTCTACCCATCTTTTAGTTTGCTAGATGCTAGGTTAATCGCCCGATCCAGGATAAAAGTACGCGGTGGTTCCGGTTTGCTAGTTTGCAAAGTTTTTGTTTCCGCGTTTCCGGCGTCGGTTCGACGGCCGGGGCGCCGCCGCGGACTTACAGCGGAAACGTGTGCAAGATGTTTTATGTGATAAAACAGGCATCTCGGAGTAGGAACATCTGTTTTGATGTGGTAGTCATAGAGTTTGACTTCATCAAAATGGTAGATGAACCTTGTGTTAGTTATATGTATGCCCTAGAGACCATTACTGTACATTGGATGTATATTGTAGTGGATGCTGGGACATATATAGGGAGGACTTTCTTGCTCGACATGATAGTATGCTATCTGGTTACCCTTTACCTTAACGTGTACACCGATTGTCTCTCTGTTACTTGTTGGTAAAGCCCTTAGGTTGTGTACTTGACTACCTGGACTATGATGCGGATCATACTAGTGGGGACATGGTAGTCCATAAGTACATCCTTCAAAGTCCCTAGTCGTGGGTGTATCGAGACAGGGCATCGATATACCAGAGTAGACTAGCGTATACCTTCTCGACCCATACAGATGGGCGATAGATGATCCCATATCCATTGGTGTTTGACATCGGAGATGATATACGGGTGCTCAGTAGAGACTGGGTACACTGGACGGACTCGCCGAGAACTCCCAGATGGTATTATACCTTACGTCAGATGGCAGTTCTCTGGTGACACTGGTACAGAGTAGTCTGTTGACCCGAGATCGTCATAGAGTCTTGTGTGGTTCCCACTGTGCTTTGATTTCCATCTTACCACGTCCAAGAGGGCGTGCAAAACGGTGGTTTTTGGGTACAGTCCCGAGTCATATGGAGGCAATGAGCGATAGGAGGGGATTCGTCTCTCCCGGTATAGGGAGTTGATGTTGCGCTGTGTTCGATTGGCTATAACAGGAAATCCCTGGCTAGGGTTGCTGAGATTTACTGGTAAGTGTTACCAGTAGTTTCTCGAATTGTTATAGACCTCATATCGACACGACTTATCGAGCTATTGGGGTCTGACGTTTACCACCCCTAGGCAAGATATGCGACATATCAGACGAACAGACTGGACTGTACGGTAGTGTTACTGGTTGGATTCACTGGAGTGTGAGCGGGCTTGCTCGTCGATCTTCTGATCGCTCAATACCCGGGTGGCCGTTACGTTTAGCAGACCGCTTGCGGCTTGTGGGTGTTTGATATGATCATCATCTGCTGCCGGCGTATTGACGAGTCTTTAGAGTCCTACACAGAGGTTTCCTGGCTCAAGCAAAATGAAATAGGAGTGCATATGAGATATGTACGGGACCGAGAATGATACCAGTATGTGATACTGTATTCGATTCTCGCAATATGTGACATTGATCGGTTATATGCGATATAGCCGGCATATCGGATCAAGTGTTGATTCGATAAGTTGTTACTGTTGATATTAGTCGGTTATATGCGATATGACCGGATCATTAAATCAAGTGTTGATTTAATGATTTAATGCATAATTATATATTTGATATATTACTTTGCATTAACTAGTATCGGTTTACTTAAGATGGATTTTCTCACTCGGATGTACACATTGTATATGTGATATACTTTTGTACACTAGTTTGTATCATGTTTGATGATACTTGCTCACTTGGGTTTGTGTAAAGATTAATCCATGGTTATATGAATGGTTAGGGTTTTGATTATTTACTTAGTTATTTATTTATATATTCATTTTGGAAATTTTTTAAGGATGGTGGCTTATTTTGTTTTATGTTGAAGCTTCTTGAAGCTTTGATCAAGTCAACCATTCTTATCTCATCCTTAACTCTAACCATTCCAACTAACCTTGGTTTAATCTCTACACTTGACCATGGTTTACATTATGATAAGTTTTCTTTTTCTTTTCATTTTTAAAAAGAACTTATCATAACACCTTCTTCTTCTTCTTCATCTTCTTCCATGAAGAAAGCTTCACTTCATCAATGGTGGATTGATGAATAGAGTGAGAAATCCAATTCTAAAGTCTACCCACTTCCTATTTCTTTATCCTCTACCTCTTGCCAAGTAGTAGAGTGTGTTTTCTTCACAAGTTTCTTGACTTGGTGAAGTTGGAGCTTGATTTAGCGATGCCTCGACGTAGATCATCTTCGGCATGGACATCGACGACCTAGCTCGCCATTTCTCCGACGAAGCCGACGCTAGAGCCCGGGAATTCATTTGGACAGCGAGGGGACTTCGTTGCGGAGCTATGGAGGTGGAGCACCGGATCTACAAAGGTTGTATTTCCTTTTAAACTTTAGTTAAGTTGTTAACTAGTTTCTTTTTCGCCTAAACATCTAGCCGACGATCCGTTCTAGGGTTTCTCGGCACCGTTAAAGTTTGAAATTGGCATGGTTGATGCCTTGTGAGACCTCATTAGGGTGCCTAGGAACCCTACAGTGGTATCAGAGCCTAACTAGAGCCTTAGGCGAAGTCTAGACGGAATTTGAAGTCCGATCGAACCGAAACCCCGATTCCAAACTTGCTCTCTGTACTTTTTTGTAAAATGTGGTTTTTTCAAAATTAAAAATATGCAGAAAAATCAGCAGGTTATTTTAAGAGTTACTGTGAAGTTCGAGTGTCTAACTCCATCAACTTGCCGCGGTTCCGCGGCACGAGCATGGCTCGTGCGGCGGTTCCGCGGCCGTACGGCCTCATTGTTCAGTGTATTTTACACAGTAACTCCTAATTGATAGTGCTGGTTTTCCTGGGAATTTTTAAACTTTACTCAAGAGTTGAGTTTTCTGGGGTTGTATTGGGAGTTCGATGATTCGATCGGAGTATCAGATTTTGTTTATGTGGCTTTCCGGATAAATTTTAGAATATGTTAAAAAGTTCGACCGGATATAAATACCCAATTTTTCCCCTGTCGGGAAATTTACAAGTGTTGGATTTTTCCGTAGTTTAACGACGTTCTAAGTAGTGCAAGTAACGCGATGGACCCTCTAGAAGACAACAAACCTTAACTCGATTATGTGACCGTCTTGAACTGCCCTTTGAACCTTCGGGTTTGGGGCAGTACGGCGTGCCACATGTGAGGCGTTGGCTTGACCCTTCTACGGCTGGACCGTTGCTACTGAGGCACGAACTGAATGCTGTTAGACTTATTTCATGTGTTGAGCTGTATCGGGAAAACTTGGGTGTTCGATTGTTCGATCGAAAAGTTTAGCATTTTCTATTTATCTGGAATGTGATACAATACTTGGAATTCACAATAAGTTATGAGATAACTAAATGAATGTTATAAACATAGCAGTTTAGTCTCACTTGATCGGTTGCCACGGAATTTTGACGTGATCAAAAGTCCGTCGCAATCACGTAGCGTACGCGGATACTCGCCGATAAACTTAATAGACAGCCTCACTCCATTGCCCCGACCAAGTGACTGTAGGAGAACCCCGTCGCCGAAAGCATCCGTTCGGGTGCTCGCGGTAGCGGTGTTCCGCCTTGGTGCACTTTGTCGACGGCGTCGGGGGTGCGGCCGTCTACTGAAGTTTGCGACGAGCATTCGATCAGGATGTCGGGAATCTTGTTGAATTGCCCGACTTGATATTGAAAAGTGTTTTCGATTTTGAGACTAAAATGCGGGGTTTATAATTGTTAGGCATGCGATGTCTAAGGAATTCATTCGATTAGGCATGCGATGTCTAAAGAGATTGTGGATTCCAACTGTTGTAGTTTTACACTTTCTTTTATGTGACCGTAAGTGTAATATGTGATATAACCGGTTTCGTTGCTATATGTCAACGACAATTGGGATACGCATGTTTACTTACGTTGATGACATGTGATGTTATGTGTTGCTGGATATGTTATATTGGATCGTCGTGTTTGAATAGCCGGGGGTTTTTATGTGAGATGAGTGTTTTTTATTTTCATTCATGTAAAAACTTGTATGTAATATTCTTTTATTGGGACACTTCCAGGTTGCGGAAGTTGTCACCCGTTGTATATTATTTACTTTTCCGCACTAGGATAGACCCAAGGAGGAGGGCATAAGTAACCGGGTTCGGGAGTCCAGTGGGAGACCAACTCGAGGAGTCGAGTCCGGGTCTCCTAACTCTAGAATTGGTAGGGTTGCTTGCCGCTCTCGTAGGGGTCTAGGGGTGTGGGTTTGGCTATTCATCGCGACCGTGGAATCCGTGTTTTATACTGGCTCGTTGAAAACACGGACGTCCTAGTATATCCAATATTTCATATGATTCTTCTGCTGCGATATCTGTGATGTGTTCTTGTGATGTTCTGTGATAGATACAGTATATATGATATATGATATATTATATAGACGTTACTTATGTTTTACATCCGCGCTAGCCCTGCCCTGCTCTGCCGTTAGTTACCTAACCTAACGGTGCACGAGGGGACATCGAGGCGAATGCGGATGGCATAAGTGTACGTCGTATTTATCTGTGATGTTTAGGTACTTAAATGATGGGACTTCATTAATGAGATTAATGAAATAAAAGAAACCTAAGATGTTGTAGAATCGAATTTCAAAATAAAACGGGTAGCTACAGTTCTTGCTTTGCACAGCGGTATATTTGATATATCCTGCACCTTATTCGATAAGGAAAGGACCGAGATCCCTTCACCGGGAGTGACTCCTTTAGCAATAACTGGCAGATGCTACACATTCGGTTTGTCTTTTGATTGCTTTTAAGAGTTTTTGCTTTGCACAGTGATATATATGATATATCCCGCACCTCATTCGACGAGGAAAGGACCGACGATCCCTTCACCGGGAGTGACTCCTTTAGCAAAACTAGAAAAGCCTCAAAAGCACTCCATTTTTAAAATCATTTGATTCTATAACGATATCGAGTTCATTACGCAATAGGTTTTCAGAAAAACCTGTCGTAGCCCTCCGTCATTTCAGATAAGTCCTATTTAGTATTCGTGCTACGTTTGTTGGCCTGCGTCAAGGCGTAGTGTGCGGTAGCTAACTAGTATTTATCTGCTTATTCATATGATACAGATTGGATTAGGGTAGTCGTACGACTTTGTTGGCCTGCGTCAAGGGTCGTGCGGGTGGGTTTAATTCAATCAGGAAATGACGGGTTGAACTTGACTAGAGGACTATGGTTTGTTGGCCTGCGTCAAGGTCATAGGACGCTAGGGGCAAAATATTATCGGGAATTTCAAGTGTTGAAATTTGCAATGAGATTGCATACCTTCTATGAGATAGTTGGATCCCGATACCCGCGGCGAGTAAGAGTTACTCCTGGGAGAGTTTTACACATTACAATTAGCCGATCAAGTAGGTGTCTAGAAAGGTGTTAACGAGGTTATGCCTCTGGGAAAACGAGGTTTACATTAATTAGGTTCGTGCGAAAGCACGGGGGACCTCCCTCAAAGTACCGACACTGGCCTGGCTGAAAGATTGGCGAACTTGTAGTGTGTAATTAATCCCGGCTAGTCTTTCCTTTTAGGGTTTGAAGGAAGATTTGATAAAAAGCAGTGGGAGCCATCCTGATTAGATAAAATAATAACCAATCTATTCTTGCAAGAGCGCACGCTGAGTGTTTTCTTCTCTCTCTCTCTCCAGGTAGCGACCATATCACGCCTTAATCAAGATAATAATACGGATTATTGACCGAACCCGCTTGTTATACTGAGCTGGGGAACGTTGGTCTCGCTCCACCTTATAATTGTTATAAGACAGAGCTGGAAATTGGGGAATACCAGATTTCCCATGCCGCCCAAACGAAGAGAGTGCATGTTGATGCATCATCTTCGGGTGTGTTCATTTTACAGAACTGTTTCTCAGTATCCTCCGCATCCTTGGTATATGATACCGGATCAGGATCCCAGATATGTAATCTGTTACATAGGGCTACAAAAGGGTAGAAAAACTGAGAACGGGTGATAAGTTTCATGAGGCAGAAAACGGGGCAAGAGTTGCAGCCAAGTCTGTCGGTCACTGTCACCCTGTATTACTTATACATTGATTCTGAACGAATGTTATTAGATACCGAACCTGATATACAAAATCATATCACTCTCTTTATTAGTAAAGAAATGATAAAATTTTGTATTGTTGGATAATGTTTTGAACATTTCCTATATCAAAAGTTGATCGGATCAGGCACGTTATCTAAAAGCATTAATGTTCTAAATCAAACTACAGTTCTTAGTATACAGAACACACACAAGAGGAAGAGTTCAGAAATGAACGGATCCTTCTTGAGGTATTGTAGACTAGGTCATATTAATGCGACCCGACTAGCTAGAGTTACATTTAGATGCATATTTAAATTAGTTTGAATTTACATCTTGTGAAACTCGCCAGTCATGTCACAAAGATAAGATGACCATAGCTCCGTTTACTGGAAACAGAGAAAGAGTTAGTGAACTCTTAGGATGATACATGTTTGATGTATGTAGGTCCCCAGTCTACACATGCCAAGACCGGTTCTTTATACTTCATTACATTCTCTGATAATCTCTCGAGAGTCAGACATATGTTCCTGTTGAAACACAAGTCCGAATCTTTTGAGATATTCACAGAATATAAGAAAGAAGTAGAGAACCAAAATACGGGTATAAATATTATGTCCTATGATGAGATCAGGGAGGAGAATACTTGTGCATAGAATTTCTGGACTATTCTAAAGCAGAATGAGATTCTCTCTCAGAATTACTCCTCCGTATACACCATAGCACGATGGTATATCGGGGCGGAGCAGATACACCCTATTTGATATGGTGTGCTCTATGATGAGTACTACTGAGTCACCTATTTCCTTAAGGGTGTTATGCACTTGATAAGCTGCATACCTATTGAATAAGGTTCCAATCAAATCAGTTGCCTACCACTTCATATGTGATATGGAAAGGGAAGAGCCCATCTCTTAAGATAGTTAAGATTTAGGGTTGTCCGGCCTATGTCTAAAAGCAAAATCCGGACAAGCTCGAGGCAAGATCTGTTATGTAGAACTGGAAATGTTCCAGCTATACAAACTACACCAGATGATTTGGTACAACCAGAGGATTCAGTAGATACCAACGAACCTCAGCCTCTCCGCCGATCTAGTAGGGTTCCTCACCCACCTGAGAGATACTTCGGTTTCTCTATGACAGTGGGAGCGAGGATTGTATCATGAGATGATGACCCAACTAGCTTCGAGCTGGCCATCAGGAGTGAGACTCTGTAAGAATGGCTGGATGCTTAGCGATCTGAGATGGAATCCTTATACACCAACAAAGTATGGACTTTAGTTGCTATATCTGAAGGGTTAAATCCCCATCAGGAGCAAGTATATCTTGAGAAGATTACTTGGTGTAGATGGAAAAGTTGAGACTTTCAAAGCTGGACTTGTTAAAGGTTTGCATCATTGACCAGGCATGGATAATGATGAAACCTTTTCCAGTACCTATGCTTAAGTCCATTCAGATCCTACTTGCCACGGCTACATACCATGACTACGATATCTGGCGGTTGGGTGCCATGACTGCTTTTCTAAATGATGTTTTAGAAGAGTGTGTCTATAAGTACACAGCCAGAGGTCCTCGTAGACAGTGGGAGCAGCGGAAACGTGTGCAAGATGTTTAATATGATAAAGCAGGCATCGCGGAGTTGGAACGTCTGTTTTGATGTAGTAGTCAAAGAGTTTGACTTCATCAAAATGGTAGATGAACCTTGTATAAACAAAAAGGTAGTAGGGAGTATGGTGACGATCCTCGTAGAGTACGTGGATGACATACTCTTGATAGGGAAGGAGTTTCCTATGCTACGCTCGATCAATCTCCGATTATCACAAAGATTCTCGAAATAGGATCAAAGTGATACCTACTAAATCCTGGATTTTGGATCTATGAGATAGATCTAATTGGATATTAGGAATCTCACTAGCTGTAGTGAGATGGTATCAGTTGATCCTGGGGAGAATCACTGGAAGGGTTCCAGGGTGATAAAGACGACTGAATGTCAGTCGCAGGCATTGTCTTTACCCTCAGTAAAAGGACGGTATGTTGGAAGAGTTCCAATCTAAATACCGTGACATACTAGACGATATAGGCATGATACATCGCTACTGATGATGCTACCAAAGAGGCTGTTTGGGTGTATATTAGTTCATGTGATGAACTTAGTTCCTTCCATTGTGTGACAATGGAGTTGTGGCTTATGCCAAGGAACGTCCGTCCCATCAGTGATCCAGACATATTCTAAGGCAGTGTCACCTGATCATGGAGATGGTTGATCTCCAGGGTGATCAAGGTTAGGAGAGTAGACTCAGAGGATAACACGGCGGATCCACTCACGAAGGCCTATTCCCAGAGAGAGACTTTTATGGGATGGTTGAGTATGAGATACTACAACCACTGCTACAGATGGCCCTAGTGCAAGTGCGAGATTGTTAGTTATATGTATGCCCTAGAGGCCATTACTGTACATTGGATGTATATTGTAGTGGATGCTGGGACATATATAGGGAGGACTTTCTTGCTCGACATGATAGTATGCTATCTGGTTACCCTTTACCTTAACGTGTACACCGATTGTCTCTCTGTTACATGTTGGTAAAGCCCTTAGGATGTGTACTTGACTACCTGGACTATGATGCGGATCATACTAGTGGGGACATGGTAGTCCATAAGTACATCCTTCAAAGTCCCTAGTCGTGGGTGTATCGAGACAGGGCATCGATATACCAGAGTAGACTAGCGTATACCTTCTCGACCCATACAGATGGGCGATGGATGATCCCATATCCATTGGTGTTGGACATCGGAGATGATATACGGGTGCTCAGTAGAGACTGGGTACACTGGACGGACTCGCCTAGAACTCCCAGATGGTATTATACCTTACGTCAGATGGCAGTTCTCTGGTGACACTAGTACAGAGTAGTCTGTTGACCCGAGATCGTCATAGAGTCTTGTGTGGTTCCCACTGTGCTTTGATTTCCATCATACCACGTCCAAGAGGGCGTGCAAAACGGCGGTTTTTGGGTACAGTCCCGAGTCACATGGAGGCAATGAGCGATAGGAGGGGATTCGTCTCTCTCGATATAGGGAGTTGATGTTGCGCTGTGTTCGATTGGCTATAACAGGAAATCCCTGGCCAGGGTTGCTGAGATTTACTGGTAAGTGTTACCAGTAGTTTCTCGAATTGTTATAGACCTCATATCGACACGACTTATCGAGCTATTGGGGTCTGACGTTTACCACCCCTAGGCAAGATATGCGACATATCAGACGAACAGACCGGACTGTACGGTAGTGTTACTGGTAGGATTCACTGGAGTGTGAGCGGGCTTGCTCATCGATCTTCTGATCGCTCAATACCCGGGTGGCCGTTACGTTTAGCAGACCGCTTGCGGCTTGTGGGTATTTGATATGATCATCATCTGCTGCCGGCGTATTGACGAGTCTTTAGAGTCCTACACAGAGGTTTCCTGGCTCATGCGAAACGAAATAGGAGTGCATATGAGATATGTACGGGACCGAGAATGATACCAGTATGTGATACTGTATTCGATTCTCGCGATATGTGACATTGATCGGTTATATGCGATATAGCCGGCATATCGGATCAAGTGTTGATTCGATAAGTTGTTACTATTGATATTAGTCGGTTATATGCGATATGACCGGATCATTAAATCAAGTGTTGATTTAATGATTTAATGCATAATTATATATTTGATATATTACTTTGCATTAACTAGTATCGGTTTACTTAAGATGGATTTTCTCACTCGGATGTACACATTGTATATATGATATACTTTTGTACACTAGTTTGTATCATGTTTGATGATACTTGCTCACTTGGGTTTGTGTAAAGATTAATCCATGGTTATATGAATGGTTAGGGTTTTGATTATTTACTTAGTTATTTATTTATATATTCATTTTGGAAATTTTTTAAGGATGGTGGCTTATTTTGTTTTATGTTGAAGCTTCTTGAAGCTTTGATCAAGTCAACCATTCTTATCTCATCCTTAACTCTAACCATTCCAACTAACCTTGGTTTAATCTCTACACTTGACCATGGTTTACATTATGATAAGTTTTCTTTTTCTTTTCATTTTTAAAAAGAACTTATCATAACACCTTCTTCTTCTTCTTCATCTTCTTCCATGAAGAAAGATTCACTTCATCAATGGTGGATTGATGAATAGAGTGAGAAATCCAATTCTAAAGTCTACCCACTTCCTATTTCTTCATCCTCTACCTCTTGCCAAGTAGTAGAGTGTGTTTTCTTCACAAGTTTCTTGACTTGGTGAAGTTGGAGCTTGATTTAGCGATGCCTCGACGTAGATCATCTTCGGCATGGACATCGACGACCTAGCTCGCCATTTCTCCGACGAAGCCGACGCTAGAGCCCGGGAATTCATTTGGACAGCGAGGGGACTTCGTTGCGGAGCTATGGAGGTGGGGCACCGGATCTACAAAGGTTGTATTTCCGTTTAAACTTTAGTTAAGTTGTTAACTAGTTTCTTTTTCGCCTAAACATCTAGCCGACGATCCGTTCTAGGGTTTCTCGGCACCGTTAAAGTTTGAAATTGGCATGGTTGATGCCTTGTGAGACCTCATTAGGGTGCCTAGGAACCCTACACCTTGTATATACAAAAAGGTAGTAGAGAGTATGGTGATGATCCTCGTAGAGTACGTGGATCACATAATCTTGATAGGGAAGCAGTTTCCTATGCTACGCTCGGTCAATCTCCGCTTATCACAAGGATTCTCCATATAGGATCAAAATAATACCTCCTAAATCCTGGGTTTTGGATTTATGAGATAGATCTAATTGGATGTTAGGATACTCACTAGTTATAGTTAGATGGTATCAATCGATCCTGGGGAGAATCACTGGAAAGGTTCCAGGGTGGTAAGGACGACTGAATGTCAGTCGCAGGCATTGTCTTTACCCTCAGTGGAAGGACGGTATGCTGGAAGAGTTCCAAGCTAGATACCGTGACATACTAGACGATTAAAGGAAAGATACATCGTTACCAAAGATACTACCAACGAGGCAGTCTGGGTGTATATAAGTTCATGAGATGAACTTCGTTTCTACCATTGTGTGACAATGGAGTTGTGGTTTTAGCCAAGGAACTACCGTCCCATCAGAAATCCAGATATAATTCTTAGGCAGTATGACCTGATCATGGAGATGGTTGATCTCCAGGGAGATCGAGGTTAGGAGATTAGTCACAGAAGACAACAGCGCGGATCCACTCACAAAGGCATTTTTCCCAGTAGAGACTTTTATGGGATGGTTGAGTATGAGATACTTCAACCGCAGCCAATTGTTGGGTATATGATACCACAACAGATGGCCCTAGTGCAAGTGGGAGAATATTAGTTATATGTATGCCCTAGAGGCCATTACTGTACATACGATGTATATTGTAGTGGATGCTAGGACATATATAGGGAGGACTTTCTTGCTCGACATGATAGTATGCTATCTGGTTGCACTTTATCTTAACATGTACTCTGATTGTCTCTATATTACATGTTGATAAAGCCCTTAGGATATGTACTCGACTACTGGGACTATGATGAGATTATACTAGTGGGGCCACGATAGTCGACGAGTACATCATATAACTGTTCCTAGTCGAGGGTGTATCGAGATAGGGCATCGATACACTAGAGTAGACTAGCGTATACGCATCTTGACCCATATGATGGGCAATGGATGATCCCATATCCATCGGTGTTTGACATCAAGGATGGTGTACGGGTGCTCTGTGGAGACTGGGTACACTGGACGGACTCGCCGAGAACTCCCAGATGGTATTATACCTCACGTCAGATGGCAGTTCTCCGGTGACACTGGTACAGAGTAGTCTGTTGACCCGAGATCGTCATAGAGTCTTGTGTGATTCCCACTGTGCTTTGATTTCCATCATACCACGTCCAAGAGGGCATGCAAAAAGGTGTCTTTTGGGTACAGTCCCGAATCATATGGAGGCAATGAGCGATAGGAAGGGATTCATCTCTCCCGGTATAGGGAGTTGATGTTGTGTTGTGTTCGATTGGCTATAACCGGAAATCCCTGACCAGGGTTGCTGAGATTTACTGGTAAGTGTTACCAGTAGTTTCTCAAACTGTTATAGACCTCATATCGACACGACTTATCGAGCTACTGGGGTCTGACGTTTACCACCCCTATGCGAGATATGCGACATATCAGACGATGAGACCGGACTGTACGGGAGTGTTACTGATTGGATTCACAAGAGAACTAGCGGGTTTTCTTGTTGATCTTCTGATCGCTCAATACCCGGGTGGCCGTTACGTTTAGCACACCGCTTGCGGCTTGTGGGTGTTTGATATGATCATCACCTACTGCCGGCGTATTGACGAGTCTTTAGAGTCCTACACAGGGGTTTCCTGGCTCAAGCGAAACGGAGTAGGAGCACATATGTGATATGTGCGGGACCGAGATTAATACGATATGAGATACCGTATTCTATTCTCGCGATTTGTAACATTGATCGGTTGTATGCGATATAGCCGGGTTATCGGATCAAGTGTTGATTCGATAAGTTGTTACATATGATATTAGTCGGTTATTGCCGGATTATTAAATCAAGAGTTGATTTAATAATTTAATGTATAATTATATATTTGATATATTACATTACATTAACTAGTATTAGCTCGCTTAAGATTTATTTTCTCACTTGTTTGTGCACATTGTTTATATGTGATATATGCAAGTGTACATGTTTGTATCATGCTTGATGATACACACAAGATGGGTGTATTAGACTCATAACAAGATTAGGGTAAAGATTAGGGTTATTGTTTTATCTTAAGATTTAACAAAAGGGTTTAACTTAGTCAAAGTAATCAAGCTTGAAGAAGCTTGGAGAAGCTTTGACAAAGTCCACTCTTTTGTCATTTCTTTTGATATTCTTTAACCTAACCTTTAACCTAATGCTTTGGTTAATTCTCTACATGAGTTAAGCATGATAGCTTAACTCACCCATGGTTACATAATTCATTTGGATAAGTTTTCATTTGGATGGGATTATTCTTTCTTCTTCTTCTTCATCATCAAGCTCCATCCAAAAGCTTACTAGCTCCAATGGTGCCATGGGCAAAAGAGTGAGAAAATCAATTCTAAAGTGAGCCCACTTCCTACTTCTTCATTCTCTACCACTTGCCATGTAGTAGAGTGTGTTCTCTTCATAAAGTTTATCACCTAGTGAAGGAATAGCTTGAGTTAGTGTCTCCCCGACGTAGATCATCTTCGGCCTCGAAGCCATCGTAGGAAGCATGTTCGTTCTTCTCGTGGAGATTCTCTAGAGCCCGGAGTTCACGATCGCAGCGATGAGGACGTCTACACGGAGCTAATAAAGTGGAGGACTGGATCTACAAAGGTTGTAATCCCTTTCACTTAGTGTTAAAGTTGTTAACATGCAAGTTTTCGCCTAAACCCTAGTTTAAAGATCCGTATTAGAGTTGTTCGGCACGACTAAAATTTTAATCGGGCATGGTTGATGCCTCGTAGACCCTTGTACGCGTGCCTAGCAACCCTACAAAGATATCATTTGAAAATCCGTAACGGCCCTCAAGGTACCTGTTTAAAAGATGCATACAATTCTTCAGTTTGGAAATAAGTATGGTTCAGATGACACATTTACGTCGTATCATATCACTTCTAACTGTCCTTTAGTTTCTAATGTGGTTTCTCTAACTATCTCTTAACTCTACCTATAGTTTTCTATTAAAGGTTCCCTTAACCATACTCTATATATAAATCGGTTTCCATCAAAAACTTGCGGGGGTGCTATACGCCATCCACCCGACTTCCCCCGTGGATATAGATCCACTCACCTTGATCCTTGCTTGCCGAAGTCGATGACGCTAAGCTCCGTCGTCTCGGAATCCATGCGAAGGTACCTACAATAATACACAATTGCAATCGTTATTAAAATCGAATCCGGAAAACCGATACGGTACACGGTGCACTCATAGGTTAGAACCTATCACTACGCGTGCAAAAACAATCAAACTACCCTTGTTATTGACGTACAAACGCCCAACAACCAAATACAATTACTAATTACCAAAACTAATCATTCAAAATACGGAAAACGTAAATTCAGCAACATGAGAAATCCATCCCAGATTTTCCATCAGATAAAATTAGCCAATTTTGCATATGGGGTTGCTCAAGATATAGGGTAACAATGCCACAGACCAAAAATCACAAGGTTTCACTCTGACTTGGCCGCAATTTGCGGCCATTCTCATTAAATCTGCGGCAAGAAAAGGTCCATAGGGTCTAGGGTTTCAGGTGTTGCTTCATGGTTGCATGCACGTCTCATGGTCATGAGAACTTATTTTATAAGGGTCTCAGGTCATACCAGATTCCCAGATACACTCACTAAATCCACAAAAACCCGATATCGGAAATCTAAAGTTCGTATTCTCTGTTTTTGGTCAGTGACAACACCACTCTAGTCTTGTTAACAGCCACTATATCATCACAACACGACTCAAACCCTAATCCTTCTCTTGGAATTTCCAAGTTCACAAATCCACCACTAAACGAATTCTAAACTAAACTAAAACTAAAGAAACTAAACTATTAAGCTAATGGTGTAGGAAATACCTCTTTTGGGCAACTCAAGAAAAACCCTAGCTTCTCAATGTCATCAAAATCTCACTTTGCTTGGTCCATTGTGTAGAGGATGAAGAGGGGATCATTTATTGTGAAAGGGGTTTAGGGTTTTGATGGAGTTTTTGAGGAGGATCTTAGGGTTGATGGTGGAGGGAAGTGAGGTTGAAGGAGATGAGGAAAAAGTTGAAGGAAATAATGGGGTGAACAATAGTTGGCAGCCCCCCTCTCTCACTCTCTTATTCTCACCCTCTCTCACTATTATTTACCCTTTTACCCTTTCTCTTTTAAATTTTAAAACCAAATCACATAATACCCATAAAACAACACAAATGCAACAATATATAACCAAATACAATATGACATGGTGCACTAGCCACCGAAAACGGTAGAAATACAGATCTGGCTTAATCGCGACTAGCAGTGCACTAATCGGGTTTTTATCCAAACTGCATATAATAAATTTTAAAAATACCAAATCCTTTAAATATATTTTTAAATGAATAAATCATTTTAATTTTCATTTATTTCACAATTATTGGTATATATATACACTTTTTCGAAAACCCCAATTTCGCAAATCGGGCAGTTTTCGGGAAAAATATTATTTTAGTTTTAAATTCCAAAAATAATATTTTATATTTTCTGAAATGTTACAATCTTCCCCCCTTAAAAAAATTCGGTCCCCGAATTTAAATTTAAACCTCCAAAATCTAAAACATTTCAATAATCAGCTCAAATCAACGGGGTTCCGAAATCACGGAAGATATAGAAATAATACAGCGCATCGCGTGCGCCTGAAAACGAGTATAAAACTCAAAATCGAACTCCGTCAAGCGTCACGCAAATCATCGGATTTGCACGCATATCCTTGGAGTTACAATGGAGATACAGATCTCGAAGTCCACTACAAAAATCCAATGTACACTAGTCACGCATCCTTGAAAAACTCCAAAATCTGAATAAAGTACATGTAAAATCTTTCTGAATCGCCGCGTGATGCGTAACTCACGGAATAAGTGACGGACGCTCATTTGTAAAATAATAAATATGGTTTCGTATATGTTTAGCTCAGATATACGTCCGGACCATTTTAAAATATCCAAAAAAAAGGTTTTCCTTTATTAATGTTCGTGTCGTTCACGGACACGTAGGAAATAGCGAGACTATAGCTCCTTTTGAAAACCTCTTGGTAAGCTTTTAATACATGCATAGTACTCAGGTACCGTCCTCAGATCAGTCTTGTTCGGCTACTACATAATATAGTGCCCATCATGAAAACAAGGTGCTCAAGGGCAAAATCAGCCTCCAAGGCGTATCCAACAATCACGTGCGTCTGGTGCGCACGGAAATCAAATCCAAATACAAGTTCTACGAATGTGCAAAAAACCAAAACTAAGTGCAACAGGTGTGCACGAAAGCATCTGTCCAGTGCAACGGGTGTGCACGACAACAATGTCAAGTGCACCTAGAGTGCACGAAAACCTCAATCCAGTGCAACTAACATGCATGATTGAAAATCCAAAATCGAGTGCATCCGGTGTGCACAAATCCCATCTCATACCATGCGCCCAACACGAGCGAAAATTCAAATCAAGTGCATCCGTCATGCACGAATGAAATCGAAATCAAGTGCATCCAACATGCGCGGATAAAAAATCTAAATCAAGGGCATCCAACGTGCACGAGTAAAATCTCACTCAAGTGCATCCGATGCGCACAAAATCCAATATCAGGCGCCTAATATGCGCAAAAATCCAACCCAAGCATGTCAGGTTCGTATGAAACATCTAGTGCAGTAGCATGCACAAAAACGAACATCAAGTACAAACGCGCACGAAAATACAAATCTGGTAAAACGAATGCTCAAGGACATAAATCGGGTACAACCAATGTATGGAGTATAAATCTAGTGCAACTAATGCACGAATACCCGTCCGGTGCAACAAATGCATGAATTGCAAATCTAGTGCAACTAATGTACGAAATACGAATCTGGTGCAGCAAATGAACAAAAACATAAATCTGGTGCGACAATTGCACGAAATGTAAATCTAGTGCAACAATTGCATGAAAGGCAAATCTGGTGCTTTAAGTGCACAAAATACAAATACAGTGCATCCAGTGCACGAAATACAAATACGGTGCATCCAGTGCACGAAATACAAATACGGTGCATCCTGTGCACGAAATACAAATACGGTGCATCCAGTGCATGAAGTACAAATACGGTGCATCCAGTGCACGAAATCAATACCATGAAACTCAATCATCAAAACTCAAATCCAAGTGATATAAGCGTGATACTCGGATCACAAACACAAATCGCAACAAATGACATTGAGGTACACCTCCTACAATGTCGAAAAATGTCGGTGCGCCCACGACTGGCAGAGCAAGAACATTCTCCTGCCTCCTACTCACGGTCTGGTGTCCTCTGTTTCTGGTCTTCATTTTCTCGTCAAATTACCAATCTCGCAATCCATCGACTCATCGTCCCGGTCAGGTGTGCTAATGGGAACAATTCCGCTCTGGCACTTCTCTGGTCATCTCTCGGCCAATTATCACGACCACTCGTAAAGCAGCACGTTTCTGGCGTCGGCCTCTGGTCCTTTGAATACTCATGACACAACTGATCCTCGGTGCAAATCTCATCACAGCAGTGTCCTGGAAGGAACCTGCTCAGGGTCTCTTCCGATCTCTCCAATGTTGAACTATATGGAGGCTGGTACTCTTGCATAATCCTTTCTCGTTTTCTGGACATTTGCATTCTCAGCACTGTATCTCCTCGGTAACTGGCCGTATCTCACGCCACTTTATACATATCAGATCTCTAATCTCAACGGGGAGTAGCAACAGCTCATTGACATCTCGCACGAATCTCTTGTTCCACTCGCCTTTATTATCGTCTGCTTCGACGTCACATCATGCTTTCTGCGTACTGCAATTGTCTCGGCTACAGTCAATTCAGAGTCTCTCACACGGACTCGAAATCACGAACTCGGTATCTTCATCAGTCTGTAGAAGATCTCTAGCCGAACACGTCCTTGGGATCTCGTCCATACCATCGGAGGAATACTCAACACTCGTCCGCTCTCGATCAACTCGCAACACATCTGGGTAAGGTCCTCTATCCGAAGCTGGTCAGCTTGCTGATCTCTTATCACATGATATTCGGACGACGTCAAACTTTTTGATCGATTCGTCAAAGTCCCATAATTCCCCGAAAGCTCAACACCTGAGCACAGTCTAATAATATCCCGCACATGCCACAGTACCTATGGACCAACCGTAGAAAGGCAAACCCAAGCCTCACTGATGGCACGACTGAACTGCTGCAAACCCTAAAGTTCAGAAGTGGTTCCATGGTCATTATGTCAAGTTAGGGTTTCATTCTTCTAGAGAGTCCACAGAATTTCTTGCATGTTCCTTCGAATACTTTAAACATGGAAAAATGGGTTTCTGACATTTGTTCAAACTTTTTAACTTCACCTAGACCACACGTGAATAACCTTCATCCGCATGCTTAATAATGCCTCAATCCTCCAGGAAAGACGATACATCAACGATCATCTCTTGATCGGTCTGCTCTAGATTTGAGTAAGACTCTCCACACTGGAAATCTTCAACTCAACTGGGCCTGCGTCGGCGCATCAATCTGACGAATCACCTTCGTCTCTCAACTCGGGGTAGACTAGCTATCATCTGTCGCATCTCTGCCTGGAAGCTCCAGCG
The DNA here is from genome assembly GCA_030015575.1 of Agapanthus africanus. Lineage (NCBI taxonomy): Eukaryota > Viridiplantae > Streptophyta > Magnoliopsida > Asparagales > Amaryllidaceae > Agapanthus > Agapanthus africanus. Next base: position 479,478,118 of record CM057343.1, read on the forward strand.
ATCTCAGCTCGTAAGCCCTGGAAGCGACATCCCATCAATCTCAGCAACAGCTGGGTCATCTGTCTGCACGACAGACGACATCACAATCTCTGAAGTATGCTGTACGTCAACAGTCCTCTCCCAACTGGCAGCTCTATCAATGGCCCGATCATCCGGTGTAAAACTAAACACTCGCCTCCACAAGAGGTCACAACTCAACACTACATCGAGACGTTCCCACGTCACCAGAAAACGCAATGGTCAGTCCTCGTCCATGACGAGCTCGCCCTGACCACAACACTAGCAGTAGCTCAATCTGCGCTCAAGCCATGGTAACAGGAACCTCAAGCATGTATCGATAAAGACAGATCAAGGGCATGAAAGGAAATGACAGATCCAGAATGGATACATGATCATAAGAAGGAACAACATCAATGAGAGTATGATCATGGAAACGAATAGAATCAAGGATCTCAAATGGATGTATAATCATAGGTACGAAGAGAATCACAGATCTCAAAATATGTACATCCTAAGATTTCTTAAGTGGAGTATCGTATCGTAAATATGCCGCGGAACATACGTAAGGTACGTCACTCTACTCAAGCTACCCACTCCATCAATCAGGGTCAACCTATGTAACAAAAGTTCGGGTCTAATACCCCACTGTTCAAGTCTAAGTTCCGTAAGGTCAAGCCTAGGTTCCGAAATAAATTACGCCCCAGACTCCACATAGTCAAACCGAAACTCGAACCAAGGTTAAACCTAGCGCTCTGATACCAACTTTGTCACGACCCGAAATATTAGCTCGTGACCAGCACTTAAATCACGCAACGTCTAAAGGCGTAACGTAATTCAAGTAAGCTGAAACCCAGAAATCTAAACCTTTTTAAGAAAATAAAAGAGGTGAAGTTTTGAAATAAAGGTATAAGGAAATCAAGTTTTCTTAATGCATAGAAAAGGGACATAAAAATGCGAGTGAAAATTTCTAGTTTGAAAACATGTTTCGTCTTTTAAAAATTTGGGCAGCACCTCCTTTGTATTTTTTGATCCAAAGCCACAAATACATAATGATAATAAAGGCATCCCCAAGCGGAAGCTAGCTCTTCGCCAAACGGCGGATCACAACCACGCAAGACAGTATATATAAGTATACGACGCCCAACGGTGAAGTTCACCACAAAGATAAGGTAAAGCAAGACATAAATTCCCAAAGCGAACATAAAACCCATTGCTCAAGTCTCGCAACTACAAACCTCGCTAAGTCTCATTACTTATACAAATACTAGTTTGATTGATGGAATTGACTAGATACAACAGGAAATATAAATACAAGAGTGGGTACGATACAAATGTCCCACCTACCAAGCAAAACACCCGAATGCAACTGTGTGCCAGCGAAGCCGCTACTGATTCGTGCGGTCAACCTGCAAGAACTGTGCCACAACGGGGGTGAGTTGCCAACTCGTGAGTAGAAAAACATCTACAAGTAGAAATCGAATAAACAACGACTTCCAGGTCAACTATATCATAATGGTAATACTATGATATCTAGGGTGACAATATCTACATATGTGCCAACAATGTAATCAAACATCTATGTATGTGGATATCATCCAACCATATCATCAATGTATGTATGCATGTGGATCCCATCCACGTGTCAACCAATGACACAACAACACCATACATGTAAATATCATAAAAGCATATGCATTGAAGTATGAGGATATAAATCAACGCGTGTCCCTCCCGACACATCAAAATCATGGAACCTGAGTGCTCAGCATCGACACTCGAAACATCATGAAACCCGTGTCCAGCATCGACACGTAAATCCTCATATCTCGGGCTCCGTCAGTCCGGATCGGCCCTCGGGCTCCGTCTGCGGGATCGGCCCGCGGGCTCCGGCAGACGGGTCGGCCCAAAATTCATCTCTTGACCCAGTCGGTATCCTTTGGATAACCGCCAGGCCCAACCAATCACCGGTAGGTAGTAGTCTCTCTGCCAGGCTCATCGTCATCCCCACGATCTTCTCGCCCCGGGGTACCGTACCGTGTCCACCATGAACCCGCAAACCGATCATCCAACTCCTTGAATCGGGTTTCACATATCACATGTCTCAGAACCGAGTAAACGCATGGTGGACGCACTGAAATATCATATCAAGAGAAACCGGGTTTTTAAAACAATACATACTTTCTTTTAAAATGACCGCGGTTCTCAAATCCAGAAAATCTCATGAAAATAACATATCTCAATGCGTATAAGCGTAAAGCATGATGTATACGACATATAACAGAAATGTAAGCATATCCGTATATCATGAAACATGGAACAGTAACACGCACATATCGAGGGAAAATCGCTCTTTTAAATAAATCCAGTTTTAAAATATATCATGTAGTTCCCAAATCTCCAAAATCGAATGCAATATCGTATAACGGTGCATATGTGTAGGTACGCAAGTATGGACGTACAAATGTGTCTGTCCGCAAGTATGGGTGTACAATATGTATGTACGCAAGTATGGGTGTACAATATGTATGTACGCAAGTATGGGTGTACAATATGTAGCTATAGCAAGTATATCATGCAAGGAGTCATATCCTGATGCAGCGATTCTACTGTGTAAGTGACATAGCAATTATCGATGATGCAGTGTGTGAGCCGGCCAATCTGTCTAAGTGTAGCATACGCATCATCGATAATGGTGTAGGTGTACTAGCACAGGTATATGCAATGCCATGAGAATAACATGAATGCAGCATAAGGTAAATCATATGCAAATGCTGACGAGTATACGTATCTAACATGACCGAGTCGGTGAATCTAACCATCGGCATCTAGCCTCACGACATCACATACGGTATGATGCATCGTACGACATCCTCTAGTCAAGGGTATGGATCAATCATCAAGTCAAACTCATCACGTACGGAAAATCATCGTACTGCGGCATTAAACCAATAGGGATTCTATCAACCTATATGACAATGAGGGTACAGCCTAATGTCAGGTACAGCCTATCATTCATGATTCACAACATGTATACACATATATATCCATATACCTATGTCCCAAGTCACATCTATAACAGTCCCATATCAGGGGAACGGTAAGGTATCAATCCTCTCAATCGACTCGCATCCGTATACCAACATATCATCATTTCACATGCCAAATCGTATTCTCTTTTCATCGCGTCTATATCTCACATAAGGTCAATTTACAATTACATTATACCTTTACTATAAGCATACGTATCTAATCTAACATACACACCCGAACCATACAATCAGTTTTTAAAAGATGCGAATCATAGTTTTGAAAGTAGGGGCTACGGTGTTTTTCAGGAAAAGATATCATTTGAAAATCCGTAACGGCCCTCAAGGTACCTGTTTAAAAGTTGCATAAAGTTCTTCAGTTTGGAAATAGGTATGGTTCGGATGACACATTTACGTTGTATCATATCACATCTAACTATCCTTTAGTTTCTAATGTGTTTTCTCTAACTATCTCTTAACTCTACCTATAGTTTTCTATTAAAGGTTCCCTTAACCATACTCTCTATATAAATCGGTTTCCATCAAAAACTTGCGGGGGTGCTATACGCCATCCACCCGACTTGCCCGGTGGATATAGATCCACTCACCTTGATGCTTGCTTGCCGAAGTCGATGACGCTAAGCTCCGTCGTCTTGGAATCCACGCGAAGGTACCTACAATGATACACAATTGTAATCGCTATTAAAATCGAATTCGGAAAACCGATACGGCACACGGTGCACTCATAGGTTAGAACCTATCGCCTACGCGTGCAAAAAAAATCAAACAACCCTTGTTATTGACGTACAAATGCCCAACAACCAAATACAATTACCAAAACCAATCATTCAAAATACGGAAAACGTAAATTCAGCAACATGAGAAATCCATCCCAGATTTTCCATCAGATAAAATTAGCAAATTTTGCATATGGGGTAGCTCTAGATATAGGATAACAATGCCACAGACCAAAAATCACAAGGTTTCACTCCAACTTGGCCGCAATTTGCGGCCATTCTCATTAAATCTGCGTCCAGAAAAGGTCCATAGAGTTTAGGGTTTCAGGTGTTGCTTCATGGTTGCTTGCACGTCTCATGGTCATGGGAACTTATTTTATAAGGGTCTCGGGTCATACCAGATTCCCAGATACACTCACTAAATCCACAAAAACCCGATATTGGAAAATCTTAAGTTCGTATTCTCTGTTTTTGGTCATTGACAACACCACTATAGTCTTGTTAACAGCCACTACATCACCACAACACGACTCAAACCCTAATCCTTTTCTTGGAATTTCCAAGTTCACAAATCCACCACTAAATGAATTCTAAACTAAACTAAAACTAAAGCAACTAAACTATTAAGCTAATGGTGTAGGAAATACCTTTTTTGGACAACTCAAGAAAAACCCTAGCTTCTCAATGTCATCAAAATCCCACTTTGCTTGGTCCATTGTGTAGAGGATGAAGAGGGGATCATTTATTGTGAAAGGGGTTTATGGTTTTGATGAAGTTTTTGAGGTGGATCTTGGGGTTGATGGTGGAGGGAAGTGAGGTTGAAGGAGATGAGGAAAATGATGAAGCAAATAATGGAGTGAACAATAGATGGCAGTCTGTCACGTCCCGAAAGTACGGAATATGACCGGCACTTAAACTACGAACGTCTCGAGGCGTACGTAACCTAAGTAAGCCGAAAACCCAGAAACCCAAACCAAGAAAAGTAGTAGAGTGAAGGAAAACCAATTTATAACAAGTAGTTTTAATAGCATAAGCCGAATTATGCGGTTTAAAAAAAACATCAAATATTTCCCGAAAATTTCGGCAGAGTCTCCTTTGTAAATACTGGTCCCCAAACGAGATACAACATGAATAGTATACGAAATCAATAAAAAGGCATCCCCAAGCGGGAGCTAGCTCTTCGTCAATCGACGGTCACAACCACACAAGCAATACGGAATATGACCGGCACTTAAACTATGAACGTCTCGAGGCGTACGTAACCTAAGTAAGCCGAAAACCCAGAAACCCAAACCAAGAAAAGTAGTAGAGTGAAGGAAAACCAATTTAAAATAAGTCTTTTAATAGCATAAGCCGAATTATGCGGTTTAAAAAAAAAATCAAATATTTCCCGAAAATTTCGGCAGAGTCTCCTTTGTAAATACTGGCCCCCAAACGGGATACAACATGAATAGTATACGAAATCAATAAAAAGGCATCCCCAAGCGGGAGCTAGCTCTTCGTCAATCGACGGTCACAACCACACAAGCAATATAATATACAACGCCAACGGCGAGGATCAAAATTCAAAAGGAAACTCAAAACCACAAGAAAACCACAGAAATACAACGCGCGACTCTAAGGTCGAAGGAATAACATCACTGGTCTCTATCTCAAGTAAATACATGTTTGGTTGATGGAACTTCTAGATACAACAGAATAATAATATACAAGATATATAATGGTGGTACGATACAAGTAAACCCACCTACTAGCAAATCACCCGAAGGAAACTATTCCCGCAAGCCGTAATAAAACCTGTACGGCAAACCTGCAAGAAACTGGGGCACAACGGGGGTGAGTTGCCAACTCGTGAATAGAAAAACATCTACGGAAAGAAATCGCATAAATAACGCAACCTAGGTCAATGATCATAATATATCCTCAGTTATATATATAACATGCAACCTATAACAAGGCTAGGGTAAATATCTAACCCGAGTGTAATCTCATGTGCCCGTGTCAGTGCCTCAGGTAGCAATATATCATATGAATGAGGTATGAATGCATGAAAACAAAACACATGTAAATGAAGAACTGTTTTCATAATTTAGTGAGATTTCCTTTGTATTTTTAAAATGAGGTATCATAATGAAATCAGCATAAAACAGTGCCTAGCATCGGCACAAAACGTAATCCCAATATCTCGATATCTCTGTATCACAGTCTTTGTACCTCAATATCTCGAAATCTCAATGTCTCAATCACAATATCTAGGGCGCCGTCAGTCCAGACCGGCCCCTACCATCCATCTCAAGACCACGACGGTATCCTCCGGATATCCGACACGTCGGGTAAAATCACCGGTAGGTAGTGCTCCCCTGCCAGGCTCACATCGTCATCATCACGCGCTTCTTGCCCCGGGGTACCTTACCGGGTCCACCATGTACCCGAAACGGTTCATCCGTCTCTTCGAATCGGGTCTCGAAATCCATCAGCAAACTCATGGTGGACGACTCATACATCATGGGAAAAACCGCACTTTTTATTTAAAAAGAAAGAAATCAGTTTATATAAGTTTTGCGGTTTCCCCCCCCCCCCAAATCCAGAAAATTTCATGGAAATCCGAATCCAAATCATCAATAGCATGTAAAACCATGAATATAGGCATAACAATGAATAACTGTATGCATGAAGTGACAAGTAATAACTGCAATGTTAAGCTGGCATATAAGGCAGGTACACTAATATCATGTCAAATTACTAACTAACAAGCTAAGTCAAGCAATATTATTTTCTAAGGTGTACGTGACATGGCAATTACCGAAGAAGATGTGTGTGAGCCGGCAAGTAAGTGTACGTGGTACATACGCATCATCGGTAATGGTGCTGGTGTCCTAACAATATGATATCAACATTGCAATAAGAAATTATAACATAAGAATGCGATGCGAAGCGAACCACAATAATAAGTGGGAGCTGAATACTAGACGCAACTGTAACTAACCTGCATTAATCTAAAATAAGTCCTACAAATGGTGCCTTTTGAAATAACACGAATCATGGGGTTTTGAAAATAGGGGCTACGGTGTTTTTATGAAAAGATACGTCTTTTGAAATATCCGTAGGATCCCTTGGGCTGTCTTTTAAAATACCCACGATTCGTTAGTTTTTGAAATAGGTAAGAATCAAATCAAATTTAACAACTAAACTAAACTAAAGGGCTAAGCTAACAAGTTGGACTACAGGTAAGGAAACCGCCTAACATTTGAGTCGATCCATATACATACCTGTATATATATTAGTCGGTGATCCCGCCTCAATAATATCATATCCGATACCATATCTACAATCAGACATCCCAAGTCAATAATGCGGATCAATCATCAAGATATAGCTCGTACGTAAATCCATCGTACGGCATCCCCAAATCTGGGTACGGGTCAATATCATATTCCTCACACCATTCCTCTGGTATCCTCTTTATTCAAGATCATAGTCTAGGGTACTGACCTATGTCTAGTACAATACTGATACTGCCTAAGTATGCAAGCACGTGTGTGAAACACTACGTCAAGACCCGTTACAACGTCATGTCGTATCTCAAATACGAACCCTGCTATATCACCGATCTCACGGCCTCAAATCAAATCTCATCGACTCATCTTAAATCCCAAGTACTATCCCCATTATCCATGCATGTACATATTCATAGTCCCATACCCACGCATATATTCATATATACACATCCCAATCGGCGCACAAGGAAGTAATATATGCAAGTCTGTGTGTGCGAATGTGGGTATAACAACTACTCTAGGGTTTCGCAACTAACTCAAAGCTAATCCAGGAACACATAAACATAACATGAATACATTCTCGTATCATAAAACACCTATATAAACATATATATATATAAGCTACACTACGGACTGCGGGGGTGTTATACGCCATCCACCCGACTTCTCTCCGTAGATATAAATCTACTCACCTGGTCCTCGCTAGCCGGTGCCGACGTCGCCACACGCTTGCTTGTCGTCTCGAAGTCCACATGGGGTACCTACATATCATAATGCACCGTGTCGTATTAAAATCCGACTCATGACCCAAAACGACACGTGAATCCCACGTAGGTCAAAACCTATGGTTGCTTTCACAAATCAACCCAAAAACCCTCGACGTCAGTGTACAAATGCCAAACCATCTTGAAAAACTCAAACGTATCAATCGTGGTTTCACAACACCTTAAATATATATATAAAAAGTTAAAATCACCAAAACTTCAAATTCGCTTTAAAGCTATTTTTCGAAAACCTAATAAGCAAAATTATCCGCTTTAATACAACATATTGATGTTTAAACGAATCTAGCGGCCACAATATTCACTAAATATCATAACAAAGTCATATAAACCATTCCTATAATTTATTCTCATCAAATTCCATAAATTCCAAAATTCTAGTTTACAATATACCCAAATTTAACAATTTTATAGAAAAAATGCACAAACAACAATTTAGCTTGGATTTTTCATGAAATAAAGTATTAAACTATATTTTATAATGTTAATGAAGTCATGAAAAACCTAATCACATTTTTAAACCCAATATTTAAACACTTTTCAAAAACCTAGTTTGTTAAAACTCCAATTTTAACAATTTTAAGTGACAATATACAAAACAACTACTAGACTAGATTTGCATATCATAAGATGCTAAAATACATATCACAACCATCATCAATTTATCACAACCCTAACATGATTCAAATCCTTCTCTTGAATTTCACAAACCCTCACTTTAAATTAGAAACCCAAACAACTTTTAACTACTTTAGCTTAAGCAAAATACCAACAATTTAACCATTTGGACAAGATTTATACCTCCAAGACTTGTAGATCTACATGCAATTTAGCCTCCCAAATTAGCTTCTATGCCCCAAGATCCATGCTAGATGGGATAAAGAATAATGGGTAGGAGTTAGATTTTGATTTCGGTGAGGTTTGCTTGATTTTTCATGGAATTTTTTTTGTAGATTTTTGGAGAGAGATGAGGTGAGGAAATTAAGAGGGGAGGGGCTGCAGGAATTTGCAGTTTTCGGCCAGAATGGGGAGGGGAAATGAGTGAGGAAGGAGAGAGAGTGAGGTGGAGAAAGTGGGAAAGTCAAAGTCCACATTTTCTTTTATCATTTTCTTTTCTTTTCTTTTCTTTTCTTTGTGATTGGAGAGAGAGAGAGTGGGAGGGCTGTCATGGTGGGGTCGGCCATATGGGGAGAGGGAGAGAGGGTGAGTTATGGGTGTATGGGTTAGGCAAAAAGATAAATGTATTACCCTAATTCCCATTAACACTAATTTCACCGAAAAAGCCCTTTTTTCTTCAATAATTTCTAAACCGTTTAGGCAAACGATTTCGTTTCAAAAACCACATGATAAAATTTTATTTAAAGTTTTATGATGCAAAAAATTTGTTTCAACTCATTCCAATTTGTAATTTTCCCTAATTAAATATATTAGTGACGGCTTAAAATAATATTAAAATAATAAATTTCAGAAAATTTTTCAGAAAATTTGAAATTTCACCAGTGGCTCAATAAACACCAAATACTAGCAATTACATAGCTAGAATATGTATATTTAATTTTTATAATAAGATATTTGCATTTTGACTTTTTACAGAAAACCCACTTATTTTACCGATTTTCCGAAATTTCACCGAAACGATTTTCAAAACGTTACAATCTTTCCCGCTTAAAGAAATTCGGTCCCCGAATTTAAATTAAAACTTCCCTCAAATACTAAAATATTCCAGCCTAAACCATCAAATCGCCGGGGCTCCGAAATCATAAATACATAAAACAAATCGTAGCGCAACGCATGCGCATAAAAAATGAGCATATAACTCAAATCAGAACTCCGTCAAGCATCCCGCAATCATCGGAGTCATAGGGAAGACATCAATACCAAATCCAAAGAAAAACCAATATGATATAACTCGAAACTATACATGTAAAATATATTCAGGTACTGTCCTCTGACTAGTCCTGCTCAGTACGAAAACACATAGCAATATCATAAAAACGTACTGCTCTATAAGAAGAAATCAATCCTAAAATACGCGTATGAATACTACGTGCGTCTTGTGCGCACGGAAATCAAAATCTAAATATGTGCCATACATATGCACAGAAACAACATCTAAGTGCATCGGGTGTGCACGAAACATCTGTCGTAGGCAACATGAGTGCCTAACAGCAAAATCAGGTGCATCTGACATGCACGAAAAATCTCGATTTAGTGCATCTGGTGTGCACCAAAATCACACTTCAAAACATGCGCCCAACATGCTCGAAAATCCAAATCAGGTGCATCCATCGTGCACGAAATCATGAAATCCAATATCAAGTGCCGAACATGCGCAAAATCAAATCAGGTGCACATGGTGCACAAAACAAATATCGAACATCACCATCGAAATCAAAGTCCAATGCATCCAAGTGCACAAAAGGCGTATCACTGCACTGCAAGCATATATAAACTATACAGAGTGCAGGAACCAAATCGTGTGCGTGCATACGCACAAAATCAACTCAAATGTCTAAAACCGTAAAATCACAAACATGTGAAACCCAAGCACGAAAACGATATCAAGTGCAACACTGTGCAAAGGTTGTAAATCCTCAATCATCAAAATCAAATCATTCGAATAAATCACCCAAAATATCGAAATCAATAATGGCGGAATAGTACCGCTCAAGCGCATCCTCTAAGAAACTCGGGCTAACTGTCGCGGTCACTAGTGGGGCGTCTCGTCGATGATCATGAACTCTGGCCTGCTGGTGTGCGTAACAATGACCACTCCTGGGTCAAGGTCTTCACTATGAATTACCAATCTCTCGGTCCATCGGCTCATCGGCCCTGTCAGGTGTGCTAACGGGGATGATCCCGTCCTGGCACTTCTCTGGTCATCTCTCGGCCAATTATCGTGACCACTCGTAAGACAGCATATCACTGGCGTCGGCCTCTGGCTCTCTGAATCTACGTGACACATCTGATCCTGGGTGCAAGTATCATTGCAGCTGTAACACCCGAGCCCAATAATACTATTTCTATTTCTAGTTGAGGGTTATACATTGCTCATTTCGTTTATCCTGATGGTTTGGTGCTTATTGCTAAATTTTAACCGGTTAAGTCATTTTTGGCACATAACAAATTTTAACACCTAAAATAAAATTGAAAATATCCATGTTGGCCTACTCGTCGCCACTAGTCGCGTGGTAGCGTCCGCGTGTCGAGATTTCGTCCCGTTCGGCTAAACGGGCAAGTTTGGACGACTACGCGCGCGTGCAAGTGTCTGACTTGGGGGCATGCATTTTAATACTTAAACACCTCTTTTCAAAATTTGGAACTCGCTTAAAATCCTATAATTTGAATTTGGAACATTTGGGCGCAACCCGGGCGCGATTTGGAAATGTTTCATTTAGCGCCAAAAAGGCCCATTTAATAAAATATTGTGAAACTGAAATATATATACGATAATATATTTCTAACGTTTAAAATCTTTTAAATTTTTCCCTTTTAAAAAGTTTCAGCCAATCACGAGGGAGTTAATTCCCTCGTGGGCCCCCCTTTCCCTCTCCATCTCTCTCCGTCTCTCTCTGTCTCTCTCTATTCTCTTTCTCTCTCTCTCTCCGCCTCTCAACCTCTCTCTATCTCCCTCAAATCTTTTTTCTCTCTCTCTCTCAAACAATTTCTCTCTCCCTCTATCTTTTAAACCCACGTCCCTCGCCATCTTCTTCACGAGAAACCCCACGACGAACCCCACGTGAAACCCTAACCCTAGCCATCCCGTCGCCGTCGCCGCCGCAGTCACCGCGCCGACGAGACCACCACCGCCATCACCCTGCCTCCGCAACCTCGACCGCGCACCCCTCCTTCCTCCGTTCTCTTTCCAGCGCTGCAGCCAACGCCACCGTCACCTGCACCGCCACCGCCGGCGACCCCACTTCCTCGTCGGCCCCGCTCGTCCTCCTCGTCACCTGCGCATCAGCCCCGACCTCCCTCCTCCTTCCCTCGCCGGCGCTACATCAGAACCCGAGCCCAACCCCATCGCTTAACCCTCTAGTTCGCCGGAGAAAGCCCCGTCGACCCTCGTCGTCGTTGCCTGCGCCACCGCCGACCACTTCCTCTCCCCCTGCAACCCAAACCAGGCCTCTACCTCCCCCCTACTCACAGCACGACCCGACCCAGCCGCCTCCAGCACTGCAGCCGCGTTCCCTGTTCGCCGCCGGCGCCCCTCGCCGTCGAACCCGTCGTGGTTGCCCTGGTTCTTCCCTGTAAGCATCTTTTTAGCTTTCCATTCATGTTAAACCCCCCCCGCTGATCTTATTACGTATATCGTGTTGCTAACTTCGTTGCCGATAACTTTTGCCGGATTCCGACCGTGCCGTCGTTTGGACCCGACGCTCCAGCGAAGTACCCTGGTCCGTGTGGTCCCGCTGTTCGCTGTTGGGACTCGATCCGTGGCCCGTGCACCCGTCTCGTGTTTTCTGCCGACATTGCATCCGTGCTTTCCGGTTTGCGAAACCGTCGAGGCAAGTATTACTTGCTACATGCTACATTAAACTAATTAAGTGTTTGACTCATAAAACTTACTATAATAACTAAGCATTGTTACTTGTCTCATTGGACGAAATGTGATATGCATCACAATACTGCCATCTAAATCGTACTTTGCCACCATAACTTTAATAACAACTACCTGCTAATCATTTTACTATTTAGAGGATGATAGTCGTACACTTATATCTTTATTACTTGCTGTTATTAATATTGCGCTACACTGTGATTATTGCATCCCAAGGGTGCTCGAACCTGCTAGTATAATACAACTGCATCATATTCATGTACCATTGTGATTAAATGACTATCATTGCCGTTTACCTTAATTCTTGCTACTGTTTATTGTTCGTTTGTATACCTGTTGTGAGCACGTACTCGATTGCACTACATGTTGACCGGACCTTGCTACATACGACATATTTACATACTGATACACCTGACTTGTTACCTGATCTCATGCCAACAAACCTGACTTGGGGGTCCTCATGGACCATTCCTGCTGTCTATCCAGACATACCTGCTTTTACCTGATTCTGTACTGACATTAATCCTGGACTACTGAATACCTGACCTGACATACATAACTTGGGGGTATGGGGAAATCAAAGGTGAAACCGACTTGTAACTCAACAGTTCGATACTTGTTCTGATCAGTCTTACGGGCTTAGCCTGCCCCGGAGTGATGATGCTGACATCACTCATCCATCCTACTACCTTTTACTGCTTAGCGGCACGTCTCGGATTCAGCCCCGAGAACCTTGACCGTGGTCCCGGGCACGCACGGGATACTATTGAGTTACATCGACGATTCATCAATTGATTTCAAAGACTATAGAGTAGAAACCTGATAGGACAGTTTAGTTACCACCGCACATTACCCTGCACTGTTATTTCTTAGTACTGCTTTATTCATGATCATACCTGCATTGCTTTTACCATGCTTATATTATATTATTTGGTTGACATGACGCGCTGACGTCTGGGTTTTGCATGGCCCAGATTCCGTACCACTGTCGACGACCGAGCAGGAGCACTTCAGCCAGCAGGCTGAACTGTGAGTTCCTTAGGGTTTAGTTTATTTATTTCATTTCATTTCCAGATGTGAGCCCGCATTATGGGACGTACTGTTTATTTAGTGTATTAGATCATTTGCTTCCGCACTTATTGTTTATTGATTCTTGTCATTATGGATTTGGACATGTATTAGATTAGTTTATTATTTTGTTCTTGATATCTCTACAACCGTAATGTGACTGTGGATGGATATTTCCTATCCACAGGTAGCATGGTTGGCTATGTCACGTGCCCAATCTTGCGTACTCTGGGAAGCGGGGCGTGACATGGTTCTTTTGGTATCAGAGCCATAGGATAGTCGGGTTGATTCTTTTGTAGTTGGGTATTGTACCCAATACACGAATCAGAATACCCGTGTTTAGGAAACATATCCTGCCACCTTGACCGTTTTACCATCCTTAAATCATTCTTCCGGATCATGTCGACATGCAAACTTACTTTGCATTTGTCAACTCAAAAACCTAACTTCTTGTTATCTCTAGGACTTAGGCGACTTGGGTGGAGTTAAGTAATTGCGGCTATGATACCGCGGCATAGCTACAATGCAGTACTCTATTTAAGTATCTTGGAGTTCTAGCCTTGATCTATACCCAGAACCTATCATCATGCTAATGTTGGGTACTTTGATTTCCAGGAGTATGGCCGGTACGAATTTGAAGATGGACCAAAGACGTGCGGTCATAGCCGCCAGGCGTAGAGTGATAAGGGGATTGCTGGAGAATCTAAAGGAACAGACCGAGCTGGAACCAGCATCTGCACTGAAACAAACGTCTGCACGTAGAAGTATTCCGGTGAACAGGCGCAGCGTAGCACCAATGAAGAAAACAATTGTGGGTGATCGGAAAGGGAGCGTGATTTGTAACTACTGCCATGTACCCGGACATGTGCGAAAGGAGTGTCGTAAGAGGCTGGGACTCTGTTTTAGATGTGGAGCGGCAGATCACGCCGTTAGTGCTTGTCCGTCGAAGCTTCGTACAAGGGATGATATTCAGGAGCCTCCGCAGAGACCGTTCCAAGGGAAGAAACAGCTGACTCAAGGACCAAACCAGGCTCGAGCTTTCACGTTGACAGCTGAGGAAGCCAAGGCATTAGGAGAAGTGGTTTCAGGTACTTTGCTCGTTCATGGTTTTCCCGCATTGGTATTATTTGATTCCGGAGCATCCCACTATTTTATGTCATCCAAATTTATAACTACACACTCGATTACCTGCACGACCCTGTCTAGTTTTGGGGACATACATACTGGGAATGGGAAAATCATAGCTAGTAAGGAATGTAGAGATTGTACAGTTGTTGTTTGCGGGCGGGAGCTTTTTGCAGATTTCTTGGTGATAGATACGGGCAGTTATGAAGTAGTCTTGGGAATGGATTTTCTAGGCACTTTCCACGCACACAGTTGACTGTAGGGCAAGGAAGGAAATTTTCCAGATTCCCGGACACCCTGAGTTTACTTTCACTGGAGGAAGCAGTTCTGTCGGGCCAGTCGAGTTTAGGGCTAGGCCGACGAACAATGTTCTTGCGGCTGTGGTAGTGGATAGTAATGAAGAGCCGGCAGTTGTTCGGGACTTTGTGGATGTATTTGACGATATGCTGGTATGCTCGAAGGTTCCGGAGGAGCATGCTGAGCATCTAAAGATCGCACTGCAGACGCTAAGACAGGAGAAATTGTTTGCGAAGATGAGTAAGTGCGAATTCTGGCTGGAAGAAGTGAAGTTTCTGGGGCATGTCGTGTCGGGCGATGGAATCGCCGTTGATCCCGAGAAGATTGCAGCAGTTCGAGATTGGCCAACTCCAAGGAATGTTGCGGAGATAAGAAGTTTTCTTGGACTCGCCGGATACTACAGAAGATTTATGGAGAACTCCGCTCGTGTAGCTGAGCTGTTAACCAAGCTCACGCGCAAGGAGGTACCGTTTGTTTGGACGGATGGATGTGCATTGGCCTTCGAGACGTTGAAGCAGAAGTTGATAACCGCCCCGATCCTGACTGTACCAGATAATTCAGGAGGACTGGTGATTCACAGCGACGCATCCGGAAAAGGATTGGGATGTGTTTTGATGCAGAATGGGAAAGTCGTCGCTTACGCATCAAGACAACTGAAGACTCATGAGAAGAACTATCCGACTCATGACTTAGAGCTTGCAGCCGTGATCTTCGCCCTGAAGATTTGGAGACACTACCTTTTGGACGAGAGAGTCGAAGTCTTTACAGATCACGAGAGTTTGAAGTATGTGTTCACTCAGAAGGAGTTGAACATGAGGCAACGCAGATGGTTGGAGCTGATGGCCGACTACGACCTTGATCTTAAGTACCATCCGGGAAAGGTTAACGTCGTGCCGGATGCGCTAAGTCGGTTACCAGCAATTCAGGTATTGACCGCACAAAAGGAGATCATTGCGGATTTTCGGAGATTTGATTTGGAGGTTGTGCTACCACAAGCTACGGGACAGTTGATGCAGTTGCAAGTACAGTCGTCCTTAGTTGAGAAGATTAAAGCGGCACCATCGCAGGATCCTAGACTGCAAAGGTTTCGAGAGCAGGTTGAAGCCGGACTGCGAACCGATTTACTGATCCATGAAGACGGTTCGTTGAGATATGGTAGCTGTGTGTGTGTGCCAAAAGGGGATGTGCGTGAAGAGCTTATGAAGGAGGCACACAGTTCAGCTTACTCTGTACATCCAGGAGGGACAAAGATGTACCGAGACATTCGACAGCACTTCTGGTGGGAAGGTATGAAACGGGAAATTGCTCGCTTCGTGGCTAAGTACTTGGTGTGTCAGCAAGTCAAGGCTGAACATCAAAGGGTTGCTGGTTTGTTGCAACCACTTCCGATCCCTCAGTGGAAGTGGGAACATATAACCATGGATTTTGTGACGGCTTAACCGCGGAGTCCAAAAGGCAACAATGCCGTATGGGTGATTGTCGATCGGTTGACCAAGGCAGCTCACTTTATTCCTTTTCGGGTTGGTCAATCGACAGAGACTTTGGCAGAGCGGTACATGCAGGAGATTTTAAGATTGCATGGAGTACCGGTGAGCATCGTGTCCGATCGGGACACTCGGTTCTTGTCGCACTTCTGGAGGAGTTTACAAGAAAGTTTAGGGACTCGATTGAAGTTTAGCACAGCTTATCATCCTCAAACTGATGGACAATCGGAGAGAACGATCCAGACCCTTGAAGATATGTTGAGAGCTTGCATGTTGGACTTCAAAGGTTCTTGAGAGGATCATCTACACCTGGTGGAGTTTTCGTACAACAATAGCTTCCAAGCGACTATTCAGATGGCTCCGTTTGAAGCGTTGGATGGTCGTAAGTGCCGTTCACCAGTTTGCTGGGATGATGTTGGTGAACGGAGGTTACTAGGACCAGATTTGGTGGTACAGACAGTCGAGAAGGTGAATACAATCAGGAAGCATATGAAGGCAGCTCAAGACAGACAGAAAAGTTGGGCTGACACGTCAAGAAGACCTATAGAGTTCGCCGTGGGTGATTTGGTATTCCTGAAGATATCACCGACTAGAGGGGTGTTTCGCTTTGGAAGTCGGGGAAAGCTTAGCCCTCAATTCGTTGGACCCTTCGAGATATTGGAGCGTGTTGGAGAGGTAGCGTACCGTTTGGCGCTACCCCAGTCATTGGCAGGAGTGCACGATGTGTTTCATGTATCTCAACTATGGAGGTATGTCAGAGATGAGACTCACGTCTTGGATCATTCGGAGTTGACTGTACGGGAGGACCTAACTTTTGAGGAGCGACCAGTTGAAATCAAGGATCGAAGAGAAAATGTTCTTAAGAACAAAGTTATCCCTTCTGTGCTAGTTTCTTGGGGTAATCGATTGCATGGAGAACCCACTTGGGAGCGAGAAGACGAGATCCGGCAGAAGTTTCCTCACCTTTTCCTATAGTTAGCTATCTTGTATTCTTGGAATTTCGAGGACGAAATTCTTTTTGTAGTTGGGTATGATGTAACACCCGAGCCCAATAATACTATTTCTATTTCTAGTTGAGGGTTATACATTGCTCATTTCGTTTATCCTGATGGTTTGGTGCTTATTGCTAAATTTTAACCGGTTAAGTCATTTTTGGCACATAACAAATTTTAACACCTAAAATAAAATTGAAAATATCCATGTTGGCCTACTCGTCGCCACTAGTCGCGTGGTAGCGTCCGCGTGTCGAGATTTCGTCCCGTTCGGCTAAACGGGCAAGTTTGGACGACTACGCGCGCGTGCAAGTGTCTGACTTGGGGGCATGCATTTTAATCCTTAAACACCTATTTTCAAAAATTTGGAACTCGCTTAAAATCCTATAATTTGAATTTGGAACATTTGGGCGCAACCCGGGCGCGATTTGGAAATGTTTCATTTAGCGCCAAAAAGGCCCATTTAATAAAATATTGTGAAACTGAAATATATATACGATAATATATTTCTAACGTTTAAAATCTTTTAAATTTTTCCCTTTTAAAAAGTTTCAGCCAATCACGAGGGAGTTAATTCCCTCGTGGGCCCCCCTTTCCCTCTCTATCTCTCTCCGTCTCTCTCTGTCTCTCTCTATTCTCTTTCTCTCTCTCTCTCCGCCTCTCAACCTCCCTCTATCTCCCTCAAATCTTTTTTCTCTCTCTCTCTCTCTAACAATTTCTCTCTCCCTCTATCTTTTAAACCCATGTCCCTCGCCATCTTCTTCACGAGAAACCCCACGACGAACCCCATGTGAAACCCTAACCCTAGCCATCCCGTCGCCGTCGCCGCCGCAGTCACCGTGCAGACGAGACCACCACCGCCATCACCCTGCCTCCGCAACCTCGACCGCGCACCCCTCCTTCCTCCGTTCTCTTTCCAGCGCTGCAGCCAACGCCACCGTCACCTGCACCGCCACCGCCGGCGACCCCACTTCCTCGTCGGCCCCGCTCGTCCTCCTCGTCACCTGCGCATCAGCCCCGACCTCCCTCCTCCTTCCCTCGCCGGCGCTACATCAGAACCCGAGCCCAACCCCATCGCTTAACCCTCTAGTTCGCCGGAAAAAGCCCCGTCGACCCTCGTCGTCGTTGCCTGCGCCACCGCCGACCACTTCCTCTCCCCCTGCAACCCAAACCAGGCCTCTACCTCCCCCCTACTCACAGCACGACCCGACCCAGCCGCCTCCAGCACTGCAGCCGCGTTCCCTGTTCGCTGCCGGCGCCCCTCGCCGTCGAACCCGTCGTGGTTGCCCTGGTTCTTCCCTGTAAGCATCCTTTTAGCTTTCCATTCATGTTAAACCCCCCCCCCCGCTGATCTTATTACGTATATCGTGTTGCTAACTTCGTTGCCGATAACTTTTGCCGGATTCCGACCGTGCCGTCGTTTGGACCCGACGCTCCAGCGAAGTACCCTGGTCCGTGTGGTCCCGCTGTTCGCTGTTGGGACTCGATCCGTAGCCCGTGCACCCGTCTCGTGTTTTCTGCCGACATTGCATCCGTGCTTTCCGGTTTGCGAAACCGTCGAGGCAAGTATTACTTGCTACATGCTACATTAAACTAATTAAGTGTTTGACTCATAAAACTTACTATAATAACTAAGCATTGTTACTTGTCTCATTGGACGAAATGTGATATGCATCACAATACTGCCATCTAAATCGTACTTTGCCACCATAACTTTAATAACAACTACCTGCTAATCATTTTACTATTTAGAGGATGATAGTCGTACACTTATATCTTTATTACTTGCTGTTATTAATATTGCGCTACACTGTGATTATTGCATCCCAAGGGTGCTCGAACCTGCTAGTATAATACAACTGCATCATATTCATGTACCATTGTGATTAAATGACTATCATTGCCGTTTACCTTAATTCTTGCTACTGTTTATTGTTCGTTTGTATACCTGTTGTGAGCACGTACTCGATTGCACTACATGTTGACCGGACCTTGCTACATACGACATATTTACATACTGATACACCTGACTTGTTACCTGATCTCATGCCAACAAACCTGACTTGGGGGTCCTCATGGACCATTCCTGCTGTCTATCCAGACATACCTGCTTTTACCTGATTCTGTACTGACATTAATCCTGGACTACTGAATACCTGACCTGACATACATAACTTGGGGGTATGGGGAAATCAAAGGTGAAACCGACTTGTAACTCAACAGTTCGATACTTGTTCTGATCAGTCTTACGGGCTTGGCCTGCCCCGGAGTGATGATGCTGACATCACTCAGCCATCCAACTACCTTTTACTGCTTAGCGGCACGTCTCGGATTCAGCCCCGAGAACCTTGACCGTGGTCCCGGGCACGCACGGGATACTATTGAGTTACATCGACGATTCATCAATTGATTTCAAAGACTATAGAGTAGAAACCTGATAGGACAGTTTAGTTACCACCGCACATTACCCTGCACTGTTATTTCTTAGTACTGCTTTATTCATGTTCATACCTGCATTGCTTTTACCATGCTTATATTATATTATTTGGTTGACATGACGCGCTGACGTCTGGGTTTTGCATGGCCCAGATTCCGTACCACTGTCGACGACCGAGCAGGAGCACTTCAGCCAGCAGGCTGAACTGTGAGTTCCTTAGGGTTTAGTTTATTTATTTCATTTCATTTCCAGATGTAAGCCCGCATTATGGGACGTACTGTTTATTTAGTGTATTGGATCATTTGCTTCCGCACTTATTGTTTATTGATTCTTGTCATTATGGATTTGGACATGTATTAGATTAGTTTATTATTTTGTTCTTGATATCTCTACAACCGTAATGTGACTGTGGATGGATATTTCCTACCCACAGGTAGCATGGTTGGCTATGTCACGTGCCCAATCTTGCGTACTCTGGGAAGCGGGGCGTGACAGCAGCAGTGTCCTGGAAGGAATCCTGCTCACGGTCTCTTCCATGTCTCGTCTCTGCCAACTGTCCGGAAGTCATCGTCCTTTCCTATATCTGCATCTTGCTCTGGAACGACTGCACACTCATCGCGACTCCTTCTGGAAGGTAAATCCAAGTACCATGCCTCGGCATGCGCATCGCATCTCTGATGTCGGCGGAGTGGAACGTCATCTCATCTAGATCTGGTATGAACCTCCTACTTCGCTTTTCTCTAATGTCGTCTGCTTTGGATCGTCTCTTCGTGGCTGCATGACTGAGCTCCAACGACTATCCTCGTATCTGGAGTCTCCCAAGAATGCATCTCACCACCTAGCATCCGAATTAAGTCGAGCCATCCGATCGAGTCGTCAAAACCTCATAATCCCCCAAGAGCTCAACATCTTGGGCACAGTTTAATAGTATCGAGTACATACCACAGCATCGGTGGTCCAGCCGTAGAAGGGCAAACCCAAGCCTCACTAATGGCGCCGCAGAACTGCCGCAAACCCGAAGGTTCAAAGGCTTTCACACGGTCATTAAGTCGAGTTAGGGTTTCATTCTTCTAGAGGGACCATAGAATTGCCTGCATGTCTTTCCGACTACTTTAAACTTGGAATAATAGGTTTCTGACATTCGATCGTCTCTGTCGACTCTCAACGTCTCCGCGTGAAGTCGTCTCTAGCTGGAATCAATCTATCTGATGACCTCACATCGGGGTAGGCGAACGAACCACCTGTCCTAGTCATTCATCATCGGATGACTAGCGACCTTCTAGCATCTATTAGTACAACTCGTCCCGTAATAGCTCCAACATATGGGGCGATATCTCGTCACTCGCAGCAACAACTGGCTCACTCGTCTGCACGCTGAACAGTGCCTCAATCATCATGAGTAAGCAATACACCAACGGTCATCAAAATCTGGCTGGCCTCTGTCAGTGGCTCAATCCTCTAATGTCGATCAGCACATCCGAGTAACCTCATAAAGGCGATCCGCCAAACGCTCGTGGCGCGGAAACACAGTAAAAAGATACATCTCCGCAATCGTGTGTCGCCGGAATTTCGCCCTGGTCAGTCCTCGTTCGTGACGAGCTCGTGCTGACCGCAACTTTAGCTGTAGCTCTCCCTGCCCGTAATCGTGGCAGCAAAACCATAACTGGTACTAATGAGGCTAGATCGGACTGAATATAATACTGAGCAAGGAAATGTACATCCTAAGGCTTCTTAAGTGGAGTAGCGTATCGTAAATATGCCGCGGAACATACCTACGGTACGTCACTCTACTTTAGTCACCTATTCCATCAACCAAGGGTCATCCTACGCTCCGAAGGTAAAACCTAACGCTTTAATACCAACTTTGTCACGTCCGGAAAGTACGGAATATGACCGGCACTTAAACTACGAACGTCTCGAGGCGTAAGTAACCTAAGTAAGCCGAAAACCCAGAAACCCAAACCAAGAAAAGTAGTAGAGTGAAGGAAAACCAATTTAAAACAAGTAGTTTTAATAGCATAAGCCGAATTATGCGGCTTAAAAAAACATCAAATATTTCCCGAAAATTTCGGCAGAGTCTCCTTTGTAAATACTGGCCCCCAAACGGGATACAACATGAATAGTATACGAAATCAATAAAAAGGCATCCCCAAGCGGGAGCTAGCTCTTCGTCAATCGACGGTCAAAACCACACAAGCAATATAATATACAATGCCAACGGCGAGGATCAAAATTCAAAAGGAAACTCAAAACCACAAGAAAACCACAGAAATACAACGCGCGAATCTAAGGTCGAAGGAATAACATCACTGGTCTCTATCTCAAGTAAATACATGTTTGGTTGATGGAACTTCTAGATACAACAAAATAATAATATACAAGATATATAATGGGGGTACGATACAAGTAAACCCACCTACTAGCAAATCAGCCGAAGGAAACTATCCCCGCAAGCCGTAATGAAACCTGTACGGCAAACCTGCAAGAAACTGGGGCACAACGGGGGTGAGTTGCCAACTCGTGAATAGAAAAACATCTACGGAAAGAAATCGCATAAATAATGCAACCTAGGTCAATGATCATAATATATCCTCAGTTATATATATAACATGCAACCTATAACAAGGCTAGGGTAAATATCTAACCCGAGTGTAATCTCATGTGCCCGTGTCAGTGCCTCAGGTAGCAATATATCATATAAATGAGGTATGAATGCATGAAAACAGAATACATGTAAATGAAGAACTGGTTTCATAATTTAGTGAGATTTCCTTTGTATTTTTAAAATGAGATATCAAAATGAAATCAGCATAAAACAGTGCCTAGCATAGGCACAAAACGTAATCCCAATATCTCGATATCTCTGTATCACAGTCTCTGTACCTCAATATCTCGAAATCTCAATGTCTCAATCACAATATCTAGGGCGCAGTCAGTCCAGACCGGCCCCTACCATCCATCTCAAGACCACGACGGTATCCTCCGGATATCCGACGCGTCGGGTAAAATCACCGGTAGGTAGTGCTCCCCTGCCAGGCTCACATCGTCATCATCACGCGCTTCTTGCCCCGGGGTACCTTACCGGGTCTACCATGTACCCGAAACAGTTCACCCGTCTCCTCTAATCGGGTCTTGAAATCCATCAGCAAACTCATGGTGCACGACTCATACATCATGGGAAAAACAGCACTTTTTATTTAAAAATAGAGAAATCAGTTTATATAAGTTTTGCGGTTTCCCCCCCACCCCCCAAATCCAGAAAATTTCATGGAAATCCGAATCCAAATCGTCAATAGCATGTAAAACCATGAATATAGGCATAACAATGAATAACAGTATGCATGAAGTGACAAGTAATAACTACAATGTTAAGCTGGCATATAAGGCAGGTACACTAATATCATGTCAAATTACTAACTAACAAGCTATGTCAAGCAATAATATTTTCTAAGGTGTACGTGACATGGCAATTACCGATGAAGATGTGTGTGAGCCGGCAAGTAAGTGTACGTGGTACATACGCATCATCGGTAATGGTGCTGGTGTCCTAACAATATGATATCAACATTGCAATAAGAAATTATAACATAAGAATGCGATGCGAAGCGAACCACAATAATAAGCGGGAGCTGAATACTAGACGCAACTGTAACTAACCTGCATTAATCTAAAATAAGTCCTACAAATGGTGCCTTTTGAAATAACACGAATCACGGGGTTTTGAAAATAGGGGCTACGGTGTTTTTATGAAAATATACGTCTTTTGAAATATCCGTAGGATCCCTTGGGCTGTCTTTTAAAATACCCACGATTCGTTAGTTTTTGAAATAGGTAAGAATCGAATCTAATCTAACAACTAAACTAAACTAAAGGGCTAAGCTAACAAGCTGGACTACAGGTAAGGAAACCGCCTAACATCTGAGTCGATCCATATACATACCTGTATATATATTAGTCGGTGATCCCGCCTCAATAATATCATATCCGATACCATATCTACAATCAGACATCCCAAGTCAAGAGTGCGGATCAATCATCATGATATAGCTCGTACGTAAATCCATCGTACGGCATCCCCAAATCTGGGTATGGGTCAATATCATATTCCTCACACCATTCCTCTGGTATCCTCTTTATTCAAGATCATAGTCTAGGGTACTGACCTATGTCTAGTACAATACTGATACCGCCTAAGTATGCATGCACGTGTGTGAAACACTACGTCAAGACCCGTTACAACGTCATGTCGTATCTCAAATACGAACCCTGCTATATCACCGATCTCACGGCCTCAAATCAAATCTCATCGACTCATCTTAAATCCCAAGTACTATCCCCATTATCCATGCATGTACATATGCATAGTCCCATACCCACGCATATATACATATATACACATCCCAATCGGCGCACAAGGAAGTAATGTATGCAGGTCTGTGTGTGCGCATGTGGGTATAACAACTACTCTAGGGTTTCGCAACTAATTCAAAGCTAATCCAGGAACACATAAACATAACATGAATACACATTCTCGTATCATAAAACACCTATATAAACATATATATATAAGCTACACTACGGACTGCGGGGGTGCTATACGCCATCCACCCGACTTCTCCCCGTAGATATAAATCTACTCACCTGGTCCTCGCTAGCCGGTGCCGACGTCGCCACGCGCTTGCTTGTCGTCTCGAAGTCCACATGGGGTACCTACATATCATAATGCACCGTGTCGTATTAAAATCCGACTCATGACCCAAAACGACACGTGAATCCCACGTAGGTCAAAACCTATGATTGCTTTCACAAATCAACCCAAAAACCCTCGACGTCGGCATACAAACGCCAAACCATCTTGAAAAACTCAAACGTATCAATCGTGGTTTCACAACACCTTAAATATATATATAAAAAGTTAAAATCACCAAAACTTCAAATTCGCTTTAAAGCTATTTTTCCGAAAACCTAATAAGCAAAATTATCCGCTTTAATACAACATATTAATGTTTAAACGAATCTAGCGGCCACAATATTCACTAAATATCATAACAAAGTCATATAAACCATTCCTATAATTTATTCTCATCAAATTCCATAAATTCCAAAATTCTAGTTTACAATATACCCAAATTTAACAATTTTATAGCAAAAATGCACAAACAACAATTTAGCTTGGATTTTTTATGAACTAAAGTATTAAACTATATTTTATAATGTTAATGAAGTCATGAAAAACCTAATCACATTTTTAAACCCAATATTTAAACACTTTTCAAAAACCTAGTTTGTTAAAACTCCAATTTTAACAATTTTAAGTGACAATATACAAAACAACTACTAGACTAGATTTGCATATCATAAGATGCTAAAATACATATCACAACCATCATCAATTTATCACAACCCTAACATGATTCAAATCCTTCTCTTGAATTTCACAAACCCTCACTTTAAATTAGAAATCCAAACAACTTTTAACTACTTTAGCTTAAGCAAAATACCAACAATTTAACCATTTGGACAAGATTTATAGCTCCAAGACTTGTAGATCTACATGCAATTTAGCCTCCCAAATTAGCTTCTATGCCCCAAGATCCATGCTAGATGGGATAAAGAATAATGGGTAGGAGTTAGATTTTGATTTCGGTGAGGTTTGCTTGATTTTTCATGAAATTTTTTTGTAGATTTTTGGAGAGAGATGAGGTGAGGAAATTAAAAGGGGAGGGGATGCAGGAATTTGTAGTTTTCGGCCAGAATGGGGAGGGGAAATGAGTGAGGGAGGAGAGAGAGTGAGGTGGAGAAAGTGGGAAAGTCAAAGTCCACATTTTCTTTTATCATTTTCTTTTCTTTTCTTTGTGATTGGAGAGAGAGAGGGGGGGAGGGCTGTCATGGTGGGGTCGACCATATAGGGAGAGGGAGAGAGGGTGAGTTATGGGTGTATGGGTTAGGCAAAAAGATAAATGTATTACCCCAATTCCCATTAACACTAATTTCACCGAAAAAGCCCTTTTTTCTTCAATAATTTCTAAACCGTTTAGGCAAACGATTTCGTTTCAAAAACCACATGATAAAATTTTATTTAAAGTTTTATGATGCACAAAATTTGTTTCAACTCATTCCAATCTGTAATTTTCCCTAATTAAATATATTAGTGACGGCTTAAAATAATATTAAAATAATAAATTTCAGAAAATTTTTCAGAAAATTTGAAATTTCACCAGTGGCTTAATAAACACCAAATACTAGCAATTACATAGCTAGAATATGTATATTTAATTTTTATAATAAGATATTTGCATTTTGACTTTTTACAGAAACCCCCTTATTTTACCGATTTTCCGAAATTTCACCGAAACGATTTTCAAAACGTTACACAGTCCCCCTCTCTTTCACTCTCTTATTCTCACCCTTTCTCACTATTATTTACCCTTTTACCCTTTCTCTTTTAAATTTTAAAACCAAATCACATAATACCCATAAAACAACACAAATGCAACAACATATAACCAAATGCAACATGACATGGTGCACTAGACACGGGAAACTTTAGAAACACGGATTTGGCTTAATCGCGACTAGCAGTGCACTAATCGAGTTTTTATCCAAACTGCATATAATAAATTTTAAAAATGCCAAATCCTTTAAATATATTTTTAAATGAATAAATCATTTTAATTTCCATTTATTTCACAATTATTGGTATATATTTATACCCTTTTTCGAAAACCCCAATTTCGTAAATCGGGCAGTTTTCGGGAAAAATATTATTTTAATATTCAATTCTAAAAATAATATTTTATATTTTCTGAATGTTACAGTGCATGTGGGAGATTGTTGGCCATAGTGCCCTCAAGGAAATTATAGTAATCGTAGGCAAATGATTATGATGATTGAGAGAGGACCTATACCGGTAGAATAGTCTTACACGAGATGATAGTATGATATCTGGTTTGTCTTTATCATCACTATTACATGTTGATAGAGACCATAGGATTCTTGCTTGACAACCAGCATTATGATGGCGATCATATACGTGGGAGCTGGGGGTCTATAAGCACATCCTTAAATGTCCCTATTCATGGGAGTATCGAGACTGGGCATCGATACTCCAGTGTAGACTAGTGTATACCGATCGAGACCTCGACGAGGGGTGGTGGCAAGGTCTCAAAAGCCATTGGTGTTAGTTTGTTCACCTAAGATAGTATACATGTGCTCATTGGGTTATGAGTACACTATACGGACTTGCCGGGAACGTGCTAGTTGGTATTATATCTATTGTCAGATAGCCGTTCCCAGGTAACATGTGTACAGGTTAGTCTGTCGACCTGAGATCTTCATTTGTCTCGTGTGAGTTCCCACTGTGCTTTGATTACTACCCTACCACGGCTCAAAGGAGTCGTGCAAACAGGTTTTAGTTGGGTACAGTCTCGAGCCACATGGAGGCAGCGATCGGATCGTCGGGGATTCGTCTCTCCCGGTATTGGGGGTTGATGCCGCGTTGTGCATGGGTGGCCATCACCAGAAATCCATGGCCATGGTGGACGAGAAATACCGATCCAGGATCGATAGTTTCTCAGGTGGTGATGGGTTTCATGTCGACACTAAATGTCGCGTTGTTAGGGGTCTGACCTTATCCACCCCCTAGACTCGATATGCGATACTCTTAGACGAACAGACAGGACTGTACGGATATTGTCACTGTCAGGATCAGTAGGGGTACAAGATGAGTTTGCTCATCGGCTACCTTTCGCTCAATACCTGGGTAGCCGTTACATACAGCTAGTACCGCTGACGTGCTTGTGGTTAAACCCATTGTCAGCGTATTAACGAGTCTTTAGAGTCCTACACAGAGGGTTTTCATTGTTCAGGCGATATGGTGTAGATGACGTATGTTGGTACATACAGGTGTCCGATTAAATATGTGTACAGGCTGCACAGACTTTAATCGGACGATTGATAATACTAGCGGCTTAGGATTAAGCCGGATTATTAAATCAGGTTTTGATTTAATAATTTATATATGTATTTATATATATGTATTCTATTATTATTGTTCACTATTCATTTTCTCTCTTGGCTATTCATATTTTTTTACGAGTACGCGTATATGTATATTGATACGTATACCAGGTTGGATTCCGTATTTATACGGAATGGTTTCTAGAAGATGTCCACCACATTAATTGATTTTCTTTTTAGAAAATCAATTAGGAAATGAGGTGGAGGGTAAGTTGGCATGGGCATGGGTCAAGGCATGGTTTGCAATTGTTTATTGCTCAAATGGTAAAGATATTTTGTGTGAATCATTGAGAGAAAAGAGAGAGGGCAGACACAATGCTTGTGGGGACTTGGTCATTTTTCTTCACTTGCTTCATGGCTTACATTCTATTCTCACTTCATCACTTAGCCAATTCTTGAGTTGCTCATGCCATTGTTTCCTCACCTCCTTCATCTTCTATGGTTGCTCCCTTGAGCAATTATGATGATAGAAAATTATAGTGACACATTCCTACACCTCCTTTCTCCATTGCTAGCAACCTTAGAGCGTCGGTTGCCTCGCTCGACGAGGCTGAAGCTTGCACCGTTTCCTTCAGGTGGATCATCGTAGATGGTGGAAGACCGGCGACAGAATTCGATCAAGGAGCCACTAAGAGCTTGGGGGTGATGGTTGAAGACCGAAGGACACGGATCAACTCGGTATAACCATCTAACTTCTTTTATATAGCTTGCTAGTTTAGGGTTTAAGGTAGATCCGGCCATCGGGTAATGGTAGCGCTAGTTTAGTAAATTTTTGTTCCGCAATTGGCCACGGTTTGATGGCCGGGGCGCTGCCGTAACCCAACATTTGGTTTAAGCCGGATCCTAGTATTATACTATTGGATTATACTTGTCTCATTGTATTCGTATTTTTCGGAATACGAATACGAGTATGTATATACGGTGAGGGCATTCTTGTAATTTTATAAGAACGAGCTTCTAGAAGGAGACACCTCATTATTGATTTATCCTTTTTTCATAAAGGATTAATGATGTGGAAATTAGGAGACACTTGAGGAATGCGTTGATAGCATGGATTAGTATTTGTTTATTCATTTGGGGTTCCTATTCAAGCATGGTTGATTATTTGTGACTAAAAATAATCCATGCTTGATTTATTATCATGAGACTTAGCCATTCTCTCATCTCATTCTCTAGTTCATTATCACATTCTCATTTTCTCTCCTAGGTTTCATTTCTTCCTCCCTTAAGCTCATCCATTCACATGTGTTGTCATCCATTGAGCTTTGAGACTAAATAATCCATAGATCACTCTCTACATCTACTTAGTAATCTCATCTAGCACATTAGATCACGAAGTTACCTCACTTGAGGTTGGAGCTTGACCATAGGCCTTCGGGTGGATCTTCTACGACCTAAAGAAGACCGGCAACCGAGTTCGTTTGAAGCTTCGTAGGAGCCAACGAAAGGAGTTCAAAGTTGAAGCTTGATCTAAGGAGCAAAGAACCACTAGAAGCCTGAAGGACTTGACACGAAGGTATAACCCTCTATCCGAGTAGTTAGAGCCTTCATATAGTTTAGTTTAGCTAGTTAACGTTTAATCAAGATCCTAAAGTGGATAAAGTCAATGTTGCAAAGCCAAACATGATCTTTTGATGTGGGAAAAATTGTTTTTGATGTATTCCGCCTCCCCACGAATTAGCGGGGTGTGCGACATAGACTTACACTGGTATCAGAGCCACTTAAACCTAAACTAGCTTGTTAACAAATAGTTAGAAGTTCGATCGAATGTTTTTTGCCCGAAATCATATTTTCTGGACTTGCTTGTTGTCGATTTTTAAATGAGTTCAAAAAATATTTTCAAAGGTCTTAAAGATACGTGCAGGCAATTGTAAGAACACACAAGAAATTTGAGCACGTGATTGCCTAAGACGGCCGTGGAACCGCCGCGAAACTTACTGTTCGGCACAGAACCGCGGTCGAGTCGGGGCCGATTCACCCCAAATTTCTTTTGTGGATCTATTTATTAAGAATATGATTTCTGGAATATTTTGTTTTCTGCCCAGAGTTATTTGTGTTCTGGATTGTTCATGGGGTAGACACAAATTTGTTATTCGATTGAAATTCTAAGTTGTTTGGCTAATCGGGTTTTCTGTGTTTGTATAAATGTGTTTCGAAACGTCCACTAATTACTATATGTCAATTAGTGGGGGTTGCACATTTCTGTGATTGTGATCTGTGATGGTTTGTATATATGGATTGATTGGATCATCGTGAATGAATAGCCGGGGTATGTTAGAAGAGTGTTTTCCTTTTCATTCATTCTTGTACAATTTGTAAATTGATGTAATATTATTTTTGCGGGGCACATCCGGGTTGAGATTGTAGCCACCATTGTATATTATTTCTTTTTACTGTTTTTGCTCTTAGGATAGACCCAAGGTGGGGTGCACAAACTACCGGGTTCTTGAAGTGCCGAGTGGCCTACTCATTTTATTGAGGGAGGTTGTTTCACTTCGGGAATTTGGCGGGTAGTTTGCCGCGACCATAGGGGTATAGGGTAGGGTTTTGGCTATTCATCACGACCGTGGAATCCGTGTTTGGTTTCAGGATTAAACGAAGCACGGAAATCCTAGTATATCCAATGTTTCCATCTGTGATTTTGTGATCTGGAATGCTTATTATTGCGTGAGATGAATGGCTATATATATATATATATTATATAATAAACGTTGCTTATATTTTGCACCCGCGCTAGTCCAACCCCCGCTCTGCCGGTAGTTAAGTAACCTAACGGTGTATGACAGGGCCCCGTGGCGAATGCGGATGGCATAAGCGTACGTTCTATTTTCATTTCTTTTGCTGCAATGATAAGGTTAATTGATGGGACCGCATTAATTCTAATTAATGCAAGGAAATAAACCTAAAATCTGATGTCGTTGGAACAATTACAAAACCACTCGGTTATCTTTAAAATGCATTTTTTTTAAAACGGAGCTTAAACCACTCCTTTTTCAAAAGCTATCAGATTCCTTTGACTATATCAAGTTCAATACGTTAACGGTTTTTCGCAGAAAACCAACCGTAGCCCTCCGTCATTTCGGATAGGTATCTACTAGTATTCATGCTATGTGTTTTGACCTTCGCCAAGGCATAGTGTGTTGGCTATAGTGCCCTCAAGTCAATTATTGGATCGCAGGCACGTGATTGCAATGATTAAGGGAGGACCTATACCGGTAGAACAGTCTTACTCGAGATGATAGTATGCTATCTGGTTTCTCTTTATCATCGTGTACATGCTTTAGGTGACATTACATATCACTATTACATGTTGATAGAGCCCATAGGATTCTTGCTTGACTACCAGCAGTATGATGGAGATCATATACGTGAGAGCTGGGCGATCTATAAGCACATCCTTAAAGTGTCCCTAGTCGTGGGAGTTCCAAGACTGGGCATCGATGCTCCAAGAGTAGACTGGTGTATACTGATCGAGACCTCGACGAGGGGCGGTGGTCGGTCTTACAAGCCATTGGTGTTAGTTGGTTCACCTAAGATGTATACAGGTGCTCATTGGGTTATGAGTACACCGGACGGACTCGTTGGGACATGCTAGTTGGTATTATACCTATTGTCAGATAGCAGTTCCCTGGTGACATGTGTACAGGTTAGTCTATCGACCTGAGATCGTCATTTGTCTCGTGTGAGTTCCCACTGTGCTTTGATTACTACCCTATCACGACTCAAAGGAGTCGTGCAAACAGGTTTTAGTTGGGTACAGTCCCGAGCCACATGGAGGCAGTGAGAGGATCGTCAGGGGATTCGTCTCTCCAGGTATTGGGGGTTGATATCACGGTGTGCATGGGTGGCCATCACCAGAAATCCTTGGCCAAGGTAGTCGAGAATTACTGATTCGGATCAGTAGTTTCTCAGGTGGTGATGGGCTTCATGCCGACACTAAATGTCGCGTTATTAGGGGTCTGATTTTATCCAGCCCCGAGACTCGATATGCAATACTCATAGACAGACGGACCGGACTGTATGGATATTGTCACTGTCAGGCTCAGTAGGGTTTCAGGATGAGTTTGCTCATCGGACTCCCTTTCGCTCAATACCTGGGTAGCCGTTACGTACAGCTAGTGCCACTGACATGCTTGTGGTTAAACCCACTGCCAGTGTATTGACGAGTCTTTGGAGTCCCACACAGAAGATTTCACTGCTTCGGGCGAAACGTTATAGAGGCCGTATGGTTTTATGGAAGGGTTCGATCACATACGTGTACTCGTGCACGGATGATGTTCGGATGGATAATACTAGTGGGCTTTGGTTTAAGCCAGATCCTAGTATTATATTGTTGGATTACTTTCGTCTCGTTGTATTCGTATTCGGTCGGAATACATATGCGGGTATGTATATATGGATGAGGGGTATTCTTGTAATTCGTTACAAGTTTACTTTAGAGTTGCCATTTCTTTTTGTTAAACATTTAGTTTAAATGTTTATTTGGTGGGAAAGTGTGAGTCATGGCATGCATTTAACTCATGCATGTGCACTTGGTGACTCATGGTATTGGGTCATGTGATGATTCATTATGACATGGATGGTTTTGTTTTGGGAAAGATATTTGTGATAGATATTCTTTGTAAGATCGCAGTTCATTTTCTTGTGAGAATTTTTCTTCAAGTGCTCACAACAATATCACACATAAAAGACTTAGCCAAAACAAGAAAAGAAAAAAGGAGACACCTTTCTTCACTTGCCTTTTTCTCATGAGCTCACACTTCTTCACCTCATGGCTTCTTCTTCAACCTCTATCCAAACCTTCTCATGAGTTGAGAATCCTTGGGTGTATTGAGACAAAGTATTCACACACACTCTCTACTTCATCTTGGTTATCTAAGCTAACAAACTAGATACCCAAGGTGCTTCGGTTTTGAGGTCGGAGCCCGTATTACTAACTCTCGATGTGGATCGTCTTCGATGTGGGAAGACCGGAGATCAAACTTGATCAAGAAAGCCGCCGGGAGCTTGGGACAGAGGTTGAAGACTGAAGGACATGGATCGTTCGGTATAATCTCTGTAAACTTCTTTTCATATAACTAGTATAGGGTTAATGGTACGATCCATAGATTAGGGTTCCGTTAGCGCCGGTTTAATTAAGTTTTTGTTCCGCATTTGGCCATGGATTGATGGCTGGGGCACTGCCGTAAACCAACATAGTGTTTGGTAGCTAGTAGGTGCTTATCTATGGCATAGATAGATGCATTAATCTAGGACATGCGTACAGCTATTTTAGCCTTCGTCAAGGGCTTGTAAGAATGGTTCTAGGTTAATCTGGATAATGACGGGTAGAACTTGACTTGCGACTTATAATGTTTTGGCCTTCGTCAAGGTTATAAGCATACGGGGCAAAAATCACATCGGGAGTTTCAAATATAAAGGAAACTTTCTAGTGTTGCATACCTTCTTGAGTGTGGTGTTTTTGGTAGGCTTCCTTCAAATTCATCACACAATGATAGTTGGGTCCTGATCCTAATGTGAGTATCCGCTACTCTTTGGGAAACAATTTCACTTAATAATCAATGCTATAAACTAAGTAGGTGTCTAGAACAGTGTTAGCGGGGCTACACCTCCATGGAAAAGAGCTTATATAATTAAGGAACTTCGCGAAAGCGTTGGAAAATCTCCCTCGAAGTACTGACACTAGCCTGGCTGAAAGGTTAAGCAACTATTATGAAATGCGATTAATCCTGACTAATTCTTCTTTTAGTGTTTGAAGAAGAATTTGAGTAAACAGTGGGAGCCATCCTGTTTAGATAAACTAAAAACCAATCTAAACTTGAAAGAGCATATACTGAGTGTTTCTTTTCTTCTTTCCTAATTGCAGCGACCATGACGGGACTTAAGCTTATATTAGATAAAAATAAACTCGCTGGGCCAAACTATAAAGATTGCTGTGGAATGTCCAAATGACCCTTACATATGATATGGTCGCATACGTCTTCACGGCGAAAGCTCCCCCTGTTTCAGGTCCAGCATCCTCGGTCGCAGATATTGAGGTCCATAAGACCTGGGATCTGGATTGCGCGCCTCGTTCTGGCCTCTATGAACAATAAACATCAGAGGCGGCACGAGAAGATGGACCTTGCTTCCATCTTCCTCCATACCAAACAATTATATGGAGAGCAATCTCGTATCGCAAGATACGAGACCTAGAAGAAATTGTTTCAAGCGAGATTGGCTATCGGATCGTCTGTCGGGGACCACGTCCTGAAGATGATTTCTCTCATTGAAGAGCTCGCGGACCTCAGAACCACGTTGGAGAATGAGTTGTACATCGACTTGATCCTCCAGTCCCTTCCCTCCACCTATGCCCAATTCATATTGAATTTCAATATGAACAGTATGGAAGTTACACTTCCTGAGCTCCTCAACATGTTGAGGATGGCAGAGGGCACCTTGCAAAAGGGTTAGGAAACACCCGCTTTGTTTGTTGGAGGATATTCTTCTGCTAGATCCAAGGCTAAGGCCAAGGGGAAGAAAAAGAAGGACCCTACCAAACCGAGGGGAGGTGTGCAGAAGGTGGCGGGAAAGGGAAAGGTGAAAATGGAAGGGACAACTACAAAGGAAGAGTGCTTCTATTGTCGGAAGAAGGGTCATTGGAAGAAGGACTGCCGGGCCTTAAAGGCCAAGAATCAGGACACGAAGCAGGTTGTGGCTTCGGCTTCAGGTGTGTTCGTGATTGAAAACTGTTTTTCCATATACTCTACTTCCTAGGTATTGGATATCAGATCAGGATCTCACATCTGTAATTCTTTGCAGGCGCTCAGAAGCCATAGGGTTTTGAGGAAATGTGATATGACCCTCAGGCTTGGCAACGAAGCCAGTATGGACGCAGTTGCAGTAGGGGAATATCACCTTGGATTGGCGAGTGGACATATTTTGTTGTTGCATAACTGCTTTTGTGTATCCAGTATGGTGTGTAATATTATATCATTGTCTTTATTATCAAATGAAGGATATAATTTTGCACTTGTAAACAATGTTATCAACATTCACCTAAATTAGGAAATGGTTGGGTCGGGTACACTTAGCAACGGAATATACATTCTCAATCAACATCAAGTTTTCAACGTCCAAAACACACTAAAAAGAAAAGCTCCAGAATCGAACCAAGATTTTCTATGGTATTGTAAACTCGGTCATATCAATGAAACACGACTGACTAAGTTACATAAAGAAGGATACTTAGATCCGTTTGAGTATCAATCATATGTGTTGGCTATAGTGCCCTCAAGTCAATTATTGAATCGCAGGCAGACGATTGTGATGATTGAGGGAGGACCTATACGGGTAGAACAGTCTTACTCGAGATGATAGTTTGCTATCTGGTTTGTCTTTATCATCATGTACATGCATTATGTGGTATTACATATCACTATTACATGTTTATAGAGCCCATGTGATTCTTGCTTGACTACCAGCATTATTATAGCGATCATGTATGTGGGAGCTAGTTAGTCTATAAGCACATCTTTAAATGTCCCTAGCGGTGGCCGTGTTGGATATTTGTATGCCCTAGAGGCCATTATTTGTATAGTGGATATTTAGACATGTATATATTCAGAGTACTTTCTTGCTCGACATGATAGTATGCTATCTGGTTACTCTTTATCTTAACATGTTCACTTGATTATGTATACTGTTCATTTGATACATGTTGATAAAGCCCTTAGGATATTTGCTTGACTACTGTGATTATGATGCAGATCATACTAGTGGAATATGTGTAGTTTATAAGCATATCCTTAAATGTTCCAAGTCGTGGGTATATCGAGACGGGGCATCGATATTCCAGAGTAGACTAGCGTATACGTTTCTTGACCCATTTGATGGGCGATGGATGATCCCATATCCATTGGTGTTTGAAATCAAAGATTGTATACATGTGCTCAGTAGAGACTGGGTACACTGAACGGACTTGTCGAGAACTCCTATATGGTATTATATCTATCGTGGGATAGCAGTTCTAAGGTGACACTTGTACAGGTTAGTCTGTAGACCCGAAATCGTCATAGAGTCTTGTGTGTTCTCCCACTGTACTTTGATTTCCACCCTACCATGGCTCTACTGAGTTGTGCAAATAGGTGGCTTTTGGGTACAGTCCCGAGACACATAGAGACAATGAGCGATGGGAGGGGTTTCTTCTCTCCCGGTATTAGGGGTTGAAGTTGCGCTATGCTCGATTGGTTATAATAGGAAGTCCTGGCCAAGGCTGATGAGATTTAGTGATAAGTGTTATCAGTAGTTTCTCGATCTGTTATAGGCCATACATCGGCATGACATATTAAGTTATTGGGGTCGACGATGCCATCCCTAGACTCGATATGCAACATATCTGACGAAGAGACCGGACTGTACGGTAAGTGTTGCTGGTTGCTCTACGGGAGTTTTGACAGGTTCGCTTGTTGTTCTTCTGTTCGTTCAATACCTGGGAGCCGTTACGTGCAGCTAGTACTGCTGATGGTTTGTGGGTGTCTGATATGATCACTACCTACTGCTAGCGTATTGACGAGTCTTAGAGTCCCACAAAGGGGTTTCCGAGCTCAGGCGAAATGATATGGGCGCATATGGGGATATGCGCGGGAGCTTGATTAAATGCGCGTATATGATACCGTATTTTAATCCGGTGTTTTCTATTGGTCGGGTCATATGTGATATGACCGAATTATTAAATCAAGTGTTGATTTAATACAATGTGACCATTAGCTCATTATTAAATCCTTTCTTCTTTTGTATGCATGTATGTATGTACGTTTATATTGATATGTATGCACACATGCATGTATACATGTGTCATGGTTGATGATACATTGGAGATGGCTATGCTAGAATCACATGGAAACATTTGTGATATTTTTATTTTTGAGTTAATGGAAATTGGAAATTAAATCCATAGTTGATATTAAGTTTCTACACACTTCTTAAAATATCTCTTTGTAACCATAGTTTCATTTCTAATTCTCCATTAACTCAACTACTAAAAAATATCTAGATATTTTCATGCCTTGGTTAAGAGTGAGTGTGACTCTCTTATTTCTCATTATTATTCTTGTGCTTATCTTTTCTTAAGCTCAAGCTAAGCCATTTTCATCTCTTTCTTCCTCCAAGCTCTCTACCATTTTTTAGTGAGTAAAGAGAAAGAAAAAGAAAGGTTTTTTTAGTGAGATTAATACCCACTTCATCAATCTATACTAGTCTAGCCCACTTGTATAGGTTGTTTGCATCACTTCCATATAGGTCAAGTAAAGCAAGGAGCTTGAGTAAAGGAACTCCGTGGTGGATCATCGTGGACTTGGAAGGCTTCAAGCGGACGTGTTCAAATTTCGAGTGGAACCAAGGAGTCAAAGACATCTACACGGAGCTAAAGACAAGGAGGAGAAGTCTACAAAGGTTGTATTTCTTTTCTCTTCGTTTTAGACACTTGTATGTGATACTTGTTAGCTTTACGCCTAATCCTCTAGTTCGATTCTAGGTTCGGGTTGGTTAGCACCCTAGATTTTTAAAAGTTGCATATTTGATGCTTGTTAAAACCCAGTGAGGGTGCTAAGCAAACCCCTACAGTGGTATTAGAGCCAAGCTAGAGTATTAGGCGTGACCTAGACGACGTTAAAGTGTTCGAACGAACATCGAAACCCATACATTAGATACACTCTGAAAATTTTTCAAAAGTTAGAATTTTTGGGTTAAATTTTTTTTCAGAAAATCGTGCTGGGTATTGTATGGACCCACAAGAAAAACGAACCCCTAACTCAACTTAACGACCGCAGAACCACGGCCAAAACATGCTTTTGGCGGCGGTTCCGCTGCGCCGTTGGTAAGGCAAGGGACGTGCCATCTTGTGCTGGTCCGTATGTTCTAATGGCACTGTCTGGGTATTTTTGAATCTGTCTCAAGTGTTGAGGTCTCTGAGAATTGTGGGTTTTGATAGATCGATCAAAATGTTTAATATCGCCTAGTTTTTATGAATGTGAACAATATTTGGAATCTACACTAATTAGTTTTGAGAAAATTAATTGGTTGCTTGTAAATCTAACATTTCGGTCTCGATCAGAATCGGGAAACTTGTTGAATTACCCGATTTCTTTTGAAATGGTGTTTTCAATTTTTTGAGACCCAAATGTAAGATCTACATTGTTAGGCATGAAAGTCGGAATATGAGATATTTCGGGTTTATGATGTCTAAGGAAAGTGAGGATTCCAAATGTTGTAGTTTGGCATTTCTTTTCTGCGACCATAAGTGTAATATGTAGTGTATCGCCGGTTTCATTTTTATACGTCAACGACAATTGGGATACGTATATTTACTTACATTGATGACATATGATGTTATGTGTTGTTGTGATATGATGTATGGGATCGTCGTGAATGGATAGCCGGGGGTTTTATGTGAGATGAGAGTTTTTATTTTCATTCATGTAAAATTCATTATATGTAATATTCTTTTATTGGGGCGCTTCTAGGTTGAGGATGATATCAGCATTGATGTATATTATTTACTTTTCCACATTAGGATAGACCCAAGATGGGGAGCACAAGTGACCGGGTTCTAGAGTCCAGTGGAAGGACATCACGAGGAGTCGAGACCAGGTCTTCTAACTCTAGAATTAGAAGGGTCGCTTACCGCTCTCGTAGGGGTCTAGGGGTGTGGGCTTGGCTATTCATCACGACCGTGGAATCCGTATTTTCTATCGTTGGCTAAATATAAAATACGGACCTCCTAGTATATCATATATTTTCATATATGTGCTTCTGCTGCTGTTATTCTGTGATGTGATCACTTTATATGTTGAGATGAATGGTATATTATATATATGATATATAATAAACGTTGCTTATATTTTGCATTCGCGCTAGTTTTTCCCCCGCTCTGCCGTTAGTTAAGTAACCTAACGGTGCATGATGGGACCCCATGGCGAATGCGGATGGCATAAGCGTACGTTCTATTTTTGTTTCTTTTCTGTGATGGCTTAAGAGCTTAAATGATGGGACTATATTAATGAGATTAATGTAAAGAAAAAGAAACCTAAAAGATATCGCAGAATCGAATTTGAAACTCACTCGGCCTTTTTATGAAAAAGCAAGTTTCAAAAATGCGAAGCTTAACCTTTTAAAACTATTTGATTCTGCAACGAGATAAAGTTCAAAGTGTTAAAGGTTTTCTTAAAAACCATTCACAAGCCTTCGTCATTTTAGGAAGTAGAGTACTTAGTATTTGTGTTACGTTTGTTGACCATAGTTAAGGCATAGTGTACGGTAGCTAAGTGATGTCTTCCTACACAGCATATGATGCGATTAATTAGGACATTCATGTGACTTTGATGGCCATAGTTAAGATTCAGGTGAGTGGGTCTAATTAATCACGAAATAACGAGTAGAACTTAACTAGTGCTTATGATTTGTTGACCATAGTTAAGGTCATAAGTGCTAGGGGGTAAAAACCATATCGCGAGTTTCAAGAGTTGAAATTTGCAATGAGATTGCATACCTTCTATGTGATAGTTGGATCTCGATCTCACTGAGTAAGAGTTACTCCTAGGAGTGTTTTGCACTTTACAATTAGCTAAATTATTAGGTGTGTAGAAATGTGTCAACGGGGTTATGCTTATGGGAAAACGAGGTTTACTTTAATTAGGTTCGTGCGAAAGCACGGGGAACCTCCCTCAAAGTACCGACGCTGGCATGGCTGAACGGTTAGCGAAGTTGTAGAATGTAATTAATCCTGGCTAATTTTCTTTTTAAGGTTTGAAGGAAAATTTGATAAAAGCAGTGGGAGACATCGATTAGATAAGATGATAACCAATCTAATCTTTGAAAGAGCTTTCGCTGAGTGTATTCTTTTCTCTTTCTTAATGGCATATAGCCATGACTGGACTTAAGCATCTATTAGAGAAAAATAATCTGACAGGACCCAATTATAAAGACTGGATCAGGAACATAAATATTGCCCTTACATATGATAAGGTATCATATGTCCTCACTGCCCCAGCCCTTCCCATCCCAGGCCCTGAATCTTCTATTGCGGATGGGGAGATCCGCAAGCCATGGGATATTGATTGTGCCACTGCCAAATGCCCCACGCTAGCCTCGATGGATAATGTACATCAAAAGCAGCATGAGAAGATGGATGTTCAATCCATCTTTCTCCATACAAAGCAGTTCTATGGGGAGCAATCTCGTATCCTACGATACGAGACATCTAGAAAGCTGTTTCAGATGAGAATGGCTCCTGGCACACCAACATGTGATCATGTCTTGAAGATGATAGCTCTTATTGAAGAACTTGAGGGCATCAGATGGACAATGGAAAACGAATATTATGTTGATATTGTTCTACAGTCTCTCCCCCTGCTTTTGCTCAATTTATAGTAAACTTCAACATGCACAACATGGAGAAGTCACTTCCTGAACTTCTCAATATGTTGAGAAGTACAGAGAGCATGCTCAAGTCAGCGAAAACTTCCACTCTGCTTGCTGGGCCATATTCCTCTTCTCTCCCAAAAGCTAAGGCTAAGGGAAAGGTGAAGAAGAAACCCACCAAACCGAGAGGTGGAGTGAAAAAGGCAAGGGAGAGACAAATTCAGGACCAAGGAAACAGGAAAAGGAGAATGTTTTTACTGCCAAAAATCGGGACACTAGAAGTGAAATTGTATTGAGTACATCGCTGATCTCAAGAAAAAGAAGCATGGTGATGCTTCCACTTCAGGTGTGTTCGTGACCGAAAACTTTTTTCTATAAACTCTGCTTCCTGGGTATTGGATACCGGTTCGGGTTCTCACATCTTCAATTGTATGTAGGGATTGAGAAATAGAAAAGTTTTGAAGACTGGTGATCACACTCTCTGGGTTGGAAATGGTTTCAATGTACATGCAGTGTCAGTGGGAGAGCATCACCTGGGGTTGCCATCGGGATGTATATTGGTTTGAACCCGTGTGATTATGTACCAAGCATGCTATGTAATATAATATCCGTTTCTTTGTTAGACAATGAATGATATCATTTTGTGTTGCAAAATAATGTTATGAACATTAACCTGAATCAAGAGTTGATTGGATATGGTACACTTAATAACGGGATATACGTCCTAAATCAACACACAGTTTTCAACATACAACACACAAATAAAAGAAAATTTTCAGATATAAATGAAGCTTTTTTTGGCATTGTAGACTTGGTTATATTAACGAAACAAGACTAAACAAGCTACATAAAGGTGGATATTTAAATCCTTTCGAATATAAATCTTATGCGACTTGTCAGTCTTGTGTTAAAGGTAAAATGACCAAAACTCCGTTTACTGGACACGGAGAAAGAGCTACAGAACTCTTAGGCATCATACATAGTGATGTATGCATACCAAAGTCTACACATGCTAGAGGCGGTTTTTCTTACTTCATAACTTTTACTGATGATTTCTCAAGATTCGGACATATGTTTTTATTAAAGCATAAGTCTGAAGCTTTCGAGAAATTCAAAGAGTACAAACTTGAAGTAGAAAAACAAACTGGTTGAGCATCAAGAAACTTCGATCAGATCGAAGTGGAGAGTATCTGAGTATAGAGTTTTCAGACTTCCTAAAAGAGAATGGGATTCTCTCTCAGCTCACTCCCCTTTACACACCACAGCACAACGGTGAGTCAGAACGGAAGAATCGTACCCTATTAGATATGGTGCGATCCATGATGAGTGATGCTGAGTTACACTCTCCTTTTGGGGGCATGCATTGGTGACTGCAGCATATCTGTTGAACAGGCTTCCAACCAAGACCGTGTCTACCACTCCATATGAGATATGGTATGGGAAGATACCATCTCTTAAACGAGTTAGGATTTGGGGTTGTCCGGCTTTAGTCAAAAAGCAGAATCCAGAAAAACTCGAGATACGATCGGTTTAGTGTATATTTGTGGGATATCCAAAACATTCGTATGGATATCTTTTCTACCATAAGAAAGAACAAAGAGTGTTTGTTTCTCAGTATGCCACATTTTTAGAAAATGAATTTTTTACAAATAATACTGATGGCAATGCGGTAGATCTAGAAGAAGTTCTAGAGACACAAGTTACAAATGGCGACTTGGTTGAACCTGATGTTGCAATAAAATCTTATGAATCTCGGCCACTCCGTAGATCTAGTAGGACTTCTCGCCCACCGAAGAGATACTACGGTTTCCTCATTGATGGTGATAGAGAAGATTGCATCATAGTTGATGATGACCCTACTAGTTTTCAGCAAGCTATCACGAGTGGTGACTCAGTGAAGTGGCTGGATTCCATGAGATCCGAAATGGAGTCTATGTACACCAACAAAGTATGGAATTTGGAATTTGTACCCTCTGGGGTAAAACCCGTAGGTGCAAATGGATCTTTAAGAGAAAAATCGGTATAGATGGACAGGTAGAGACCTATAAGGCAAGATTTGTAGCGAAAGGATTTCATCAAAGACCGGGTCTGGACTATGACGAAACTTTCTCTCCTATAGTAATGCTTAAATCTATTCGGATCCTACTTGCTATTGCTGCTTACTACGACTATGAAATTTGGCAGATGGACGTTAAAACTGCATTTCTAAATGGTGATTTAGAAGAGTGCGTTTATATGGATCGGCCAGAAGCCTTCTTTGATAGTGGGAGCAGTGGGAAAGCATGAAGGTTGCTTAAATCCATTTATGGATTAAAGAAGGTATCACGGAGTTGGAATATCTGATTTGATGATGCAATCAAAGAGTTTGATTTTGTCAAAAATCCAGTTGAACTTTGTATTTATAAGAAGATTGTAGGGAGTACTGTCACATTCCTCGTATTGTACGTGGATGACATCCTCCTGATAGGAAACGATGTTCTTATGCTACAATCGGTCAAACTGTTCTTATCACAAAGGTTCTCTATGAAGGACTTGGGTGATGCCTTGTACATTTTGGGCATTAAGATCTATAGAGATAGATCTAAGAGGTTGTTGGGATTGTCCCAATCCATGTACATTAACACCATCCTAAAGAGGTTTAGTATGGAAGATTCCAAGTGGGATGCCTTACCCGCTTGTCACGGAATCACTCTCTCCAAGGACTTTTGTCCAAAGTCTGATGAAGAGAGAGCTCGCATGAGCATTATACCCTATGCTTCAGCCGTAGGATCTATAATATATGCGATGTTATGTACTTCCCTGATGTAGATTATGCACTAGGTGTAGTAAGCAGGTATCAATCCAACCCAGGGAAGAAACACTGGACAGCTGTGAAGAATAATCTTAAGTACTTACGAAGGACTAAAGAATTGTTCTTGGTGTATGGTAACAGGGATCTCTAAATGGAGGCCTTTACCGATTTGAGCTTCCAGAGTGATAAGGATGACATCAAATCTATCTCGGGGTTTGTATTTACTCTCAAAATAGGGGCAGTTTGTTGGAAGAGTTCCAAACAGGATACCGTTGCAAACTCAATGATGGAAGCTGAGTATATTGCTGCAAATGATGTTGCCAAGGAAGCCGTCTGGATAAGGAAGTTCATCTCGGAGCTAGGAGTAGTTCCAACCATTATTGATCCAATACCATTGTATTGTGATAATAATGGGGCTATGGCGTTGGCCAAAGAGCCCAGGTCCCATCAGCGATCCAGACACATCCTGAGGCAATATCATTTGATCCGAGAGATAGTTGATCGCCGTGAGATCATGATTCGGAGAGTAGATACAAAGAATAACACCGTAGATCCACTCACCAAGGACCTTCCACAGCCGTAGCATGAGCGACTATTTGAGATGTTGGGTATGAGATACGCCAATAATTGGCCTTAGTGCAAGTGGGAGATTGTTGGATATTTGTATGCCCTAGAGGCCATTATTTGTATAGTGGATATTTGGACATGTATATAATAAGAGGACTTTCTTGCTCGACCTGATAGTATGCCATCTGGTTACTCTTTATCTTAACATGCTCACTTGATTGTGTATATTGTTCATTTGACACAAGTTGATAAAGCCCTTAGGATATTTGCTTGACTATTGTGATTATGATGCAGATCATACTAGTGGGACATGTGCAGTTTATAAGCATATCCTCAAATGTTCCAAGTCGTGGGTGTATCGAGACGGGGCATCGATATTCCAGAGTA
This sequence comes from Agapanthus africanus, assembly GCA_030015575.1. Classification (NCBI taxonomy): domain Eukaryota; kingdom Viridiplantae; phylum Streptophyta; class Magnoliopsida; order Asparagales; family Amaryllidaceae; genus Agapanthus; species Agapanthus africanus. Next base: position 479,522,068 of record CM057343.1, read on the forward strand.
AACTAGCGTATACGTTTCTTGACCCATCTGATGGGTAATGGATGATCCCATATCTATTGGTGTTTGACATCAAAGATTGTATACGGGTGCTCAGTGGAGAGTGGGTACATTGAACGGACTCGCTGAGAACTCATATATGGTATTATATCTATCGTGGGATAGCAGTTCTCAGGTGACACTTGTACAGGTTAGTCTGTAGACCCAAAATCATCATAGAGTCTTGTGTGTTCTCCCACTGTACTTTGATTTCCACCCTACCACGGCTTTACTGAGTCGTGCAAACAGGTGGCTTTTGGGTACAGTCCCGAGACACATGGAGGCAATGAGCGATAGGAGGGGTTTAGTCTCTCCCGGTATTAGGGGTAGATGTTGTGCTGTGCTCGATTGGCTATAACAGGAAGTACCTGGCCAGGGCTGATGAGATTTACTGATAAGTGTTATCAGTAGTTTCTCGATCTATTATAGGTCATACATCGACATGACTTATTGAGTTATTGGGGTCAATGATGCCATCCCTAGACTCGATATGCAACATATCTGACGAAGATATCGGACTGTACTGTTGGTGTGTAGTAGCTCCTCTAGTTAGGTTTAAACAACATATAGTGATGAACTTTTCAAAATTATAGAGGGGTAATACAAACAAACTCCGAATCGAACTAGAGATTAGGGTAAAGCATAATAAAAGAAGTCTAAACCTAAGTGAAAAAAACCACAACCTTTGTAGTCAACTTCTTCACTCTCTTGGACTCCTACGGCTCCACTCGAAGCTTGAATCGACTCCACTCAAGGTCCTTCGTCATCTACGATGATCCACCCGGAGTATATTTGCTCAAACTATTTGCGTCACAAAACTAGTATGAATGAAGCATAACAAGCTACACTAATGGGCTAAAGTAGTATAGATTGGTGAATTGGTTTGTATTCTCACTTAAAATCCTTTTTCTTTTTAAGTTCCTCACTCAATGGAAAACTCAAGAGAGCATGAGAGAGGAAGAAGAAGGAAATGACAATTCTTGAGCTCAATATTGTTATTCTCTCTTGATAAAAATAGAAAAGAAAATAATATATATGAGAGTCACACTCTCAACAAACCATGGTAAATAAATAACTAGTTATTTTTATCATTGAGTTAAAAGCAACTTAGGAAATTAAACCATGGTTGAAGTCAAGGTTAAAAGGAGAACAGTGTAGAATTTTTCAACTATGAATCATTTTCCTTTTTCTTTTCTCAATAATAAATATATATGTATATTTATCCCATGTGAGTCTTGCATTGCTGCCTCTAATGTATCAACAATCATGACACATATGTATGCATGTATGTATGCATTCACATCATCATGTGTATGTACATAAATATACATATGCATTCATGCATGCATACAACAAAATAGAAAAGGTTTAATAAAAGTGAGATAAAAGTCTATATTAAATCAACACTTGATTTAATAAACCGGTGATATCACATACGACCCGACTGATTGAGAATCTTTTGCGTGTGTGTGTTTTAAAATCAAAGTTAAGAATATACCACAATCAATAACGGTGTCGCTTGGTAGCTAACCGGTTGAGTACGGGTCGGTCCACAGGGAAAACATGTTCTTTCTTTATGTTCTTACGAGTTAAGTCCTATTTTTGGTAGGTTTTGATTTTTATAAAAACTAAGATTGAATTTAATTTGATTTGAAGCCTTCCTAGGGTTAGGATTAGGTTAGTTTGGAAAAATAACTCTACTCACTGCTTCCTTTGTCTTAATTAAGAACATAGGTGTTAGGATAATAGTCAACAAAGGGGATTAGCACGACTAGGAAGAATCTTCGTTTCTTCCTTTTGGTCCTTATCCGTCCTTTCTTAACTCTTAGCCCTAACCTCTATGTAAATCAACCACAACCGGTCTAACTAGGGAATCACCGCTATCTCGTACGATAGGGTGCCGTAGTGAGCGGTGTGTGTTTGATTCAAATAGAGTCCTAATTAAAATGTTATATAGGCAAGAAAGGAGTGAGAGATTTCCATCTCTCAAACCTACCCAATCCTAACCCTAACAAGTGAGGAATTACACACTCATTAGGAAAGTTACGATGAAATTCATTTTTATAATTTTTGTTTTAATAACCTAATTAACTTGCAGATACATAAAGACAGATAAAAAATTGCTGAAATTAAATTCAAATGGAGAATTGCAAGATAAAAAAAACTTACTTTTATTGACACCTCTTGACGATTACAATGGAATGAAAATTTAATCTAGAAATTAAAAAGGGGCATGTCCCAAAAGAGGCTATAGGCTTTCCTATTTATAGACAGGAGAAACCCTAAGTTTTACATCTGATCCATACATGAAATTACAAGACTACCCTAAGAAAGCCTGGTTAAAGCACCGACACCCATCGACACGTGCACCGACACGTGCACTGTACGGCCGCGGAACCGCGGCGGAATGCCATGTTTGGCCGTGGATCCGCGGCCATATGGTGAGCTCTTGGACTCAGTTCTTTAGGGATGCTTCAAGCTGCCATTTCCTTCGGTTTTCTTCACTTAGTTCTTCAGAATCTTTTCTACTTTCTTCCAGATTTCCAGCAGTGCAGAATTTGTGGACTTTTACTGTAAGCTCCGCGTTGAAGTCCTGAATCTTGTGCTGCCCTTGTACTTTGTGCAATTGAACTGTTCATTGAATTTTGTTTGTTCCTTAAACTGGTAGGCGACATCATACAGATTCATATATTTGTTGGTCGTAATCTCACATTTGTAGCGTTTTTTCATGAATTTCACTGTATTGTTCTAAGAACCTGTAATCTGCAACTATTTAGCAGACATGGATCAAAAGCACCTATTTATTCGTAATATGATTAAGAATGCAGAATATAATAATGCAAAATTCTGATATGAACAAAAACCCCCAAATTTATCTTTTGCTCGTCCCGAGCAAAACTATTTTTATTCTCGAAAAAACCTAACCTCACTTTCGCAGGGAATCGCGATTGCACTAAGCTCGTGCAATAAGCCGTTAAACCTCTAGGTGTCCCTAGTAGGAGGAGTGTTGTCTCCTGAGAGTTTTCAGCGGATACTACCCACAAAATCCGATCAATTTGGCCTGTTGACTTTCATTCTTCAATTTGGTATTCTGGTATGAAATTCTATTATCTTTAACTTAGAAATTATCAACCCATATTTTTCACACTCACTTATCATTTAACTTAAGATTGTAAATGTTCTGTAAATTTATTTAGCTTTCAGCATCTTTTGAATTTTCCTTCTAAGATTCCATCTCAACTTAGGAATTTTTATCTTCTCTACTGAGAATATAAGCCATATCTTTCATTCCTATCTCTCATCAAAACCCCAATCATATACCCCTATGTGTGTGTATGTATCACCCCTACACTTGGAAATTCAATTCAAGCTATCATACTTTTGTCCATCGTCCAAAGTACTTTTAGTTGGTCAATTTTAGATGAAATTGCTCACACATCCTTCATGCGACCGTTAATACTTCTTGAGGTAGTAACAACCGATTACAAAATGTGTCCGCACATTTAGTTGTAATTCCTCGTCTTGTAATACTTAAGGCTTTAGCAGTGACTCCCAAACCAGTTGGTCTAAAGCACTAGGTGATAAAACACCCTCGCTATATTTTTTTTATTTTACGCAGCCTTAAATAATTAGAAAACCAGTGTTCATTTTTTTTTATATCACTTTATTCACACTTATACTTTTATTTAATTTTTTTCTCATACTAAGGATTTTAGACAAGAGCATTTCAAGGTATCCTTTACTATCCCAAGTTTCAAGGTGCGTGAATGTGCGAGTTGTAGGGTATATATTTTCAGAATTTAGACTAAAGGTTCGGAATTATTTCTCATACTTACACTTCAATAAAAATTTCAATACTCTTCCCTTATTTTGACTTAGCCCAAGAACTGAACTCAAAATTTGCCTATTTCTAAATAAACTACAAGGACATATATTTTCTACCGTTAAACATTAAGAAAGGTTATTTTTAGGGTTTTTAATTTACTAAGTTTAGGATCTAGTTTTTCCTAGCTAGTTAACCGTTTTGTCAAACTTAAGTCAAATATGGCCAAGTTGAAAATATTTTATCTTTTTAGTTTTTTTGAATTTTTATAACTTTTTATAAAGATGCAATGCAGAATTAACCATACAAAGAAAGAAAAGAAAAAATATGTACAAAAATTAAAATATGCAATGCAATGATAACTATTTACAAACCACCTCCTCCCCCAAACTTACCAAAAGCAGTGCCCTCACTGCTCATGACCTCGCCGCCCCCTCGAACGTGAACGGGAGCGTTCCTCTCTCGCCAGCAGTATGGACACGCCGTGCTCAATCTCTGTCACACGGTGATCCAAGTTGGTCACCAATCCTACCAATCTGTTTATCCCCCTAGTGGCTTTCCTCAGTAAACGTGCATGTTCTGCGGGGGTAAGCTCTTCCTCGCCCGCGGTCGAGCTGGAGCTGGGTGTTCTGGCGGGTACATTTTCGGCCGGTTCAGTTTGAGACCATACATCATTCAAGCGGGTACAGGACGTGGATACACCCTCAATAAGAGGCCTAATGGGGATACCTCCATGCATGTAAAACTCAAATTCCTCCATAGAGAGGAAATAGCGACACGGTTGTGTCACTAACATAGGGCATGAGTAATTTGCGGCCCTTCTGCCAGCACCAATTGAATTAAGTAATACCGTGCACTTATCATATCTAGGGTTCCTAGTCATTAAGGTGTGCACGATATGAAGAGAGGGTGTGAAAAGGTACTATTGTGAGAACTACCAAAAATATTATTTTGTGCCCAATGGCACACAGTCATTACATTTGCAAAGAGGGTTTAAGCTTGGATGCCCTTACGTGGCTCCCTCGAACAGTCGGTACCCAGCAAGGGTAGATAATCCTCGAATTGGAGGGGTTGGTCATGGGTAGGTAGTCTAGGTATTAGGGTGACTTCATGGATGAAATCCCTATCGATAATAATTTCCATATCATCCCAAATAAGCTTAATATATCCGTGTTGTGAAAGGCATCCGTCTTCCATGCATTCATCAAATCGTGTGACAAGATCTGGAAGCGCGAAGGCGTTCGGATGGTTAAACAGTAAAAAATTCCACCCTCGCCTCCGGATCTCTTCACCGAAATAGATACCGTATATTGTGTGTGCAAATATTTATGAAAAGACCCTTTCAAATTGTAGGGTTGGTGCCATCACAGAAAATGAAAAATGCAGAATTTATAACTTAACAAAGAAGAGTTTAGAGATCGAACCACCTCTGAATTTTTCAGAGGGAGACGACACCAGGGAGCGGCGGTTACGCGGCTAAAAGCGGGCTACAGCGGCGAAAACACGGCGGCGCAGGGAGATCGCACTGCAGAACTTTGAGCGGCGACTAGGGTTTTCTGAGAGGAATTCTTAGGGTTTGATAAAAACAGAGAGCGGTCGGGTTCTATTTATAAGGGGGAAAGTTTTGGTTATTTGCAAAAAGTCCCTCTTAAAAAGAGGAATTTATTTTTAAATAAAATTTTTATTTTTTTTATTTTTTTATTTTTTTATTATTACTGAAAATTTACCAAAAATACCCAATTTTTTTTAAATTTTTTTTTATTTTTATTTTTATATAAATACAAGTGGTACATACCCCCAAACTTATTTGAAACAGTGTTTTGGCTGGATAATTGAAATTTAGGGGTAGATAGAGGAAGATCAGTTAATGTAAATCGGCTCCTGCAAAAACAGGAGCTTCTCCGAAGGGTCCACAGTGAGGAACGATTTAAGTCTATGTCCGTTCACTTTAAATAGTGAACCGTCCTCCGGATTTTCTAGATCAACCGCACCGTGCGGATATACGGTGCGTACCAAAAATGGCCCTTTCCATCGAGATCTGAGCTTGCCGGGATGGAAATGTAACCGAGTGTCGTAAAGTAAAACCCGTTGACCAGGTTTGAAAGGTTTGCGCATAAGGTGTTTATCGTGGAACACCTTCGTTCGGTTTTAACAACTACTGCGTTCTCATAGGCTTCATCCCGAAGCTCGCTCAATTCGTTCAACTGCAGCTTTCTATTGCTGCCCGCATCTCCTAGAGATAAATTCAACTCATTTATTGCCCAAAATGCTTTATACTCAATTTCAACTGGAAGGTGGCATGCATTTCCATAAACAAGCCTATATGGAGACATGCCAAGATCGGGCTTATAGGCAGTTCGAAATGCCTAAAGGCCATCAATAAGTTTTGACGACCAATCTTTACGGTTTTTGGAAACCGTTTTCTCCAATATCTGTTTAATTTGCCGATTTGAAATCTCGGCTTGCCCACAAGTTTGGGGATGATAAGGTGTTGATAGCTTGTGAGTAATGGAATATTTTCGCATTAAGGACTCGAAAGTCCTATTACAAAAATGAGATCCATTATCGCTGATAATTGCGTGGGGGTGCCCAAACCGAGAAAAAATGTTTTCTTTGAGGAATCTAACAACAATCTTGTTTTCATTAGTTCGGCTGGGTACAGCCTCGACCCATTTTGAAACATAGTCAAAGCGAGGAGAATATACACGTTCCCAAAAGAATTGGGAAACGGTCCCATAAAATCTATCCCCCAAACATCAAATATTTCAACAAACAATATTGGTTGGAGCGGCATTTCATTTCTCCTAGATATCCAGCCCAAGTGTTGGCACCGGAGCATGTCTTGCAGTAATCATGTGCGTCTTTAAAAAGTTGTGGCCAGTAGAAACCACACCGCAAGATCTTTTCTGCTGTCTTTTTGGGGCCAAAATTCCCGCCACACGCTTGATCGTGGCAGAATGACAGCACGCTCTTAAACTCATTGTCGGGGACACACCGACGAATTATTTGGTTGGGACAATATTTGAATAGATACGGTTCATCCCAGTAAAAATGTTTTACCTGGGATAGAAATCTGAGTCTGTCCTGATTCGACCATTCGTTTGGTATAAGTCCGGTGGCCAAATAATTTACAATATCTGGGAACCAAGGTTCACATGACACAATCAAGAGCTGCTCATCTGGAAAAACGTTTTTAATAGGAATTTGAAGCGTAGGTGAAGAAGGGAGGCGTGAAAGATGGTCGGCGACTACGTTTTTGCATCCTTTCTTGTCTCTGATGACAAGGTCAAACTCTTGTAGTAAGAGGATCCAACGTATCAGCCGAGATTTAGCATCCTTCTTTGCGAAAAGATGGCGAAGAGCTGAGTGGTCAGTGTAAACGATGACTGGTGAGCCGATTAAATAGGGCTTGAACTTTGCTAATGCAAATACAACAGCTAAGAATTCCTTCTCAATTGTTGTGTAATTTAATTGGGCCTCGTTCAAGGTTCGGCTTGCGTAATAAATTACATGCGGCATCTTATTGATGTGCTGTCCAAGGACAACACCAATGGCAAAATCAGATGCATCGCACATAATCTCAAATGGATGCGTCCAGTCAGGAGATGAAAGAATGAGAGCGGAAGTAAGTGAGTTTTTCAATGACTCGAACGCCTTCATATAACTTGAGTCAAAATCAAATGTGGTGTCCTTGGCCAACAAAAGAGTCAAGGGTCTAGATATCTTTCTAAAATCCTTGATGAACCGTCTATAGAAACCGGCATGGCCAAGGAAGGCTCGAATGTCTCGGACGCATTTGGGAGGAGGAAGATTGGAAATGAATTTAATCTTAGCTTTATCTACCTCAATGCCATTTTGCGAGATGATATGTCCTAAGACAATACTTTCACGTACCATAAAGTGGCACTTTTCCCAATTTAAAGTAAGGTTCTTATCCCTACACTGGGTAAGAACTGCGTCTAAATGTAGCAAACACTCATCAAAAGAGTCGCCGAAAATGGAGAAATCATCCATGAAGATCTTTAAGATTTTTTCTACCATGTCTGAAAAAATACCCATCATATATCGCTGGAAAGTAGCGGGTGCATTGCATAACCCAAAGGGCATGCGACGGTAAGCAAATGTACCGAAAGGACAAGTGAATGTGGTCTTGTCTTAGTCCTTTTCGGCGATGAGAACTTGATTATAGCCGGAGTTGCCATCTAAAAAGCAATAAAATTCATGCCCAGCCAATCGGTCTAGCATTTGGTCAATAAAAGGTAAAGGAAAGTGGTCTTTCCGTGTCGCGGCGTTGAGTTTTCTATAATCGATGCATACTCGCCATTCAGTTCGGGTGCGAGTAGGTATTAACTCATTCGCCTCATTAGCTATGACTGTTATGCCCGATTTCTTTGGGACAACATGAATAGGGCTAACCCACTGGCTATCAGAGATAGGGTAAATGATACCACTATCAAGACATTTTACAATCTCCTTTTTAACAGCCTCTTTCATTATAGGATTTAGTCATCTCTGTGGATACCTTGCTGGCTTGGCATCATCCATCATATGAATATGATGTTCAACTATTAGGGGACTAATCCCTTGATGTCCGCCTTAGACCAGCTAAAAGCTTGCCGATTGTTTTGTAAGACCGTTAAAAGGGCTTTCTCTTGCTCGGGGGCTAGAGACACCGAGATAATAACGGGAAGGGTCTCATTCTCACCTAAGTAAGCGTATTTAAAGTGAGACGACAATAGCTTGAGTTCGAGTATTGGAGGCGAAACAATTGAAGGTAAAATTGGTGAAACTGTCTCAAACTCGAAGGATTCCAACAGAGGTTCAAAGCGAGTGTAAGCAACCGAGTCGGATGGTTCAGTTAACTCATCCGAAAATTCAAAGGATTCAAACTCAGGTGGTGATTCTTCAAAATCGTTTGAGAAAGTGAAACACTCGTAATCATTATCGGGTGTGAAAGCAGTATCAGAATCGAGGAGGAATGCATTAGTGGCGTCAAAATTGTTGTGATCGAACAGAAATTTTTCGAGCTCACAGTCCTCCTGAGTGATCTTTTGGATCGAGCAAACATCAAGTATATTAGCATTAGGTTCGGAGGGCTGATTCCCTAACTTAAAAATGTTGAGCTTAATTATCATGTTTCCAAAAGATAGGTTCATCGAACCATTTCGACAATTGATCACCGCATTAAAAGTTGCAAGGAATGGTCGACCGAGTATAACCGGAATTTGACTCCGGGAGTTAGCTACAGGCCGTGTGTCCATAATAATGAAATCAACGGGGAAAATGAAGTCCCCTACTTTAATCAACACATCCTCTAACTCACCCCTAGGATGGGTGATAGATCGGTCGGCCATTTGGAGAGTACAATGTGTGGGTTTCAGCTCTCCAACGCCTAATTGTTCATATACTGAATAAGGAAGCAAATTAACACTGACACCAAGATCTAAAAGTGTGCGGTTGATGTTCTTATCCCCAATAGTTATTGAAATTGTAGGACAGCCAGGGTCCTTGCGTTTTTGAGGTAAAGGTTGGGTAAGAGCATCACTTACTGCGCTAGCCAAGAAAACTTTCTTGGGTACCTGTGATTTCCTCTTCTTGGTGCATAAGTCCTTCAAGATTTTAGCATAAGAAGGGACTTGTTGGATTGCATCTAAGAGAGGTATGTTTATGCTAACCTGTTTAAATAACTCCACAATCTTCTCCATTTACGGAGTTTGTTTATTGGATCTCAATCTGTTTGGAAATGGAACATTTTGAAAATTTGTTGAGTCCAATATTTGTGGAGTAGATTGCAGAGTTAGAACGGATCCCAGTGTTGGTGTTTTCGTGGAGTGAGATGTGGGTCCATTCGGAGCAGTAGAAGAAGTAGAGCCTTGTGAAGAATGAAGAACAGGCTCTGAAGAAGATGAAGAAGAAGAAGAAGAAGAAGCGGCGGCCGAGGTGTCATTATTAGTGCCAACGTTGTTGTGCAATACCTTTCCAAATCTCAATGTAGTCACGGCACTCACATTATGATTTTGTTGTTCATGAGCAACATGTGCATTTTGTGTGTGACCAGGATTTGGCAGTGGTTGAGATGGAAGCTTCCCCTTCTCTCGCTCGCTTAGAGTAGTATTCAGTTGTGCAATTTGGGCTTCAATGGTTTTGATGCTTTGCTCATGTGATGCAGTGTGTTGCACCAAAAACTGAATGGAAGACTGGATGTTGGTTGAGGCTTGAGTAGATTGTTTTAAAAACGCATCCAGACTTCGTTCTAGCGAGGAAACCTTATCGTTATTTGGCTGAACAAAATTGTTTTGAGGAAAAGAGTTGTTTGGTGCAAAATTGTTCATTTGATTTTGGTAAGGTTGGGGTTGGAAAGGTTGCTGATATTGAGTTTGTTGAGGAACCTGTTGTTGTGGAGGAGGCCTCTGAAAATTGTTTTTGCCTTGGAATTGTTGTTGATTTTGATTCCAAGCAAAATTAGGGTGGTTCCTCCAACCAGAATTATAAGTTGAAGAGTATGGATCATTTCTTTGTCTCTGCTGAAAGGCAGCATTGACTTGATCTTGTCCTTGAGCATGTGGGTTGTAAGGACACTCTTCGGTCAAATGGGATGGATCCGAACAACAAGCGCATATAGTGCGAGGGGGTAAAGCGGGGGCAAGAGAAGGCGATGAGAATTTGCTCTCAATTGCTTCTAGTTTACGTGTAATCGCAGCCATTTCGGCTTTCATTGCAATTGACATGTCAAGTTGGTGAACACCTGCCCTAGACGGACCAGATGAAGTAGATGAAGTGGACGAAGCGGTCTGTATAGTGCTTTCCCACTGAAGCGTCTGTTCAGCAAGATCGTCGAGAAATTGCCAAGCTTTCTCGTCAGATTTTGTAAGAAAGTGACATTGACAGATGGTTTCCAGCAACTGCTTAGTTGCTGGGTTCAGTCCTTCATATAAAGTTTGGCAAAGTTTCCATCTCTCGATACCGTGGTGAGGGCACTGAACAAGAAGGTCCTTAAATCGTTCGAAGCACTTCCAAAAAGGTTCGGAAGGAAGCTGGGAAAATTGGTTAATTTTATTGCGAATTCTCGCGGTCTTGTGATGTGGATAAAACATTTTAAGAAAAGCCTTAACAAACTCTTCCCAACTTTTTATGGAATGCGATACCGTACTATATAGCCACTTTTCAGCTAGGTCACATAAAGTGAAGGGAATGACTTGTAGCCTTATAGCATCATCGGAAAGTTGGGTCGTCTTCATCATTGCACAAACATTCTAGAATTTGTTAATGAAGATATAGGCATCTTCAGATTCCAGCCCGTGAAATTTGGACAACATATTGATGAAGTGAGGCTTAATTTCGAAGTTATCCCCATTAGCCGGCGGAAGTAAAAGACAAGTAGAAAGTGCGGTGTGGGTTGGATAGAAAAGATACTGGAGCGCGATTCGTTGGGGCGCTTCAACAGGAGGGTGTTGTGGGTTATTCGCATCCAGTTGAGGTGGAATCAGTCCCGAAGTAGGTAAGGGGTTGTTAGGATTGAATCCTGACATCTCCTTAGAAGATGATGAATTGAAGATGAAGGTAAAGAAGTGAAGGGAATTTTGACTTCGGAGTTGAACGTGTCGTCAGTAGGAACTAACGAGACACGGACTAGACGGGCGCTAGTGTCCTTAGTCCAACCAGACATACACTAAATGAGGTGTAGTGTAGTCAAACGTAGAATGTGAGGGTAAGAAAACGCCAATGAAGAAAATGTGGGTGAAAATTGGGTGCAATGGATTTCTAGCGACAAATGGCAAGTTTTTGTAAAAATTTTGTTTTGTGGTTTTTTTTTTTTGTTTTTTTATATAAAGAGTTTTGCAAAAGATTTTATACGGAACTACGACACACTTTTAAACAGTCACAATATAAGCATGCACAATCAAGCCTAGAGCTAGGGTCTCCCAAGTCAACTAGACTGCTCCTAACTGGTCCAACGGGCAAGTTGTGAGATATCCCTCAAATCGCCTTTTCACCGCCAATTGTGGCCAGGTAAGCACGAGTGAAGAAAGGAGGGATCCGCTTACGAATCACCGTGAGACGAGACTTTTAAAATTACCTTTCTCACTTGTCTAGCCTAGGCACCACAAAGTCAGGTTTAGATAAATGGCCGATTGCCCACAACCTTCCTCTGTCCTAATAAGCGCGACAGTCCTTAATTGGCAGAGTCTAGATATATTTTAATTAACTCGAGGGTGATGCATATGATTTTTGTGATTTCCGGGGTCTTAGGAAGGGTAATGAAATCCTCACCCAATCTGAATTGGTGTTATAGCCCCTTAATTTCCGTTTTAAATATGCAAAGCAATAATCACACAAAAATCTAAAACACTTGCCAAAATTTTTTTATTTTTATTTGCGGCACAAAGAATCCTGAACAAAATTGATTTATTGGAGAGGGAGAAGAAGTTTTGCGCAAAGAACCCTGCAGGAAAATTTTTCAGTGGACTACAGAGGGTAGAAGATGGGACAAAAATACTTACAGAGAAATTTTCAAGTGCTGACGTCAGCAGTTGACCGCGGTTCCGCGGTCAAACCCTTGAATCCGCCGTGGTTCCGCGGTGGGTCAGTTAGATCAGGACGTCAAAAGTTTTCTGTTTTCTGTTGTGGTTCTCCTTTGTCTGTTCAGACCTCTGTTTGCTAATTTGTTCACTGGGTTTGCTCAAGATCTGAATCAGTCCGTCTTCCGTTCCTGCACAATTTGCACAAAAGCAGATCAAAAAATAACAAGATGATTTTTTTATTTTGTTTTTCCAGTTTTTATAATTCTTTCAATTTTAATTAACCCGAAATTACAAAAAGAAAATAACTACCGTCATCCCCCGCAATGGCGCCATTTGATTGAGAATCTTTTGCGTGTGTGCGTTTTAAAATCAAAGTTAAGAATATACCGCAATCAATAACGGTGTCGCTTGGTATCTAACCGGTTGAGTACGGGTCGGTCCACAGGGAAAACGTGTTCTTTCTTTATGTTCTTATGAGTTATGTTCTATTTTTGGTAGGTTTTGATTTTTATAAAAACTAAGATTGAATTTAATTTGATTTGAAGCCTTGCTAGGGTTAGGATTAGGTTAGTTTGGAAAAATAACTCTACTCACTGCTTCCTTTGCCTTAATTAAGAAAATAGGTGTTAGGGTAATAGTCAACAAAGTGGATTAGCACGACTAGGAAGAATCTTCGTTTCTTCCTTTTGGTCCTTGTCCGTCCTTTCTTAACTCTTAGCCCTAACCTCTATGTAAATCAATCTCAACCGGTCTAACGAGGGAATCACCTCTATCTCGTAGGATAGGGTGCCGTAGTGAGCGGTGTGTGTTTGAATCAAATAGAGTCCTAATTAAAATGTTATATGGGCAAGAAAGGAGTGAGAGATTTCCATCTCTCAAACCTACCCAATCCTAACCCTAACAAGTGAGACATTACTCACTCATTAGGAAAGTTACGATGAAATTCATTTTTATAATTTTTGTTTTAATAACCTAATTAACTTGCAGATAAATAAAGACAGATAAAAAATTGCAGAAATTAAATTCAAATGGAGAATTGCAAGATAAAAAAACTTACTTTTATTGACACCTCTTGACGATTACAATGGAATGAAAATTTAATCTAGAAATTAAAAAGAGGCATGCCGCAAAAGAGGCTGTAGGCTTTCCTATTTATAGACAGGAGAAACCCTAAGTTTTACATCTGATCCATACTTGAAATTACAAGACTACCCTGAGAAAGCCGGATCAAAGTATCGACACCCACCGACACGTGCACCGACACGTGCACTGCACAGCCGCGGAACCGCGGTGGAATGCCATGTTTGGCCGCGGATCCGCGGCCATATGGTGAGCTCTTGGGCTCGGTTCTTTAGGGATGCTTCAAGTTGCCTTTTCCTTCTGTTTTCGTCACTTGTTTCTTCAGAATCTTTTCTACTTTCTTCCAGATTTCCAACAATGCAGAATTTGTGGACTTTAACCGTAAGCTTCACGCTGAAGTCCTGAATCTTGTACGGCCCTTGTGCTTTGTGCAATTGAACTGTTCATTGATCTTTGTTTGTTCCTTAAACTGGTAGGCGGCATCATACAAATTCATCTATTTGGTCGTAGTCTCACATTTGTAGAGTATTTTCATGAATTTCACTGTATTGTTCTGAGAACCTGTAACCTGCAACTATTTAGCAGGCATGGATCAAAAGCACCTATTTATTCGTAATATGATTAAGAATGGGGAATATAATAATGCAAAATTCTGATATGAACACCGACCAATAGAAAAACACCCGATTAAAATACGGTATCATATATCCGCATTTAATCGAGCTCCCGCGCATATCTCATATGCACACCACATCGTTTCGGCTGAGCTAGAAAACTCCTGTGTGGGACTCTAAGAATCGTCAATACGCCGGCGGTAAGTGATGATCATATCAAACACCTACAAGCCGCAAGTGGTCATCTAAACGTAACGGCCACCCGGGTATTAAGCGATCAGAAGAAAAACAAGCGAACCTGTCAAAACTCCCGTCGAGCTAACTGGAAACACTTACCGTACAGTCCGGTCTCTTCATCTGATATGTTGCATATCAAGTGTAGGGATGGAATCGTCGAGCCCTAATAACTCAATAAGTCATGCCGATATGGACTATGATCGGTCGAGAAACTACTCATAACACTTATCAGTAAATCTCATTAGCCCTGGCCAGGGATTTCAAATCAAAGCCAATCGCGCATAGCACAACATCAACTCCCAATACCGGGAGAGACGAAACCCCTCCTATCGCTTATTGCCTCCATGCGTCTCGGGACTGTACCCAAAAGCCACCTGTTTGTACGACTCAGTAGAGCCGTGGTAGGGTGGAAATCAAAGCACAGTGGGAGAACACACAAGACTCTATGACGATCTTGGGTCTACAGACTAACCTGTACCAGTGTCACCTGAGAACTTCTATCAGACGATTGATATAATACCATATAGGAGTTCTCGGTGAGTCCGTTCAGTGTACCCAGTCTCACTGAGCACTCGTATACAATCTTCGATTTCACAACACCAAGGGATATGGGACCATCCATCGCCCATCATATGGGTCAAGAAACGTATACGCTAGTCTACTCTGGAATATCAATGCCTTGTCTCGATATACCCTCGATTAGGAAAATTCTAGGATATGCTTATAAACTACACATGCCCCACTAGTATGATCTCCATCATAGTCATGGATGTCAAGCAAATATCCTAAGGGCTTTATCAACATGTATGAAATGAACAATATAGAACAATCAAGTAAACATGTTAAGATAAAGTACAACCAGATAGCATACTATCATGTTGAGCAAGAAATTCATCTGTATATATATACATGTCCAAGCATCCACTATACATATAATGGCCTCTGGGGCATACATATATCTAACAATCTCCCACTTGCACTAAGGCCAATTATTGGCGTATCTCATACCCAACATCTCAAAAAGTCGCTCATGTTGCGGCTGTGGAAGAGCCTTGGTGAGTGGATCCGTGGTGTTATTCTTTGTATCTACTTTCCGAATCTCGATCTCTTGGCGATCTACTATCTCCCTGATCAAATGATATCGCCTCAGGATGTGTCTGGACTTCTGATGGGACCTGGGTTCTTTGTCCAACGCCATAGCCCTATTATTATCACAATACAATGGTTTTGGATCAATAATGGTTGGAACTACTCCTAGTTCTGTGACGAACTTCCTCATCCAGACGACTTTCTTGGCAGCATCATTTGTAGCAATATACTCAGCTTCCATCGTGGAGTCTGCAGCGGTATCATGTTTGGAACTTTTCCAACTAACCGCCCCTCCATTGAGGGTAAATACAAACCCCGAGATAGATTTGCCGTCATCCTTATCACTTTGGAAGCTGGAATCGGTAAAGACCTCCATTTGGAGATCCCCATTACCATACACCAAGAACAATTCTTTAGTCCTTCGCAAGTACTTAAGAATGTTCTTCACTGCTATCCAATGTTTCTCCCCTGGGTTTGATTGATACCTTCTTACTACAGCTAGTGCATAAGGTACATCAGGGCGAGTACATAACATCGCATACATTATAGATCCTACGGCTGAAGTGTAGGGTTTAATGCTCATGCGAGCTCTCTCTTCATAAGTCTTCGGACAGAAGTCCTTGGAGAGAGTGATTCCATGGCAAGCGGGCAAGGCACCACGCTTGGAATCTTCCATACTAAACTTTTTTAGGATGGTGTCAATGTACTTTGATTGGGACAATCCCAATAACCTCTTGGATCTATCTCTATAGATCCTTATGCCCAAAATGCAAAAGGCATCACCCAGGTCCTTCATGGAGAACCTTTGTGATAAGAATAGTTTGACCGATTGTAGCATAGGAATATCATTTCCTATCAAGAGAATGTCATCCACATACAGTACGAGGAATGTGACAGTACTCCCTACAATCTTCTTATAAATGCATGGTTCATCTATATTTTTGAAAAAATCAAACTCTTTGATTGTATTATCAAAAGAGATGTTCTAGCTCCATGATGCCTGCTTTAATCCATAAATGGATTTAAGCAACCTACATGCCTTTTCACTGCTCCCACTGTCAATGATGCCCTCTGGCTGATCCATAAAAACGTATTCTTCTAAATCACCATTTAGAAATGCAGTTTTAACGTCCATCTGCCAGATTTCATAATGGTAGTGAGAAGAAATAGCAAGTAGGACCCGAATGGAGAGAAAATTTCATCATAGTCCAATCCTGGTCTTTGACGAAAACCTTTCGCTACAAGCCTTGCTTTATAGGTCTCTACCTGTCCATCTACACCAATCTTTCTTTTAAAGATCCATTTGCATCCTACGGGTTTTATCCCAGGAGGTGCAACATCCAAAGTCCATACTTTATTGGTGTACATGGACTCCATTTCGGATCTCATAGCATCCATCCACTTCACTGAGTCACCACTCGTGATAACTTGCTGAAAACTAGTAGGGTCATCATCATCCATAATGCAATCTTCTCTATCACCATCAATGAGAAACCCATAGTATCTCTCTGGTGGTCGAGAAGTTCTACTAGATCTACGGAGTGGCTGAGGTTCTTGAAGTTCTACCGCAACATCAGTTTCAACCAATTCGTCATGAGTAATTTGTGTCTCTAAAACCTCTTCTAGTTCTACCACATTGCCATCAGTACTATTTGAAAAAATTTCAATTTCTAAACATGTGGCATGTTGAGAAACAAACACTCTTTGTTCCTCCTTATGGTAGAATAGATATCCATATGAATATTTTGGATATCCCATAAATTTACACATGACCGATCGTGTCTCGAGTTTGTCTGGATTCTGCTTTTTGACAAAAGACGGATAACCCCATATCTTAACTCTTTTAAGAGATGGTCTCTTTCCACACCATATCTCATATGGAGTGGTAGACACGGTCTTGGTTGGAACCCTGTTTAACAGATACATGGCTGTCTCCAATGCATGTCCCCAACAGGAAAGTGGTAACTCAGCATCACTCATTATGGACCGTACCTTATCTAATAGGGTACGATTCCTCCGTTCTGACACACCATTGTGCTGTGGTGTGTAAAGGGGAGTGAGCTGAGAGAGAATCCCATTCTCTTTTAAGAAGTCTGAAAACTCTGTACTCAAATACTCTCCACCTCGATCCGATCGAAGTTTCTTGATACTCAAGCCTGTTTTTTTTTCTACTTCAAGTTTGTACTCCTTGAATTTCTTGAAAGCTTCAGATTTATGCTTCAATAAAAACACGTGTCCGAATCTTGAAAAATAATCAGTAAAAGTGATAAAGTATGAAAAACCGCCTCTAGCATGTATAGACATTGGTCCGCATACATCACTATGTATGAGGCCTAAGAGTTCTATAGCTCTTTCTTCTTGTCCAGTAAATGGAGTTTTGGTAATTTTACCTTTGATACAGGACTGGCAAGTTGCATAAGACTTATATTCAAAAGGATTTAAATATCCATCTTTATGTAGCTTGTTTAGTCTCGTTTCATTAATATGACCAAGTCTACAATGCCAAAGAAAAGCTTCATTTATATCTGAAAATTTTCTTTTATTTGTATGTTGTATATTGAAAACTGTGTGTTGGTTTAGGACGTAAATACTGTTATTTAGTATACCATACCCAATCAACCATTGATTCAAGTTAATGTTCATAACATTATTCTACAACAAAAAATGATATCCTTCATTATCTAACAAAGAAACGGAAATTATATTACATAGCATACTAGGCACATAATAACAAGGGTTCAAAACCAAAATACATCCCGAAGGCAACCCCAGATGATACTCTCCTACAGATACAGCATATACATTGGAACCATTTCCAACCCGAAGAGTGTGGTCACCAGTCTTCAAAACTTTACTGTTTCTCAATCTCTGCATACAATTGCAGATGTGAGAACCAGAACCGGTATCTAATACCCAAGATGCAGAGTTTATAGAAAAACACTTTTCAGTTACAAACACACCTGAAGCGGAAGCATCAGTATGCTTCTTCTTCTTGAGATCAGCAAGATACAAAGCACAATTACGTTTCCAGTGTCCCGACTTGTGGCAGAAAAAACATTCTCCTTTTCCACTTCCCGCGGCCCCGGATTTGACTTTCCCCTTCGCCTTTTCAACTCCACCTCTCAGTTTGGTGGGTTTCTTTCTCTTTGTTCCCTTGTCCTTGGCTTTTGGGACAGAAGAGGAAGATGGCCCAGTAAGCAGAGCGGGAGTTTTCGCTGTCTTAAGCGTGCTCTCTGCACTTCTCAACATATTGAGAAGTTCAGGCAGTGATTTCTCCAAATTGTTCAAAATGAAGTTCTCTATGAATGGAGCAAAGGCATGGGGAGAGAATGTAGAACAATATCAGTATATTGCTCGTTATCCATGGTCCATCCTAGATCCTCAAGTTCTTCTATAAGACCAATCATCTTCAAGACATGTTCACCTACTGATGTGCCAGAAGCCATTCGCATCTGAAACAACTTTCGAGATGCCTCGTAGCGTAAAGCCCGAGATTGCTCTCCATACAACTCCTTTGTATGGAGAAAGATGGATTGGACATCCATCTTCTCATACTGCTTCTGATGTACATTGTCCATAGACGCAAGCGCGAGGCACTTGGCCGTGTCACAATCAATATCCCATGTTTTTCGGATCTCATTATCCGAAATAGATGATTCAGGACCTGGGATGGGTGGGGCTTTGGCAGTGAGGACATATGATGCTTTATCATATGTGAGTGCAATGTTCAGGTTCCTCAGCCATTCTTTATAATTCGGTCCTGTCAGTTTGTTTTTCTCTAACAGAAGCTTATGTCCCTTCATTGGTAACTGCCATTAGGAGAGAGAAAAGAAAACACTCGGCAAAATACTCTTGCAAAGATTTAGATTGGTTATTATCTTATCTAATCGATGTCTCTCACTGCTTTTATCAAATTTTCTTTCAAAACCTCAAAAAGAAAACTAGCCAGGATTAATTACATTCCACAGTTTCGCTAACTGGTCAGCCATTCCAGTGTCAATATTTTGAGGGAGGTTCCCCGTGCTTTCGCACGGACCTAATTAAAATAAACCTCATTTTCCCAGAGGTGTAACCCCGTTGAAACCTTTCTAGACACCTACTGGATTAGCTAATTGTAAAGTGCAAAACTCTCCTGGAAGTAACTCTTACTCACAGTGGGATCGGGATCCAACTATCATATAGAAGGTATGCAATCTCATTGCAAATTTCAACTCTTGAAACTCCCGATGTGGTTTTTACCCCTAGCCGCTTATGAACTTGGCTATGGTCAACATATCATAAGCACTAGTCAAGTTCTACCCGTCATTTCATGATTAACTAGACCCACCCATATGACCCTTGACTATGATCAACATAATCACATGAATGTCCTAACTAATCTCATCATATGCTTTGTAGGAAGATGTCACTTGGCTACCGTACACTACGCCTTGACTATGATCAACATACGTAGCACGAATACTAAGTACTCTGCTTCTTAAAATGACAGAGGGTTGCGGATGGTTTTTATGAAAACCTTTAACGCTTTGAACTTGATCTCGTTGTAGAATCTAAATAGTTTAGAAAAATGAGTGGCTTAAGCACCGTATCTTTTAAAACTTGCTTTTTCATAAAAAGGCCGAGTGGGTTTCAAATCCGATTCTACAACATCTTTAGGTTTCTTTTTCTTTACATTAATCTTATTAATGTAGTCCCATCATTTAAGTTCCTAAGCCATCACAGAAAAGAAACAAAAATATAACATACACTTATGCCATCCGCATTCGCCACAGTGTCCCGTTATGCACCGTTAGGTTACTTAACTAAGGACATAGCGGGACGGGTCTAGCGCGGATGTAAAACATAAGCAACGTTTATTATATATCATATAATAATATAATAATATAATAATAATAATAATAATATTCTATTCGTCTCAGATAATAAGTAATCTCATCACAAAATAATCAGCAGCAGAAACACATATATGAAAATATAGGATATACTAGGAAGTCCGTATTTTATATTTAGTCTACAATAGAAAATACGGATTTCACAGTCGTGATGAATAGCCAAGCCCACACCCCTAGACCTCTACGAGAGAGGTAAGTGACCCTACCAATTCTGGAGTTAGGAGACCTGGTCCCGACTCCTCGAGATGGCCTCCCACTGGACTCCAGAACCAGGTCACCCGTGCTCCCCTTCTTGGGTCTATCCTAATGCGGAAAAGTAAATAATATACTTCAATGATGACATCATCCTCAACCCGGAAGTGCCCCAATAAAACAATATTACATACAAAGAATTTTACATGAATGAAAAGAAAAACTCCCGTCTCACATAAAAACCCCGGTCATTCAATCACGACGATCCTATACATCATATCACAGCAATACATAACATCACATGTCATCAACGTAAGTAAATATACGTATCTCAATTGTCGTTGACGTATAGCAACGAAACCAGAAATACACCACATATTACACTTACGGTCGCGGAAAAGAAATGTAAAACTACAAAATTTGGAATCCGCACTTTTCCTTAGACATCGCAAACTTGGAATATCACATACCCCTAATTTCATGCTAACACTGTAGATCTTACATTTAGGTCTTAATAATGAAAACACTTTTTAAAAAAAGATCGGGTAAGTCAACAAGATTCCCGATATCGAACAAGACCGAAATGTTAGATTTACAAATAACCAATTAATTTTCTCAAAACTAATTAGTGTAGATTCCAAATATTGTATCACATTCAGAAAGATTAAACGACGTTAAATATATTAATCGACACATCAACATACCCACTGTTCTCATAGATCTCAACACTTGAACCTAATTTTAAAAATTCCCAGAGAGCACAGCATGTACCCATGGATCAGCACAAGAAGGCACGGTCCAAGCCACACCAATGGCACCGCGGAACCGCCGCAAATGCCTGATTTGGCCGTGGTTCCGCGGTCTTTGTGTCGATTTAGGCCCCCGTTCTTCTTGGGGATCCACAGAAAACCCTGCACTATTTTCTGGATATTTTTAAATCACAAAATTCCAACATTTGAAAAAATTACAGTGAGCATGTAAAAATCACATTTCTAGTAAAGCTCTAGCTAGGCTCTGATACCATGTTGGTATGTAGTAGCTCCTCAAGTTAGGTTTAAAATGTTGGAGATAGTGCCCTCAGAGTCAATTATTGGATCACAGGCACGTGATTGCAATGATTGAGGGAGGACCTATTCCGGTAGGACAGTTTTACTCAAGATGATAGTATACTATCTGGTTTATCTTTATCATCGTGTACTGCTTTAGGTGACCTTACAGGTCACTATTGCGCGTTGATAGAGCCCCTAGGATTCTTGCTTGACTGCAAGCAGTATGAGGGCGATCATATACGTGGGAGCTGGTAGTCTATAAGCATATCCTTAAAAGGTCCCTAGTCGTGGGAGTTTCGAGACAGGGCATCGATATTCCAGAGTAGACTAGTGTATACAGTCGAGACCCCGACGAGGGGTGGTGGCCGGTCTCACAAGCCACTGGTGTCAGTTGGTTCACCTAAGATGTATACAGGTGCTCATTGGGTTATGAGTACACCGGACAGGACTCGCCGGGAACATGCTAGTTGGTCTTATACCTGACGTCAGATAGCAGTTCCCTGGTGACATGTGTACAGGTTAATTCATCGACCTGAGATCGTCATTTGTCTCGTATGAGTTCCCACTGTACTTTGATTACTACCCTACCACGCTCAAAGGAGACGTGCAAACAGGTTTTAGTTGGGTACAGTCCCGAGCCACATGGAGGCAGTGAGCGGATCTGCAGGGGTTCGTCTCTCCCGATATTGGGGGTGAGGTCGCGCTGTGTCTAGGAGAGCCATTAAACAAAGCCCTCGGCCGAGGCAGGAGATTTACTGGTTGGTATTCCAGTAGTATCTCAGGGTGTTCTGGGCTACACTCCGACAAGACTTGTACTTCTTTTGGGGGTCTGACTTTTACCAACCCCCTAGGCCCGCCATGCGATGCTCATAGACGAACGGACCGGACCGTACGGATATTGTCACTGACAGGCTCAGTAGGGTGTCAGGATGAGTTCGCTCATCGACGTCCCTTTTGGTCAATACCTGGTAGCCCGTTACGTATAGGCTAATACCTCTGACGTGCTAGTGGTTAAATCCACAACCAAAGTATTGACGAGTCTTTAGAGTCCCCCACAGACCAGTTTCTCAAGTTTCGGGCGAAACGCTGTAGAGGCCGTATGGAGATATGGCAGGGTTCGATCAGATACGTGCGGTATTGCACGGATCATGATCGGACGGATAATACTAGCGGTCTTTGGTTTAAGCCGGATCCTAGTATTGTACAGTGTAGATTTTGTCTCACTGCATTTGTATTTCGGTCGGAATAAAAATGCGGGTATGTATATACAGCAGCGGGGTTTTCCTGTAATTTATTACGGGACCAGTTTTATGAAGTTGCCAGTTTGCTTTCCGTTTCGGCCAATTTTCTTTGTATCTTTCATTGGCTGAAGATTGGTGGAGGTTTGTACCAGATCTAGATGAGATGACGTTCCACTCCGCCGACATCAGAGATGCGATGCGCATGCCGAGGCAGAGTACTGGATATACCTTCCAGAAGGAGTCGCGATGGGTATGCAGCCGTTCCAGAGCAAGATGTAGATATAGGAAAGGACGATGACTTCCGGACAGTTGGCAGAGACGAGACATGGAAGAGACCGTGAGCAGGATTCCTTCCAGGACACTGCTGCAATGATACTTGCACCCAGGATCAGATGTGTCACGTACATTCAGAGATCCAGAGGCCGACGCCAGTGATATGCCGTCTTACGAGTGGTCGCGATGATTGACCGAGAGATGACCAGAGAAGTGCCAGAACGGGATCATCCCCGTTAGCACACCTGACAGGGCCGATGAGCCGATGGACCGAGAGATTGGTAATTCATAGTGAAGACCTTGACCCAGGAATGGTCATTGTTACGCACACCAGCTGGCCAGAGTTCATGATCATCGACGAGACGTCCCACTAGTGACCGCGACAGTTGGCCCAAGATTCTTAGAGGATGCGCTTGAGCGGTACTATTCCGCCATTATTGATTTCGATATTTTGGGTGATTTATTCGCATGATTTGATTTTGATGATTGAGGATTTACGATCTTTGCACAGTGTTGCACTTGATATCGTTTTCATGCCTTGGTTTCACATGTTTGTGATTTTACGGTTTTAGGCATTTGAGTTGATTTTATGCGTATATACGCACACGATTTGGTTTTTGCACGCGGTATAGTTCATATATGCGTACAGCGCAGTGTTACGTATGTTGTGCATTTAGGTGCCCTGGACTCTGATTTCGATAGTGGTGTTCGATATTTGTTTTGTGCACCTTATGCACCTGATTTGATTTTGCGCATGTTCGGCACTTGATATTGGATTTCATGATTTCGTACACGATGGATGCACCTGATTTGGATTTTCGCGCATGTTGGGCGCATGTTTTGAAGTGTGATTTTGGTGCACACCAGATCCACTAAATCTAGATTGTTCGTGCATGTCAGATGCACCTGATTTTGCTGTCAGGCATACATATTGCCTACGAAAGATGTTTCGTGCACACCCGATGCACTTAGATGTTGTTTCTGTGCATATGTATGGCACATATTTGGATTTTGATTTCCGTGCGCACCAGACGCACGTAGTATTCATACGCGTATTTTGGGATTGATTTCTTATAGAGCAGTAGGTTTTTTTTATGATAATTGCAATGTGTTTTCGTACTAAGCAGGACTAGTCAGAGGACAGTAGCTGAATGTATTTTGCATGCATTGATAGCTATTGAAGGGAATTCCAAAAAACGAGCTATAGTCTCAGTATTTACCTACGTGTCTGATATGACGCGAAACGTTTAAAACAAGGAAAACCCTTCTAAATTGTTTCCCAAAACGGCGGAACGTACATTTCAAATAAAGGTATATATGTATATAGTTATTTTCTTATGATAGACGTCCGCCACTGTGCAGTATTATGGGCATTGCACAGTAACTTAAAGGATTTGGCATGCATTTCCTCCTGATATTTACGTGTATAGTTTTGAGTTATATCATATTGGTTTTGGTATTGGAATTGACATTGTGTCATTACTATGACTCCGATAATTGCGGGATGCTTGACGGAGTTTTGATTTGAGTTTTATGCTCATTTTTCATGCGCAAGCGTTGCGCTACGATTTGTTTTATGTATTTATGATTTCGGAGCCCCAGCGATTTGATGGTTTTGGCGGAAATATTTTAGTATTTGGGGAAAGTTTTAATTTAAATTCGGGGACCGAATTTCTTTAAGGGGGGAAGATTGTAACGTTTTGAAAATCGTTTCGGTGAAATTTCGAAAAAACGGTAAAATAAGGGGGGGTTTCGGTAAAAAGTCAAAATACAAATATCTTTATTATAAAATTAAATATACATATTCTAGCTATGTAATTGCTAGTATTTGGTGTTTATTGACCCACTGGTGAAATTTCAAATTTTCTGAAAAATTTTCCGAAATTAATTATTTTAATATTATTTTAAGCCGTCCCTAATATATTTAATTAGGGAAAATTACAAATTGGAATGAGTTGAAAAAAATTTGTGCATCATAAAACATTAAATAAAATTTTATCACGTGGTTTTTGAAACGAAATCGTTTGCCAAAACGGTTTAGAAATTATTGAAGAAAAAAGACTTTTTTTTAGTGTAAATGGATGTTTGGGGTATTGCATTTATCATTTTTCATCACCCCACACCCATACCCACACTCACACACCCTCATTTATTCCCTCCCTTGGCTGAATTCAGCAGCCCCATCAATTGTCCCCACTTCTTTTGATAAAAGAAAAGAAAATCAAGAGAAAAGATTAAAGGAAATATTAAATAAAGAGGTATGGTGTTAGATAATGTTGACTTGGACTTTTCCTTGACTTTACAAACACCCCCACACCCTCTCTTCTCCCCCTCCTCAAATCTGGCCGAGCCTCTCCCTCAACCAGCCCCCCATTTTCTTGACCTCATTTTCCTATCTCTTTTGCTTCAAAAATTCATCAAATACCCATCAAAAAAATCCCAAAATCCAAATCCAACTCCTACCCATTTCTCATTAGCCATTCTAGCATGGATCTAGGTATCAAAATGGCATCTTAGGAGGCTAGATCTTGAGCTTGATCTCATCATGGGAGGTATAATCTCATGCTTTTGTTAAAATTTGTTATCTAGTTGCTTAATCTAAGTTAATTAAGTGTTTAATTAGGTGTTTAAAAAAAAGGGTTTTGAATTGAAGTTTGAAATTTCAAGTGTATGGTTTTGAATGAAGATTAGGGTTTGAGCATTGGATTAGGGTTGTGATGGGTAGATTAACATATAATTACTTGCTAAAATCAAATCTAGTTGCTAGTTGCATTTTTGTTAATTTAAATTTGTGATAATTATATATATTGCAAACTAGTTTTTCTAAATATTATGTTAAATTGAGAATTAAAATATGGTAGGGCTTTCATCATGTCTTTGGCATGTTAATGAGTATTTTAACACCTTAGGTTGTGCGAAACCTAATCTAGTTGTTGAATTATGTATTATTGCTTTAAAAGTATTAAAATTGGGTAAAATTGTAAACTAGAATTTCGGGTTAATGAAAGTTAGTGAGATTAAAAATCTAATTAGGGTTTATATGACTTATTTAAGATATTTAATAAGTATATTGGCCGCTACATTCATTTAAACGTCGAGTTTTGTACTAAAACGGGTAATTTTTGCTTGCTAGATTTTCGGAAAATAGCTTCTAAAGTGAATTTGGGGTTTTTTTGTGAGTTTTAACCTATTTTATATTAAAATTAGTGTTCGTGAATGTGAAAATGAGTGTATTTGGGTTTTTCTCGATGGTCTGGCGTTTGTACGCCGATGTCGAGGGTTTTTGGGTTGATTTGGGAAAGCAAACCATAGGTTTTGACCTATGTGGGATTCGTGTGTCGTTTTGGTCATGAGTCGGATTTTAATGCGATACGGTGCGTTATGATTTGTAGGTACCCCATGTGGACTTCGAGACGACAAGCAAGCACGTGGCGACGTCGGCACCGGCAAGCGAGGACCAGGTGAGTAGATTTGTATCTACGGGGAGAAGTCGGGTGGATGGCGTATAGCACCCCCGCAGTCCGTGGTGGTGTATACGGATGCGTATACACACCAACAATTATTATATGTTATTTGGGATTAATAACGATATTTAGGATGGATATTGGTGTGTTGGATTATTTTAGTGTTGCGAACCCTACGGTAGTGTTGCACTACACATACACACATACATACTTGCATACATTCCTATTTTTATGTGCTCATGGGATTCTTTATAGTTATGTGTTCACATGGGTATGGGACTATGTGTTCACATACGGATTTGAGGACGATACTTGGGATTGAGCTGAGTCGATGCGATTTGTTTTGTGGTTGTGATATCGGTTGTACGAGACTGTCGATCAGTAGTCAGATCATGACTATATTGATGATTTTAGTATTGTACTAGACATAGGTCAGTACCCTGGACTATGATCTTGGATAAAGAGGATACCAGATGAATAGTGTGATGAATATGATATTAACCCGTACCCAAATTTAGGGATGCCGTACGACGGATTTACGTACGAGCTATATTTTGATAATTGATCCGTACTCTTGACTTGGGATGTCTGATTATAGATATGGTATCGGATATGATATTATTGAGGCGGGATCACCGACTAATATATATACATGTATGTATATGTATCGACTCAGATGTTAGGCGGTTTCCTTACCTGTAGTCCAGCTTGTTAGCTTAGCCCTTTAGTTTAGTTTAGTTGTTAGATTAGATTCGATTCTTACCTATTTCAAAAACTAACGAATCGTGGGTATTTTAAAAGAGAGCCCAAGGGATCCTACGGATATTTCAAAAGACTTATCTTTTCATAAAAACACTGTAGCCCCTATTTTCAAAACCCCATGATTCGTGTTATTTCAAAAGGCACCATTTGTAGGACTTATATTAGATTAATGCAGATTAGTTATAGTTGCGTCTAGTATTCAGCTCCCGCTCATTATTGTGGTTCGCTTCGCATCACATGCTTATATCATGTTTCATACTCCATTATTGATATCATGCTGTTAGGACACCAGCACCATTACCGATGATGCGTATGTACCACGTACACTTACTTGCCGGCTCACACACATCTTCATCGGTAATTGCCATGTCACGTACACCTTAGAAAATATTATTGCTTGACATAGCCTGTTAGCTAATAGTTTAGACATTGTACTTATTACCTGCTACTTCATGCATACTGTTATTCATTGTTATGCCGCATTCATGGATTCTCAGGCATATATTCACTATTTTACGTGTTATTGAGGTTTTGGATTCGGATTTCCGTGAGATTTTCTGGATTTGGGGGGGGGGGGAAACCGCAAAACTTATATAAACTGATTTCTCTCTTTTTAAATAAAAAGTGCGGTTTTTCCCATGATATATGAGTCGTCCACCATGAGTTTGTTGATGGATTTCGAGGCCCGATTCGAGGAGACGGATGAACCGTTTCGGGTACATGGTGGACCCGGTAAGGTACCCCGGGGCAAGAAGCGCGTTATGATGACGATGTGAGCCTGGCAGGGGAGCACTACCTACCGGTGATTTTACCCGACGCGTCGGATATCCGGAGGTTACCGTCGTGGTCTTGAGATGGATGGTAGGGGCCGGTCTGGACTGACGGCGCCCTAGATATTGTGATTGAGACATTGAGATTTCGAGATATTGAGGTACAAAGATTGTGATACAGAGATATCGAGATATTGGGATTACGTTTTGTGCCGATGCTAGGCACTGTTTTATGCTGATTTCATTATGATACCTCATTTCTTTTAAAATACAGAGGAAATCTCACTAAATTATGAAAACAGTTCTTCATTTACATGTATTCTGTTTCCATACATTCATACCTCATTCATATGATATATTGCTACCTGAGGCACTGGCACGGGCACATGAGATTACACTCGGGTTAGATATTTGCCCTAGCCTTGTTATAGGCTACGTGTTATTCATATATTTGAGGATATATTATGATCATTGACCTAGGTTGCGTTATTTATGCGATTTCTTTCCGTAGATGTTTTTCTATTCACGAGTTGGCAACTCACCCCCGTTGTGCCCCAGTTTCTTGCAGGTTTGCCGTACAGGTTTCATTACGGCTTGCGGGCATAGTTTCCTTCGGGTGATTTGCTAGTAGGTGGGTTTACTTGTATCGTACCCCCATTATATATCTTGTATATCATTATTCTGTTGTATCTAGAAGTTCCATCAACCAAACATGTATTTATTTTGAGTTAGAGACCAGTGATGTTTTTCTTTCGACCTTAGAGTCGCGCGTTTTATTTCTGTGGTTTTCTTGTGGTTTTGAGTTTTTGATCCTCGCCGTTGGCGTTGTATATTATATTGCTTGTGTGGTTGTGACCGTCGATTGACGAAGAGCTAGCTTCCGCTTGGGGATGCCCTTTTATTGATTTCGTATACTATTCATGTTGTATCCCGTTTGGGGGCCAGTATTTACAAAGGAGACTCTGCCGAAATTTTCAGGAAATATTTGATGTTTTTTTAAACGCATAATTCGGCTATGCTATTAAAACTACTTGATTTAAATTGGTTTTCCTTCACTCTACTACTTTTCTTGGTTTGGATTTCTGGGTTTTCGGTTTACTTAGATTACGTACGCCTCGAGACGTTTCGTAGTTTAAGTGCCGGTCATGTTCCATACTTTCGGGTCGTGACAGTGGAGGGTGTTATTTGCATGTTGTTGGATCATGATGGTTCTTACTTCCTTGACTTCTTGCTTCATGATTATGCTTCATGATTGCTTGACTTTTTGACTTGATGATGTGAGATGGTTGTGGAGTGTTGGGCTTTGTTGGTGATGATTATGTTCTAATCATCACCTTTCTTTCTCTCTTTGATTATTGATCCAACCCCTTGGAATTTTCTCTCTCTCCCATTCTTAGCATGGCCGGCCAAATGAAGAGAGGGCTGCCCAATTTTTATGTGGGGATTTTTGGTTCTCTAGTGTTTGCAAAAATCCCCAACCTCATCTCCAAAAATGCTATCATCTCAATCCTCCACTAATGGCAACTTCCACAACCCCAAAGAGACATAGTGTTCTACGTACATTCTATAGCAATTCTTGGGCACGTCGGCTCGCCAACTTCGTGCCCGAGTTGCCTCGGTCCAGAAGCGGGAGCCCGTAAAAGAAGCCGGCGACGTGGTACACTTCCGGCGAGGAGGAGAAGACCGGAGATTCCGCGTGGAGATCGGGACGACGACGAGAAGAACGAAGGACACGGATCGCTCGGTATATCTCTCTACCCCTTCTCTTGTTAGCTAGGATTAGATTAATGGCCCGATCCGGTTTTAAAGTGCGCGGTGGTGCCGGTTCAAAAGTTTAAAGTAAATTATCGTTTCCGCATTTTGGCCTCGGATTGACGGCCGGGGCGCCGCCGTGTACTTACATTGGTATCAGAGCTACGCCATTAACCTATTCTAGCTTTCTCTAACGTGTTTACAAGTTCGATCGATCGGATTTTCAAAAACCGCATTTTCAAAAGCATCAGTTTCTGTCGAAATATTTTTGGCTCGAAAATTTTTTCAGGTTGCAGAAACATGTGCAGGGAAGTATAAGCACTCTGGTAAAATTTGGTCGCATGAACCCATTATTCCACTGCGGAACCGCGGCCAAACCTATATTTGGGCCGCGGTTCCGCCGCCACCTTTAATGTTCAGTGCATCAAATTTTTACAGAGAGTCTCTGTGTTGAAAATATGGGTTTTGGTATATTCTTTTTGGGCCCAGAATTTCTTTATGTGCTATAGTAGTGCTTAGGGCCCACATGGGTAAATTTGATCAATCGAATATTTTAAACATGTTAGTTCACAGTATTTACATTATATCTGCGACCGTGAATGTCATTTGATCGGTAAATCCTGTTTAACTGCTATAGCCCGGTTAGACGGATTTGCGAACGTGACATTCACGTTGATGTTCTTTGTTGTGCTGTGATGTTGCGGATTGGTCGTGGGGGATAGCCTGGATGCAATGCTAGTACAGTTTTGGTTGTATTATGTACATTTGCTATTGCGGGGTGAGCGTCCGACATGTGGACCGCCGTCACTGCCTGTTTGTATATTATTCTTTTGGGGCACGACCGGGGTGAGGTCGATGTACCTGTTGTATGTATATTTTACTTTCTGTACTAGGACTACCCCAAGGTGGGGTGCACGGATAGCCGGATTCTAGAGGGCAACGGGCCCGCATCTCATGGCATTGAGACGGAGGGGGCTTCACTCTAGAATTGGCGGGCTGTTCGCTGCACTCGTAGGGGGTACAGGTTGACCCAGGAGTGGTGCCCAAGTTACCGGATTCCGTGAAGTGCTGGGTGGTCCATTCACGTTGCTGAAGGGGGCTTCCTCGCTACAGGTTTTGGCGGGTAACTTGCCGCGCCCATAGGGGTCTAGGATTTCATTGCACAGGCTATCCACACGACCAGGGGAACGTCGGGTTTCAGTAGCGGCTCTGTGAAACCCGGGGATACCAGATATCTGTATTGTTCTGTGATACTTATTACATTTCTGTGATGTTGCATTTTATCACGCCTTGAGCGAAATATTATATATTAATATATATACTAGTAGATGTTGTATATGTTTTGCATCCGCGCTAGTCCAGTCCCCGCTCTGTCGTTAGTTAAGTAACCTAACGGGTGATGACTGGACCCAGTGGCGAATGCGGATGGCATATACGTACATCATTATTTTCGTTCTTTATTGGTATGATCAATTGATGGGACTGCATTGATTCGGATCAATGCAAGTTAAACAAACCTATTCTGATGTTGTTGGACCCAGTGGCGAATGCGGATGGCATATACGTACACCTATTCTGTTATTGCAAGGACGTTCTCTTTTGTTTTGTATCGTGGTATTCAGTTGGAATATCCTGCTCCTCAGTCGACGAGGCAAGGGCCGAGATCTCTTCACCGGGAGTGACCCCTTGGACAGAAGTTTGCGTCAGGGCAATAACTTCACTATAGTCGTTTACTTTTGCTTTGCATAGTGGTAGTCAGTTGGAATATCCTGCACCTCATTCTACGGGGAAAGAGCCGAGATCCCTTCACCGGGAGTGACCTCTTTAGCAAAGGTTTTCGCCAATATATTTTTAAAAGCTATCCGGTTCCTTTAACGATATCAAGTTCATTACGTTAAAGGTTTTCGCCAGAAACCATTCGTAGCCCTCCATAATTTCATATGGATAGTCAATAAGTATTCAAGCTGTGTATGTTGGCCAAAGTCAAGGCACAGTGATTGGTAGCTATTGGGTATTCATATGCAGCATAGATAGATGCGTTGGTTTGGGACAGTCGTACTACTATTTTGGCCAAAGTCAAGGGTATGTACGGGTGGGTTCAAATTAACCTGGAGAATGACGGGTAGAACTTGACATGTGACTTATGATATGTTGGCCAAAGTCAAGGTCATAAGAGCATGGGGCAAAAATCACATCGGGAGTTTCTAAAGAAAACTGAAACTTGCCAGATATGCGCATACCTTCTGGAGTGTGATAACGTGAGCGGATTCCGTCACGTTATCATGCGATGATAGTTGGATCCTGATACCCACTGATGAGTTGGTTTACTCCTCGGGTGATCCCGACTAATTCTTCTTTCAGGTTTGGAAGAGAATTTGACGTTACAGTGGGAGGTTTCCAGATTAGATAAATTGGTAACCATTCTGATCTTGGTTAGAGTGCACGCTGAGTGTTTCTTTTCTCTCTCTCTTTGGCAGCGACCATTGACCCGACCCTAGACTATGACTTAGTGACCAAAATTAACCGAACCTTTTTAAAACACTGGCTTTTGGATTATCAGAGTTGCATACCTCATTGCCACCCCTACTTTTACCCTTTTCTCCAGGACACCCCGTATTACTACGAACGTCCACTTCCATTGGACAAAACCATCGTATGGTTATATACGAACTCGAAGGAATTTATTCGAGGATGGTTTCTGGTTCTGGAGAAAACAGATAGGACTATTCAGTTGTCTTTTCCTTTTACCTTCTCTCAGGTTGCGAGTACTCCTTGGTTTAGGAGATAGTACACCTATTACGCAAATTGGATAGTCTTCTTCCAAACCTTAGGCTGGTGCCGAACGGTGGGGAATGAAGAAAACCAATTAGCATAACGATGGTGTACAGAAGGTATTAAGTAAAGACATATCAATGGATTAGTAAGAGGGCAAAGTAAATTGCGACTGCTATTCACGACCAAACCAAGTATTTCTTCGCCAATCCTAAATCACCTTTGTATTTCTCCAGGACACTCCGCATCACTACGAAGATCCATAGTTTATTGGATACTCCATCGTATGGTTATATACGAACTCGAAAGGAAGTTGTTCCAGTACGGGGATGGATTCTGGCTCAGGAGAAATATGAATAAGGTTTATTCGGTTGTCTTTTATCTTCACCTTCTCTCATTGCGAGTGCTCCTAGGATTAGGACAGTACACCCATTATGCTTATTGGATAGTCTTCTTCCAAACCATAGGCTGGTGCCGAACGGTAGGGAAGGAAGAAAACCATTTAGCCTAAGAGGGTGTGCAGAAGGTAATGACTAAAGACATATAAAGGGATTTGGAAAGATGGCAAAGAATTACACGGTTACAGTTGTGAATCTGGATAATGAAAGAGGCATTACTAGGAATACCCGGATACCCCTTCGAAACATTTACAAGTTTCAGTTTCACTGTGTACTGTTAATAGAAAACTGATTTCCCAATTAGACACTTGCTCCAGGGTATGTATTTACCAGGTATGAATCTCACATCTGTATGGTTTTACAGATGATGAGTGGGAGTAAGTTTTTGGGAATTAGGTGATCATCCTCACTATATCGGAATTCGTTGTAATTGGTGATATTTGAGGAAGTCACCTGGGTTGTTTTCCGGACGGGAAATATATGGTTTTTGAATATCCGCTGTTATGCACCAATTTCAAATTGATACATCTGTACGTCTATTTTTATAGAGTGAGATATACCTTTTTGAAATTATGTCCACGACATTAACCTATATCAGTTGATGGTTAGGTAAGGAGCATTAAACGGCGGTGTAATTCTTCTTAACCATAAGTACAGTTTTCAACCTACGACACACAGGGATTGAGTTATCAAACTCAAGGGACTTGTACAGAGTATTGTATGTTGTCCAGTGTCCATTAGGACAGAGGGGTTGGTCCCCGTACTATATTCGGTTTACTTATGACTTCTCTAGTTCTTAGACAAGTGTTTCGTAGAAACACAAGGTCTGAGTTTTGAGAAGTTATAGGTATATGAATAAAGTAGAGAACCAGGTGTTGCAAATATCGGGATTCTTCAAGGTGATCGAAGATGTAGATACTTGTGTAGGGTATTCAGTTAATAGTAATGATTAAAGAACTTGCTTCTCTTTCAGATTACTCATAATTGGAAGCACTCCTAAGTTGAGTGATGCTGATCGGCCTCTCTCCATTTAGTTAACATGCACTGGAGACAGCTGCATGATTTGAATCTGGTTCAATTAAATCAGTGCCTCTGGTTCTATATTGGATATAGAACAATTCATATCTTAACGATGTTAAGGTACGGGGAGTTGTCTGACTTATACTTAAAACCAGACTCTGGATAACTCAAGGCACGTTTCTGTAATGGCTGTTTATGGGTTGACCCAGGCTATGACGATGGTTGACTTTCTACCATCTGGAAGATCAATAGCGATATTGTTCTAGACTCGCCACAGTTTTAATAAAATGGATTTTTTTTCCAGAAAACAATAGTGGGAGTATGGTAGAACTGGAAGTGATTCCAGTACTGCAAACAATTACTGAAGATTTGATAAGAACCTAAAGATTCAATCTGGTTTGACATTCCATTGGCCACTCCACAGATTTGGTGGGTAACCTCAGGCACCCGAGAGGTTCTCCGGTAGCCTCAAGGACGGTGACAAATGTTGGAGATAGTGCCCTCAGAGTCAATTATTGGATCACAGGCACGTGATTGCAATGATTGAGGGAGGACCTATCCCGGTACGACAGTCTTACTCGAGATGATAGTATGCTATCTGGTTTATCTTTATCATCGTGTACTGCTTTAGGTGACCTGACATGTCGCTATTACACGTTGATAGAGCCCCTAGGATTCTTGCTTGACGACCAGCAGTATGATGGCGATCATATACGTGGGAGCTGGGGTCTATAAGCACATCCTTAAACGGTCCCTAGTCGTGGGAGTTTCGAGACTGGGCATCGATACTCCATTAGTAGACTAGTGTATACAGTCGAGACCCCGACGAGGGGCGGTGGCCGGTCTCACAAGCCACTGGTGTCAGTTGGTTCACCTAAGATGTATACAGGTGCTCATTGGGTTATGAGTACACCGGACAGGACTCGCCGGGAACCTGCTAGTTGGTCTTATACCAGACGTCAGATAGCAGTTCCCTGGTGACATGTGTACAGGTTAGTTCATCGACCTGAGGATCGTCATTTGTCTCGTGTGAGTTCCCACTGTGTTTTGATTACTACCCTACCACGGCTCAAAGGAGTCGTGCAAACAGGTTTTAGTTGGGCACAATCCCGAGCCACATGGAGGCAGTGAGCGGATCTTCAGGGGTTCGTCTCTCCCGGTATTGGGGGTGAGGTCGCGCTGTGTCTAGGAGAGCCATTACGCAAAGCCCTCGGCCGAGGCAGGAGATTTACTGGTAGGTATTCCAGTAGTATCTCAGGGCGTTCTGGGCTACACTCCGACACGACTTGTACCGCTTTTGGGGGTCTGACTTTCACCAACCCCCTAGGCCCGCCATGCGATACTCATAGACGAACGGACCGGACTGTACGGATATTGTCACTGACAGGCTCAGTTGGGTGTCGGGGTGAGCTTCCTCATCGACGTCCCTTTTGGTCAATAGCTGGTGGCCCGTCACGTATTGGCTTATACCTCTGACGTGCCAGTGGTTAAATCCACATCCATAGTATTGACGAGTCTTTAGAGTCCACCACACTTTCAGTTACTCAGCTTTCGGGCGAAACGCTGTAGAGGCCGTATGGAGATATGGCAGGGTCCGATCAGATACGTGCGGTATTGCACGGATCAGGATCGGACAGCTTTGTACTAGTGGCCGTATAGTTATATGGCAGGGTTCGATCAGATACGTGCGGTATTGCACGGATCAGGATCGAACAGATTTACTAGCGGCTTTGGTTTAAGCCGATCCTAGTTTAGTACAGTGTAGATTTTGTCTCATTGTATTTGTATCCGGTCGGATTACAGATGCGGGTGTGTATGCACAGTGTCGGGGTTTTTCTGTAATTTATTACGGGACCAGTTTTCTGGAGTTGCCAGTTTGCATTCCGTTCCGGCCGGTTTTCCTTTGTTCTTTCCCGGCCGGACTTTTCTGATGGAGGGGGTAATTTGCAGTTTTGCAAATTACACTTTGTGGGGGGTTTCTTGTAAATGTATTGATTATGATAAGCATCTTTTCTTTCCTCCATGCTTTCATTTATTGTGATTTGAAATAGGTATGGGTTTAAAGTGAAAGCATGGTTGAAGTTTTCATTGACTTTGGATATGGTCACCACATACTTCTCCTACACTTACCTCCCTCATTGGTTTTAGTTTTGTTCCTTCCACCATTCTCATTGAAGGATGGCCGGCCACTATGAGTGAGGATGAGAGAAATTTTTCATTCTTGCATGACACAAATTTCTTCATCTCATTCTTCTTGTTTTTGGAAAATTGAAAGCTCCAATTTCCTTTAACCTTATTCCTCCATCATGGCAACTCCAATACCCCAAAAAAAAAAAGAGACTACGATTCTACACACCACTTCCTACAGCGAATCTTGAGCATGTCGAGTTGCCGGCTTCATGCTCAAGTTGCCTCGGTATTGAGGCGGGAGCCCGTAAAAGACGAAGGCGATGTGGTGCCCTTTCCGGCGAGGAGGCGTCGATGTGGAGGCAAGACTTTCCGTGGGAGATCGGGACAATGAAGAGAAGACCGGAGGACTCGGATCACTCGGTATACTTCTCACCCTATCTCTTGATTGCTAGCGTAGGTTAATGGTTAACGATCCGGGTTTTTCTTTGTCCGCGGTAGCGCCGGTTTCCGAGTAAGGAAAATTTTTGATTCCGCAATTTGGCCTCGAGTAAGATGGCCGGGGCGCTGCCGTGGCGCAACATGGTATCAGAGCCACGCCATTAACCTTACCTAGCTTCGTTTGATGTGTTTGCGTTTCCGATCGACCAAAATTTCCGAAAAACCGTATTTTCTAGCACAATCAGTTTCTGTCGAAATTTTTTGGAGTCTAAAAATTTTTCAAGTGGTCTCAGAATGATGTGCAGGGATTTCTAAGAACACTGACAAAATTTGGTGAGACGATCGATCCGTACGACCGCGGAAGGGCGGCCAAAACCCCATTTTGGCCGCGCTTCCGCCGCAGGATTTAAGCTTCACTTCACCAACTTTTTTCAGTGGGCTTATGGGATAAAATTAGGGGTTTTGGAATATTAAAAATGGGCCCAGGTTTTCTGTAAGTGCTACAGTTTTGATTGGGGGCCCACTTGTTAATTTTTGGTCAATCGGAAAAGTTTAAACACATTTTTCACAGTATTTACATTATATCTGCGACCGTGAATGTCACTCGATCGGTAAATCCGGTCTGACTGCTATAGCCCGGTTAGACGGATTTGCGAACGTGATTTTCACGTTGATGTTCTATGTTTATGCTGTGATGTTGCGGATCGGTCGTGGGGATAGCCTGGATGCAATGCTAGTACAGTTTTGTTGTATTATGTACATTTGTTGTTGCGGGGCGAGCGTCCGACATGTGGACTGCCGTCACTGCCTGTTTGTATTAT
This sequence comes from Agapanthus africanus, assembly GCA_030015575.1. NCBI lineage: Eukaryota > Viridiplantae > Streptophyta > Magnoliopsida > Asparagales > Amaryllidaceae > Agapanthus > Agapanthus africanus. The sequence goes on from CM057343.1 coordinate 479,559,443, forward strand.
TCTTTTGGGGCACGACCTGGTTGCGGTCGATGTACCCGGTGTATGTATATTTTACTTTCTATACTAGGGTTACCCCGCGGAGGGGTGCACGGATAGCCGGGTTCTAGAAGGCAACTAGCCCGCATCTCATGGCATTGGGACGGAGGGGGCTTCACTCCAGGATTGGCTGGCTATTCGCCGCACTCGTAGGGGGTATAGGATTTCATTGCACAGGCTATCCACACGACCAGGGGAACGTCGGGTTTCAGCAGCGGCTCTGTGAAACCCGGGGTTTCCAGATATCTGTATTGTTCTGTGATGCTGTACATTTCTGTGATGTTGCATTTTATTCACGCCTTGAGCGAAATATAATATATTGGTATATATATTAGTAGATGTTGTATATGTTTTTCATCCGCGCTAGTCCAGTCCCCGCTCTGTCGTTAGTAAGCTAACCTAACGGGTGATGACGGGACCCAGTGGCGAATGCGGATGGCATATACGTACGTCAGTATATTTTCGTTCTTTGTGGTGTGATCAATTGATGGGAGTGCGTTGATTCGGATCAATGCAAGCTAAACAAACCTAATCTGATGTTGTTGGAACACTTTTCAAAAAGCTGTTATTGCAAGGACGTTCACTTTTGTTTTGCATCGTGGTATTCATTTGGAATATCCTGCTCCTCAGTCGACGAGGCAAGGGCCGAGATCCCTTCACCGGGAGTGACCCCTTGGACAGAAGTTTGCGTCAGGGCATTAACTTCACTATAGCCGATTACTTTTGCTTTGCATCGTGGTATTCAGTTGGAATATCCTGCACCTCATTCTACGGGGAAAGAGCCGAGATCCCTTCACCGGGAGTGACCTCTTTAGCAAAGGCTTTCGTCACTATATTTTTATAAAAAGGTTATGCAGTTCCTTCAACGATATCAAGTTCATTACGTTAAAGGTTTTCGCCAGAAACCATTCGTAACCCTCCGTCATTTCGGATTAGTATTGCATAGTATTCGCGCTACGTTTGTCGTTGCTATTCGCCGAGGCGTAGTGTGCGGTAGCTCTGTAATGCTTTCTGTCGCATGCATATGTGGATTGGTTAGGACAGTCGTGCGACTTTGTTGATTATTTGTCAAGGGTCGTGCGGGTGGGTTTAACGCAATCAAGATAATGACGGGTTGAACTTGACTAGGACCTTTTGATTTGTTGATTATTCGTCAAGGTCACTTGGGTCCTAGGGGTAAAAATCACATCGGGAGTTTCAAAAGAACTGAAACTTGCCAGGCATGCGCATACCTTCTGGAGTGTGGTGACGTGAGTGGATTCCGTCACGTTATCATGCGATGATAGTTGGATCCCGATTCCCACTGATGAGTTGGTTTACTCCTCGGGTGACCCCGACTAATTCTTCTTTCAGGTTTGGAGGAGAATTTGAGGTACAGTGGGAGGTTTTCCAGATTAGTTAAAGTGATAACCATTCTGATCTAGGTTAGAGTGCACGCTGAGTGTTTCTTTTCTCTCTCTCTGGCAGCGACCATTGACCCGACCCTAGACTATGACTCAGTGACTAAGTTGACCGAACCTTCGTAACACTGGCTTTTTGGATTGTCAGAGTTGCAAACCTCATTGCCACTCCTACTTTTACCCTTTTCTCCAGGACACCCCGTATTGCTACGAACGTCCACTTCCATTGGACAAAACCATCGTATGGTTAGATACGAACTCGAAGGACTTCGAGGATGGTTTCTGGTTCTGGAGAAAACGGATAGGATTATTCAGTTGTCTTTTCTTTTCACCTTCTCTCAGGATGCGAGTACTCCTTGGTTTAGGAGTAGTACACCTATTACGCAAATTGGATAGTCTTCTTCAAAACCATAGGCTGGTGCCGACCGGTAGGGAATGAAGAAAACCAGTTAGCCTAAACGGTGTACAGAAGGTATTAAGTTAAGACAAAGCAAGGGATTAGTAAGAGGGCAAAGTAAATTGCGACTGATATTCACGACCAAACCAAGTATTTCTTCGCCAATCCTAAATCACCTTTGTATTTCTCCAGGACACTCCGTATCACTACGAAGATCCACAGTTTATTGGATACTCCATCGTATGGTTATATACGAACTCGAAAGGAACTTGTTCCAGTTCGGGGATGGATTCTGGTTCAGGAGAAATAGGAATAAAGTACATTCAGGTGTCTTTTATCTTCACCTTCTCTCGAGTGTTCCTAGGATTAGGACAGTACACCCTTTATGCCTTTTGGATAGTCTTCTTCCAAACCATAGGCTGGTGCCGAACGGTAGGGAAGGAAGAAAACCATTTGGCCTAAAGGGGTGTACAGAAGGTAATGACTAAAGACACAGAAAGGGATTTAGAAAGATGGCAAAGAATTATACGGTTACAGTTGTGAATCTGGATAATGGAAGAGGCATTACTAGGAATACCAGCATACCCCATCGAAACATTTCAATGTTTCAGTTTCACTGTGTACTGCTAAAAGAAAACTGATTTCCCGATTAGACACTTACTCCAGGGTATGTATTTACCAGGTTGGATTCTCACATTTGTATGGCTTTACAGATGATGAGTGGGAGTAAGTTATTGGGAATTGGGTGATCATCCTTATTATATCAGGATTCGTTGTAATCGGTGATATTTAAGGAAGTCACCTGGGTTGTTTGCCGGACGGCAATTATTTGGTTTTGAATATCCGCGGTTATGCACCAATTTCAAATTGATATATCTGTACGTCTATTTTCATAGAGTGAGATATACCTTTTGATATTATGTCGATGACATTTACCTATATCAGTGGATGGTTAGGTAAGGAGCATTAAACAGCGGTGTAATTCTTCTTAACCATAAGTACAGTTTTCAACCTACGACACACAGTGAAAGAGTTGTTAGACTCAGCGGACATATACAGAGTATTGTATGTTGTCCAGTGTCCATTAGGGCAGAGGGGTTGGTGCTCGTACTATATTCGGTTTACTTATGGCTTCTCTAGATTTTAGACAGCTGTTTCGTGGAAACACAGGGTCTAAGTTTTGAGGAGTTATAGGTATTTGAATAGAGTAGAGAACCAGGTGTAGCAAGTATCGGGATTCTTCAAGGTGATCGAAGATGTAGATACTTGTGTATGGTATTCAGTTGATAGTAATGAGAACTTGCTTCTCTTTCAGGTTACTCATAATTGGAAGCATTCCTAAGTTGAGTAACGCTGATCGCCCTTTCTCCATTTAGTTGACATGCACTGGAGACAGCTGTATGATTTGAATCTGGTTCAATTAAATCAGTGCCTCTGGTTCTATATTGGATATAGAACAGTTCATATCTTGACATTGTTAAGGTACGGGGAGTTGTCCGGCTTATGCTTAAAACCAGACTCCGGATAACTCAAGGCACGTTTCTGTAATGGCTGTTTGTGGGTTGACCCAGGCTATGACGAGGGTTGACTTTCTACCATCTGGCAGATCAATAGAAATATTGTTCTTGACTCGCCACATTTTTAAAAGAAATGGATTTTTCAGAAAACAGTAGTGGGAGTATGGTAGAACTGGAAGTGATTCCAGAACCGCAAACGATTACTGAAGATTTGATAAGGAACCTAAAGATTCAATCTGGTTTGACATTCCATTGGCCACTCCGCAAATACGGTGGGTAACTTCAGGCACCCGAGAGGTACTTCGGTAGCCTCAAGGACGGTGACAGGGAAGTTCTTGTTTACCCACACTTGCCATTGCTGTTGTTCCAGGCTGCGAGACCCGGTGGGAGGATGAGTATAGCGTCGTTCTAAACTAGCTTTAGAAGTGCACGTCTATATGACTCTGCAAGAGGGTTATCGTAGTCAGTGGGAGCAGCGGAAGCATTGGTGGACATCAGGCTTATGTCTATTTATAGACTAAAGCAGATGTAGCGGAGATAGATCATCTGTTTCTGATGTGACAGTCATGGGTTTGACGTCATCAGAATAGGGGATGGATCTGTTGAGAAGGTAGTAGGAAGTGATATTCCTATACTACGATCGGTTATACTTAGGTCGTCACACAGTGGTTTCTCCACAAGGGACTTGGATATTATATCAGACATACTGGTTACTAGATCTATGGTTTTAGATCTAGATTTGGGTGGTTTCCCAATCTGGGTACCTTGACAGCATTCTATGAGTATTTAGAATGGTCGACTCCTGACACGGTAGTGCACCTGCAGTTGATGGAGTTACCCTCTCTAAAGGTGTCTTATAGACTAAAGGGGAGAGGGATACTCATGATTGGCAGATCACTTGCTTGGGCAATTGAGTCAATCATGAGATGTCAAGTACCGCACCAGATATTGTTCTTGCACTATATGCAATAAGTTGATATTGATCCAATCCTGGAGAAACAGTCGGAAGCAGTCTTAGAACATAAGTGGATGTTCTAGGGATATGATAACGACAGCCTCATTTGGGAGACAGTTATCATTCCAGGCTTCCAAGGTGACATGGACGACAAGGAGGTTGTCAGAGTTATAGTTTTCCTTCTGACGAAGGGCAGTATTTTGGACAGGTGGTCCAAGGCAATACTGAGGGTGGCATGGCGCAGGATACTGATTAAGTTCAGTTGACGATACAGTCTAAGAAGTTTGGATTTGTAGTTCATTTATGAGCTAGGTCCCATCAGACATCCAGACATTCTAAGACAGGTATTGCTCATTTCGGGAGATGGTTTTCTCCGCGAACTTGAGATATAGAGAGACATAGAAAGAAACATCACAGCGGATCCACTCACTGAGGCTATTCCTCGAACGCAATAGTTTCGCAAACGAGCTTTGTGAGACTGACTAGTAGAGGAGTTGGGTGTTCGGTATCACACGGGCTGTGAGTATGCGACATCGCAATAATTAGCCTTGAGTGCAAGTGGGAGATTGTTGGAGATAGTGCCCTCAGAGTCAATTATTGGATCACAGGCACGTGATTGCAATGATTGAGGGAGGACCTATCCCGGTATGACAGTCTTACTCGAGATGATAGTATGCTATCTGGTTTATCTTTATCATCGTGTACTGCTTTAGGTGACCTGACATGTCGCTATTACACGTTGATAGAGCCCCTAGGATTCTTGCTTGACGACCAGCAGTATGATGGCGATCATATACGTGGGAGCTGGGGTCTATAAGCACATCCTTAAACGGTCCCTAGTCGTGGGAGTTTCGAGACTGGGCATCGATACTCCATTAGTAGACTAGTGTATACAGTCGAGACCCCGACGAGGGGCGGTGGCCGGTCTCACAAGCCACTGGTGTCAGTTGGTTCACCTAAGATGTATACAGGTGCTCATTGGGTTATGAGTACACCGGACAGGACTCGCCGGGAACCTGCTAGTTGGTCTTATACCAGACGTCAGATAGCAGTTCCCTGGTGACATGTGTACAGGTTAGTTCATCGACCTGAGGATCGTCATTTGTCTCGTGTGAGTTCCCACTGTGTTTTGATTACTACCCTACCACGGCTCAAAGGAGTCGTGCAAACAGGTTTTAGTTGGGCACAGTCCCGAGCCACATGGAGGCAGTGAGCGGATCTTCAGGGGTTCGTCTCTCCCGGTATTGGGGGTGAGGTCGCGCTGTGTCTAGGAGAGCCATTACGCAAAGCCCTCGGCCGAGGCAGGAGATTTACTGGTAGGTATTCCAGTAGTATCTCAGGGCGTTCTGGGCTACACTCCGACACGACTTGTACCGCTTTTGGGGGTCTGACTTTCACCAACCCCCTAGGCCCGCCATGCGATACTCATAGACCAACGGACCGGACTGTACGAATATTGTCACTGACAGGCTCAGTTGGGTGTCGGGGTGAGCTTCCTCATCGACGTCCCTTTTGGTCAATAGCTGGTGGCCCGTCACGTATTGGCTTATACCTCTGACGTGCCAGTGGTTAAATCCACATCCATAGTATTGACGAGTATTTAGAGTCCACCACACTTTCAGTTACTCAGCTTTCGGGCGAAACGCTGTAGAGGCCGTATGGAGATATGGCAGGGTCCGATCAGATACGTGCGGTATTGCACGGATCAGGATCGGACAGCTTTGTACTAGTGGCCGTATAGTTATATGGCAGGGTTCGATCAGATACGTGCGGTATTGCACGGATCAGGATCGAACAGATTTACTAGCCGGCTTTGGTTTAAGCCGATCCTAGTTTAGTACAGTGTAGATTTTGTCTCATTGCATTTGTATCCGGTCGGATTACAGATGCGGGTGTGTATGCACAGTGTCGGGGTTTTCCTGTAATTTATTACGGGACCAGTTTTCTGGAGTTGCCAGTTTGCATTCCGTTCCGGCCGGTTTTCCTTTGTTCTTTCCCGGCCGGACTTTTCTGATGGAGGGGGTAATTTGCAGTTTTGAAAATTACACTTTGTGGGGGGTTTCTTGTAAATGTATTGATTATGATAAGCATCTTTTCTTTCCTCCATGCTTTCATTTATTGTGATTTGAAATAGGTATGGGTTTAAAGTGAAAGCATGGTTGAAGTTTTCATTGACTTTGGATATGGTCACCACATACTTCTCCTACACTTACCTCCCTCATTGGTTTTAGTTTTGTTCCTTCCACCATTCTCATTGAAGGATGGCCGGCCACTATGAGTGAGTATGAGAGAAATTTTTCATTCTTGCATGACACAAATTTCTTCATCTCATTCTTCTTGTTTTTGGAAAATTGAAAGCTCCAATTTCCTTTAACCTTATTCCTCCATCATGGCAACTCCAATACCCCAAAAAAAAAAAGAGACTACGATTCTACACACCACTTCCTACAGCGAATCTTGAGCATGTCGAGTTGCCGGCTTCATGCTCGAGTTGCCTCGGTATTGAGGCGGGAGCCCGTAAAAGACGAAGGCGATGTGGTGCCCTTTCCGGCGAGGAGGCGTCGATGTGGAGGCAAGAATTTCCGTGGGAGATCGGGACAATGAAGAGAAGACCGGAGGACTCGGATCACTCGGTATACTTCTCACCCTATCTCTTGATTGCTAGCGTAGGTTAATGGTTAACGATCCGGGTTTTTCTTTGTCCGCGGTAGCGCCGGTTTCCGAGTAAGGAAAATTTTTGATTCCGCAATTTGGCCTCGAGTAAGATGGCCGGGGCACTGCCGTGGCGCAACAACAAAGAGGTTCTTGTTTACCCAGACTTACCATTGCTGTTGTTCCAGGCTGCGAGACCCGGCAGGAGGATGAGTATAGCGTCGTTCTAAACTAGCTTTAGAAGTGTACGTGTATATGACTCTGCCAGAGGGTTGTTGTAGTCAGTGGGAGCAGCGGAAGCATTGGTGGACAAGTGGCTTATGTCTATTTATAGACTAAAGCAGATGTAGCGGAGATAGATCATCTATTTCTGATGTGACAGTCATAGGTTTGACTTCATCAGAATAAGGGATGGATCTGTTAAGAAGGTAGTAGGGTGTGATGTCCTGATATTTAGATGACATACACAGAATAGGAAGTGATATTCCTATACTACGATCGGTTATACTTTGGTTGTCATACAGTGGTTTCCCTACATGGGACTTGGATATAATATCAAGACATTCTGGTTACTGGATCTATGGTTTTAGATCTAGATTTGGGAAGTGTCCCAATCAGGGTACTTAGAAAACATTCTAAAGGTATTTAGAATGGACGACTCCTGGCACGGTAGTATACCTGCAGGTGATGGAGTCACCCTCTCTAAAGGTGTCTTACAGACTAAAGTGGAGAGGGATGTGCATGATTGGCATATCACTTGCTTAGGCAATTGAGTCAATCCTGAGATGTCAAGTACCATGCCAGATGTTGTTTTTGCAGTGGATGCAATAAGATGATAATAATCCAATCCTGAAAAACCAATCGGAAGCAGATTTAGAACATAAGTGGATGTTCTTGGGATATGATAACGGTATCCTCTTTCGGGAGACAGTTTTCATTCCAGGCTTCCAAGGTGACCTGGATGACAGAGAGGTTGTCAGAGTTATAGTTTTCCTTCTGACGAGGGGTTGTATTTGGACAGGTGGTCCAAGTGGATACTGAGGGAAGGATGGCGCAGGATACTAATTAAGTTCAGTTGACGATACAGTCTAAGAAGATTGGATTTGGAGTTCATTTATGAGCTAGGTCCCATCAGACATCCAGACACATTCTAAGACAGGTATTGCTCATTTCGGGAGATGGTTTTCTCCAGGAACTTGAGATATAGAGATACATAGAAAGAAACATCCAGGCGGATCCACTCACTGAGGCTATTCCTCGAACACAATAGTTTCGCAAATGGGTTTTGTGAGACTGACTAGTAGAGGAGTTGGGTGTTCGGTATCACACGGGCAGTGAATATGCGACATCGCAATAATTAGCCTTGAGTGCAAGTGGGAGATTGTTGGAGATAGTGCCCTCAGAGTCAATTATTGGATCACAGGCACGTAATTGCAATGATTGAGGGTGGACCTATTCCGGTAGGACAGTCTTACTCAAGATGATAGTATGCTATCTGGTTTATCTTTATCATCGTGTACTGCTTTAGGTGACCTTACAGGTCACTATTGCGCGTTGATAGAGCCCCTAAGATTCTTGCTTGACTGCCAGCAGTATGAGGGCGATCATATACGTGGGAGCTAGTAGTCTATAAGCATATCCTTAAAAGGTCCCTAGTTGTGGGAGTTTCGAGACAGGGCATCGATACTCCAGAGTAGACTAGTGTATACAGTCGAGATCCCGACGAGGGGCGGTGGCCGGTCTCACAAGACACTGGTGTCAGTTGGTTCACCTAAGATGTATGCAGGTGCTTATTGGGTTATGAGTACACCGGATAGGACTCGCCGGGAACATGCTAGTTGGTCTTATACCTGACGTCAGATAGCAGTTCCCTGGTGACATGTGTACAGGTTAGTTCATCGACCTGAGATCGTCATTTGTCTCGTATGAGTTCCCACTGTACTTTGATTACTAACCTACCACGCTCAAAGGAGACATGCAAACAGGTTTTAGTTGGGTACAGTCTCGAGCCACATGGAGGCAGTGAGCGGATCTGCAGGGGTTCGTCTCTCCTGTTATTGGGGGTGAGGTCGCGCTGTGTCTAGGAGAGCCATTACACAAAGCCCTCGGCCGAGGCAGGAGATTTACTGGTAGGTATTCCAGTAGTATCTCAGGGTGTTCTGGGCTACACTCCGACACGACTTGTATCGCTTTTGGGGATCTGACTTTTACCAACCCCCTAGGCCCGCCAAGCGATGCTCATAGACGAACGGACCGGACTGTACGGATATTGTCACTGACAGGCTCAGTAGGGTGTCAGGATGAGTTCGCTCATCGACGTCCCTTTTGGTCAATACCTGGTAGCCCGTTACGTATAGGGTAATACCTCTGACGTGCTAGTGGTTAAATCCACAACCAAAGTATTGACGAGTCTTTAGAGTCCCCCACAGACCAGTTTCTCAAGTTTCGGGCAAAACGCTGTAGAGGCCGTATGGAGATATGGCAGGGTTCGATCAGATACGTGCGGTATTGCACGGATCATGATCGGACGGATAATACTAGCGGGCTTTGGTTTAAGCCGGATCCTAGTATTGTACAGTGTAGATTTTGTCTCATTACATTTGTATTTCGGTCGGAATACAAATGCGGGTATGTATATACAGCAGCGGGGTTTTCCTGTAATTTATTACGGGACCAGTTTTATGAAGTTGCCAGTTTGCTTTCCGTTTCGGCCAATTTTCTTTGTATCTTTCATTGGCTGAAGATTGGTGGAGGAGGGCTTATTTGCAATTGTGCAAATAAGCTTTGTGGAGGGTGTTATTTGCATGTTGTTGGATCATAATGGTGTAGGGTTCCTAGGCACACACTAGAGGTCTCACAAGGCATCAACCATGCCCGTTTCAAAAATTACGGTGCCGAGAAACCCTAGACTACGGATCGTTAGCTAGATGTCTAGGCGAAAGAAGCAACTAGTAAACTACTTTACTAAGGGAACGGAAATACAACCTTTGTAGATCCGGGGCTCCACCTCCATAGCTCTGTGATGATGTCTCCTCGCTGTCCAAAACGGATCCCGGGCTCTAGCGTCGGCTTCATCGGAGAAGAAGCGGGCTAGGTCATCGACGACGATGCCGAAGATGATCTACGTCGAGGCATCACTAGATCAAGCTCCAACTTCACGAAGTCAAGAAACTTGTGAAGAAAACACACTCTACTACTTGGCAAGAGGTAGAGGATGAAGAAATAGGAAGTGGGTAGACTTTAGAATTGGATTTCTCACTTGTTTTCATCAATCACCATTGATGAAGTTATCTTCTTCATGGAAGAAGAAGATGAAGAAGAAGAAGAATATTATGATAAGTATATTCAAAAATGAATAATCAAATCATACTTATCATAATATTAACCATGGTAATGTGTAGAGAGTTAATCATGGTTGAATGGAATGGTTAGGGTTAAGCATGAGACAAAATGGTCACTTGGTCAAAGTCTTCATGAAGCTTCAACAAGCTTTTCCATTGAAAGCAACCATTTTGTATTATTCTTTTATCTTTTCCAATAAATAAAAAGATAAAAGAATGAATATATAAATATACATATAAACCCTAACCATTTACTTAACCAAGGTTTAACTCTTTACACAAAACCTAGCATTCATGCATCATCAAACATGATACAACCATTTGCACAAAAAATATATCACATATACAACTTGTACATCAAAGTGAGAAAATCCATTTAAAGTGAACCAATACTAGTTAATGCAAAGTAATATATCAAATATATAATTATATATTAAATCATTAAATCAACACTTGATTTAACGACCCGGTCATATCGCATATAACCGACAAATATTCAATGTATCGGCTTATCGAATCAATCCTTGATTCGATAACTAGGTTATATCACATACAACCATTCGATACATTCATCGCGAGAATAGAATACGGTATCACATACACGCATTATTCTCGGTCCCGCACATATCTCATATGCTCTCCTATTTCGTTTCGCTTGAGCCAGGAAACCTCTGTGTAGGACTCTAAAGACTCGTCAATACGCCGGCAGCAGATGATGATCATATCAAACACCCACAAGCCGCAAGCGGTCTGCTAAACGTAACGGCCACCCGGGCATTGAGCGATGAGAAGATCGACGAGCAAGCCCGCTCACACTCCAGTGAATCCAACCAGTAACACTACCGTACAGTCCGGTCTCGTCGTCTGATATGTCGCATATCTCACCTAGGGGTGGTAAACGTCAGACCCCAATAGCTCAATAAGTCGTGTCGATATGAGGTCTATAACAATTCGAGAAACTACTGGTAACACTTACCAGTAAATCTCAGCAACCTTAGCCAGGGATTTCCTGTTATAGCCAATCGAACACAGCGCAACATCAACCCCCTATACCGGGAGAGACGAATCCCCTCCTATCGCTCATTGCCTCCATGTGACTCGGGACTGTACCCAAAAACCACCGTTTTGCACGCCCTCTTGGACGTGGTAAGATGGAAATCAAAGCACAGTAGGAACCACACAAGACTCTATGACGATCTCGGGTCAACATACTACTCTGTATCGGTGTCACCAGAGAACTGCCATCTGACGTAAGGTATAATACCATCTGGGAGTTCTCGGCGAGTCCGTCCAGTGTACCCAGTCTCTACTGAGCACCCGTATATCATCTCTGATGTCAAACACCGATGGATATGGGATCATCCATCGCCCATCTGTATGGGTCGAGAAGGCATATGCTAGTCTACTCTGGTATATCGATGCCCCGTCTCGATACACCCACGACTAGGGACTTTGAAGGATGTACTTATGGACTACCTAGTCCCCACTAGTATGATCCGCATCACAGTCCATGTAGTCAAGTACACATCCTAAGGGCTTTACCAACATGTAACAGAGAGACAATCAGTATACACGTTAAGGTAAATATCAACCAGATAGCATACTATCATGTCGAGCAAGAAAGCCCTCCCTATATATGTCCCAGCATCCACTACATATACATCCAATGTACAGTAATGGCCTCTAGGGCATACATATAACTAACAATCTCCCACTTGCACTAGGGCCATCTGATAGCAGTGGTTGTAGTATCTCATACTCAACCATCCCATAAAAGTCTCTCTCTGGGAATAGGCCTTCGTGAGTGGATCCGCCGTGTTATCCTCTGAGTCTACTCTCCTTACCTCGATCACTCTGGAGATCAACCATCTCCATGATCAGGTGATACTGCCTTAGAATATGTCTGGATCACTGATGGGACGGACGTTCCTTGGCATAAGCCACAACTCCATTGTCACACAATGGGAGGAACATAGTTCATCTCATGAACCAATATACACCCAAACAGCCTCTTTGGTAGCATCTTAAGTAGCGATGTATCCAGCCTTTATCGTCTAGTATGCCACGGTATCTAGCTTGGAACTCTTCCAACATACCGTCCCTTTACTGAGGGTAAAGACAATGCCTGCGACTGACATTCAGTCGTCTTTATCACCCTGGAACTTTCCAGTGATTTTCCCCAGGATCGATTGATACCTTCTCACTTCAACTAGTGAGAATCCTAACATCCAATTAAATCTATCTCATAGATCTAAAACTCAGGATTTAGGAGGTATCACTTTGATCCTATATGGAGAATCATTGTGATAAGCGGAGATTGATCGAGCGTAGCATAGAAAGATCCTTCCCTATCAAGAGTATGTCATCCACGTACTCTACGTGAATCACCACCATACTCCCTACTACCTTTTTGTTTATACAAGGTTCATCTACCATTTTGATGATGTCAAACTCTTTGACTAATCCATCAAAACAGATGTTCCAACTCCGCGATGCCTGCTTTATCCTATAAAGCATCTTGCACACGTTTCCGCTGCTCCCACTGTCTACGAGGCCCTCTGGCTGTGTACTTATAGACGCACTCTTCTAAAACATCATTTAGAAAAGCAGTCATAACACCCAACCGCCAGATATCGTAGTCATGGTATGTAGCCGTGGCAAGTAGTATCTGGATGGACTTAAGCATAGGTTCTGGAAAAGGTTTCATCATTATCCACGCCTGGTCGATGACGAAAACCTTTAACAAGTCTAGCTTTGAAAGTCTCAACTTTTCCATCTACACCAAGTAATCTTCTCAAGATATACTTGCTCCTGATGGGGATTTAACCCTTCAGATATAGCAACCAAAGTCCATACTTTGTTGGTGTATAAGGATTCCATCTCAGATCGCTAAGCATCCAGCCATTCTTACAGAGTCTTACTCCTGATGGCCAGCTCGAAACCATTTGGGTCATCATCTCATGATGCAATCCTCGCTCCCACTGTCATAGAGAAACCGAAGTATCTCTCAGGTGGGTGAGGAACCCGACTAGATCGGCGAAGAGGCTGCGGTTCATTGGAATCTACTGAATCCTTTGGTTGTACCAAATCATCTGCTGTCATTTGTATAGCTGGAACCTTTCCAGTTGTACTTAACAGACCTTGCCTCGAGCTTGTCCGGATTTTGCTTTTAGACATAGGCCGGACAACCCCAAATCTTAACCAATTTAAGATATGGGCTCTTCCCATTCCATATCTTATATGGAGTGGTAGGCAACTGATTTGATTGGAACCCTATTCAATAGGTATGCAACTTCATAAGTGCATAACTCCCTAAAAGGAAATAGGTGACTCTGTAGTACTCATCATAGAGCACACCATATCAAATAGGGTGTGACTGCTCCGCCCCGATATACCAACGTGCTATGGTGTATCCGGAAGAGTAATGCAGAGAGAGAATCTCATTCTCCTTTAGAAAAGTCCAAGAATTCTGTGCTCAAGTATTCTCCTCCCTGATCTCATCATAGGACATAATACTTATACCCGTATTTTGGTTCTCCACTTCTAACTTATATTCTGTGAACATCTCAAAAGGTTCGGACTTGTGTTTTAACAGGAACATATGACTGAATCTTGAGAGATTATTAGAGAATACAATGAAGTATAAAGAACCTGTCTTGGCATGTGTAGACTGGGGACCTACATACATCAACATGTATCATCCCAAGAGTTCACTAACTCTTTCTCTGTTTCCAATAAACAGAGTTGTGGTCATCTTATCTTTGTGACATGACTGGCAAGTTTCACAAGATGTAAATTCAAATTGATTTAAATATGCATCTAGATGTAACTTCAGCTAGTCGGGTCGCATTGATATGACCTAGTCTACAATACCTCAAGAAGGATTCGTTCATTTCTGAACTCTTCCTCTTGTGTGTGTTCTGTATACTAAGAACTGTAGTTTGATTTAGAACATTAATGCTTTTAGATAACGTGCCTGAACTGATCAACTTTTGATATAGGAAATGTTCAAAACATTATCCAACAATACAAAATTTTATCGTTTCTTTACTAATAAAGAGACAGATATGATTTTGTATATCAGGTTCGGTATCTAATAACATTCGTTCAGAATCAATGTATCGGTAATACAGGGTGACAGTGACCGACAGACTTGGCTGCAACACTTGCCCCGTTTTCTGTCTCATGAAACTTATCACCCGTTCTCAGTTTTTCTACCTTTTTGTAGCCCTATGTAACAGATTACATATCTGGGATCCTGATCCGGTATCATATACCTAGGATGCGGAGGATACTGAGAAACAGTTCTGTATAATGAACACACCCGAAGATGATGCATCAGCATGCACTCTCTTCGTTTGGGCGGCATGGGAATCTTGGTATTCCCCTATTTCCTGCTCTGTCTTATAACAATTATAAGTTGGAGCAGGACCAACGTTCCCCAGCTCAGTATAACAAGCGGGTTCGGTCAATATTCCGTTTTATTATCTTGATTAAGGCGTGACATGGTCGCTACCAGGAGAGAGAGAGAAGAAAACACTCAGCGTGCGCTCTTGCAAGAATAGATTGGTTATTATTTTATCTAATCAGGATGGCTCCCACTGCTTTTTATCAAATCTTCCTTCAAACCCTAAAAGGAAAGACTAGCCGGGATTAATTACACACTACAAGTTCGCCAATCTTTCAGCCAGGCCAGTGTCGGTACTTTGAGGGAGGTCCCCCGTGCTTTCGCATGAACCTAATTAATGTAAACCTCGTTTTCCCAGAGGCGTAACCCCGTTAACACCTTTCTAGACACCTACTTGATCGGCTAATTGTAATGTATAAAACACTCCCAGGAGTAACAATTACTCGCAGCGGGTATCGGGATCCAACTATCTTATAGAAGGTATGCAATCTCATTGCAAATTTCAACACTTGAAATTCCCGATAATATTTTACCCCTAGTATCCTATGACCTTGACGAATGCCAAACAACCCATAGTCCACTAGTCAAGTTCAACCCGTACATTTCTTGATCGAATTAAACCCACCCGCATGACCCTTGACGAATGCCAAACAACGCCGTACGAATACCCTAATCCAATCTGCATCATATGCATAAGCAGATAAATACTAGTTAGCTACCGTACACTACGCCTTGACGAATGCCAAACTACCGCAGCAAGAATACTAACTAGTACTTATCTGAAATGACGGAGGACTACGTCAGGTTTTTCTGAAAACCTATTGCGTAATGAACTTGATATCGTTGTAGGATCGAATGAATTTTGAAATGGAGTGTTTTTGAGGCTTTTCTAGTTTTGCTAAAGGAGTCACTCCCGGTGAAGGGATCGTCGGTCCTTTCCTCGTCGAATGAGGTGCGGGATATATCATATATATCACTGTGCAAAGCAGAACTCTTAAAAGCTATCAAAAGACAAACCGAGTGTGTAGCATCTGCCAGTTATTGCTAAAGGAGTCACTCCCGGTGAAGGGATCTCGGTCCTTTCCTTATCGAATAAGGTGCAGGATATATCATATATACCGCTGTGCAAAGCAAGAACTGTAGCTACCTGTTTTATTTTGAAATTCGATTCTACAACATCTTAGGTTTCTTTTATTTCATTAATCATATTAATGAAGTCCCATCATTTAAGTACCTAAACATCACAGATAAATACGACGTACACTTATGCCATCCGCATTCGTCTCGATGTCCCCTTGTGCACCGTTAGGTTAGGTAACTAACGGCAGAGCGGGGCAGGGCTAGCGCGGGTGTAAAACATAAGTAACGCCTATATAATGTATCATATATACTATATACTGTATCTATCACAGAACATCACATGATCACATCACAGATATCGCAGCAGAAGAATCATATGAAATATTGGATATACTAGGACGTCCGTGTTTTCAATACGAGCCAGTATAAAACACGGATTCCACGGTCGTGATGAATAGCCAAACCCACACCCCTAGACCACTACGAGAGCGGCAAGCAACCCTACCAATTCTAGAGTTAGGAGACCCGGACTCGACTCCTCGAGTTGGTCTCCCACTGGACTCCAGAACCCGGTTACTTGTGCCCTCCTCCTTGGGTCTATCCTAGTGCGGAAAAGTAAATAATATACAAAGGGTGACTACTTTCGCAACCTGGAAGTGCCCCAATAAAAGAATATTACATACAAGTTTTTACATGAATGAAAATGAAAAACACTCATCTCACATAAAAAAAACCCCGGCTATTCAAACACAACGATCCAATATAACATATCCAGCAACACATAACATCACATGTCATCAATGTAAGTAAACATGCGCATCCCAATTGTCGTTGACATATAGCAACGAAACCGGCGATATCACATATTACACTTACGGTCACAGAAAAAAAAGTGTAAAACTACAACAGTTGGAATCCGCAATCTCTTTAGACATCGCATGCCTAAACAAATGAATTACTTAGACATCACATGCCTAACAATTATGAACCCCGCATTTTAGTCTCAAAATCGAAAACACTTTTCAATACCAAGTCGGGCAATTCAACAGGATTCCCGACATCCTGATCGAATGCTCGTTGCAAACTTCAGTAGACGGCCGCACCCCCGACGCCGTCGACGAAGTGCACCAAGGCGGAACACCGCTACCGCGAGCACCCGAATGGATGCTTTCGGCGACGGGGTTCTCCTACAGTCACTTGGTCGGGGCTATGGAGTGAGGCTGTCTATTAAGTTTACCCGGCGAGTATCCGCGTACGCTACGTGATTGCGACGGACTTTTGATCACATCAAAATTCCGTGGCAACCGGTCAAGTGAGACTAAACTGCTATGTTTATAACATTCATTCAGTTATCACATAACTATTTGCGAATTCCAAGTATTGTATCACATTCCGGATAAATAGAAAATGTTAAACTTTCCGATCGAACAATCGAATACCCAAGTTTTCCCGATACAGCTAAACACATGAAACAAGTCTAACAACATTCAGTTCGTGCCTCAGTACCAACGGTCCAGCCGTAGAAGGGTCAAACTAACGCCTCACATGTGGCACGCCGTACTGCCCCAAACCCGAAGGTTCAAAGGGCAGTTCAAGACGGTCACATAATCGAGTTAAGGTTTGTTGTCTTCTAGAGGGTCCATTGCGTTACTTGCACTACTTAGAACGTCGTTAAACTACGAAAAAATCCAACACTTGGAAATTTCCCGACAGGGGAAAAATTGGGTATTTATATCCGGTCGAACTTTTTAACATATTCTAAAATTTATCCGGAAAGCCACATAGACAAAATCTGATACTCCGATCGAAACACCGAATCCCCAAAACAACCCCAGAAAATTCAACTCTTGAATAAATATTAAAAATTCCCAGAAAATCCAGAATAATATAATAAGAGTTACTGTGCAAACATAGGAGGATGACGTCATCATCTCGCCGCGGAACCGCCGCAGAAGCCAGGCTTCTGCCGCGGTTCCGCCGCGGTTGTTACTGTTCATGAGTCAATTTTTGCGCCGTAATTCTTAGAATTCCCTGCTGAATTTTTTAGAAATTTTTAATCTGGAAAAAACCCAGTTTTTAGAAAAAGTCCAGAGAGCATGGAAATTTTGGGGTTTCGGTTCGTTCGGACTTCAAATTCCGTCTAGACTTCGCTTAAGGCTCTAGCTAGGCTCTGATACCACTGTAGGGTTCCTAGGCACACACTAGAGGTCTCACAAGGCATCAACCATGCCCGTTTCAAAAATTACGGTGCCGAGAAACCCTAGACTACGGATCGTTAGCTAGATGTCTAGGCGAAAGAAGCAACTAGTAAACTACTTTACTAAGGGAACGAAAATACAACCTTTGTAGATCCGGTGCTCCACCTCCATAGCTCCGTGATGATGTCTCCTCGCTGTCCAAAACGGATCCCGGGCTCTAGTGTCGGCTTCATCGGAGAAGAAGCGGGCTAGGTCATCGACGACGATGCCGAAGATAATCTACGTCGAGGCATCACTAGATCAAGCTCCAACTTCACCAAGTCAAGAAACTTATGAAGAAAACACACTCTACTACTTGGCAAGAGGTAGAGGATGAAGAAATAGGAAGTGGGTAGACTTTAGAATTGGATTTCTCACTTGTTTTCATCAATCACCATTGATGAAGTAAGCTTCTTCATGGAAGAAGAAGATGAAGAAGAAGAAGAATATTATGATAAGTATATTCAAAAATGAATAATCAAATCATACTTATCATAATATTAACCATGGTAATGTGTAGAGAGTTAATCATGGTTGAATGGAATGGATAGGGTTAAGCATGAGACAAAATGGTCACTTGGTCAAAGTCTTCATGAAGCTTCAACAAGCTTCTCCATTGAAAGCAACCATTTTGTATTATTCTTTTATCTTTTCCAATAAATAAAAAGATAAAAGAATGAATAAATAAATATACATATAAACCCTAACCAAGGTTTAACTCTTTACACAAAACCTAGCATTCATGCATCATCAAACATGATACAACCATTTGCACAAAAAATATATCAAATATACAACTTGTACATCCAAGTGAGAAAATCCATTTAAAGTGAACCAATACTTGTTAATGCAAAGTAATATATCAAATATATAATTATACATTAAATCATTAAATCAACACTTGATTTAACGACCCGGTCATATCGCATATAACCGACTAATATTCAATGTATCGGCTTATCGAATCAATCCTTGATTCGATAACTAGGTTATATCACATACAACCATTCGATACATTCATCGCGAGAATAGAATACGGTATCACATACACGCATTATTCTCGGTCCCGCACATATCTCATATGCGCTCCTATTTCGTTTCGCTTGAGCCAGGAAACCTCTGTGTAGGACTCTAAAGACTCGTCAATACGCCGGCAGCAGATGATGATCATATCAAACACCCACAAGCCGCAAGCGGTCTGCTAAACGTAACGGCCACCCAGGCATTGAGCGATGAGAAGATCGATGAGCAAGCCCGCTCACACTCCAGTGAATCCAACCAGTAACACTACCGTACAGTCCGGTCTCGTCGTCTGATATGTCGCATATCTCGCCTAGGGGTGGTAAACGTCAGACCCCAATAGCTCGATAAGTCGTGTCGATATGAGGTCTATAACAATTCGAGAAACTACTGGTAACACTTACCAGTAAATCTCAGCAACCTTGGCCAGGGATTTCCTGTTATAGCCAATCGAACACAGCGCAACATCAACCCCCTATACCGGGAGAGACGAATCCCCTCCTATCGCTCATTGCCTCCATGTGACTCGGGACTGTACCCAAAAACCACCGTTTTGCATGCCCTCTTGGACGTGGTAAGATGGAAATCAAAGCACAGTGGGAACCACACAAGACTCTATGACGATCTCGGGTCAACAGACTACTCTGTACCAGTGTCACCAGAGAACTGCCATCTGACGTAAGGTATAATACCATCTGGGAGTTCTCGGCGAGTCCGTCCAGTGTACCTAGTCTCTACTGAGCACCCGTATATCATCTCTGATGTCAAACACCGATGGATATGGGATCATCCATCGCCCATCTATATGGGTCGAGAAGGCATACGCTAGTCTACTCTGGTATATCGATGCCCCGTCTCGATACACCCACGACTAGGGACTTTGAAGGATGTACTTATGGACTACCTAGTCCCCACTAGTATGATCCGCATCACAGTCCAGGTAGTCAAGTACACATCCTAAGGGCTTTACCAACATGTAACAGAGAGACAATCAGTATACACGTTAAGGTAAAGATCAACCAGATTGCATACTATCATGTCGAGCAAGAAAGTCCTCCCTATATATGTCCCAGCATCCACTACATATACATCCAATGTACAGTAATGGCCTCTAGGGCATACATATAACTAACAGATGGTTCTTACTTCCTTGACTTCTTGCTTCATGATTATGCTTCATGATTGCTTGACTTTTTGACTTGATGATATGAGATGGTTGTGGAGTGTTGGGCTTTGTTGGTGATGATTATGTTCTAATCATCACTTTTCTTTCTCTCTTTGATTATTGATCCAACCCCTTGGAATTTTCTCTCTCTCCTATTCTTAGCATGGACGGCCAAATGAAGAGAGGACTGCCCAATTTTTATGTGGGGATTTTTGGTTCTCTAGTGTTTGCAAAAATCCCCAACTTCATCTCCAAAAATGCTATCATCTCAATCCTCCACTAATGGCAACTTCCACAACCCCAAAGAGACATAGAGTTCTACGTACATTCTACAGCAATTCTTGGGCACGTCGGCTCGCCAACTTCGTGCCCGAGTTGCCTCGGTCCAGAGGCGGGAGCCCGTAAAAGAAGCCGGCGACGTGGTGCACTTCTGGTGAGGAGGAGAAGACCGGAGATTCCGCGTGGAGATCGGGACGACGCCGAGAAGACCGAAGGACACGGTGTTGGAGATAGTGCCCTCAGAGTCAATTATTGGATCACAGGCACGTGATTGCAATGATTGAGGGAGGACCTATCCCGGTAGAACAGTCTTACTCGAGATGATAGTATGCTATCTGGTTTACCTTTATCATCGTGTACTGCTTTAGGTGACCTGACAGGTCTCTATTGCACGTTGATAGAGCCCCTAGGATTCTTGCTTGACTGCCGGCAGTATGAGGGCGATCATATAAGTGAGAGCTGGAGTCTATAAGCACATCCTTAAAAGGTCCCTAGTCGTGGGAGTTTCGAGATAGGGCATCGATACTCCAGAGTAGACTAGTGTATACAGTCGAGACCCCGACGAGGGGCGGTGGCCGGTCTCACAAGCCACTGGTGTCAGTTGGTTCACCTAAGATGTATACAGGTACTTATTGGGTTATGAGTACACCGGACAGGACTCGCCGGGAACATGCTAGTTGGTCTTATACCTGACGTCAGATAGCAGTTCCCAGGTGACATGAGTACAGGTTAGTTCATCGACCTGGGGATCGTCATTTGTCTCGTGTGAGTTCCCACTGTGCTTTGATTACTACCCTACCACGGCTCAAAGGAGTCGTGAAAACAGGTTTTAGTTGGGTACAGTCCCGAGCCACATGGAGGCAGTGAGCGGATCTTCGGGGGTTCGTCTCTCCCGGTATTGGGGGTGAGGTCGCGCTGTGTCTAGGAGAGCCATTACACGAAGTCCTTGGCCAAGGCAGGAGATTTACTGGTAGGTATTCCAGTAGTATCTCAGGGTGTTCTGGGCTACACTCCGACACGACTTGTACCGCTTTTAGGGGTCTGACTTTTACCCACCCCCTAGGCCCGACATGCGATGCTCATAGACGAACGGACCGGACTGTACAGATATTGTCACTGACAGGCTCAGTAGGGTGTCAGGATGAGTTCGCTCATCGACGTCCCTTTTGGTCAATAGCTGGTGGCCCGTTACGTATTGGCTTATACCTCTGACGTGCTAGTGGTTAAATCCACAGCCATAGTATTGACGAGTCTTTAGAGTCCACCACACATTCAGTTACTCAGCTTTCGGGCGAAACGCTGTAGAGGCCGTATGGAGATATGGCAGGGTCCGATCAGATACGTGCGGTATTGCACGGATCAGGATCGGACGGTTTGTACTAGAGGCCGTATGGATATATGGCAGGGCTCGATCAGATACGTGCGGTATTGCACAGATCAGGATCGGACGAACATTACTAGCCGGCTTTGGTTTAAGCCGGATCCTAGTTTAGTACAGTGTAGATTTTGTCTCTTTGCATTTGTATCCGGACGGAATACAGATGCGGGTGTGTATGCACAGTATCGGGGTTTTCCTGTAATTTATTACGGGACCAGTTTTCTGGAGTTGCCAGTTTGCATTCCGTTCCGGTCGGTTTTTCTTTGTTCTTTCCCGGCCGGACTTTTCCGATGGAGGGGGTAATTTGCAGTTTTGCAAATTACATTAGTGGAGGGGGTTTATTGCAAAAGTATTGATTATGATATCTTTCATCCATGATGCATTTATTGTGAAGTGACAGGATTTGATTTGGATGTGAGTTTTGTGATCATTATGTCTAGGATGTGGTCACCTTTTTCTATCTCCTACACTTACCTCCCTCTTGTGTTTTCTTTGCCTCCACCACCATTCCTCATTTTGTATAGGCCGGCCACTATTTTGGAGAGGGGAGGAAAAATGAGAGTGATTCATTTTGATGAGGATAATTTGGTTCATCTCATTTTCTTTGCTACACACATTCTAGCTCCACTTGAAAATTCCATTCCTCCATCAAGGCAACTATAAACCCCAAATGAGACTAGCATCATCTACAATACATTCTACAGCATATCTTGGGCATGTCGACTTGCCGGCTTCATGCCCGAGTTACCTCGGTATTGAGGTAGGAGCCCGTAAAAGAAACAGGCGATGTGGTGCCCTTCCGGCGAGGAGGCGACGACCGGAGTTTCCGCGAGGAGATCGGAGAGGAGATGAAGACCGGAGGACTCGGATCAGTCGGTATATCTCTTCCCTATCTTGTTACTTTGCTAGAACTAGTTTAATGGCCCGATCCGGGGTTTAGTGCGTGGTGGTGCCGGTTTGCTAAGTTCGCAAAATTAAAGTTTATCACCGTTTCCGCATTTGGCCGTCGGATTGACGACCGGGGCGCCGCCGTGCTCTTACACTGGTATCAGAGACTCGCCATTAACTTCGTCTAGCTTCGTTTGATGTTTTTTTCAGTTCCGATCGACCAAAATTCCAAAAACCCAATTTTAGTTCACGACAGTTTTCTGTTGAAATTTTTTGGTCTTCAAAATTTTTTCAGGTTGTATAAAATTGATGTACTGGAGATTATAAGCATACTGTAGAAATTCGACACTGCAACTCGACCACGCAACCGCGGAACCGCGGCAAAACCCCCCCTTGTGCCGCGTTTCCGCCGCCTAACAGTGTCCTTGCTGTTGCAAATTTCTTCAGTAGCTTTCTGGGGTGAAAATAGGGGTTTTGGAATATTAAAATTGGGCCCAGAATTTCTGTGAATGCTACAGTATTGCTTGGGGGCCCACTTGTTAATTATTTGATCGATCGGATATTTTAAACACATTTTTCACAGTACTTACATTATATCTGCGACCGTGAATGTCACTCGATCGGTAAATCCGGTCTAACTGCTATAGCCCGGTTAGACGGATTTGCGAACGTGACTTTCACGTTGATGTTCTGTGTTTTGCTGTGATGTTGCGGATCGGTCGTGGGGATAGCCTGGATGCAATGCTAGTACAGTGTTGTTGTATTATGTACATTTGATATTGCGGGGCGAGCGTCCGACATGTGGACTGCCGTCACTGCCTGTTTGTATTATTCTTTTGGGGCACGACCTGGTTGCGGTCGATATACCCGTTGTATGTATATTTTACTTTCTGTACTAGGATTGCCCTGCGGAGGGGTGCACGGATAGCCGGTTTCTAGAGGGCAACAAGCCCGCATCCCATGGCATTGGGACGGAGGGGGCTTCAGTCAGGAATTGGCGGGCTATTCGCCGCACTCGTAGGGGGTATAGGTTGACCCAGGAGGGGTGCCCAAGTTACCGGATTCCGTGAAGTGCTGGGTGGTCCATTCACGGTGCTGAAGGGGGCTGCCTCGCTTCAGGTTTTGGCGGGTAACTTGCCGCGCCCGTAGGGGTCTAGGATTTCATTGCACAGGCTATCCACACGACCAGGGGAACGTCGGGTTTCAGTAGTGGCTCTGTGAAACCCGGGGATCCCAGATATCTGTATTGTTCTGTGATGCTGTACATTTCTGTGATGTTGCATTTTATTCACGCCTTGAGCGAAATACTATATATTGGTATATATATTAGTAGATGTTGTATATGCTTTTCATCCGCGCTAGTCCAGTCCCCGTTCTGCCGTTAGTTAGCTAACCTAACGGGTGATGACGGGACCCAGTGGACAATGCGGATGGCATATACGTACGTCAGTATATTTTCGTTCTTTGTGGTGTGATCAATTGATGGGACTGCGTTGATTCGGATCAATGCAAGTTAAAACAAACCTATTCTGATGTTGTTGGAACACTTTTCAAAAAGCTGTTATTGCAAGGACGTTCACTTTTGTTTTGCATCGTGGTATTCATTTGGAATATCCTGCTCCTCAGTCGACGAGGCAAGGGCCGAGATCCCTTCACCGGGAGTGACCCCTTGGACAGAAGTTTGCGTCAGGGCATTAACTTCACTATAGCCGATTACTTTTGCTTTGCATCGTGGTATTCAGTTGGAATATCCTGCACCTCATTCTACGGGGAAAGAGCCGAGATCCCTTCACCGGGCGTGACCTCTTTAGTAAAGGTTTTCATCACTATATTTTCTAAAAAGCTATCCGTTCCTTCAACGATATCAAGTTCATTACGTTAAAGGTTTTCGCCAGAAACCATTCGTAGCCCTCCGTCGTTTTAGACGGGTAGCACGTAGTATTCATGCTATGTTTGTTGGCCTTCGTCAAGGCATAGTGTATGGTAGCTTCTTGTTGCCTTTCTGCAGCATAGATAGATGCGTTGGTTTGGGACAGTCGTATAGCCTTGTTGGCCTTCGTCAAGGGCTTGTGCGGGTGGGTTCAAATCAACCTGGAGAATGACGGGTAGAACTTGACATGTGACTTATGATTTGTTGGCCTTCGTCAAGGTCATAAGAGCATGGGGCAGAAATCACATCGGGAGTTTCAAAAGTACTGAAACTTGCCAGATATGCGCATACCTTCTGGAGTGTGATGACGTGAGCGGATTCCGTCACATTATCATGCGATGAGAGTTGGATCCCGATTCCCACTGATGAGTTAGTTTACTCCTCGGGTGACCCCGACTAATTCTTCTTTCACGTTTGGAGGAGAATTTGAGGTACAGTGGGAGGTTTCCAGATTAGATAAATTGTTAACCATTCTGATCTAGGTTTGAGTGCACGCTGAGTGTTTCTTTTCTCTCTCTCTGGCAGCGACCATTGACCCGACCCTAAGACTATGACTCAGTGACCAAGTTGACCAAACCTTCTTAACACTGGCTTTTGGATTGTCAGAGTTGCAGACCTCATTGCCACTCCTACTTTTACCCTTTTCTCCAGGACACCCCGTATTACTACGAACGTCCACTTCCATTGGACAAAGCCATCGTATGGTTAGATACGAACTCGAAGGAATTATTCGAGGATGGTTTCTGGTTCTGGAGAAAACGGATAGGATTATTCAGTTGTCTTTTCCCTTTTACCTTCTCTCAAGTTGTGAGTACTCCTTGGTCTAGGAGATAGTACACCTATTATGCAAATTGGATAGTCTTCTTCCAAACCTTAGGCTGGTGCCGACCGGTAGGGAATGAAGAAAACCAATTAGCATAACGATGGTGTGCAGAAGGTATTAAGATTAAGACAAAGCAAGGGATTAGTAAGAGGGCAAAGTAAATTGCGACTGATATTCACGACCAAACCAAGTATTTCTTCGCCAATCCTAAATCACCTTTGTATTTCTCCAGGACACTCCGTATCACTACGAAGATCCACAGTTTATTGGATACTCCATCGTATGGTTATATACGAACTCGAAAGGAACTTGTTCCAGTTCGGGGATGGATTCTGGTCCAGGAGAAATAGGAATAAGGTTTATTCGGTTGTCTTTTATCTTCACCTTCTCTCGCATTGCGAGTGCTCCTAGGGCTAGGACAGTACACCCATTATGCTTACTGGATAGTCTTCTTCCAAACCATAGGCTGGTGCCGAACGGTAGGGAAGGAAGAAAACCATTTGGCCTAAGGGGTGTGCAGAAGGTAACGACTAAAGACATATAAAGGGATTTGGAGAGGTGGCAAAGAATTATACGCTTATAGTTGTGAATCTGGATAATAGTAGAGGCATTACTAGGAATACCAGGATACCCCATCGAAACATTTCAATGTTTCAGTTCAACTGTGTACTGTTAAAAGAAAACTGATTTCCCGATTAGACACTTGCTCCAGGGTATGTATTTACCAGTTTTGATTCTCACATCTGTATGGTTTTACAGATGATGAGTGGGAGTAAGTTATTGGGAATTGGGTGATCATCCTCATTATATCGGGATTCGTTGTAATCGGTGATATTTTAGGAGATCATCTGGGCTGTTTGCCGGTCGGCAAATATTTGGTTTTGAATATCCGCTGTTGTGCACCAATTTCAAATTGATATATCTGTACGTCTATTTTCATAGAGTGAGATATACCTTTTGATATTATGTCGATGACATTTACCTATATCAGTGGATGGTTAGGTAAGGAGCATTAAACAGCGGTGTAATTCTTCTTAACCATAAGTACAGTTTTCAACCTACGACACACAGTGAAAGAGTTGTTAGACTCAGCGGACTTATACAGAGTATTGTATGTTGTCCAGTGTCCATTAGGACAGAGGGGTTGGTCCTCATACTATATTCTGTTTACTTTTAACTTCTCTAGTTCTTAGACATGTGTTTCGTAGAAACACAGGGTCTAAGTTTTGAGGGTTATAGGTATTTGAATAGAGTAGAGAACCAGGTGTAGCAAGTATCGGGATTCTTCAAAGTGATCGAAGATATAGATGCTTGTGTATGGTATTCAGTTGATAGTAATGATAAAGAGAAATTGCTTCTCTTTCAGGTTACTCATAATTGGAAGCATTCCTAAGTTGAGTAACGCTGATCGGCCTCTCTCCATTTAGTTGACATGCACTGGAGACAGCTGCATGATTTGAATCTGGTTCAATTAAATCTGTGCCTCTGGTTCTATATTGGATATAGTACAGTTCATATCTTAACATTGTTAAGGTACGGGGAGTTGTCCGGCTTATGATTAAAACCAGACTCTGGATAACTCAAGGCACGTTTCTGTAATGGCTGTTTGTGGGTTGACCCGGGCTATGACGAGGGTTGACTTTCTACCATAAGAAAGATCAATAGTGATATTGTTCTTGACTCGCCACAGTTTTAATAAAAATGGATTTTTTCAAAAACAGTAGTGGGAGTATGGTAGAACTGGAAGTGATTCCAGAACCGCAAACGATTACTGAAGATTTGATAAGGAACCTAAAGATTCAATCTGATTTGACATTCCATTGGCCACTCCGCAGATAAGGTGGGTAACTTCAGACACCCGAGAGGTACTCCGGTAGCCTCAAGGACGGTGACAGGGAAGTTCTTGTTTACCCACACTTGCCATTGTTGTTGTTCCAGGCTGCGAGACCCGGCAGGAGGATGAGTATAGCGTCGTTCTAAACTAGCTTTAGAAGTGCGCGTCTATATGACTCTGCCAGAGGGTTGTCGTAGTCAGTGGGAGCAGCGGAAGCATTGGTGGACATCAGGCTTATGTCTATTTATAGACTAAAGCAGAAATAGCGGAGATAGATCATCTATTTCTGATGTGACAGTCATAGGTTTGACGTCATCAGAATAGGGGATGGATCTGTTAAGAAGGTAGTAGGGTGTGATGTCCTGGTTTTTGATGACATACACAGAGTAGGAAAGGAAACTCCTATACTACGATCGGTTATATTTTGGTCGTCACACAGTGGTTTCTCCACATGGGACTTGGACATTATATCAGACATACTGGTTACTAGATCTATGGTTTTAGATCTAGATTTGGGTGGTTTCCCAATCAGGGTACTTAGACAACATTCTAAGAGTATTTAGAATGGACGACTCCTGGCACGGTAGTGTACCTGCAGATGATGGAGTCACCCTCTCTAAAGGTGTCTTATAGACTAAAGTAGAGAGGGATGCGCATGATTGGCAGATCACTTGCTTGGGCAATTGAGTCAATCATGAGATGTCAAGTACCACACCAGATGTTGTTCTTGCACTAGATGCAATAAGTTGATATTGATCCAATCCTGGAGAAACAGTCGGAAGCAATTTTAGAACATAAGTGGATGTTATAGGGATATGATAACGACTGCCTCCTTTAGGAGACGGTTATCACTCCAGGCTTCCAAGGTGACATGGACAACAAGGAAGTTGTCAGAGTTATAGTTTTCCTTCTGACGAGGGGCAGTATTTTGGACAGGTGGTCCAAGGAAATACTGAGGGTGGCATGGCGCAGGATACTGATTAAGTTCAATTGACGATACAGTCTAAGAAGTTTGGATTTGGAGTTCATTTATGAGCTCGGTCCCATCAGATATCCAGACACTCTAAGACAGGTATTGCTCATTTCGGGAGATGGCTTTCTCCGTGAACTTGAGATTTAGAGAGACATAGAAAGAAACTTCAGAGCGGATCCACTCGCTGAGGCTATTCCTCGAACGCAATAGTTTCGCAAATAGGCTTTGTGCGACTGACTAGTAGAGGAGTTGGGTGTTCGGTATCACACGGGCTGTGAGTATGCGACATCGCAATAATTAGCCTTGAGTGCAAGTGGGAGATTGTTGGAGATAGTGCCCTCAGAGTCAATTATTGGATCACAGGCACGTGATTGCAATGATTGAGGGAGAACCTATCCCGGTAGAACAGTCTTACTCGAGATGATAGTATGCTATCTGGTTTACCTTTATCATCGTGTACTGCTTTAGGTGACCTGACAGGTCTCTATTGCACGTTGATAGAGCCCCTAAGATTCTTGCTTGACTGCCGGCAGTATGAGGGCGATCATATAAGTGAGAGCTGGAGTCTATAAGCACATCCTTAAAAGGTCCCTAGTCGTGGGAGTTTCGAGACAGGGCATCGATACTCCAGAGTAGACTAGTGTATACAGTCGAGACCCCGACAAGGGGCGGTGGCCGGTCTCACAAGCCACTGGTGTCAGTTGGTTCACCTAAGATGTATACAGGTGCTCATTGGGTTATGAGTACACCGGACAGGACTCGCCGGGAACATGCTAGTTGGTCTTATACCTGACGTCAGATAGCAGTTCCCAGGTGACATGAGTACAGGTTAGTTCATCGACCTGGGGATCATCATTTGTCTCGTGTGAGTTCCCACTGTGCTTTGATTACTACCCTACCACGGCTCAAAGGAGTCGTGCAAACAGGTTTTAGTTGGGTACAGTCCCGAGCCACATGGAGGCAGTGAGCGGATCTTCGGGGGTTCGTCTCTCCCGGTATTGGGGGTGAGGTCGCGCTGTGTCTAGGAGAGCCATTACACGAAGTCCTTGGCCAAGGCAGGAGATTTACTGGTAGGTATTCCAGTAGTATCTCAGGGTGTTCTGGGCTACACTCCGACACGACTTGTACCGCTTTTGGGGGTCTGACTTTTACCCACCCCCTAGGCCCGACATGCGATGCTCATAGACGAACGGACCGGACTGTATGGATATTGTCACTGACAGGCTCAGTAGGGTGTCAGGATGAGTTCGCTCATCGACGTCCCTTTTGGTCAATAGCTGGTGGCCCGTTACGTATTGGCTTATACCTCTGACGTGCTAATGGTTAAATCCACAGCCATAGTATTGACGAGTCTTTAGAGTCCACCACACATTCAGTTACTCAGCTTTCGGGCGAAACGCTGTAGAGGCCGTATGGAGATATGGCAGGGTCCGATCAGATACGTGCGGTATTGCACGGATCAGGATCGGACGGTTTGTACTAGAGGCCGTATGGATATATGGCAGGGCTCGATCAGATACGTGCGGTATTGCACAGATCAGGATCGGACGAACATTACTAGCCGGCTTTGGTTTAAGACGGATCCTAGTTTAGTACAGTGTAGATTTTGTCTCTTTGCATTTGTATCCGGACGGAATACAGATGCGGGTTTGTATGCACAGTATCGGGGTTTTCCTGTAATTTATTACGGGACCAGTTTTCTGGAGTTGCCAGTTTGCATTCCGTTCCGGTCGGTTTTTCTTTGTTCTTTCCCGGCCGGACTTTTCCGATGGAGGGGGTAATTTGCAGTTTTGCAAATTACATTAGTGGAGGGGGCTTATTGCAAAAGTATTGATTATGATATCTTTCATCCATGATGCATTTATTGTGAAGTGAAAGGATTTGATTTGGATGTGAGTTTTGTGATCATTATGTCTAGGATGTGGTCACCTTTTTCTATCTCCTACACTTACCTCCATCTTGTGTTTTCTTTGCCTCCACCACCATTCCTCATTTTGTATAGGCCGGCCACTATTTTGGAGAGGGGAGGAAAAATGAGAGTGATTCATTTTGATGAGGATAATTTGGTTCATCTCATTTTCTTTGCTACACACATTCTAGCTCCACTTGAAAATTCCATTCCTCCATCAAGGCAACTACAAACCCCAAATGAGACTAGCATCATCTACACTACATTCTACAGCATATCTTAGGCATGTCAACTTGCCGGCTTCATGCCCGAGTTACCTCGGTATTGAGGTGGGAGCCCGTAAAAGAAACAGGCGATGTGGTGCCCTTCCGGCGAGGAGGCGACGACCGGAGTTTCCGCGAGGAGATCGGAGAGGAGATGAAGACCGGAGGACTCGGATCAGTCGGTATATCTCTTCCCTATCTTGTTACTTTGCTAGAACTAGTTTAATGGCCCGATCCGGGGTTTAGTGCGCAGTGGTGCCGGTTTGCTAAGTTCGCAAAATTAAAGTTTATCACCGTTTCCGCATTTGGCCGTCGGATTGACGACCGGGGCGCCGCCGTGCACTTACACACGGATCGCTCGGTATATCTCTCTACCCCTTCTCTTGTTAGCTAGGATTAGATTAATGGCCCGATCCGGTTTTAAAGTGCGCGGTGGTGCCGGTTCAAAAGTTTAAAGTAAATTATTGTTTCCGCATTTTGGTCTCGGATTGACGGCCGGGGCGCTGCCGTGTACTTACATAAAAAACATATATTGATGAACTTCTCAAAATTATAGAGGGCTAATACAAACAAACTCTGAATCGAACTAGAGATTAAGGTAAAGCATAATAAAAGAAGTCTAAATCTAAGTGAAAAGAAACCACAACCTTTGTAATCAACTTCTTCACTCTCTTGGGCTCCTACGGCTCTACTCGAATCTTGAATCGACTCCGCTCAAGGTCCTTCGTCGTCTATGATGATCCACCCGGAGTATCTTTGCTCAAACTCTTTGCTTCACAAAACTAGTGTGAATGAAGCATAATAAGCTACACTAATGGGCTAGAGTAGTATAGATTGGTGAAATGGTTTGTATTCTCACTTAAAAACCCTTTATTTTTAAGTTCCTCACTCAATGGAAAACTCAAGAGAGCATGAGAGAGGAAGAAGAAGGAAATGGCAATGCTTGAGCTCAATATTGTTATTCTCTCTTGATAAAAATAGAAAAGAAAATAATATATATGAGAGTCACACTCTCAACAAAGCATGGTAAATAAATATCTAGATATTTTTATCACTGAGTTAAAAGAAACTTAAGAAATTAATCCATGGTTGAAGTCAAGGTTAAAATGGGAAGAGTTCAGAATTTTTCAACCATGAATCATTTTCCTTTTTCTTTTCTCAATAATAAATATGTATGTATATTTATCCCATGTAAGTCTTGCATTGCCACCTCCAATGTATCAACAACCATGATAGATATGTATGCATGTATGTGTTTATTCATATCATCATGTGTATGTACATAAATATACATATGCATTCATGCATGCATACAACAAAATAGAAAAGGTTTAATAACAGTGAGATAAAAGTCTATATTAAATCAACACTTGATTTAATAAACCGGTCATATCACATACGACCCGACCAATAGAAAAACCCCGATTAAAATACGGTATCATATATCCGCATTTAATCGAGCTCCCGAGCATATCTCATATGCACACCACATCGTTTCGGCTGAGCTAGAAAACTCTTGTGTGGGACTAGAAGACTCATCCATACGCCGGCAGTAGGTGATGAACATATCAAACACCCATAAGTCGCAATCGGTCAGCTAAACGTAATGGCCTCCCGGGTATTGAGCAATTAGAAGAAAAAAAAACGAACCTGTCAAAACTCCCGTCGAGCCAACTGGCAACACTTACCGTACAGTCCAGTCTCTTCGTATGATATATTGCATATCAAGTATAAGGATGGAATCGTCGAGCCCTAATAACTCAATAAGTCATGCCGATATGGACTATGATCGGTCGAGAAACTACTGATAACACTTATCAGTAAATCTCATCATCCCTGGTGATTGTAATAAATTTCTTGATTGGATGTAAAAGTATCAATTCAAATGATCCCCGGCAACGGCGCCATTTTGATTGATCGTTTTTCTCGATTGTGTAATATAAACTTGTAAAGAAATCACAATCAAAAACTATTTTGACCGCAATCAAACTACGGTGTCGGATGTAGTTTGTAGTGAGTTCGGATCGTCCACAGGGATTGCACGATTCGTTTGTATTATGTTATGTTTGAAATGAAATATTAAGCAACAATAAACGAAAACGATTCAAGAATGATTTGTATTCGAGTGTCACTATTCTTTATTCAAGAATCAAGAAACTATAAACAATCAAGAATCAGGGTTTCGATAGTATTTCCAATCAACAATCAAGAATGAGAGAGAGGCTCGTAGGAATCGATCGGATCTTTAGATGTGATGTAATCTAAAAGATTTCGTGTTCTTGTCCTTTGAAGAATTGATACTAGATCAATGGTAATCGACGAGAGTTAGGGCTTTCTTGATGAAATTAGGGTTTCATCTCTTAACCCTTGTTCTTTCGAGGATACCATTTATATTCTAGCCTCTAGCAATTTCAAGAACCGATCGGAACTCCCCAATCTCGAGCGATGTCGAACAAGAAAGCATCGCAACGAATTGGGTTGTCGATTCTTGAACTTGCTAGGGTTTACAAACTCGTGGGATTCAAGAATCGATTACAAATTTGTTACATCATCATACTAAAGATCGTTTCGACTCCTTAACAAGCGGAGTTTTATTCACACATCACCACAAAGACAATATTAAAGATTTGTAAAGATAACATGATGCGGAATTTAAAGAAAACAAGATAAAAGAAATATCACCTTTATTTATCTCAACAATTTTGATTACATTTGCTTCAAGAACTACAAGAAGAAGAATCTAGATTGCTGATCGGGCGTCGCTCGGCTTCGTGAGTCGTGGATCGGCTTCGGATCGCTTGCTCCGTTGAAGATCGGCTTCGCTCCAAAAGGTTGAAGGGTTTCTTGCCTAAAGGGTACTCGGGATCTTGATGTTGCTTTGGATTAGGGTTAGGGTTTCCTACAAGCTCTCTCACTAAACTTGAGGAAGAGGGGATGAAAAGAGAGATAGATTTTTCTAAGATTTCCAAAAGATGAATGATCCTTTAGTTTAGGGTCTATTTATAGAACTCCCAAACCCTAGGTTTAGGTTTGAATTGGAACTTTCCCTCCCAAAGTTTGTTGAAAGAGTTTGTTAGACTTTAGCTTAGGGTTTAAGCTAGGATTTAGGGAAAGTTCTAGAATGATTAGGCTAGTTTAGTGAAACTCAAGGTGTTTACTGATCTGGTAGAAGTATCTGGAGTCTTCTGGAAGTTGGGATGTCTTTCTGAGCAGTGGGCCCTAGTACAGGAGTTGTCCACTAAAAATTAGGAGGTGATGTCATCAATGAGCCGCGGAACCGCGGCACAAGCAGGCTATGGCCGCGGTTCCGCGGCCAAGTTGGAGCTTTGGGCTTTCATTCTTCTGGTGTGGGCTTGTACTGTAGTGTGGATCTTCATTTGATATGCTGAATTGTAATTACTCCTTTGTATTGGTACCAGATCTGAATTTAGTGAGTTTACGTATCTTTCGAGCGGTGTAATGTTCGAGCAAGCTTCTCTTTTCCTGCACAGACTTCGAAACACGGGTTGCGATATATAGAAAATATGCCATGTAATGCAATGCAGTCAATTTCCCTAGAAATGCCGGTTTTAAGGTCGAATACATGTAATCTGATATTTTGCGATAGATTTGCTAATATGTAGAATATGAATGCCGAACACTTCTTTATGTATGCAGATGATAGGGAAATTGCCGGTTAAAATATGCAATATTTTCGACTGATCAAATACCCCCAAACTTAATTTCGATCGTCTCGAGCGAATGTTTTATTAAAAAGAGAAGGAGAAAATAAAGAAAGAGAAAAACTAACTAGCACACTTTCGTAGGCAACACGATTGCACTGAGCACGTGCAACAAGCCTTTAAACCTCTAGGTGTCCCTAGTAGGAGGAGTGTTGTCTCCTGAGGGTTTTCAGTGGATTGCACCCACAAAATCCAATAATAAAAGAAAGATCATGAATATTACATTTAAAGAAAAGAATTGTAAAAGAAAGACTTTGAAAATTAGGGTTTCCAACTAAGCTAGCTTTTCGGTTGTCATGAGCCCTATCTTAATGGTCATGAAAAGATGTCGGAAATCACGTCCTCCTTCAATAAAACATCGTCTTATTCTTCATTCCTATCTTTCTTCCAAGCATCGATCTGCGTGTGTGTAAAGACATCCCTACACCCGGAGAATTCAATTCAAGCTATCATACTCTTGCCCATCAGCCTCAGTATATATATATATATATATATATATATATATATATTTTTTCAATGAGCTCACACACTTTCATGCGACCGTTAATACTTCTTGAGGTACTAACCGACCGATTACTCATGTGCTTGCTTATTTGGTGTATTTTCCTAATCTTGCACCACCTTAGGTATAGCAGTAACTCCCAGACCAGTTGGCCTTAGGGCACTAGATGAAGAGGCACCCTCGCTATATATTTTTTATTTCCCTCGGTGATAACAAAACCAGTGTCCATTTTTCTCACCATCTTTTTTTTTTTTATACATCGGCTTTAAGACAAGAACATTTCAAGGTATCCTCTACTATCCCAGGCTTCAAGACGTGTGTAAGTGCGAATAGCAGGGTATCAACGTTCAAAATGTTTGGCTTCCAGAATAGAAACTATTTTTCAGACTTATTTTTATCCTCAGATTAGTGACGTCTTTCATCTTACTAACCCTTGGGACAACGGCTCATAACTACTTATTACTAGTTCGTATAAGAAAACTTCTAATTTTCTTAGTTTTCTAAAAATTTTTCCAATCTCATGGATGTAATTTTTCACTATCTAAACTTTCATTATCTTATTTATATACAAAAAAGTGTAAATATTAAAATTATTTTTATATTTGAAATTTTTTCAATTTTTATGGGTTTTGAAAATTTTTCAATTTTTATAGATTTTCAAAAAAATGTTTTGTGCTTATGCAGATGATATGCAAATGATGCAAAAATAAGCACAAACCTCCCTCAAACTTGTTTCCAACAGTGTCCTCACTGTTGCCGACAGTTATATCTACAAAAATCTGTAAGACTGGGAGGAATTATTAGTTGGGGCAAAATATATAAGTGAAGAACTTCCCCCAAACTTATCTTTCACTCACCTTCATTCAAAAAAATGATGCATTGATATACTGGATATGAAGGTGAGACGGAGGAATTTTATTCCAAATAAACTGGCTCTTGTAAGAACAAGAGCTCCTCCGTGGGGTCAGTGGAAAAATACGGCTTTAATCTATGTCCATTAACTTTGAAAACAATGCCGTTTTTAACATTTTCAACTTCTACTGCCCCGTGCAGGTGTACAGTCCGCACAACAAAAGGTCCCTTCCAACGAGATCGGAGCTTACCCGCGTGAAGGTGTAATCGTGAATCATAAAGAAGGACTTGTTGACCAGATAAAAATGTTTTCCTTACAATGTTTTTATCGTGAAAAGCCTTAGTCCTATTCTTTGTGATTACAGCATTATCATAAGCTTCATCGCGGAGTTCGCTTAGCTCGTTAAGTTGCAGCTTCCGAAAGTTGCAAGCAAGGTTTAGATCAAAATTTATTTCTTTTATAGCCCACAATGCTTTATGCTCTATTTCGACAGGTAAATGACATGCTTTTCCAAACACTATCCTATATGGAGACATTCCTAGGTCGGTCTTATATGCAGTCCTGAATGCCCAAAGAGCATCCGTCAATTTGGTCGACCAGTTTTTTCTATTTTTAGCAACAGTTTTCTCCAGGATAAGTTTGATTTGTCTGTTTGAGATTTCAGCCTGCCCGCTTGTTTGAGGATGATAGGGTGTAGAAAGTCGGTGGTTGATTGAATATTTCCGCATCAGAGTCTCGAAAGACCTGTTGCAGAAGTGTGTCCCATTATCGCTAATAATAGCGCGTGGGTGTCCAAATCGCGAGAAGATATTCTCTTTTAAGAACTTAATGACAACTTTCTTGTCATTAGTGCGACATGGAATGGCTTCTACCCATTTTGAGACATAATCAACCGCCAGCAATATGTACAGATTCCCAAAGGAGTTGGGAAAAGGACCCATAAAATCTATACCCCAAACATCAAACATTTCAACAACCAGAATGGGTTGCTGAGGCATTTCATTCCTCTGGGATATTCTACCCGTATACTGACATTGTGTACAGGTTTTGCAATGTTCAAATGCGTCCTTGAATAAGGTCGGCCAATAAAATCCACATTGCAAAACCTTTTCCGCTGTTTTTCTAGGACCAAAGTGACCCCCACAGGCCTGATCATGACAAAATGAAAGAACACTCTTGAACTCTTCATTCGGGACACACCGGCGAATGATCTGATCAGGACAATATTTAAACAAATAGGGCTCGTCCCAGTAATAGTGTTTTACTTGGGATAGAAAACGGTATTTGTCCTGTTTCGACCAATCGCTCGGTATAAGTCCCGTGGCATGATAGTTCACAATATCCCTGAACCATGGTTCAGCGGATATGCTCAAGAGTTGTTCATCTGGGAACGAGTCATTGATCGGCAGGGTCACAGGGGAAGAAACGATGCGTGAAGGTGGTCGGCTACTACGTTTTCACATCCTTTCTTATCTTTGATAACAAGATCGAATTCTTGTAACAGAAGGATCCAACGTATTAGTCGACCTTTTGCATCTTTCTTCGCCAGAAGATATTTTAAAGCGGAATGGTCAGTATATGCAACTATAGGTGAGCCGATTAAGTAAGGCCTGAATTTTTCTAATGCAAATACAACCGCTAAAAGTTCTTTCTCTGTGGTTGTATAATTGATTTGCGCATCATTCAGGGTCTTACTTGCATAGTAAATCACGTGTGGCATCTTTTCAATATGCTGTCCTAAGACTGCACCTACTGCAAAATCAGATGCGTCACACATTAGCTCAAAAAGGTAGTCCCAGTTTGGTGATGATAAAACGGGGGCTGAAGTGAGTGAGTGTTTAAGTGAGTCGAAAGCTGTCTCGCAATCCGAGTCAAAGTGGAAGGTCGTATCCTTAGCCAGGAGAAGAGTTAAAGGTCTAGCAATTTTGCTAAAGTCTTTAATGAATCTCCTATAAAAGCCCGCATGGCCAAGGAAAGAGCGAATATCTTTGACGCTTTTGGGATGAGGGAGGTTTTGAATGACATCTACTTTAGCTCTGTCAACCTCAATGCCTTTCTGTGAAATGACATGTCCAAGGACTATTCCTTCTTGGACCATAAAATGGCATTTTCCCCAGTTTAAAGTCAAGTTCTTCTCTTTGCAACGAGTAAGAACAGCGTCCAGATTCGCTAGGCATTCAGAAAAAGAATCACCAAAAATCGAGAATTCGTCCATAAAGATCTCCAAAAAATTCTCTACCATATCAGAGAATATCCCCATCATACACCGCTGAAAGGTAGCAGGAGCATTGCATAACCCGAAGGGCATGCGACTGTAAGCAAAGGTACCAAAAGGATAAGTAAAAGTGGT
Organism: Agapanthus africanus; assembly: GCA_030015575.1. NCBI lineage: Eukaryota > Viridiplantae > Streptophyta > Magnoliopsida > Asparagales > Amaryllidaceae > Agapanthus > Agapanthus africanus. Next base: position 479,597,355 of record CM057343.1, read on the forward strand.
TTTATCTTGATCCTTTTTGGCGATGGGGACCTGATTATAGCCTGAGTAACCGTCCATAAAACAATAGTATTGTCGTCCCGCTAAGCGTTCCAGCATTTGATCAATAAATGGTAGAGGAAAATGATCTTTCCTCATAGCAGCGTTGAGTTTTCTATAATCGATACATACACGCCACCCAGTTTGGGTGCGTGTCTGAATCAACTCATTCGCCTCATTTGTGATAACTGTGATGCCGGATTTCTTAGGAACGACATGTATAGGACTTACCCACTGGCTATCGGAGATGGGGTATATAATACCACTATCTAAGCATTTGACGATCTCTTTCATGACAGCTTCCTTCATGACGGGATTTAACCGTCTCTGTGGTTCTCGGGTCGGTCTGGCATCATCCATCACATGTATATAATGTTCAACTATCAAGGGACTAATCCCTTTGATGTCTGCCATACTCCAACCAAACGCCTCTTTGTTAGATCTCAATACCGATAAAAGTGCATTTTCTTGCTCTGATGCAAGAAAAGCGGATATTATAACCGGCAAAGTCTCGTTCTCACCAAGATATGCATATTTAAGGTGAGAAGGTAAAACCTTGAGATCTAATTCAGGCGGAGAAATGATAGAAGGAAGGATCATAGATTGATTTTTGGATTTACAAAGAAGCTCAGAGCCTGTGAAAGATACAGACTCGGGGGGAGAAATGTCAGAAGTGCAGGACTCAAGTGCAGGTAAAGTGTCCTCACTAAGATCTTGTGCAAAGTCAAACAGATATGTGCTAATGTCATCGAGATCAGTAAAGCAAAGTTCCTCGGCTCCACAACTATCGGGAGCGATCTCATGGACAGAGCATACATCTAAAATATGAGCACTAGGTTCTGATGGCTGACTTCCAACTTTGTAGATATTTAGTTCAATGGTCATATTTCCAAATGATAAATTCATTGAACCATTTCTACAATTTATAACAGCGTTGGAAGTGGCAAGGAAAGGACGACCTAAAATCACCGGAATTTGGCCCCGGGGGTTAGCTACAGGATGTGTGTCGAGCACAATGAAGTCTACAGGGAAAACAAATTCCCCGACCTTTATCAACACATCCTCTAATTCACCCCTTGGTTTGGTGATAGATCGGTCTGCCATCTGGAGAGTACAGTGAGCAGGTTTCAGCTCTCCAATCCCAAGTTGCTCATAGACAGAATAAGGGAGCAGGTTAACACTCGCGCCAAGGTCTAAAAGAGCACGATTTATGTTTTTACCCCCAATAGAAATCGATATTGTAGGACATCCTGGGTCCTTTCGTTTCTTTGGTAGCTGGGGAATAAAAGCAGTGCTGATATTATTAGACATAAATACCTTCTTCGGTACTTGAGTCTTCCTCTTCCTAGTGCACAAGTCCTTAAGAATCTTCGCATAAGCGGGGACTTGTTGAATCGCATCTAGGAGAGGGATATTGATGTTAACCTGTTTGAACATTTCTATAATTTTCTCCATATGATGACTCGTTCTGTTACCCCTTAACCGGTTTGGGTAAGGAGCTTTCGCAATAAGCGCAGGGTCCATCATAGGAGAAGGAAAGGGGGGTAGACGAGGTCCCAAAAGAGGTGTGGGGACCGTCTGTGGAGAACTATAAGGGTTGTGAGAAGGTGTCGAGCCTAAAGGGAACTGGAGAATAGGCTCGCTAGAAGGTGGTTTAGAAGAAGAAGAAGGATCAGAAGGAGAAGTGTGTGTATGTGGAAATGTCTCAGCCGGGGTATTGATATGATTTTCAGTATTATCAATATCTTCCCCGACATTATTATTCAGCACTCTTCCCGATCTCAACGTTGTAATGGCATTTACATTGTAATGCCCAGGATTCTGTAGGGGTTGAGAGGGAAGTTTCCCTTTTTCTCTCGCACTCATTTCAGCTTTGAGGCGTGCGATTTCAGCTTCCATCGATCTGATACTCTCAGCTTGTGACGCTGAGTTTTTCTTTATCTCATTGACGGAAGATCTAACCTCAGTTGAAACATCCATGAAATTTGATAAAAGTGATTTCATGGTTTGAGTGATTTGAGAGAACTCGTCAGAACAGGGCTGCATAGGATTAGACTGTGCAGGAGTGTTGCCCTGGTTTTAGAAATTTTGTGACTGGTAGGGGTGCTGAGTGAGTTGAAGGGGTTGCTGTTGTGGTGGAGGAAGGGCCCTTTGAAAGTTATTCGTGTTTGGAACCGTGTTTTGAGATTGATTTTGGTTCCAAGAAAAATTCGGGTGGTTCCTCCAACCCTGATTGTACGTGGAAGAATATGGATCGTTTCGAGGTCTTTGAAATGCGGCATTAGAATGCTCGTGACCTTGAAACGCCGAGTTTAATGGACATTCTTCCGTTAAATGTGACGGATCAGAACAGCACCCACAAACAGTTTTGGGGAGTGACATTGGGTTTAGGGAGGCTGCTGCAAATTTGTGTTCCATAGCGTCGAGCTTCTTTTGCATTGCTGCCATTTCAGCTCGAACACCTATGGACACATCTATTTGGTGTACGCCACCCCTATTCAATGGTTGGGTTCCACTCTCCCACTGAAGTGATTTTTCAGCGAACTCTTCTAAGTATCGCCAAGCTTCCCCATCATCCTTAGTCATAAATGTACCTTGACACATGTTTTCAAGGCTCTGTTTAGTGCTAGGGTTACTGCCCTCATATATGATTCGGCAAAGCTCCTATCTCGGAATGCCGTGATGAGGACATTGAACTAATAGATCCTTGAAACGTTCAAAGTATTTAGAAAATGGTTCGGCAGGGAGCTGGGCGAATTGGTTCAGTTCGCTACGGATTCGAGCTGTCTTTTGGTGTGGGTAGAATTTCTTAAGGAATGCAGCGACGAATTCTTCCCAATTCGTAATAGAATGTGCGGTAGTGTTATATAGCCACTTCTCGGCTATATCGCACAATGTAAATGGAAGAAGTCATAGACGCATCGCATCCACTAAAAGTTGTGACGTACCCATCATTGCGCATACGTTTTCAAATTTGGTAATGAAAACGTAAGCGTCCTCAGTCTCGAGTCCGTGGTATTTGGGTAAAAGATTGATATACTGGGGCTTAATTTCAAAGTTATCCCCATTAGCTGGTGGTGTGGATAAGCAGGTCGAAAGAGGACCTCTATGTGGATAGCAACTTTCCTGTATAGAAATGCGGGGAGGATTCTGCGCACCAACGGACGGCGGCAGATTAGGGTTAAAGAAGTTTGATGGATTCGGGTCCATCGGTGTGGGTGTGGTAGTAGGTAAAGAAAAGGTAAATGGAGAATTATCGACTTCGGAGTCGATAAGGGGTACGCGGACTAAACGGGCACTAGAATCCCGTGTCCAGCCTATCTTGTACTAAAAAGGGTTGGTACAAGTGGCAGCGTTGGCTTATAATTAGGGGTAAAATGAATGCGGTGTTTGCTTTTGAAAAAATGGACGGATTTTGAAAAAATGATGCGACAAACCAAATGCAGCAACACAACCCTAGAATCTAGTGGTCACCTAGGTCCGGCTCTAGACCGCTCCTAACTGCCAAAAGACAAGTCGCAGGATCAATCCTCCACTGCCTCTTTGTCCCCCTGTGGCCGGATAAGTGCCAGGTAAGTGGGAAGGTACTCCACTACGTAAGTAGTGGGCCTAATTAAAAACCACTAGCCTTAGACACACTCGCCTTAGGCACCACAAGAAAACGCGGATAAGCAATGAATTACCCACGACCCTCTCTTGTCCTAATTGAGCGCGACAGTCCTTAGAGTCATCTCTAGATTTCTTTTAGTTAATGGGGGTAAATGCGGATGCAAGTTTGGTGGTTTTCGGGGCCTAGGAAGGGTAATTAAATCCCCACCTAATTTGGATTTGGTCGTGCCCCTTATTATCCGTATTTAGAATGCAAAACAACCAAGAAATCAAAATCATGCACAATTTTAATTTGCTTTTGCGGCGCAGTGATTATTTGCAAAGAATCCTGCAGAAAGGATTAGTTGGAGCTAAAAGAGGAGAGGGGAGAGAGCAAGAAAGTACCTGCAGAAAGATGGTACAGAGATCCCTCTGTGGGACCGCGGTTCAGCCGCAAGTACACCCTAAGTGCCGCGCTTCCGTGCTTCCTTGATGGGTTCAAGCCACAAGATTTCAACAGCTGCTTGCTGTTGCTACCCTCTGTTCTCTGGTACTCTCCAAACAATTTTATCACAGCACAGAATGCTCCAGATCACCTTGCAATCAATTCACAACACACGTATAAGAGTTTGTACGAATTTTGATTTCAAAAAGTAAAATGTAATAATTCTTTCACTTCAAACTAAAAATGCAAATGAATTAGCGCGTAATCCCCGGCAACGGCGCCATTTTGATTGTAATAAATTTCTTGATTGGATGTAAAAGTATCAATTCAAATGATCCCCGGCAACGGCGCCATTTTGATTGATCGTTTTTCTCGATTGTGTAATATAAACTTGTAAAGAAATCACAATCAAAAACTATTTTGACCGCAATCAAACTACGGTGTCGGATGTAGTTTGTAGTGAGTGCGGATCGTCCACAGGGATTGCACGATTCGTTTGTATTATGTTATGTTTGAAATGAAATGTTAAGCAACAATAAACGAAAACGATTCAAGAATGATTTGTATTCGAGTGTCACTATTCTTTATTCAAGAATCAAGAAACTATAAACAATCAAGAATCAGGGTTTCGATAGTATTTCCAATCAACAATCAAGAATGAGAGAGAGGCTCGTAGGAATCGATCGGATCTTTAGATGTGATGTAATCTAAAAGATTTCGTGTTCTTGTCCTTCGAAGAATTGATACTAGATCAATAGTAATCGACGAGAGTTAGGGCTTTCTTGATGAAATTAGGGTTTCATCTCTTAACCCTTGTTCTTTCGAGGATACCATTTATATTCTAGCCTCTAGCAATTTCAAGAACCGATCGGAACTCCCCAATCTCGAGCGATGTCGAACAAGAAAGCATCGCAACAATTGGGTCGTCGATTCTTGAACTTGCTAGGGTTTACAAACTCGTGAGATTCAAGAATCGATTACAAATTTGTTACATCATCATACTAAAGATCGTTTCGACTCCTTAACAAGCGGAGTTTTATTCACACATCACCACAAAGACAATATTAAAGATTTGTAAAGATAACATGATGCGGAATTTAAAGAAAACAAGATAAAAGAAATATCACCTTTATTTATCTCAACAATTTTGATTACATTTGCTTCAAGAACTACAAGAAGAAGAATCTAGATTGCTGATCGGGCGTCGCTCGGCTTCGTGAGTCGTGGATCGGCTTCGGATCGCTTGCTCCGTTGAAGATCGGCTTCGCTCCAAAAGGTTGAAGGGTTTCTTGCCTAAAGGGTACTCGGGATCTTGATGTTGCTTTGGTTTAGGGTTAGGGTTTCCTACAAGCTCTCTCACTAAACTTGAGGAAGAGGGGATGAAAAGAGAGATAGATTTTTCTAAGATTTCCAAAAGATGAATGATCCTTTAATTTAGGGTCTATTTATAGAACTCCCAAACCCTAGGTTTAGGTTTGAATTGGAACTTTCCCTCCCAAAGTTTGTTGAAAGAGTTTATTAGACTTTAGCTTAGGGTTTAAGCTAGGGTTTAGGGAAAGTTCTAGAATGATTAGGCTAGTTTAGTGAAACTCAAGGTGTTTACTGATCTGGTAGAAGTATCTGGAGTCTTCTGGAAGTTGGGATGTCTTTCTGAGCAGTGGGCCCTAGTACAGGAGTTGTCCACTAAAAATTAGGAGGTGATGTCATCAATGAGCCGCGGAACCGCGGCACAAGCAGGCTATGGCCGCGGTTCCGCGGCCAAGTTGGAGCTTTGGGCTTTCATTCTTCTGGTGTGGGCTTGTACTGTAGTGTGGATCTTCATTTGATATGCTGAATTGTAATTACTCCTTTGTATTGGTACCAGATCTGAATTTAGTGAGTTTACGTATCTTTCGAGCGGTGTAATGTTCGAGCAAGCTTCACTTTTCCTGCACAGACTTCGAAACACGGGTTGCGATATATAGAAAATATTCCATGTAATGCAATGCAGTCAATTTCCCTAGAAATGCCGGTTTTAAGGTCGAATACATGTAATCTGATATTTTGCGATAGATTTGCTAATATGTAGAATATGAATGCCGAACACTTCTTTATGTATGCAGATGATAGGGAAATTGCCGGTTAAAATATGCAATATTTTCGACTGATCACCTGGCCAGAGACTTCGAATCAAAGCCAATCGCGCATAGAAAAACATCGACTCCTAATACCGGGAGAGACGAACCCCTCCTATCGCTCATTGCCTCCATGCGTCTAGGGACTGCACCTAAAATCCACCTGTTTGCACGACTCAGTAGAGCCGTAGTAGGGTGGAAATCAAAGCACAGTGGGAGAACAAACAAGACTATGACGATCTCGGGTCTACAGACCAACCTATACCAGTGTCACCTGAGAACTGCTATCCGACGATAGATATAATTCCATATAGGAGTTCTCAGTGAGTCCGTTCAGTGTGCCCAGTCTCACTGAGCACCCGCATACAATCTTCGATGTCACAACACCAATAGATATGGGACTATCCATCACCCATCATATGGGTCAAGAAACGTATACGCTAGTCTACTCTGGAATATCGATGCCCTGTCTCGATATACCCTCGACTAGGAACATTCTAGGATATGCTTATAAACTACACATGCCCTACTAGTATGATCTCCATCATAGTCATGGATATCAAGCAAATATCCTAAGGGCTTTATCAACATGTATGAAATGAACAGTATAAGATAAAGTACAACCAGATAGCATACTATCATGTCGAGTAAGAAAGTCATCTGTATATATACATGTACAAGCATCCACTATACATATAATAGCCTCTAGAGCATATATATATCCAACATGTAAGGTATGTGTTGCTGGTTGGCTCTACGGGAGTTTTGACAGATTCACTTGTTGTTCTTCTGGTCGCTCAATACCTGGGAGCCGTTACGTACAGCTAGTACCGCTGACGGTTTATAGGTGTCTGATATGTTCACTACCTACTGCTAGCGTATTGACGAGTTTTAGAGTCCCACAAAGGGGTTTCCGAGCTCAGGCGAAACGATGTGGGGCGCATATGGGGATATGTGCAGGAGCTTGATTAAATGCGCATATATGATACCGTATTTTAATCTGGCGTTTTCTATTGGTCGGGTCGTATGTGATATGACCGGATTATTAAATCAAGCGTTGATTTAATATAATGTGACCATTAGCTCATTATTAAATCCTTTCTTTATTTGTATGCATGTATATATGTATGTTTATATTGATATGTATGCACACATGCATGTATACATGTGACATGGTTGATGATACATTGGAGATGGCTATGCTAGACTCACATGGAAACATTTATGATATTTTTATTTTTTAGTTAATGGAAATTGCAAATTAAATACATGGTTGATATTTAGTTTCTACACATTTCTTAAAATATCTCTTTGTAACCATGGTTACATTTCTAATTCTCCACTAACTCAACTACTAAAAAATATCTAGATATTTTCATGCCTTGGTTAAGAGTAAGTGTGACTCTCTCATTTCTCATTATTATTCTTGTGCTTATCTTTTATTAAGATCAAGCTAAGTCATTTCCATCTCCTTCTTCCTCCAAGCTCTCTACCATTTTCTAGTGAGTGAAGAGAAAGAAAAATAAAGGGTTTTTTTAGTGAGATTAATACCCACTTCATCAATCTATACTAGTCTAGCCCACTTGTATAGGTTGTTTGCATCACTTCCACATAGGTTAATTGAAGCAAGGAGCTTGAGTAAAGGAACTCCGTGATGGATCATCGTGGACTTGGAAGGTTTCAAGCGGACATGTTCAAACTTCGAGTGGAACCAAGGAGTCAAGGACATCTACACGGAGCTAAAGACAAGGATGAGAGTTCTACCAATGTTGTATTTCTTTCCTCTTAGTGTTAGACAGTTACTTGTATATGATACTTGTTAGCTTTACGTGTTGGATATGTATGCCCTAGAGGCCATTATTGTATATATATACATATGGATGCTTGGACATATATATGTACAGGACAATCTTGCTCGATATGATAGTATGCTATCTGGTTTGTCTTTATCTTAACATGTGCATATTTTACTTGCTATTACATATCTATTATACATGTTGATAAAGCCCGTAGGATCATTGCTAGACTACCTGCGTTGTGATGGTGATCATACTTGTGGGAGCTGGGTAGTCGGTACACACATCCTTAAATGGTCCCTAGTCGTGAGAGTATCGAGACTGGGCATCGATATTCCAGAGTAGACTAGTGTATTCGTTTCTAGACCCCGACAAGGGGCGATGGTTTGGTCCAGCAACCATTGGTCTTTAGACCTAAGATCGTATACATGTGCTTACTGGGGGTGAGTACACCGGACGGACTCACCGAGAACTTCCAGATGGTACTATACCTATCGTCATGTGGAAGTTCTCAGGTGACATGAGTACATGTTAGTATTTAGACCTGAGATTGGCATTTGTCTCGTGTGAGTTCCCTTTGTGCTTTGATCACTATCCTAAAACGGCTCTACTGAGTCGTGCAAACAGGTTTTGGTTGGGTACAGTCCCGATCCACATGGAGGCAGTGAGTGATTGTCTGGGATTCGTCTCTCTCGGTATTGGGAGTCGATATCGCGCTGTGTTTGATTGGTCAGGACTATAAGACCTTGGCCAAGGCAGTTGGGATTTACAGATAGGCTGATCAGTAGTTTCCTGGATTGGTCCTGAGCCACATCAGCACGAATTACCAGGTTATCAGAGTCTGACGTTTACCACCCCCTAGAACCGGTATGAGATTCTCCTAGACGAAGAGACCAGACTGTACGGAGATTGTCACAAATAGACTCAGTAGGGATCCGGATGAGTTTGCTCATCGGCCTTCCTTTTCGATAGGTACCCGGGTAGCCATTACGTACAGCTAGTGCCGCTGACGTGCTTGTGGTTTTGGATTTATCCAGTAACTCACTGCCGGCGTACTGTCGAGTCTTTATAGTCCCACACAAAGGGTTTCCCTGGTTCAGTCGAAATGATATAGTATCCGTATTGGATACGTGCAGGGTCTCAATCGATTGATGTACTTTGTACTCGGACTTTCGATCGGACAGTTGGTAATACTAGCCGGCTCGGGTTTGACCCGGATTATTAAATCAGGTATTGATTTAATAGTTTACATATATGTATTTCGATATGTATATTCTAGTATTACGTTCTTCGTGTTATTCTATCTCTTAGGGCATTCTTGTTTTTATCCGAATGCAGGTATGTATATACAGCAGACTGTAATCCATATTTATTACATATTACCTTCTAGAAGGTGGCCACCTCATTATGCTTTTTCTATTTATTTGATAAATGGAAAATGAGGTGTAAATTGTGAGGTATTGGAGGAATGGAGATAACCATGCTTCAATATTTAACAAATGAATTTTTAATTCATTTGGAGTTACTATTGAAGTATGGTTGTTGATTGTTTATTGAAAGAATTCATACACAAAACCTTTGTGTTGAATTTCTCTCACTTGGATGCTTCATAATTTCTTGAGCTCCCATTTTTCTTCATCTCCTCCCTCCTCTTGACTTCCTCCACCTTCATCATATTCCACTTTCACTACCCTCTCATGAGTTGAGAAACAAGTGAAGAGGCAAGGTAGAGATAGTAGAACACATAGATCTTCATACTACATCCTAGAAAACTTGGATTAGCATCCCAAGTTCTCTAGTTGTTCCTTTTGTTACTTAGTTAGGAGCTAGAGCCATGGATCACATCCCTCGGGTGGATCATTTACGACAAAAGAGGGCCGGAGTACAAGCTCAAGGTGGCCACTTGGAGCACATGACGAGGAAAGAAGACCGAAGGACTTGGGTCGCTTGGTGAGAATTATTTCCAAAGTATATAGCACTACTTTAGTTTTGCTAGTTAGGTTTATGGTATGATCCAGGTTAAAAGTTATTCTAGTGCTATGTTCTAATCGTTAGAAAAAATTTTGTTCCGCATTTGGCCACGGAAGTTGGCCGGAGCACTAGCGTAACCTTTCATGGTATCAGAGCCAGCCCATAAACTCTACACTAGCAAGTTTAAACAATGTTAAAACAACGAAACCGAATCAACTCCGTAACAATGAAACCAAACTGCAGTTTCTGTCGGATCTTTAAAAGCTTCAAAAAAAATTTAGCAAGTCCAGAGTGCTCTTTACACTATGATATGAACACTGACCGAAACCGAAACGATTCCCATCACTTTTGGCTGGCCAAAACCTCCTTAAAACCGAGCTCACCGATTTTATTAAGGGGTATTGCACCGAGTTTTGGCCAGTGTTCTTATCTCTTGAAGTTTAGGTTTCAAGTGTTGCTAGATTTTGCCCAAGTTTGATTTTCTGTTGTTTTTCAGTTCGGGGCAATTTGGAATGTTTCGAAGTCGTTATATTTGACATTGTTTAATAGTTTATAGTACATTCACTTTTATCTGCGACCGTGAATGTCATTCGATCGGAACAACTCGTCTGATTGCTATATGTTCTTTTAGACGGGTTTTCGAACGTGACATTCGCGTTGATGTTTTGTGTTTGTGTTGTGATTGTGGTTGGATGGTCATGGTGGATAGCATGTGGTGCAATGTTAGTGGTACAGTTTAAGATTCATTTCTATATTCATTTGCGGGGCGAGCATCCGACATGTGGACTGCCGTCTTTGCCGGGTTGTATATTATTTGTTTAGGGTGCGACCGGGTGTTGAGGTCGATGTCATAATTTGTACATATTATTTTCATTTTCTGTACTAGGATTACCCTATGGAGGAGTAAACGAATTGCCGGGTTCTAGAAGGCAACAAGTCCGCATCTCATGGAGTTGAGACGGAGGGGGCTTCATTCTAGAATTGGCGGACTATTCGCCGCACTCGTACGGGGTATAGGATGACCCATGGAGGGGCGCCCAAGTTACCAGATTCCGTGAAGTGCTGGGTGGCCCATTCACTTTGTTGAAGAGGATTGCCTCGCTTCTGGGATTGGCAGGTAACTTGCCGCGCTCGTTGGGGTCCAGATTTTAATTGCACAGGCTATCCGCGCGACCGGGAATATCGGGTTTTATTTGCGGTTCAAATGAAACCCGGGGCTCCAAGATTATCCACCATTCTGTATTGTTGGTTGTGATTCTGTGATGTTGCTTATTATCATGCCTGGGACGAATGTTATATATACTTAAATATATACTAGTAGATGTTGTATATGTTTTTCACCCGCGCTAGTCCAGCCCCCGCTCTGTCGTTAGTTAAGTAACCTAACGGGTGATGACGGGGCCCCGTGGAAAATGCGGATGGCATATACGTACATCGTATTTTTGTTCTTTTCTGGTGTGATAGGATTAAACTGATGGGACCACATTAATTTTGATTAATGCAAGATAATAAACCTAAAAGATGTTGTTGGAACAAATTTCGAAAAACTATAGCTATTTTCTTTCGCTTTGCACAGTGGTATTCGGTCATGAATATCCAGCACCTCATTCCAGGAGGCAAGAGCCGAGATCCCTTCATGGGGAGTGACCTCTTGAGCGAAAGTATATACTGTAGATTACTTGGTTTTTTCAAAAAATAAAAGATTTTCAAAAGACGGAGCCTAAAGCACTCCTTTTCAAAACTGCTCAGGTTCTTTCAACGATATCAAGTTCATTACGTTAACGGGTTTTTCGCCAAAAACCCAGCCGTAGCCCTCTGTCATTTCCTACGAGTATTACTCAGTATTCGTGCTGCGTTTGTTGACCTTGTCAAGGCGTAGTGAACGGTAGCTGGGCGGTGTTTGTTTGTAGCACATGATGCGATTAAATAGGACAGTCACATAGCCTTGTTGACCTTGTCAAGGGCTTATGCGTGTAGGTCTGGGTAATTAAGATAATGACAGGTTGAACTTGACTAGCAATTTATGATTTGTTGACCTTGTCAAGATCATAGGTTGTTTGGGGGCAAAAACCACATCGGGAGTTTCAAACATACAGGAAGCTTACTAGTGTTGCATACCCTATGGAGTGTGGTGACTAGAGTGGCTGCCATCTAGGTTATCACGCGATGATAGTTGGATCCCGATCCCACTAATGAGTAGGATTACTCTTGGGAGATTTTCTCACTTAACAATCAATGCTATAAACCAAGTATGTGTCTAGAAAGGTGTTAGCGGGGCTACGCCTCCAGGGAAAAGGGGTTATGTAATTAAGGAACTTCACGAAGGCGTTGGAAAACCTCCCTCGAAGTACCAACACCAGCCTGGCCGAAAGGTTAAGCAAGTATTGTGACGTGTGATTAATCCCAACTAATTCTTCTTTTAAGGTAAGAAGAATTTGAGGAAACGGTGGTAGCCATCCTGATTAGATAAACTAATAACCAATCTAATCTTGCAAGAGCGCACGCTGAGTGTTTCATTTCTCTCTCCAGGTAGCAACCATTTCACGCCCTAATCAAGATAAAAAATGTATAGCTTGACCGATCCGAATTCTTATTCGGGGCTGGGGAACGTCAGTTCGGCTCTAACTTATGACAACAGTCATAAGTATGAGCATGGGAAAGAAGCATACTATTGCGTCTTCTTCAGGTGTTCTTGTTATTGAGAACTGTTTTTCGGTCCAATATCTATACATGCAAGGGGGGTTCTCGTACTTCATCATATTCACTGACGATCTCTCTAGGTTCGGATATGTGTATCTTATGAAACACAAATCTGAAGCTTTTGAGAAATTCAAAGAATTCAGAAATGAAGTAGAGAACCAGACTAGCAAAAGTATCAAGATCCTCCGATCTAATAGAGGAGGGGAGTACTTAAGCATGAAATTCCTAGAATACCTAAATGAGAATGGAATTCTCTCTCAGCTTACTCCTCCGTATACACCACAGCACAACGGTGTGTCGGAGAGGAGGAATCGTACCCTATTGGACATGGTTCACTCCATGATGAGTAATGCCGAGTTGCCTCTTTCATTTTGGGGCCATGCTCTTCAAACAGCGGCACATCTGTTGAATCATATTCCATCCAAGTCCGTTCCTAAAACACCATTTGAGATATGGAATGGTAAGAAACCATATCATAAAAAATTTAAGATATGGGGTTGTCCGGTTTACGTTAAAAAGAATAATCCGGAAAAACTGGAGGCACGGTCAGTTCTATATAAATTTGTGGGATATCCAAAGAATGGTTATGGATATCTGTTCTACCACACTAAGGAACAGAAGGTGTTTATATCTCGCCACACTACCTTTTCGGAAGGGGATCGAGAAGATTGCATCTTGGAAGAAGATGATCCTACTAGTTTCAGGAAGGCTATTATCAGTAGGGACTCTGATAAATGGCTAGAAGCTATGCGATTCGAAATAGAGTCCATGTACACCAATAAAGTGTGGACCTTGGATATTGCTCCACCTGGGGTAAAACCCGTTGGATGCAAATGGATCTAAAAAAGGAAATTTTGTGTAGATGGGCAGGTGGAAACCTATAAGGCTAGACTCGTTGCAAAAGATTTTCGTCAAAGACCAGGTGTGGACTATGACAAAACCTTTTCTCCAGTAGCTATGCTCAAATCCATTCGGATCCTACTTGCGATTGCTGCCTTCCATGACTATGAGATCTGGCAGATGGACGTAAAAACGGCTTTTCTAAATGGAAGTTTAGAAGAGTGCGTTTATATGGATCAGCCGGAAGGTTTTGTAGACAGTGGGAGCAGCAGGAAGGCGTGCAAGTTGCTTAAATCCATTTATGGATTAAAGCAAGTATCGCGGAGCTGGAACATCTGTTTTGATGAAACAGTCAAGGAATTTGACTTCATCAAGAACGAGGATGAGCCTTGTATTTATAAGAAGATTGTAGGAGGAACTGTCGTGTTCTTAGTCTTGTACGTGGACGACATTCTTTTGATAGGAAATGACATTCCTATGCTACAATCGGTCAAGTTATTCTTATCACAAAGGTTCTCCATGAAGGACCTGGGTGATGCCTCATACATTTTGAGGATTAAGATCTACAGAGATAAATCCAAGAGATTACTGGGACTTTTACAGTCCAGGTACATAGAGACTGTACTAAAGAGATTTAATATGGAAGATTCTAAGAGCGGTAACATACCCGCATTGCACGGAATCACCCTCACCAAGGAGATGTCTCCTAAGACTGACGTGGAGAGGGTTCGCATGAGCACTATACCCTACGCTTCGGCGGTAGGATCTATAATGTATGCGATGCTATGTACAAAGCCAGATGTAGCTTATTCGCTAAGCGTGGTGAGACGGTATCAGTCGAACCCAGGTGAGGACCACTGGACAGCAGTAAAGAACATTCTCAAATACCTGAGAAGGACAAAGGAGATGTTCTTGGTTTACGGTAATGGAGACCTAAAGGTCGAGTCTTTTACCGATTCAAGCTTCCAGAGTGACAAGGATAACAACAAGTCTGTCTCGGGTTTTGTATTACCCTCAACGGAGGGGCGGTGTGTTGGAGAAGCTCCAAACAAGATACCGTTGCAGACTCGACGATGGAGGCTGAATACATTGCTGCAAGCGATGCCGCAAAAGAGGCGGTCTGGATGAAGAAGTTCATTAATGATCATTAATGAACTTCAGGTAGTTCTGTCCATTGTTGACCCAATACCTTTGTATTGCGATAACAATGAGGCTATACCTTTAGCGAAGGAACCACGGTCCCATCATAAATCCAGGCACATCTTAAGGCGGTATCACCTGATCAGGGAGATCGTAGATCGCCAGGAGATCGAGGTCCGGAGAGTGGATACAAAAGACAACCCTGCGGATCCATTCACCAAGGCCCTTCCTCAAGCACAGTTTGAGAGACTTTTTAAGATGTTGGGTATGCGGTACGCCAACAGCTGGCCCTAGAGCAGACGTTGGATACTCAGTATGCCAATATATGGCCTTAGTGCAAGTGGGAGATTGTTGGATATGTATGCCTTAGAGGCCATTATTGTATATGTATACATATGGATACTTGGACATATATATGTCCAGGACAGTCTTGCTCGATATGATAGTATGCTATCTGGTTTGTCTTTATCTTAATATGTGCATGTTTTACTTGCTATTACATATCTCTTATACCTGTTGATAAAGCCCGTAGGATCATTTCTAGACTACCTGTGTTGTGATGGCGATCATACTTATGGGTGCTGGGTAGTCGGTACACACATCAATAAATGGTCCCTAGTCGTGGGAGTATCGAGACTGGGCATCGATATTCCAGAGTAGACTAGTGTATACGTTTCTAGACCCCGACGAGGGGCGATGGTTTGGTCCCACAACCATTGGTCTTTAGACCTAATATCGTATACAAGTGCTTACTAGGGGTGAGTACACCGGACGGACTCGCCGAGAACTTCCAGATGGTACTATACCTATCGTCAGGTGGAAGTTCTCAGGTGACATGAGTACAGGTTAGGTTAGTCTTTAGACCTGAGATTGGCATTTTTCTCGTGTGAGTTCCCACTGTGCTTTGATCACTACCCTACAACGGCTCTACTGAGTCGTCCAAACAGGTTTTGGTTGGGTACAGTCCCGAGCCACATGGAGGCAGTGAGCGATTGTCGGGGATTCGTCTCTTCCGGTATTGGAAGTCGATATCGCACTGTGTTTGATTGGTCAGGACCATAAGACCTTGGCCAAGGCAATTGGGATTTACTGATGGCTGATCAGTAGTTTCCCGGATTGGTCCTGAGCTGCATCAGCATGAATTACCAGGTTATCAGGGTCAAACGTTTACCACCCCCTAGACCCGGTATGCGATACTCTCAGACGAAGAGACCGGACTATACAGAGATTGTCACAGATAGGTTCAGCAGGGATCCAGATGAGTTTTCTCATCGGCCTTCCTTTTCGACAGGTACTCGGGTAGCCGTTACGTACAGCTAGTGCCGCTAGCGTGCTTGTGGTTATAGAGTTATCCAGTAACTCACTGCCGGCGTACTGTCGAGTATTTAAAGTCCCACACAGAGGGTTTCCCTGGTTCAGGCGAAATGATGTAGTAGCCGTATTGGATACGCGCAGGGTCTCAATCGATTGATGTATTTTGTACTCGGACTTTCGATCGGACAGTTGGTAATACTAGCTGGCTCGGGTTTGAGCCGGATTAGTAAATCAGGTATTGATTTAATAGTTTACATATATGCATTTCGATATGTATATTCTAGTATTACGTTCTTCGTGTTATTCTATCTCTTTGGGCATTCGTGTTTTTATCTGAATGCAAGTATGTATATACAGCAGACTGTAACCCGTATTTATTACATATTACCTTCTAGAAGGTGGCCACCTCATTATGCTTTTTCCATTTATTTGGTAAATGGAAAATGAGGTGTAAAGTGTGGGGTATGGGAGGAATGGAGATAACCATGCTTCAATATTTAACAAATGAATTTTTAATTCATTTGGAGTTACTATTGAAGTATGGTTGTTGATTGTTTATTGAAAGAATTCATACTCAAAACATTTCTGTTGAATTTCTCTCACTTGGATGCTTCATAATTTCTTGAGCTCCCTTTTTCTTCATCTCCTCCCTCCTCTTGACTTCCTCCACCTTCATCATCTTCCTCATTCACTACTCTCTCATGAGTTGAGAAACAAGTGAAGAGGCAAGGTAGACATAGTAGAACATATAGATCTTCATACTGCATCCTAGAAAACTTGGAATAGCATCCCAAGTTCTCTAGTTGCTCCTTTTGTTACTTAGTTAGGAGCTAGAGCAATGGATCACATCCCTCTCGGGTGGATCATCTACGATAAAGGAGGGCCGGAGAACAAGCTCGATCCCAGAGGACCGATGGAGCCAGAAATGGAGATCAAATAAGTTCAGGGTGGCCACTTGGAGCACATGACGGGGAAAGAAGACCGAAGGACTTGGGTCGCTTGGTGAGAATTCTTTCCATAGTAGATAGCACTACTTTAGTTTTGCTAGTTAGGTTTATGGTAAGATCCGGGTTAAAAGTTATTCTAGAGCCATGTTCTAATCGTTAAAAAAAATTTGTTCCGCATTTGGTCATGGAAGTTGGCCGAGAACTAGCGTAACCTTTCATTACGACTAATCCTCTAGTTCGATTCTAGGTTCGGGTTGGTTAGCACCCTAAATTTTTAAAAGTTACATGTTTGATGCTTGTTAAAACCTAGTGAGGGTGCTAAGCAAACCCATACAGGTCGGTCTCACAAGGCATTATTATCAGTTAGTCACCTAAGATAATATACAGGTGCTCATCGGGTTATGAGTACACTGGACGGACTCGCCGGGAACATGCTAGTTGGTATTATACCTATTGTCAGATAGCAGTTTCCAGGTGATATGAGTACAGGTTAGTCTATCGACCTGAGATCGTCATTTATCTTGTGTGAGTTCCTACTATGCTTTGATTACTACCCTATCAAGGCTCAAAGGAGTCATGCAAATAGGTTTTAGTTGGGTACAGTCCCGAGCCATATGGAAGCAGTAAGCGGATCGTCGGAGATTCGTTTCTCCCGGTATTAGGGTTTGATGTCGCGCTGTGCACAGGTGGCCATCACCAGAAATCTTTGGCCAAGGTGGACGAGAATTACTGATTTGTATAAGTAGTTTCTCATTGGGTGATGGGCTTCATACCAACACGAAATATCACGTTATTAGGGGTCTGACTTTATCCACCCCTAGACTCGATATGCGATACTCTTAGACGAACAGACTAGACTATATGGAGATTGTCACGGAAAGGCTCAGTAGGGATTCGGATGAGTTTGCTCGTCGACCTTCCTTTCGCTCAATACCTGGGTAGCCGTTACATACAGCTAGTGCCGTTGACGTGTATATGGTTAAACCCACTGCCAGCGTATTGACGAGTCTTTAGAGTCCCACACAGAGGGTTTTCACGGTTCAGGCGATATGGTGTAGATGACGTATGTTGGTACATACAGGTGTCTGATTAAATATGTGTACAGGCTTCACAGACTTTAGTCGGACGGTTGATAATACTAGAGGTTTAGGGTTAAGCCGGATTATTAAATCAGGTTTTGATTTAATAATATATATATATATATATATATTTATATATATATATTCGAGTATTATTGTTCACTATTCTTTTTCTTTCTTGGCTATTCGTATTTTGTACGAATACGTGTATATGTATTTCGATACGTATACTAGGTTGTATTCCGTAGTTATACGGAATAGCTTCTAGAAGTTGGACACTTCATTTAGATGCTTTTCTTTTTAGAAAATCATTTGCTTTTCTAAATGAGGTGGAGGGTGAGTTGGCATGAGCATGGTGAAGCATATAGAGAGGTATGGCTATGAGTTGTTTATTGTAAAATGATGAGATATTTTCTATGGTTGAAATTATTGTAGCCATTCTTTCTTCATGCTAGCCTCTTGATCATTCATTCATTGATTCACATACACTCTCACTCTTGAAGAGACTTAGCTTTTCCTTGGTTGCTCATGCCACTAGTTTTTCTCACCTCCTCCATCTTCTTCTTGAGTTGCTCATTTGAGCATTTATCATGAGAGAAAAATGTAGTGAGACATTCCTACACTTCCACTCTCCAATGCTAGCAACCTCGGAGCGTCGGTTGCCTCTCTTGGCGAAGCTGGAGCCTGCGTCGTTTCCCTCAGGTGGATCATCATCGATGAAGGAAGACTGGCAACCAAATTTGATCCGCGACCCCTAGGAGCTTGGGAGATGGTAGAAGACCGAAAGACTTGGTTCATTCGGTATAACCATCTCTATGCTTTAGTTTAGATTTATTAGTTTGCTAGTATAGGTTTATGGTTTCGATCTTGGTCGGGTTTTCTTTGTGCCAAAAATTTTAAACGCCGATTTTGTTCCGCATTGGCCAAGGTAGATGGCCAGGGCGCAGGCGAAAACCCAACATGGTATCAGAGCCACCCATAAACCAATACTAGCTAGTTTGCATGAGGTTAAAATATCGGTCAACTAAATTTTCCGAATCGTTTTTCCATTTTATCATGCCTGCTGTCGATTTTGAAAAGTGTTCCAAAAATTATTCTGGGTGTCTTAAAAATACGTCCAGGCATTTATAGGGCACCAGAAGAAATCTGAGCATCTAAGACAACAATTCGGCTGCATAACCGTCGCGAAACTTGCCTATTTGCGGCAGTTCCGCGGCGCTTTTGTGGCGAAAAGGCGCCAAATTTTTTCTGGCACTATAATTAATGGAAATATGATTTTAGGGATGTATGGTTTTTTCCCAGATTTGTTTAAGTGCTGGTTTTGCATTTAGAGCCAATTTGGGAAAGTTTTAGTCGATCGAAATTTTAACTGTGTGTTTATCAGTACTTAGATTAGCATCCGCGACCGTGAATGTCATTTGATCGGTTTAATCCGTCTAACTGCTATATGTTCTTTTAGACGAGTTTTCTAACATGACATTCACGTTCATGTTCTGTGATTGTGCTGATATTATTGTTGGATTGTCGTGGTGGATAGCCTGCTGTGCAATGGTAGCAGTACAGTTCAGATTCATTTGTATATTCAGTATTGTAGGACGAGCATCCGACATGTAAACTGTCGTTTCTAACAAATTGTATATTCTTTTATTGGGGCACGACCGGGTTGAGGTCGATGTCACCGCTGTATATATTTTTCTTTTCTGTACTAGGATTACTTCATGGTGGAGTGCACGAATAGCTGGGTTCTAGAGGGCAACGGGCCTACATCTCATGGCGTTGAGACGAAAGGGGCCTTACTCTAGAATTGGCGGGCTATTCGCCGTACTCGTAGGGGGTATAGGATGGCTCACAGAGGAGCGCTCAAGTTACCGGATCCCGTGAAGTGCTGGGTGGCCCATTCACTTTGTTGATTGGGGTTGCCTCACTTCTGGGATTGGCGGGTAACTTGCCGCAGGGTCCAGTTTGTTATTACACAGGCTATCCACACGACCGGGGAACGTCGGGTTTCATTTGCGGCTCAAAAGAAACCCTGGGCTCTAAGATTATCCACCAATTTTTGTTGCTGGCTGAGATTCTATGATATTGCTTATATCATGCCTGGGACTAATGTCATATATATTTATATATATACTAATAGATGTTGTAGATATTTTGCACCCGCGCTAGTCTAGCCCCCGCTCTACCGTTAGTTAAGTAACCTAACGGGTGATGACGGGGCCTAGTGGCGAATGCGGATGGCATATATGTATATTTTATTTTCGTTCCTTTTCTGTGGTGTGATATTGAATTAATTATTGGGACTGCGTTGATTTTGATCAATGCAAGGAAAAATAAACCTAATTGATGTTGTTGGAACCAAATTTTGAAAAACTGTTATTATAAGACGTTTCCTTTTGCTTTGCATAGAGGTATTCGATTAGGAATATCCTGCACCTCATTCAACAAGGCAAAGGCCGAGATCCTTTCATCGGGAGTGACCCCTTGGGCGAAAGTTTGCATCATCGTAATAACTTTACTATAGTCGTTTCCTTTTGCTTTGCATCATCATATTCATTTGGGAATATCCTGCACCTCATTCGATGAGGAAAGAGCCGAGATCCCTTCACAGGGAGTGACCTCTTTAGCAAAAATTTACGCCACTATATATTTGTAAAACCACTGGGGTTCCATCAACAATATCAAGTTCATTACGTTAAAGGTTTTTCGCCAAAAACCAGACGTAGCCCTCCGTCATTTCCTATGAGTAGTACTTAATATTCGTGCTGCATTTGTTGACTCCGTCAAGGCGTAGTGTATGGTAGCTAAGTGGTGCTTGTTTGTAGCATGTATATGCGATTGGTTAGGACAGTCGTGCGGTCTTGTTGACTCCGTCAAGGGGTCGTGCGGGTGGGTTTAATGCAATCAAGATAATGACGGGTTGAACTTGACTAGAACTCTTTGATTTGTTGACTCCGTCAAGATCACTTGGGTCCTAGGGGTAAAAACCACATCGGGAGTTTCAAACATACAGAAAACTTGCCAGGCATGCGCATACCTTATGGAGTGTGGTGACTTGAGTGGATTCCATCAAGTTATCATACGATGATAGTTGGATCCTGATTCCCACTGATGAGTAGGTGTTACTCCTCGGGTGATTTTCAGATGATCCCGACTAATTCTCCTTTTAAGATTTGAAGGAGAATTCGAGGAAATAGTGGGAGCCATTCAGATTAGATAAATAAATAACCAATCAGATCTAGGTTTGTAACAACCCTAAATTTCCTATACAAAATTTTTTCAAAATATTTTTAAAATCCACAAAGGGGTATTTTAGCCTGAGCACAAGATATAGGTAATTATTTTGTTTTTAATTACAAGCTACAAGAATGAAATAACTCCATTTTTAGTGTACAAGAAATCACTTTAAAATTTAATGTATACTTGGAGTATTTACTCTTGCTGCTATCATTTTAAGTAATTAAATAACACAATAATTACAAGAAGGAGCTTGTAGCTCATTGGTAATACCTTGCACTGCTGAACCAAGCCACCAGAGTTCGAATCCCATGCCCCACATAATTTTTATATCATTTTGTTTTAATTTTTTTGGAAGGTCAACAGTCAAACAGCCATAACTCACAAAATTAATACAGTATATAAAAATTAAAGTACACCATAATTTCCCCCCAAGTGAACCCTACCGAACGAGCCCCGACTCGGCCCCAACTCTGCCAAGTCGGCCGGCGCCGCCGGCCGGACTCGGCCGGTTGGCCGAGTCGTCAACACGGAAAAATTCCGTGTTGACTTGGTCAATACCCCTGCATACTTCAATTTTTCAGAACTGTTACCAAATTCCCATTACACCTCCTTTAATCCCAAATTTAATGAAATTTTAATGAATTTTTACATTTTTTAATATTTATTTAATCCAAACCCTAACCCTAGCCTAGCCCTATATAAAGACCCCTACCCTCTACTATTTCACCTCACAACTCTAAGTCCACTCTCCCAAATTCTCGAGAACTCGATACAAAGAGCGAGAAGCGAAGCACTGCCGAAATCGACGACAAATTCCGGCGATCGTAGTAGAACCTTCGCGACGTTTTCGACGCACCGACAACCACCACTTCCCTTAGCCTCCTTAGCTTGTCCAAACCCGTAAGTCCCATCTATTCTATCTCTCTTTCCTTTTAATAGAAAATACGATTTTTTGGAACCCGACGGAAATCGGAACAAACCGATTTCCGATTCGGGTTTTTTCTACAAAATTACACTTGTCACATAATCCATAATACCTACCTATATTCATGATGACTATTAATCACATAAAAACCAATTTAAATAAAGTTTCTCACATGAAATGATAACTTCTTGTAATATCGTATTCTTTTCATAAAAATACCATAAAGTTTATTTTTCCTCTTCTAATTATTTCCCTCATTCCTAAACATGTTCATCTTGATAAATAAACTTGTAGAAATCAATTTGAATGAATTTTCACACATGAAATGATAACGTTTTCAAATACCGTATTCTTACACTTAAATACCTTCATGTTTAATATATCATATTTAACCTCTAAACTTCATTAAACCTTAAAATAAGTCACGAGGTAATGACCTACCTCTACACACATAAATATAACCCTAATTGATAAACGTCAAAACATAGAATACGAAAATACAAGACTTTTCACTAAAATACCCTTATCTTTATAAACCTTTCTTGAAAGCTTTAAGTTGTACACAATTCTAAATAAAATCTTTTATAATGAAAACACGATATGTCATGGACATCGATCGTTTATCTAAACTGACTTTGTGGTGTCTAGGAAAGTGTGTCTAGGCTAGTGGTTTTTAATTAGGCCTACTATTGTGGTTCCTTCCCACTTACCTGGCAGTTACCTGGTCGCAATTGGCGGTGAAGAGGCGATTTGAGGCTTCTAATGACTTATCGTTTAGACCTTAGAAATAGAATAGTTGGCTTAGGAAAAACCTAGAAACTAAAATACGGAAAACTATATCTTTTTACAAATAAATACCTTTTATTTATAAAACCGTTTTTCTAAATGAATAGTATTATTAAACCTAAGCAAAGCGCCGCTACAACCCACCTTTGGGGAACCCGTTAGGGATGGTATGGTTCATCATGCACCCGCGGTCTAGTAGTGCGAGATTCAGACCTCCGCAAGGAGCATTCGGTCTCGAAAGGTTTAAAATACGGCATTTAAGAAAAAATGAGATTTTGGAAAATAAAATATTTATTTAAAATTA
Organism: Agapanthus africanus; assembly: GCA_030015575.1. Lineage (NCBI taxonomy): Eukaryota > Viridiplantae > Streptophyta > Magnoliopsida > Asparagales > Amaryllidaceae > Agapanthus > Agapanthus africanus. The sequence goes on from CM057343.1 coordinate 479,620,577, forward strand.
TTCTTGTATTAATATATATTTAATTATCATTTAAACACCTATTTTATCATAAGATAAAGTTTCCATCTTTTTCTAAAATTACAAGATTAAAAGTTACATTAAAATACCATGAGTTTCAAATAAATCAATTAATACTTTCATTAGGATATATTCACTAGAATAACACAAATAAAATTCACACTCATTATAACTATAAAGACGAATAATAAATACTTGAGGTGTATTTTTAAAAATATACAATAGTACTTTTTACATAAAACCTCCTCAAGTTTTATAAATTACAATAAGGCCCATAACAAATATTGAACTTCAACTTACCTTCTTTTAGTCTGACTCGGGTTAGAGTCTGACTATTTCTGACTTGAATATGATTCAAGTCAATCTATATTCTTTTATATTCCAACTCAATATGAATACATGAATCCCTGAATCCAGTTAACAATCTATATAACTTGACTGAACCGAACCATGGATATTCCTTTTACATGTTTCCCAGTATTCCATTTACATGACTCTACGGTTATAACCGTTTCCTGATATCATGGTTTCGGTCAGTCAGTCAGTCAATCTTACAATCAATACAATTTTACAAGATAACAATACAAACAAGACATCGCGGGGTTTAAGAGGTACATTGGTACGGAAGGTGTTAAAGGTGGCACGAGGTGGTCAGATTAATACACCTAACCTGAATCCCATTGCTGTTGTACCGTGGCATAACGGTTCCTTATACTATACGTGCCCTAGTCTCTGGCAAGTGAGACTCCCCTCGTATACACTGGCATCCTTCTGTACTAAGCTACAAACAACAGCGTTAACATAATATTACAACAACAGCTTACACTTTAAAAATGTATCTTCTTATTCTGTCTTCTCTACTCCCCTCTTACCTTTGGGACTTACCGAGCGACATGTTCGCTGACGACATTCTATTTCTTTCTTCTTTGAATGTCGTCAGGTGCGTTGGACCAAGCTGAGATCGAGCCCACCGGTGAAGATTTGGAGCAGTTCCACGAAGACCCCGAGCTCTAGATATTGTACCTTGTTCTTTCCAGTATTTTCATTTCCTGTTATGCCACTGTTTAGGCATCGCTTTTCATTTCAGTTGTATTTCCTTTTCATGTATTGTACAAAGAATGTTATTAATAAAAGTTGTTGTTATTTCTATATCATTCGTCTCTTGTGATTTACTTTATATTGCTTAGTTACGCTTAGCGTATGTACTTCTAAGTATATACGTAGCGGGCCTCGTCTCGTCCCCTTCGCCGTACACTAGGAAGCGGGGCGTGACAAGGTTAGAGTGCACGCAGAGTATTTCTTTTCTCTCTCTCTCTCTCTCTCTCTCTCTGGCAGCTACCATGACCCGACCCTAGACTATAACTCATGAACAGTGTTAACCGAACCTTCTTTAAAACACTTTGGCTTTTGGATTGTCATAGTCACATAAGTCATTGCCGCTCTTACTCTTACCCTTTGAATTTCTCCGGAACATTATGTATCACTACGAAGATCCACATTTATTGAATATGACCGTCATATAGTTACATACGAACTCGAAGGAATTTGTTCCAGTTCGAGAATGGTTTCCGGTTCTGGATAAATAGAATAGGAGTATTCGGTTTTCTTTTCTCTTTACCTTCTCTCAGGCTGCGAGGGCTCCTGGTATTAGGAGAGTACACCTATTGCACTTATTGGACAGTCTTCTTCCAAACTATAGGAAGGTGCCGAAAGATAGAGAAGGAAGAAAACCAATTAGCCTAAGTGTGGTGTACAGAAGGTAATAAGTAAAGACATATAAAGGGATTAAAAAGAGGGCAAAGGAAATTGCGACTACTATCATTCACGACGAAGCCTCTTATATCATTGCCACTCCTGCTTCCCCGTTGCATTTCTCCGGAACACTCCGTATCACTACGAAGATCCACATTTCTTGGATATGCCATCGTATAGTTACATACGAACTCGAAGAAACTTGTTTCAGTTCGAGGATGGTTTCCAGTTCAGGAGAAATTGAATAGGATTATTCAGTTGTCTTTCCTCTTTACCTTCTCTCAGGCTGCGAGAGCTCCTAGTATTAGGAGAGTACACCTATTACGCTTATTGGATAGTCTTCTTCTAAACTTTAGGTAGGTGCCAAATGGTAGGAAAGGAAGAAAACCAATTAGCCTAAGTGCGGTGTACAGAAGGTAAGAAGTAAAGACATATAAAGGGATTGGAGTGAGGGCAAGGAAATGTACGGTTACTGTCATGAATCTGGATAGTGGAAGAGGCATTACTAGGAATACCCGGATACCCCTTCAAAATATTTTCATGTTTCAGTTTCTCTGTGCAGTGTTAATTGAAAACTGTTTTCCCAATTAGATTCTGACTCCAGATTATGTATTTACCAGATTTGATTCTCACGTCTGTATGGCATTACAGATGCTGGGTGGGAGTAAGATATTAGGAATTGGGTGATTATATCCTCAATATATCGGAATTCGTTGTAATTAGTGATATTTGAAGAAATCACATGGGTTTTGCCTAACGACAAACATTTGGTTTTGAATATCCGTTATTATGCACCAGTTTCAAACTGATATATCTGTACGTTTATTTTATAAAGTGAGATATAATTTTTTCAAATTATGTCTATGAAATTTACCTATATTAGTTGATGGTTAGGTAAGGTGCATTCAACAGCAGTGTAATTATTCTTAATCATAGCACAGTTTTCAACCAATGATGCATAGGGTTTGAGTTATTAAACTCAGTGGACTTATACAGAGTATTGTATGTTGTCCAGTGTCCATTAGGACAAAGGGGTTGGTGCTCATACTATTCTGTTTACTTTTGACTTCTCTAGTTTTAGACAAGTATTTCGTTGAAATATAAGGTCCAAGTTTTGAGAAGTTATAGGTATAAGAATAAGGTAGAGAACCATATGTTGCAAAGTATCAGGATTCTTCAAGGTGATTGAAGATGTAAATACTTGTGCTAGATATTCCGTCGTAAGTAATAGTTTTGAGAACTTGTTTATCTTTCAGGTTACTCATACGTGGGTGCATTCCTTGATGAGTAATGCTACTTAGCCTCATTCCATTTAGTTGATATGCACTGGAAACGACTGCATGTATCTTGAATCTGGTTCCAACTAAATTAGTGCATTTGTTTCTATAATGGTTATAGAATGGATTCATATCTTAACAATGTTAAGGTATATGGAGTTTTCCGGCTTATGCTTAAAACCAGACTCTGGATAAACTCAAGGCACGTTTCAGTAATGGCAGTTTGTGGGTTATCCCGGACTTTGACGAGAGTTAACATTCTACCATTTTGGAATATCAATAGTTATATTGTTCTTAACTTGCTACCAGTTTTAGTAAAATAGATTCTTTTCAGAAAACATTAGCGAAAGTATGGTAGAACTGGAAGTTATTCCAGAACCACAAACGATTACTGAAAATTTAGTAGAACCTAAAGATTCAATTAGATTCGACAATCCATTAGCCACTCTACAGATTTAGTAGGTAACCTCAGCCACCCGAGAGGTACTTCGGTCTCCTCAAAGAAGGTGACAGGGAGGTTTTTGTTTACCCAAACTTTCCACTAATGCTGTTCTAGACTATGAGATCTGGCAGGAGAATATAACGTCGTTCTAAATTAGATTTAGAAGTGCACGTGTATATGACTCTGCCAGAAGGTTGTTGTAGTCAGTGGGAGCAGCGGAAGCATAGTAGGAAGACAGCTTATGTCTATTTATAGACTAAAACAGGTATAGCGGAGATAGATCATCTATTTTTGATGTGACAGTCATAGAGTTTGACTTCATCAAAATAACAGACGGATCTGGTAAGAAGGTAGTAGAGAGTGATGTCCTGGTATTGGGATGACATGCTCTTGATAGGAAGTGATATTCCTATACTACGATCGGTTATATTGTGGTTGTCACAAGGTGTTTCTCCACATAGGATCTGGATAAAATGTCAGGGATTCTGGTTACTAGATCTATGGTTTTAAATCTAGATTTGGGAAGTGTCCCAATTAGGGTACTTTGACACTATTCTAAAAGCATTCTAGAATGGACGACTCTTGGCATGGTGGTGTACTCGCAGGTGATGGAGTCACCCTCTTTAAAGAGATGTCTTCTAAACTGATGAGGAGAGGGATTTGCATAATTGGTATATCACTTGCTTAGGTAATTGAGTCAATCATGAAATATCAAGTACCACACCAGATAATGCTTTTGCACTGGATGCAATAAGCATATATATTAATCCAATCCTGGAGAAACTTTGGGAAGCAGTTATGAACATAAGTGAATGTTCTTGGTATATGGTAACAATGGCCTCCTTCAGGAGGCGGTTATCATTTTAGGCTTCCAAGGTGACCTAGATGACAGAGTGGCTGTCCGAGTTATAGTTTTCCCTCTTTTTGAGGGGCAGTATGTTGGACAGGTGGTCCAAGCGGATACCGAGAAAGGCATGGCACAGGATACTGATTAAATTTAGTGGAAGATACAGTCTAAGAAGTTTGTTGGATTTGGAGTTCATTAGTGAACTGGGTCCTATCAGAAATCTAGATAAATTTTAAGACAGGTATCGCTCATTTCGGGAGATAGTATTTCTCCACGAAGTTGAGATATAGAGAGATAAAGAAAGAAACACTTGAGCGGATCCACTTGCTGAGACTATTTCTCGAACACAATAGTTTCGCAAACGGACTTTGTGAGACTGATTAGTAGAGAAGTTGGGTGTTCGGTATCACACGAGCTGTGAGTATGCGACATCACAATAATTAGCCTTAAGTGCAAATGGGAGATTGTTGGCTATAGTGCCTCAAGTCAATTATTGAATCGCAGACAAGCAATTGTGATGATTGAAAGAGGACCTATACGGGTAGAACTGTCTTACTCGAGATGATAGTATGCTATTTTGTTTGTCTTTATCATCATGTACATGCATTAGGTGGTATTACGGATCACTATTACATGTTGATAGAGCCCATAGGATTCTTGCTTGACTACCAGCATTATGATGGCAATCATATACGTGGAAGCTGGGTGGTCTATAAGCACATCATTAAATGTCCTAGTCGTTGGAGTATCGAGACTGGGCATCGATACTCCGGAGTAGACTAGTGTATAGTTATCGAGACCCCGACTAGGGGCGGTGGACGGTCTCACATGCCATTGGTGTCAGTTAGTCACCTAAGATAGTATATAGGTGATCATTGGGTTATGAGTACACTGGACGGACTCACCGGGAACATGCTAGTTAGTATTATACCTATTGTCATATAGCAGTTCCCATGTGATATGAGTATGTTAGTCTATCGATCTGAGATCGTCATTTGTCTCATGTGAGTTTCCACTGTGCTTTGATTACTACCCTACCACGGCTCAAAGGAGTCGGGCAAACAGGTTTTAGTTGGGTACAGTCTCGAGCCACATGGAGGCAATGAGCGGATCGTCGGGGATTTGTCTCTCCCGGTATTGGGGGTTGATGTCGCGCTGTGCACGGGTGGCCATCACCAGAAATCCTTGGCCAAGGTGGACGAGAATTACTGATTTGGATCGGTAGTTTCTCATTAGGTGATGGGCTTCATACCGACACGAAATATCGCGTTATTAAGGGTCTGACTTTATCCACTCCCCTAGACCCGATATGCGATACTCTTAGAAGAACAGATCGGACTATATGGAGATTGTCACGGATAGGCTGAGTAGGGATTCGGATGAGTTTGCTCGTCGGCCTTCCTTTCGCTCAATACCTGGGTAGCCGTTACGTATAGCTAGTGCCGCAGACATGCATGTGGTTAAACCCACTGCCAGCGTATTGATGAGTCTTTAGAGTCCCACAAAGAGGGTTTTCATGGTTCAGGAAATATGGTGTAGATGACGTATATTGGTACATACAGGTGTCCGATTAAATATGTGTACAGGCTGAATTTAGTCGGACGGTTGATAATACTAGCGGCTTAGGGTTAAGCCGGATTATTAAATCAAGTTTTGATTTAATAATTTATATATATATATATTATTGTTCACTATTCTTTTTCTCTCTTGGCTATTCGTGTTTTTGTACGAATACGCGTATATGTATTTCGATACGTAAACCAGGTTGTATTCCGTATTTATACGGAATAGCTTCTAGAAGTTGGACACCTCATTTAGATGATTTTCTTTTTAGAAAATCATTTGCTTTTCTAAATGAGGTGGAGGGTGAGTTGGCATGCACATGGTGAGGCATGTAGAGAGGTATGGCTATGAGTTGTTTATTGTAAAATGATAAGATATTTTCCATGGTTGAAATTATTGTAGCCATTCTTTTTTCATGCTAGCCTCTTGATCATTCATTCGTTGATTCACATACACTCTCACTCTTGGAGAGACTTAGCTTTTCCTTGGTTGCTCATGCCACTAGTTTTCCTCACCTCCTCCATCTTCTTATTGAGTTGCTCATTTGAGCATTTATCATGAGAGAAAAATGTAGTGAGACATTCCTACACCTCCACTCTCCATTACCAGCAAACCTTGGAGCGTCGGTAGCCTCGCTTGGCGAGGCTGGAGCCTGTGTCGTTTCCGTTGGGTGGATCATCCTCGTTGAAGGAAGACCGGCAACCAAATTTGATCTGTGACCCCTAGGAGCTTGGGAGATGGTAGAAGACCGAAGGACTTGGTTCATTCAGTATAACCATATTTATCCTTTAGTTTAGCTCTATTAGTTTGCTAGTATAGGTTTATGGTTTTGATCTCGGTCGGGGTTTTGTTTGCGCCAAAAAATTTAAACGCCAGTTTTTGTTCCGCATCGGCCAAGGTAGATGGCCAGAGCGCAGGCGAAAACCTAACAATATGCAACTTGTCAATCATGTATCATAAGAAAGATGAAAAAAAAAACTCCGTTCACTGGACACGGAGAAAGAGCCACTGAGCTCCTGGGACTCATACACAGCGATGTGTGTGGGCCAATGTCTACACATGCACAGAGTGGCTATTCCTACTTCATTACTTTCACAGATGATTTCTCTAGGTATGGACATGAATTCTTAATGAAACATAAGTCCGAGGCCTTTGAGAAATTTCAAGAGTATAAGAATGAAGTGGAAAAGTAAACCGGCAAAAGTATCAAAATGCTCCGTTCTGATAGGGGCGGAGAATACTTAAGTGCCGAGTTCCTGGAATACCTAAAAGAGAAAGGAATTCTCTCTCAGCTTACTCCTCTATACACACCACAACACAACGGTGTATCAGAAAGACGGATTCACACCTTACTTGATATGGTGTGTTCCATGAAAGTAATGCTGAGTTGCCGCCCTCCTTCTGGGGTTATGCACTGGAATCTGTTGCATACCTATTGAACAAACATCCAACTAAGTCTGTGCCTACCACTCCATATAAAATGTGGAGTGGGAAGAAACTCTTTCTTAAGTATTTAAAGATATGGGGCTGTCCTGCCTTTGTCAAAAAGGTTCATCCGGACAAACTCGAGGCACGTTCAGTACTGTGTAAGTTTGTGGAATACCCTAAGAATTCTAGGGGGTATTATTTCTATCACGCTGAGGAACAAAAGACTTTTGTTTCTCATCATACCCGCTTCATGAAAACTCAATTCTCGAAAAAGAGATAAGTAGGAGCGCGATAGATCTGAAAGAAATTCCAGAACCACAGACTATTACTGAAAACTTAGTAGAACCTGAGACTTCAATGGAATAGGACGTACCCATGCCACTCAACAGATCTAGTAGGCAGTCTCATCCGCCCGAGAGATACTACGGTTTTCTGATAGACGGGGATTGAGAGGATTGCATCATCGACGATGATGAGCCGACTAGTTTTCAGCAAGCCATCACGAGTAAAGACTCGGTGAAGTGGCCGGATGCTATGCGGTCCGAGATAGAATCCAAGTACAAAAAAAAGTTTGGACTTTGGATTTTGCTCCTACTGGGGTTAAAAAGCACCGGCCCCCACTTCCCCCACTAAACCCGTAGGATGCAAATGGATCTTCAAAAAGAAGATTGGTGTAGATGGTCTGGAAGAAACCTACAAAGCTAAACTTGTTACTAAAGGTTTTCGTCAAAGACCAGGATTGGACTATGACGAAACTTTTTCACCAGTGGCTATGCTTAAATCCATTCGGATCCTAGTTGTCATTGCTTCCTTCCATGACTATGAGATCTGGCAGATGGATGTTAAAACCGCCTTTCTAAATGGAAGTTTAGAAGAGTGTTTTCATGGATCAACCAGAGGGCTTCGTAGGCAATGGGAGCAGTGGAAAGGTGTGCAATTTGCTTAAATCCTTTTATGGATTAAAGCAGGTATCGCGGAGTTGGAACATCTTCTTTGATGAGACGGTCGAAGAATTTGACTTTATCAAAAATGTAGATGAACCTTGTATTTATAAGAAGATTGTAGGGAGAACTGTGGTGTTCCTCGTTTTATACGTTGATGACATTCTCCTAATAGGAAATGACATTCATGTACTACAATCGACCAAGATGTTCTTGTCACAGAAGTTCTCTATGAAAGACCTGGGTGATGCTTCGTACATTCTGGGGATTAAGATCTATCGTGACAGATCTAAAAGAATGTTAGGACATTCACAGTCGAGGTACATTGACACCGTACTAAAGAGGTTTAGTATAGAAGATTCTAAGCGCGGCAATTTTCCCACTTGTCACGGAATCACCCTCTCCAAAGACATGTCTCCCAAGACTGACGAGCAGAGGGCTCGCATGAGCATAGTACCCTACGCTTCGGTGGTAGGGTCGATAATGTATGCGATATTATATACCAGACCAGATGTAGATTACGCAATTCGCATGGTAAGCGGGTATCAGTCTGACCCAGGTGAGAAACGTTGGATAGCAGTTAAAAACATTCTTAAGTACCTGCGAAGGACTAAAGAGATGTTCCTGGTGTACGGTAATGGGGGCCTCCAGATCGAGGGTTTTACCGACTCGGGCTTCCAAAGTGATAAAGATGACTCTAAATCTGTATCGGGTTATGTGTTTACCCTCAACGTAGGGGCGGTCTGTTGGGCGAGCTCCAAACAGGATACCGTAGTAGACTCGATGATGGAGGCTGCGTATATTGCTGCGAGCGATGCCGCAAAAGAGGCAGTCTGGATCAGGAAGTTCGTTTCTGAACTTCAGGTAGTTCCATCCATTGCTTATCCAATACCTTTGTATTGCGATAACAATGGAGCCATAGCTTAGGCAAAAAAACCACGGTCCCATCAGAAATCCAGACATATCTTGAGGCGGTATCACCTGATCAGGGACATCGTGGATCGCCAGGAGATCGAGGTACGGAGAGTGGACACAAAAGATAACACAGAAGATCCATTCAACAAGGCCATCCCTCAAGTCCAGTTCGAGAGACTGTTCGAGATGTTGGGCGTGCGGTACGCCAGCTACTGGGTCTACTGCAGACAGTGGATACTCATTGCGCCAATTACAGGCCTTAGTGCAAGTGGGAGATTGTTGGATAAGTATGCCCTAGAGGCTTTTATTGTACAGGATGCTAGGGATATATATGTACAGGACAATCTTGCTTGATATGATGGTATGCTATTTGGTTTGTCTTTATTTTAACTATTTCATATCTTATATACATGTTGATAAAGCCCGTAGGATCTTTGCCTGACTACTTGCATTGTGATGGCGATTATACTAGTGGGAGCTGGGTAGTCAATAGGCACATCCTTAAAGGCGTCCCTAGTCTTAGGAGTATCGAGACCGGGCATCGTTACACCAGTGTAGACTAGTGTATACATATCTAGACCCTGACGAGGGGCGTTGGATTGGTTCCATGAACATTGGTGAGGTGCACCTAAGATTCTATACAGGTGCTCACTGGGTGTGAGTACACTGGACAGGACTCGCCGAGAACTGACTAGATGGTATTATACCTAGCGTCAGGTAGCAGTTCTCTGGTGACATGAGTGCAGATAGTCTATCGACCTGAGGTCATTATTTGTCTCATGTGAGTTCCCACTGTACTTTGATTACTACCCTACCACGACTCAAAGGAGTCGTACAAACAGGTTTTACTTGGGTACAGTCCCAAGCCACATGGAGGCAGTGAGCGACTGTTGGGGATTCATCTCTCCCGGTATAGAGAGTCGATGTCACGTTGTGATCGGTTGGTCATTGCCATAAGTCCTTGGCCAGGGCGTGATTGATGAAATTCCGATTGTGTAAGTAAATTAAATGATCCCCGGCAACGGCGCCATTTGATTGATCTTTATTTCTCGTTGTCGGTATTTAGAAAATTGTATAGAAATCACAACCAAAAATATTTGACCGCAATCAATAACGGTGTCGGTTTGTAGCGCATTAGTGAGTGCGGATCGTCCACAGGGATTGTGCGATTCGTTCGTATTTTTTGTTTTGTTTGAATTGAAAATTTAATAGAAAAGAAAAGCAAAAACGATTCAAGATTTTTATCGATGAATTTAAAGAATCAACTAAATCAAATCAAGAATCAAGAAAGCATTAAACATCAAGAATCAAGAAAGATAGAATTCCAATCGATTTAAGTTTCAAGATTTGAAGTAAAGCTCGTAGGAATCGATTAGATCGTAGATGTGAAGAAGACTAGAAATTACCGTTTCTTATCCATTAACACATTGATGCTAAATCGTTGTAGATTCATCGAGGATCAAGGATCTTGCGAAGAATTAGGGTTCCTCATCCTATCCTTTGTCCTTTCGATGAATCACATTCACTAGATAGCTTCTAGGAAATCGAATGATCGATCGTTGATCTCTAGATCGTGCGAAAAGAATCAAGAACGCATTTCGCATCGATCTAGATCATCGATCATTCAATTTTCAAGAATTTACAACTGTTATAGGACTTAAGAAAACGTTTAAAGATTCATCAACATCATCATTCTACAATCATCTCGATTCCTCCACGAGCGGAGTTTTATTCAAGCATCATCATAAAGAATACATTCAAGAATTGAAGATGAATCATAATGCTCGAATTGAAATATAAGCAAGTTAAAAGAATCTTCACCTTTATTTATTCCACAAATTGTTACACATTGCTCAAGACAACAAGAATTTGAGAAGGAACAAGATTGTCGAATCTAGCGTTGCATCGGCTCCTTGAGTCGTGGATCGGCTTGGATCTCGTGCTCCGTTGAAGTCTGACTTCGCTTCTAAAGGATCGTTGAAGACTTGCTTTGCTAGAACTCAAAGGATCTTGAATTTGTAGTTTCATGATTGGATTAGGGTTAGGGTTTGAGGTGGCTAGAGTTGGGTTGAAGGGATGATGGAACAACAATGATCAACTAATGAACAACCCAATTTTGAACAACTTTTTAACAACCTTTTCAAGAGAGGCTTAGGGTCCTTTTTATAGGTTTCCAAAACCCTAGGTCTAGGATTTTGAATTTGAATTTCCCTCCAAAAGTTTGTTATAGGAAGAGGCTTCTAGAATTAGTTAGTTAGGAGCTTAGCTTCAACCTTAAGCTAGGAAGTTAGGGAGAAGGTTCTAGGCTCTTAATAGAGTTAGGGTGAAGCTTGCTTTGGAAGCTAGGAATGTTTAGTTTAGAACCCAAGGTTTGCTGAACTGGCAGAAGCTTCGAGATCCATCTGTAGGACCAGAGGGAAGAGGGCTGAGCTGGAGCAAAGATGATGATGTGGCATAGCCGTCGCGGAACCGCGGCGCAAGGCGGCTCCGGCCGCGGTTCCGCGGCCACTTGGCTTTTGTGGAGCTTCAGTCTTCACATGTTGACTTCTTATGCCTTCAACTGTACTTTCTGATATGTTGAATCTCTTAATGCCTTTTAGATCATTGCTAGATTCCAATTCCTTGAGTTGGCGTATTTTTTAGCAGCTCTGTTATGTAATTTTGACCATTCTTCTGTAATTTCCTGCACAGACTTCGAAACACAAGTTGCGCTACACAAGAATGATGCGATGTTATGAAATGCAGTCAATTTCCCTAGAAATACCGGTTTTAAAGTCTAACACATGCAATCTGGTATTTCAGAGATGTTTTGCTAATATGTGTAATATGAATGCCGAACACTTCTAGATGAGTGCAAATGATAGGGAAATTGCCGGTTTAAAGATGCAGTATTTTCGACTGATCAAATTCCCCCAAACTTATTTTCGATCGTCTCGAGCGAACAGTTTTATTAAAAAGAGAAAGAGAAAATAAAGAAAGAGAAAAACTTACTAGCACACTTTCGTAGGCAACACGATTGCACTGAGCACGTGCAACAAGCCTTTAAACCTCTAGGTGTCCCTAGTAGGAGGAGTGTTGTCTCCTGAGGGTTTTCAGCGGATTGCACCCATAAAATCCAATAATAAAAGGAAGATCATGAAATTTACATTTAAAGAAAAGAATTGTAAAAGAAAAGCTTTGAAAATTAGGGTTTCCAACTAAGCTAGCTTTTCGGTAGTCATGAGCCCTATCTTAATAGCCATGAAAAGATGTCAGAAATCACGTCCTCCCTCAATAAAACATCGTATTATTCTTCATTCCTATCTTTCTTCCAAACATCGATCATATAACCCTGCGTGTGTGTAAAGACATCCCTACACCCGGAGAATTCAATTCATGCTATCATACTCTTGTCCATCAGCCTCAGTACTTTTTAATTAATGAAAATTTAGATGAGATTGCTCACACACTTTCATGAGACCGTTAATACTTCTAGAGGTACTAACCGACCGATTACTCATGTGTTTGCTTATTTGGTGTATTTTCCTCGTCTTGCACCACCTAAGGCTTAGCAGTGACTCCCGGACCAGTTGGCCTTAGGGCACTAGGTGAAGAGGCACCTGTTCATAACATAATATTGCATTTTGTATTCCCCATTCTTATGCATTTTACAATAAAAACAGGTGCTTTTGACCCATGTCTGCTACATGTTACAGGTTACAGGTTGTTAGAGCAAAAACAGTGAAAAACACAAAAAGACGACACAAAAGAAGGACTTTTGACCAACAAATAGGAAGATCTTTGTAAAGCCCGGCAGAAGAACGGTTCACCATCAACAAGGCGACGCAAGATCCAAATTTGCAAGAAAGACGGTTAAAAGATCATCGCAAAGTGTTCACTGGAGTTCTGGAATTACTGCAGAAGCCCAAATGGAAAAAGAACTAAAGAAATGAAAAGCCCAGAGTAACCTAAAGAAGCCCAGAAAAAAACAAGCACATGAACTCATCAGTGGGCCGCGGATCCGCGGCCCAAAGCGCTCCCATGCCGCGGATCCGCGGCCGTTTGAAGCCCGTGCGCGAAGAAATTTTTACCAAATTTTAGTGGCGGCTATGGAAAGATTTTCTGGGGGTATATTTGTAATTTTAGACATGCGGTGCAATTGTAAACCTAGGGTTTCTATGTCCTATAAATAGAACCCAAGACCTTGTATTTTCTTATGCCTCTTTTCAATCAATAAAAGTCAGAATTTCTGGGAGTAAATTTCAGATCTGTTCTTCTTGTTTGAAGGGAGCCGTCAACCTAGTAAGTCTTTTATTTCTTTTAATTATAATGTCTTCTCATCCCCTAATGAGCGAGTAGTCTCCTCGCTTGTTAGGGTTAGCCTTAGGGAAAGGGTTGAGAGATGAAATCTCTCGCCCCTTTTAATGCCACCTTCACCTAATGAATTAGAACTTCACGCATACGAGCACAACCGCTCCCTGCGGCATCCTACCCTTCGAGGTAACGATGAACCGCAGTATAAAGGGCCGGTTCCGCGCGTTTTCCGTGAGGGTTAGGATAATTATCAACAAAGGTAGGGTACAAATCTAGAGGAAGAAACATCTTCCCAAAAGATTTGTATCCACTTTATTGATAATTAACTTAACACCTAATAGATCTAAAAAAGGAAGGTATTGAAAGCGGTGAGGAAAAAAATTAATTTCCAAAACTTCCCCTAATCCTAACCCTAGCAAGATTCTTAATTAGATTAATTAGATCCAGTCTTTAGATTTTTATAAACCAACCAAAACTACAAATAGAATCAACTCGTTAAAACACTTTAAAGAAATTTACCCGTCTCTGTGGATCGACCCGTACTCACCGGCTAGCTGCGAAGCGACGCCGTTTCTGATTGCGGTAAACACAAATTTTTGGAATAATCAAATGGCGCCGTTGCCGGGGACGGCGTAATCTTTCTTTTTGTGAATTTTCGAGTTGATATAAAATTTAAAAAAATTATAAAAATCTGAAAATATAAAAAAAAATAAAAAAGATATCAAATTTGATCTGTTTGAAGGGTGTATATTTTTGGATCTTGCAGGAACAGCGAAGAATCACGGATCTGGAATTTTACAGAGGGCAAATAAAAATTTGGAGCATCGGAACAGAGAGGAATTGTACTTACAGAACAGTGAAAAAATTTCCAGAGCGCGATCCCACCAGAACGCCGCGCTTCCGCCGCATAGGGAGGCCACCTGCCGCGGATCCGCGCTCCTCCTGCCACGTCAGCGCACTAACTTTTGTGAGTTTGTCTCTCTTTCTTCCCTCTGCAACCTAAAGTATATCTCTCTGTAAAAAGTTTTCTGCAGGAATTCTTTGCGTAAAGAGTCTTTCTCCCCCTTCTAAATAACAGATCTCTGCAGGTTTCTTTGCGCCGCGCTTTAAAAAAAAAATTGATTGCAAGTGAAATTTTATTTGTTTTGCATAATTTAACCGGACTCTAAGGGGCTATTTGACCAAACTCAGATTGGGTGGGGATTTCATCACCCTTCCCAGGACCCCAGAAAACACCTAAAGCATTTTGCATTGACCACCTTTAATTAAAAAAGATTAGACTCAGACCTAAGGACATCGAGCTCAATAGGAAAAGGACTAGTATAGGCATCGGCCGTTTATCCTAACCGACTTTGCGGTGTCTAGGCTAGTGGTTATTAATTAGGCCCACTGTAGTGGTGGTTCCTTCCCACTTACCTGGCCGTATTTGTCCGTGAAGAGGCGGTTTGAGGTCTATTTCTAGCCCTAGTTAGGAGCTGTCTAGTAGACCTAGGCAACCCTAGATCTAGGCCTGATTGTGCATGTGTGGTTAATACTTTTGTGTCACGGGTCCGTTTTCAAAAACCGTCTTGCAAAACTCTTCAATAAAAAAAAAACAAAGAAAAATCTTTTCAAAACTTGCAACTTGCCGCTAAGAAAACTTGCACCTCACTTCCACCATCTCTCCTTCATTGACGTTATCTTACCCCCACATTCTGTTTTTCTCTTTTTTCTGACTGCACTACCCTTTAGTGTATGTCATCTTGGACTAGGGATACTAACGCCCGATTAGTCCGTGTTTCGTTGGTACCGACCGACGAACCCTTCGACGAACCCTTCGTCGACGTTCCCTCCATCTCCTTACCTCCATCTTCAAATTCTTCTTTCGAAGGTATGTCGGGACACGACCCCAACTATACCTTGCCGACGGGAATGATTCCACCTCCGCCAGGTGCGAATAACCCGAATCTACCGCCTGTTGTAGCGCCCGCACGAGTTGCGCTCCAGGATCTCTTCTACCCCGTCCGCACTTCTTTACCCACATGTCTTTCACCCCCACCGGTAAACGGGGATAATTTTGAAATAAAACCACACTTCATCAATATGCTGCCTAAGTTTCATGGTTTGGAATCCGAAGATGCATATATTTTCATTAATAAATTCCAAAACGTTTGCGCCATGATGAAAACAACCCAATTAAGTGATGACACAAAAAGGCTAAGGGTCATTCCTTTTACCTTATGTGACCTAGCCGAGAAGTGGCTATACAGCACCGCATCACATTCCATTAGAAATTGGGACGAGTTTGTGAGAGCTTTTCTGAAAAAGTTCTACCCTCATCATAAAACTGCAAGAATCCGAAACGAGATTATACAATTTTCACAGCTTCCGTCCGAACCATTCTGGAAATGCTTCGAGAGATTTAAAGACCTACTTGTTCAATGCCCTCATCATGGGATAGAAAATTAGCAACTTTGCCAAACATTATACGAGGGATTGAACGCAGCAACGAAGCAGTTGCTAGAAACAATTTGTCAAGGTCATTTTCTCTCCAAGTCTAGCGACGAAGCTTGGCAGTTTCTTGAGGACCTAAGTGAGCAAACAATTCAGTGGGAGAGTACCAAGACCACATCATCTTCTTCAGTTGGTCAATCTAGGGCAGGCATACATCAAATAGATATGTCAATTGCTATGAAGGCCGAGATGGCCTCACTTATGAAAAAGCTAGAAGCCATTGAGACCAAAATCTCATCGACTTCTCCTGCCCCTACTCTACCCACACGAACTGTTTGTGCTTGTTGTTCGAACCCATCACATCTAACCGAAGAGTGTCCTTATAATGCACCTATTCAAGGACAGGATCAAGTCAATGCTGCATTCCAGCAACGACAAAGAAACGATCCGTACTCTTCGACATACAATCAGGGGTGGAGGAGTCACCCAAATTTCGCTTGGAACCAAAATCAACAAGTCCAAGAGAATAGCAATTTTCAAAGAGCTCCTCCACAATAACAACAAGCACCCTTACAAACTCAAAACCAGCAACCTTTCCAACAACAACCTTATACAAATCAAACGAAAAATTTGGTTCAACCTAATGATGATAAGGTTAGCTCGCTCGAGAAAAGTCTTGAAGCATTTCTCAAGCAAACTACAGAATCCGCAGCAAGATTTGAAAGTTATGTTCAATCTTTAATGAATAACAATGCCTCACACGATCAAAGTATCAAATCTATTGAGGCACAAATTGCACAATTAACTGCTGCGTTGAGCGAGAGAGAAAAGGGAAAGCTTCCATCTCAACCAATGCCCAATCCCGGTCACACACAAAACGCATATCACAATCACAATATAAATGCGGTGACCACGTTGAGATCCGGAAGAGAGTTGCAAAATAATGTGGAAACTAGTGATGACATCCCCGCCGGTGGTTCTTCTTCCCCTTCTTCATTTTCTTCACTTCCTTCTTCACCTTTTTCTTTAGAGCCTATTCTCCACCCTTCACACGGCTCTACTTCTCCTGACTCGAACGGACCCATTTCTCACAACACGAACACATCCACACTGGGATCCGTTCCTACTCCACAGTCTGCTCCACAAACATTTGACACAACTAATTTTCAAAATGCACCATTTCCAAACAGATTGAGTCCTACTAAACCAAATACACAAGTGGAGAAGATTGTGGAGATATTTAAGCAGGTTAGCATAAATATACCTCTCTTGGATGCTATCCAACAAGTCCCTTCATATGCGAAAATCTTAAAGGGCTTGTGCACCTCGAAGAGAAAGGCATCTCAAGTACCCAAGAAAGTGCTAGTGGCTAGTGCAGTGAGCAATGCTATTAACCACCATCAAACCTTACCCCAAAAACGAAAGGACCCAGGCTGTCCTACTATTTCAATCACAATTGGGGATAAGAAAATTAATCGAGCACTTTTAGATCTTGGGTCTAGTGTTAACCTGATTCCTTACTCCGTGTACGAACAATTAGGGGTTGGAGAGTTGAAACCCACTCGTTGCACTCTCCAAATGGCTGATCGATCAATCACCTATCCGAGGGGTCAACTAGAGGATGTGTTGATCAAAGTCGGGGAATTCATATTCCCCGTTGATTTTATCGTTATGGATACACAACCTGTTGCTAACCCAAGAAACCAAATTCCGGTGATTCTTGGGCGACCATTTTTGGCCACTTCCAATGCCGTAATAAATTGTCGCAATGGCTCCATGACTCTATCCTTCGGAAAGAGGTCTAGTGAGTACAATATTTATAAGATGGGAAGTCTGCCCCCCGTGCCTAAAACTAGTACACGAGAAGTTTGCTCTATTCACGAAATCACGCAGGAGGACTGCGAGCTTGAAAGATTTCTATTTGATGAAAACAGTTTTGACGCCACTAGTGCGTCCCTCCTTGAGCCTACTACCGTTGACACAACCGATGCTGATTATGAATGTTTCACTTTTTCGGATGACGACGACTCACAGCCCGAGTATGAGTCGTTTGAATTTTTGGATGAGTCAGTCGAACCATCCGAATCGGTTGTTTGCAGTGATTTCGAACCTGTGTTAGAGTCCTTTGAGTTCGAGGTAGATTCCGCAATGGTTCTTTCGCCTCAGAAATTCAAACTCATGCCCTTGCCGTCTCACCGTAGATATGCTTACATAGGTGAGAATGAGACTTTTCCCATTATCATATCAACCTCTCTAGCCTTCGAGCAAGAGAACGCTATTTTAAAAGTCTTACAAGATAGGCGGCAAGTTTTCAGTTGGACTATGGCGGACATCGAGGAGATCAGTTTCCTCATAAGTGAATATCATACACAATTGATGGATGATGCCATGTCAATAGAGGACCCACAGGGACATCTTGGGGGTATTGTGGTGAGCCAACTTCCTCCCTTAGAAGTTGAAATACCCCCATTTCTTTTAATAAGGTACGAGAATGCCAACACTCCACTGATTGCTGATCATTTACATTCTCGTGTCGATACATCACCATCACCTGTATATTTACCTCCACACCTCCCATACCACTACTTCTATCTTCCCCAATTCTTTGCGGACCACCACAACTTAATTTTTCACCCTCCAATATTCTTTACTGATAAATTTTTCAAATGGTTGGTGTTGACTTTTGGCCGATGCAAAGTTTGGCAGTAATGTCTAACATAGTTTAATTGAAGTTTGGGGGAGGGTCTTTTTGTATATATTTTTGTTTTTTCTTAATAATAAATAAACAGGAGAGTATCGGTATTTTGACCCTCTTGGTTTAGCATGACAGTGAGGACACTATCAAGTTCAAGTTTGGGGGTATGCTCGGTACGTCTTCTTCCTTCGCATTCATTTGTACATATTTTTGCATTTGCATACTTATTTGAAAACCTATAAAAATTTGAAAAATTTCAAAAAATTATAAATAAATGTATTCAATTTTGGCTAATTGACTAGAGTTTGACAAATAGGTCAACTGGTTAGGAACAACTAGATCTTAGACTTAGTAGATTAAAAACCCTAAAAATAACCTTCCTTAAAGTTTAACGGTAGAAAGTATATGCCTTGTAATTTATTTAGAAATAGGCAAATTTTGGGTTCACTTCTTGGGCTAAGTCAAAATGAGGGAAGAGTATTGATGTTCTTATTAGAGTATAAGTTTGAAAAATAGTTCCTAGCTTAAGTCTAAATTCTGAAAATGTATACCCTACAAATTGCACATTCACGCACCTTGAAATTTGGAATAGTAGAAGAGACCTTGAAATGCTCTTGTCTAAAGTCCTTAGTATGAAAAAGTGTGAATAAAGAAAAAAAAAATGGACACTGGTTTTTGTGATTATTTAAGGCTGCAAAAATAGAAAAATATTTAGCGAGGGTGCTTCATCACCTAGTGCCTTAGACCAACTGGTTTGGGAGTCACTGCTAAAGCCTTGGGTGTTGCAAAGACTAGGAAGTACGCTTTAAAGTGCAAACGCATTTTGTAATCGGTCGTTGGTACCTCAAGAAGTATTAACGGTCGCATGAAGGATGTGTAAGCAAATTTCATTCACCAACTAATTAGTACTTTGGACAATGGACGAGAGTACGATTGCTTGATTTGAATTTCCAAGTGTAGAGGTGATCTATACACACACGTAGGGGTATGTGATTGGAATCTAGATAAGAGAAAGGAATGAAGAATAGAACTTGTATCTTTAATAGAGTTGATAGAAATTCCTAAGTGGAGATAAAACCCTAGAAGGGAAACTTAAGAAATGCCGAAAGCTAAGTAGATCTGCAGGATATATAATCTTAAGTTAAATGATGAGGAAGTGTGAAGAATATGGGTGGATAATTTGCGAGTCAAAAGATAATAGAATTCCTTGTTAGAAAACCTAATTGGAGAATCAAAATCAATGGGCCAAATTGATAGGATTTTGTGGGTGTAATCCGCTGAAAACCCTCAGGAGACAGCACTCCTCCTACTAGGGACACCTAGAGGTTTAACGGCTTGTTGCACGAGCTCAGTACAATCGCGTTTCCCTGCGAAAGTGCGGTTAGGTTTTTTGTAGAGAATAAAACAATAAGTTTGCTCGAGGACGAGCAAAAGATAAGTTTGGGAGTATTTGTTCATAACATAATATTGCATTTTGTATTCCCCATTCTTATGCATTTTACAATAAAAACAGGTGCTTTTGACCCATGTCTGCTACATGTTACAGGATACAGGTTGTTGGAGCAAAAACAGTGAAAAACACAAAAAGACGACACAAAAGAAGGATTTTTGACCAACAAATAGGAAGATCTTTGTAAAGCCCGGCAGAAGAACGGTTCACCATCAACAAGGCGACGCAAGATCCAAATTTGCAAGAAAGACGGTTAAAAGATCATCGCAAAGTGTTCACTGGAGTTCTGGAATTACTGCAGAAGCCCAAATGGAAAAAGAACTAAAGAAATGAAAAGCCCAGAGTAACCTAAAGAAGCCCAGAAAAAAACAAGCACATGAACTCATCAATAGGCCGCGGATCCGCGGCCCAAAGCGCTCCCATGCCGCGGATCCGCGGCCGTTTGAAGCCCGTGCGCGAAGAAATTTTTACCAAATTTTAGTGGCGGCTATGGAAAGATTTTCTGGGGGTATATTTGTAATTTTAGACATGCGGTGCAATTGTAAACCTAGGGTTTCTATGTCCTATAAATAGAACCCAAGACCTTGTATTTTCTTATGCCTCTTTTCAATCAATAAAAGTCAGAATTTCTGGGAGTAAATTTCAGATTTGTTCTTCTTGTTTGAAGGGAGCCGTCAACCTAGTAAGTCTTTTATTTCTTTTAATTATAATGTCTTCTCATCCCCTAATGAGCGAGTAGTCTCCTCGCTTGTTAGGGTTAGCCTTAGGGAAAGGGT
The DNA here is from genome assembly GCA_030015575.1 of Agapanthus africanus. NCBI lineage: Eukaryota > Viridiplantae > Streptophyta > Magnoliopsida > Asparagales > Amaryllidaceae > Agapanthus > Agapanthus africanus. The sequence continues at coordinate 479,641,407 of CM057343.1, forward strand.
TGAGAGATGAAATCTCTCGCCCCTTTTAATGCCACCTTCACCTAATGAATTAGAACTTCACGCATACGAGCACAACCGCTCCCTGCGGCATCCTACCCTTCGAGGTAACGATGAACCGCAGTATAAAGGGCCGGTTCCGCGCGTTTTCCGTGAGGGTTAGGATAATTATCAACAAAGGTAGGGTACAAATCTAGAGGAAGAAACATCTTTCCAAAAGATTTGTATCCACTTTATTGATAATTAACTTAACACCTAATAGATCTAAAAAAGGAAGGTATTGAAAGCGGTGAGGAAAAACATTAATTTCCAAAACTTCCCCTAATCCGAACCCTAGCAAGATTCTTAATTAGATTAATTAGATCCAGTCTTTAGATTTTTATAAACCAACCAAAACTACAAATAGAATCAACTCGTTAAAACACTTTAAAGAAATTTACCCGTCTCTGTGGATCGACCCGTACTCACCGGCTAGCTGCGAAGCGACGCCGTTTCTGATTGCGGTAAACACAATTTTTTGGAATAATCAGCACCCTCGCTATATTTTTTTATTGCTGCCTTGGCGATAACAAAACCAGTGTTCATTTTTCTCACCATTTTATATTTTCTTCATTTTTTTATTTCCTTCATACATCGGCTTTAAGACAAGAGCATTTCAAGGTATCCTCTACTATCCCGGGCTTCAAGACATGTGTAAGTGCGAATAGCAGGGTATCAACGTTCAAAATGTTTGGCTTCCAGAATAGAAACTATTTTTCAGACTTATTTTTATCCTCAGATTAGTGACTTCCTTCATCTTACTAACCCTTGGGACAATGGCTCATAACTACTTATTACTAGTTCGTATAAGAAAACTTCTAATTTTCTTGGTTTTCTTAAATTTTTCTAATCTCATGGATGTAATTTTTCACTATCTAATCTTTTATTATCTTATTTATGTACAAAAAATGTTAAATATTAAAATATTTTTATATTTTGAAAACTTTTTAATTTTTATGAGTTTTGAAAAATTTTCAATTTTTTTATAAGTTTTTAAAGAAATGTTTTGTGCTTATGCAAATGATATGCAAATGATGCAAAAACTAAGCACAAACCTCCCCCAAACTTGTTTTCAACAGTGTCCTCGCTGTTGCCAACCGTTATATCTACAAAACTTATAAGTCTGGGAGGAATTTATTAGTGGGGGCAAAATATATAAGTGAAGATCCTTCCCCAAACTTACTCTTTTCACTCACCTCCATTCAAAAAATGATGCAGTGATGTACATGACATGGAGGTGAGACGGAGGAATTTTAATCCAAATAAAATGGCTCCTGTAAGAACAGGAGCTCCTCCGTGGGGTCAGTGGAAAAATACGGCTTTAGTCTATGTCCATTCACTTTGAAAACTGTGTCGTTTTTAACATTTTCTACTTCTACTGCCCCGTACGGGTATACAGACCGCACAACAAAAGGTCTCTTCCACCGAGATCGAAGCTTACCTGCGTGAAGGTGTAGTCGTGAATAATAAAGAAGGACTTATTGACCAGGTGAAAATGTTTTCCTCAAAATGTTTTTATTGTGAAAAACCTTCGTCCTATTATTTACGATTACAGCGTTATCATAAGCTTCATCGCGGAGTTCGCTTAGCTCATTTAATTGCAGCTTCCGAAAGTTGTAGGCTTGGTTTAGGTCAAAGTTGATTTTTTTAATAGCCCACAATGCTTTATGCTCAATCTCGACAGGTAAGTGACATGCCTTCCCAAACACTATCCTATATGGAGACATCCCTAGGTTGGTTTCAAATGCAGTTCGGAATGCCCAAAGAGCATCCGTCAGTTTGGTCGACCAATCTTTTCTATTCTTAGCAACAGTCTTCTCCAGGATTTGTTTGATCTGTCTATTTGAAATCTCAGCATGCCCGCTCGTTTGGCGATGATAGGGTATAGAAAGTCTGTGGTTGATTGCGTATTTCCGCATCAGAGTCTCGAAAGACCTGTTGCAGAAATGTGTCCCATTATCGCTAATGATAGCGCGTGGGTGTCCAAATCGCGAAAAGATATTCTCTTTTAAGAACTTAATGACAACTTTCTTGTCATTAGTGCGACATGGAATGGCTTCAACCCACTTTGAGACATAATCAACCGCCAGCAGTATGTACAAATTCCCAAAGGAGTTGGGAAAGGGACCCATAAAGTCAATGCCCCAAACATCGAAAATTTCAACAACTAAGATGGGTTCCTGAAGCATTTCATTTCTCCGGGAAATTCTACCCGTGTACTGACACTGTGTACAGGTTTTGCAATAATCAAATGCGTCCTTGAACAAGGTCGGCCAATAAAATCCGCATTGCAAAACCTTCTCCGCCATCTTTTTAGGACCGAAGTGACCCCCGCAAGCCTGATCATGACAAAAAGAAAGAACACTCTTGAACTCTTCTTTCGGGACACACCGGCGAATGATCTGATCAAGACAATATTTAAACAGATATGGATCATCCCAGTAAAAGTGTTTTACTTGGGATAGAAAACGGTATTTGTCCTGTTTTGACCAATCGCTGGGTATAAGTCCCGTGACAAGATAGTTCACAATATCCCTGAACCAAGGTTCATTGGATACGCTCAAGAGTTGTTCGTCCGGAAACGAATCATTGATCGGCAGGGTCACAGGGGAAGAAGAGATGCGTGAAAGATGGTCGGCTACAACGTTTTCACATCCTTTCTTATCTTTGATAACAAGATCAAATTCTTGTAACAGAAGGATCCAACGTATTAGCCGACCTTTTGCATCTTTCTTCGCCAGAAGATGTTTTAAGGAGGAATGGTCAGTGTACACAACTATAGGTGAGCCAATCAAGTAAGGCCTGAATTTTTCTAATGCAAATACAACCGCCAAAAGTTCTTTTTCGGTAGTTGTATAGTTGATTTGAGCATCATTCAGGGTCTTACTCGCATAGTATATCACGTGTAGCATCTTTTCAATGTGTTGTCCTAAGATTGCACCTACTGCAAAGTTGGATGCATCACACATCAGCTCAAAGGGGTAGTCCCAATTTGGAGACGATAGAACGGGGGCTGTAGTGAGGGAGTGTTTGAGTGAGTCGAAAGCTGCCTCACAATCCGAGTCAAAGTGGAAGGTCGTATCCTTGGCCAAGAGAAGAGTTAAGGGTCTAGCAATTTTGCTAAAGTCCTTAATGAATCTCCTATAAAAACCCGCTTGGACAAGAAATGATCGAATATCTTTGACACTTTTGGGATGAGGAAGGTTTTGAATGACATCTATCTTAGCTCTGTCAACCTCATTGCCTTTCTGTGAAATAACATGTCCAAGCACAATTCCCTCTTGGACCATGAAATGGCATTTTCCCCAATTCAAAGTTAAGTTCTTCTCTTTGCAACGAGTAAGAACTGCGTCAAGATTCTCTAGGAAATCAGAAAAAGAGTCTCCAAAAATCGAGAAATCGTCCATAAAGATCTCCAGAAAATTCTTGACCATGTCAGAGAATATCCCCATCATACACCGCTGAAAGGTAGTGGGAGCATTGCATAACCCAAAGGGCATGCGTCTGTAAGCAAAGGTACCAAAAGGACAAGTAAAAGTGGTTTTATCTTGATCCTTTTTGGATATGTGGACCTGATTATAGCCAGAGTATCCGTCCATAAAGCAATAATACTCTCGTCCAGCTAAACGTTCCAGCATTTGATCAATGAAAGGTGGAGGAAAGTGGTCTTTCCTCGTGGCAGCATTGAGTTTTCTGTAATCAATACATACACGCCATCCAGTTTGGATGCGTGTCTGAATCAACTCATTTGCCTCATTGGTAATAACAGTGATGCCGTATTTCTTAGGGACGACATGTATAGGACTCACCCATTGGCTATCGGAGATTGGGTATATAATACCATTATCAAGGTATTTGACGATCTCTTTCATCATCGCTTCCTTCATGACGGGATTTAACCGTCTCTGTGGTTCTCGGGTTGGTCTGGCATCATCCATCACATGTATATGATGTTCAACAATCAAGGGACTAATCCCTTTGATGTCCGCCATAGTCCAACCAAACGCCTCTCTATTAGATCTCAATACCGATAAAAGTGCATTCTCTTGCTCTAACGCTAGAGAAGCGGATATGATAATCGGTAAGGACTCCTTCTCACCTAAATAAGCATATTTAAGATGAGAAGGTAAAATTTTGAGATCTAATGCTGGCGGAGAAATAATAGAAGGTGGGATCATCGAGTGATTTTTGGAGTCACAAAGAAGCTCATAGCCTGTGAAAGATAAAGACTCGGGTGGTGATAGGTCAGGAGTGTTGGACTCAAGTGTGAGAAAGGTGTCCTCAATAAGATCATGTGTAAGATCAAACAGTGATGTGGTAGTGTCGTCGAGATCTGTAAAGCAAAGTTCATCAACTCCGCAACTTTCGGGAGCGATCTCGTGGACAGAGCACACATTAAGAATATGAGCAGAGGGTTCTGATGGCTGACTTCCAACTTTGTAGATGTTTAGTTCAATGGTCATATTTCCAAATGATAAGTTCATTGAACCATTTCTACAGTTAATAACAGCATTGGAAGTGGCAAGGAAAGGTCGACCCAAAATCACCGGAATTTGGCTCCGGGGGTTTGCTACAGGTTGTGTATCGAGTACAATGAAGTCTACAGGGAATACAAATTCCCCGACCTTTATCAACACATCCTCTAGTTCACCCTTAGGTTTGGTGATTGAACGGTCTGCCATTTTGAGAGTGCAGTGAGCTGGTTTCAACTCTCCAATCCCTAGCTGCTCATAGACAGAATATGGCAGTAGGTTAACACTTGCGCCAAGGTCTAAAAGAGCACGATTTATGTTTTTACCCCTAATAGAAATCGATATCGTAGGGCATCCTAGGTCCTTACGTTTCTTTGGTAGCTGTGGGATAAAAGCAGTGCTAATATTATTAGACATGAAGACCTTCTTCGGCACTTGAGTCTTCCTCTTCCTAGTGCACAAGTCCTTAAGAATTTTCGCATAAGCAGGGACTTGTTGAATAGCATCTAGGAGAGGGATGTTGATGTTAACATGTTTGAACATTTCCATAATTTTCTCCATATGTGGACTCGATCTGTTACCCCTTAACCGATTCGGGTAAGGAGCTTTAGCAATAAGCGCCGGGTCCATCATAGGAGAAGGAAGTGGGGGTAGACGGATCCCAAAAGAGGAGTGGGGATCGTCTGTGAAGAACTAGAAGAGCTATACTGAGGTGTCGAGCCTAGTGGGAAATGGAGAATAGGCTCGCGAGAAGGTGGTGGGGTAGAAGAACAAGGATCAGAAGTAGAAGTGTGTGTGTGAGGAAGGGTCTCAGCCGGGGTGTTATTGATAGGATTTTCAATATCATCAATTCCTTCCCCGACATGGTTATTCAGCACTCTTCCTGATCTCAACGTTGTGATGGCATTTACATTGTAATGCACAGGGTTAAGTAGGGGTTGAGACGGAAGTTTCCCTTTTTCTCTCGCACTCATTTCGGCTTTAAGTCGTGCAATTTCAGCTTCCATCGATCTGATACTCTCATCTTGGGACGCTGAGTTTTTCTTTATCTCACTGACGGAAGATCTAACCTCAGCCGAAACCTCTATGAAATTTGACAAGAGTGATTTCATTGTTTGAGTGAATTGAGAGAATTCGTCAGAACAGGACAACTGCATAGGATTAGACGGTGCAGGAGTGTTGACCTGGTTTAGGAAATTTTGTGACTGGTAGGGGTGCTGAGTGAGTTGAAGTGGTTGCTGTTGTGGTGGAAGAGCCCTTTGGAAATTATTTTGGCTTGGAACCGTGTTTTGAGATTGTTGTTGTTGGTTCCAAGCAAAATTCGGGTGATTCCTCTAACCCTGATTGTACGTGGAAGAATATGGATCGTTTCTAGGTCTTTGAAATGCGGCATTAGTATGCTCGTGACCTTGAAACGGAGAGTTTAATGGATATTCTTCCGTTAAGTGAGAAGGATCAGAACAACACCCACATACAGTTTTGGGGAGCGACATTGGGTTTAGGGAGGCTGCTGAAAATTTGTGTTCCATAGCCTCGAGCTTCTTTTGCATTGCTGCCATCTCAGCTCGAACACCTATGGACACATCAATTTGGTGTACGCCACCCCTATTCAATGATTGGGTTCCACTCTCCCACTGTAGTGATTTTTCAGCGAACTCTTCTAAAAATTTCCAAGCTTCCCCATCATCCTTGGTCATAAAGGTACCTTGACACATGTTTTCAAGGTTCTGTTTAGTGTTTGGGTTAATGCCCTCATAAATGATTCGGCAAAGATCCCATCTCGGGATGCCGTGATGAGGACATTGAACCAAAAGATCCTTGAAACGTTCAAAGCATTTTGAGAATGGTTCAGTCGGAAGCTAGGTGAATTGATTTAGTTCGCTACGGATTCGAGCTGTCTTTTGCATAGGGTAAATTTTCTTAAGGAATGATGCGACGAATTCTTTCCAATTCGTAATGGAATGTGCGGTAGTGTTATATAGCCACTTCTCGGCCATATCGCACAAAGTAAATGGAAGAAGTCGTAGACGCATAGCATCCACTGAAAGTTGTGACATACCCATCATTACGCATACGTTTTCAAATTTTGTGATAAAAACGTAAGCGTCTTCAGTCTCAAGTCCGTGGAATTTAGGTAAAAGGTTGATGTATTGGGGTTTAATTTCAAAATTATCCCCGTTGGCTGGTGGAATGGATAAGCAGGTCGAAAGAGGACCTCGCAAAGGATAGCACCTCTCTTGGAGAGATATGCGGGGTGGATTCTGCGCACAAACGGACGGCGGCAGATTAGTGGTAAAGAAATTTGATGGAGACAGATCCATCGATGTGGGTGTGGTGGTGGGTAAAGAAGAAGTAAATGGAGAAATACCGACTTCGGAGTCGATAAAGGGAACGCGGACTAAACGGGCACTAGAATCCCGTGTCCAGCCTATCTTGCTCTAAAAAGGGTTAGTACAAGTGGCAGCGTGACTTATAATTAGGGGAAATGAATGAATGCGGTGTTTATTTTGAAAAATGATATGGATTTTTGAAAATATGATGCAAGCACAACAAATGCAACACACAAAACCCTAATTCTAGGGGTCACCTAGGTCAAATCTCTAGACCGCTCCTAACTGCCAAAAGACAAGTCGCAGGATAAATCCTCCACTGCCTCTTTGTCTCTCCTGTGGCCAGGTAAGTGCCAGGTAAGTGGGAGGTTCTCCACTACGTAAGTAGTAGGCCTAATTAAGTAACCACTAGCCTTCGACACACTTGCCTTAGACACCACAAAAGAAACGCGGATAAGCAATGAATTACCCACGGCCTTCTTCTGTCCTAAGTGAGCGCGACGGTCCTTAGAGTCATCTCTAGATATTTTTTAGTTAATTAGGGTAAATGCGGATGCAAGTTCGTGATTTTTGGGGCTTAGGAAGGGTAATGAACTCCCCACCTAATCTGAATTTGGCCGTGACCCTTAAATTCCGAATTAATAATGCAAACAACCAAAAATAAAAAACACGCACAATTTATTTTGCTTTTTGCGGCGCTGCGATTTATTTGCAAAGAAACCTGCAGAAAATTGTTAATTGGAGCAGATGAGGTAGGAGATAAGAAAGTCAAGAGAGTTACCAAAAATTTTGGAACAGTGATTCTACTGTAGCACCGCGGTTCCGCACCGAGAGACGCCTAATGCCGCGGATCCGCCGCAGGATGAACTGTTCACTTCACAATAGTTTCCACAGATGCTCCTGTTCACTTACACAGCTCTCTGGAATGCTCTGAAAAAAATTTCTCAAGCTCCACAGAGTCCAGATTTCCTCGCAACAAATCACAACAACACGTTTAGGGTTTGTGCGAATTTAGATCTAAAAATATAGATGGAATAAACTTTTCAACTCAAATTTCAAAATAACGAACAATTAGCGCACTATCCCCGGCAACGGCGCCATTTGATTGATGAAATTCCGATTGTGTAAGTAAATCAAATGATCCCCGGCAACGGCACCATTTGATTGATCTTTATTTCTCGTTGTCGGTATTTAGAAAATTGTATAGAAATCACAACCAAAAATATTTGACCGTAATCAATAACGGTGTCGGTTTGTAGCGCATTAGTGAGTGCGGATCGTCCACAGGGATTGTGCGATTCGTTCGTATTTTTGTTTTGTTTGAATTGAAAATTTAATAGAAAAGAAAAGCAAAAACGATTCAAGATTTTTATCGATGAATTTCAAGAATCAACTAAATCAAATCAAGAATCAAGAAAGCATTAAACATCAAGAATCAAGAAAGATAGAATTCCAATCGATTTAAGTTTCAAGATTTGAAGTAAAGCTCGTAGGAATCGATTAGATCGTAGATGTGAAGAAGACTAGAAATTACCGTTTCTTATCCATTAACACATTGATGCTAAATCGTTGTAGATTCATCGAGGATCAAGGATCTTGCGAAGAATTAGGGTTCCTCATCCTATCCTTTGTCCTTTCGATGAATCACATTCACTAGATAGCTTCTAGGAAATCGAATGATCGATCGTTGATCTCTAGATCGTGCGAAAAGAATCAAGAACGCATTTCGCATCAATCTAGATCATCGATCATTCAATTTTCAAGAATTTACAATTGTTATAGGACTTTTAAGAAAACGTTTAAAGATTCATCAACATCATCATTCTACAATCATCTCGATTCCTCCACGAGCGGAGTTTTATTCAAGCATCATCATAAAGAATACATTCAAGAATTGAAGATGAATCATAATGCTCGAATTGAAATATAAGCAAGTTAAAAGAATCTTCACCTTTATGTATTCCACAAATTGTTACACATTGCTCAAGACTACAAGAATTTGAGAAGGAACAAGATTGTCGAATCTAGCGTTGCATCGGCTTCTTGAGTCGTGGATCGGCTTGGATCTCGTGCTCCGTTGAAGTCCGGCTTCTCTTCTAAAGGATCGTTGAAGACTTGCTTTGCTAGAACTCAAAGAATCTTGAATTTATAGTTTCTTGATTGGATTAGGGTTAGGGTTTGAGGTAGCTAGAGTTGGGTTGAAGGGATGATAGAACAACAATGATCAACTAATGAACAACCCAATTTTGAACAACTTTTTAACAACCTTTTCAAGAGAGGCTTAGGGTCCTTTTTATAGGTTTCCAAAACCCTAGGTCTAGGATTTTGAATTTGAATTTCCCTCCAAAAGTTTGTTATAGGGAGAGGCTTCTAGAAGTAGTTAGTTAGGAGCTTAGCTTCTACCTTAAGCTAGGAAGTTAGGGAGAAGGTTCTAGGCTCTTAATGGAGTTAGGGTGAAGCTTGCTTTGGAAGGTAGGAATGTTTAGTTTAGAACCCAAGGTTTGCTGAACTGGCAGAAGCTTCGAGATCCATCTGGAAAATGTAGTGTCTTTATTAGGTGTACGACCAGAGATAAGAGGGCTGAGCTGGAGCAAAGATGATGATGTGGCATAGCCACCGCGGAACCGCGGCGCAAGGCGGCTCCGGCCGCGGTTCCGCGGCCACTTGGCTTCTGTGGAGCTTCAGTCTTCACATGTTGACTTCTTATGTCTTCAACTGTACTTTCTGATATGTTGAATCTCTTAATGCCTTTTAGATCATTGCCATATTCCAATTCCTTGAGTTGGCGTATTTTTTAGCAGCTCTGTTATGTAATTTTGACCATTCTTCTGTAATTTCCTGCACAGACTTCGAAACATAAGTTGCGCTACACAAGAATGATGCGATGTTATGAAATGCAGTCAATTTCCCTAGAAATGTCGGTTTTAAAGCCTAACACATGCAATCTGGTATTTCAGAGATGTTTTGCTAATATGTGTAATATGAATGCCGAACACTTCTAGATGAGTGCAAATGATAGGGAAATTACCGGTTTAAAGATGCAGTATTTTCGACTGATCAGGGAGGATTGAGAATTACTGGTGGTCAGACCAGTAGATTCTCGGATGGTCTTGAGCTACACTGACACGACTTGTCTGGTAATTAGTGTAAGTCCACGTTGCCCACCCCGGTATTTACAGGGAGGCGGAAAACGGAATAAAAATCAAATTTTTATCAACTATAGGCAACATGGACTAGACAAAGAAGGATCTTTGCAAAACAAAATCAAGCTAAAGCAAACTAGAAACTAGCCAAGTGTTAGAATGGTTATACCTAGGGCTTTATGTCCTTCTCTCCTTGCTCCTTGGAATAGTGGAAAGGGATCACCTTTGTCGTCTTCTCACGTCGAAGAAGGATCCACCCGAAAGCCTCAACCTTTAGCTTCAACTCTAAGCTAGAAGTAACTAGGGTGCTAGAAGTGCTAATCCTAGAACCCTAGATGAGAGTAGAGATTATCAAGAAGAGGTTTTTCTCAAGCTCAAGTGTTTCTCAACACATGAGAGGGGAGAGCTTGAGGGAGAGGAAGAACAAGAGAAAGAAAGTAAATGATAGAATGAGAGAATTATTAACCATTCTCACATATATGTGTGTATTATTATAAATTGATAATTAGCTAGATAATTGTCATGGTTAATCAAGACATGACCATTATCATTTCATATTTAATGCTAATTGCAAGGATCAAAGAGCATCTTTTATATGGAATGATGATGGTCAACATGTCAACAAAGGTCAATAAGTCAAGATAGTCAAATGGTCAACAACCATAACCATGCACAATTATATTAAACTAATATCAATTAACCATAATACACACATAAGCATTAGGGTTAATAAAATGACAATGGTCATTAACCCTAATCAAAGTCCTCTCCCTCAGTCTCAAGCAACTGTGCATACGCACCCGTATTCGTGATCCGAGGAACACGAATACAAAGAGAAAAAACCAATCCCAAATCATATACTAGGATCCGGCTTAAACCAAAGCCCACTAGTATAAGCTGTCCGGACAACAAACGTGCACAAGTGCGCGGATGTGAACGAACCCTGTCGCAAAACCATGCGACCTCTACTCATTTTGCCTAAAGGAGAATAGCTCTCTGTGTGGGACTCTAAAGACTCGACACTACGCTGGCAGTGGGTTTAACCACAGACCGCAAGCGGCACTAGCTGTACGTAACGGTCCCCAGGTAGATGCCGATAAGAAGACTGACGAGGTGAACCCATCTGAACTCCTACTGAGCCTGTATGTGACAGTCTCCGTACAGTCCGGTCTGTTCGTCTGATACATCGCATAGCGGGCCTAGGGGGGCGGTGAACGTCAGTCCCCTAATAGCGGTACAAGTCATGTCGGAGTGTAGCCCAGAACACCCTGAGATAACACTGGAAACCTACCAGTATATCTCGCTTGCCCGGGCCAGGGACTACTTATGTAATGGCTCTCCTAGACACAGCGCGATGTCAACCCCCAATACCGGGAGAGACGAATCCTGTCTAACCGTCACTGCCTCCAAGTGCTTCGGGACTGCACACAAAAACTACCTGTTTGCACGACTCCTTTGAGCCGTGGTAGGGCAGCAATCAAAGTGCAGTGGGAACACACTCGAGGCGAAGTGACAGTGTCAAGTCAGCAAACTAAGCTGTACTCATGTCACCTGGGAACTGATAACTGACGATAGGTATAATACCAACCAACAGTTCCCGACGAGTCCTGTCCAGTGTACTCGTAACCTAACGAGCACCCGCATACTATCTCAAGTACGACGTACTGACAGCTGTGGGACAGACCGTCTCCCATACTGGGATGAGAAGCGCATACGCTACTCTACTCCGGAGTATCGATGCCCTGTCTCGATAGTCCAACGACCAGGGACCTGTATAAGGATGTGCTTATGGATTACCCAGCCCCCACGAGTGTGAGCGCCATCACAATGCTGGTAATCAAGCAAAGATCCTAAGGGCTCTACTAATATGTATATCAGCGATATGCTAAAAGAAACACATGCACATATTAAAGCAGAGACAAACCAAGTAGCATACTACCATTTCGAGCAAGATTGTTTATACAACTGTGAATATCCCAAGCTTCCATCAAGTAATATACAAACTAGTATGATACAGTAATGGCCTCCAGGGCATATACACTAACAATCTCCCACTTGCACTAAGGTCTTGTACTGGCGTATCGAAGACCTATCATCTCGATCAGCCGCTCGAACTGAGTCTGGGGCAAGGCCTTGGTGAATGGATCTGCTGTGTTATCTTCTGAAGCAACCCTCCGAACCTCGATCTCCTAGCGATCCACGATCTCCCTAATCAGGTCATACCGCCTCAAGATGTGTCTGGATTTCTGATGGGACCTGGGTTCCTTCGCTAAAGCTATAGCCCCGTTGTTGTCGCAATACAGAGGTATTGGGTCAACAATGGACGGAACCACCTGAAGTTCTCTCAAAAACTTCCTCATCCAGACAGCTTCTTTTACGGCATCAGATGCAGCGATGTATTCCGCTTCCATAGTCGAGTCAGCAACGGTTTCCTGTTTGGAACTCTTCCAACACACCGCCCCTCCATTGAGGGTGAAGACAAAACCCGACATGGACTTGGAATCATCCTTGTCACTCTGGAAGCTGGAGTCAGCAAAGGCCTCAATCTGGAGGTCTTTTCCGCCATACACCAAGAACATCTCCTTAGTCCTTCTCAGGTACTTGAGAATGTTCTTTACTGCTATCCAATGTTTCTCCCCAGGGTTTGACTGATACCAGCTTACCACACTCAGTGCATAAGCCACATCCGGTCTGGTACACAACATCGCATACATTATAGAGCCTACCGCAGAAGTGTAGGGTATAATAGACATGCGATCCCTCTCCAAATCAGTCTTGGGAGACATCTCTTTGGAGAGGGTGATCCCGTGACAAGCCGGTAGATTACCGCGCTTGGAATCTTCCATACTGAATCTCTTCAGTATGGTGTCGATGTACCTGGACTGTGAAAGTCCTAATATCCTCTTGGATCTGTCACGGTAGATCCGGATACCCAGAATGTATGAGGCATCACCCAGGTCTTTCATGGAGAACCTGTGTGACAAGAACCCCTTAACAGATTGTAGCATAGGAATGTCATTCCCTATTAAAAGAATGTCATCCACGTATAAAACGAGGAATACTACAGTTCTCGCTACATATCTACAATAGATGCATGGTTCATCTGGATTTTTGATAAAGCCAAATTCCTTGACCGTCTCATCAAAACAGATGTTCCAACTCCGCGATGCCTGCTTTAGTCCATAAATGGACTTAAGCAACTTGCACACCTTTCCGCTGCTCCAACTCTGAATGAAACCCTCTGGCTGGTCCATATAGACACACTCCTCTAAATGTCCATTTAGAAAAGCTGTCTTTACGTCCATCTGCCAAATCTCATAATCGTGGAAGGCAGCAATGGCAAGAAGGATCCGAATGGATTTCAGCATAGCTACTGGAGAAAAGGTTTCGTCATAGTCCAAACCAGGTCTTTGACGAAAACCCTTTGCAACCAGTCTAGCTTTATAGGTCTCAACCTGTCCATCTACACCAATCTTCCTTTTGAAGATCCACTTGCATCCTACAGGTTTTACCCCATCTGGAGCAATGTCCAACGTCCATACTTTGTTGGTGTACATGGACTCCATTTCGGTCCGCATTGCATCCAGCCATTTCACCGAGTCGACGCTCTGAATGGCTTGCTGGAAGCTAGTAGGCTCATCACAATCTATGATGCAATCCTCTCTATCCCCGTCAATGAGAAAACTGTAGTATCTCTCGGGCGGATGAGACTGCCTACTACTCCTGCGGAGTGGCGTGGGAATGTCCTGATCTTTCGAACCCTCTGGTTCTACTAAGCTTTCAGTAAAAGCTTGTGGTTCTGGAATTTCTTCCAGTTCTATTGCGCTCCCACTTAGTTCTTTTTCTATGAACTGGTGTTCTAGAAAGTGGGCATGGCGAGAAACAAAAACCTTTTGTTCCTCTTCGTAATAGAAGTAATATCCCTTGGAGTTCTTTGGATATCCCACAAACTTGCACTGTACTGAGCATGCCTCGAGCTTGTCCGCATGCTGCTTTTTTACAAAAGCTGGACATCCTCATGTCTTAATGTGATTAAGATAGGGTCTCTTCCCACACCACATCTGATATGGTGTAGTAGGCACAGTCTTAGTTGGAACTCGGTTCAAAAGGTATGCAGCTGATTCTAGCGCATATCCCCAGAACGATCGCGGCAACTCAGCGTTACTCATCATGGACCGTACCATATCCAATAGGGTTCGGTTCCGTCTCTCCGATACACCATTATGTTGCGGAGTGTATGGAGGAGTAAGCTGAGAGAGAATTCCATTCTCTTTTAAGTAACCCAGGAACTCGGCACTCAAGTATTCACCACCTCGATCAGATCTTAGTGCCTTGATACTTTTGCCTGTTTGTTTTTCTACTTCATTCTTATATTCCTGGAATTTTTCAAAAGCCTCGGATTTATGTTTCATTAAGAAGACATAACCGTACCTTGAAAAGTCATCCGTAAAAGTAATGAAGTAAGAATAACCGCTTCGCGCATGTGTAGACATTGGACCGCACACGTCTCTGTGTACGAGTCCCAAGAGCTCGCTCGCTCTTACTCCGTGTCCAGTGAACGGAGTTTTTGTCATCTTTCCTTTGAGACAGGATTGACAAGTTGCATACGATTGATATTCGAACGGATCCAAATATCCTTCTGTATGTAACTTAGTCAACCTTATCTCATTGATGTGACCCAGTCTACAATGCCATAAGAAAGTTTTATTAATTTCTGGAGACTTTCTTTTGTGTGTATTCTGGACATTGAAAATCTGTGGTTGGTTTAATACGTATATACCGTTGTTCAATATACCTGACCCAATCAAAACTTGATTAAGGTGAATGTTCACTACATTACTTACAAATGCAAATTCATAACTTTCTTTAGATAATAAAGATACAGAAATGATATTACAGGTTGCATTTGGTACATAATAACAACTACGCAAAACCAAAAAGTGTCCATCGACAATCCCAGGTGATAGTCCCCCACGGCCTCAGCATCTATGCTAGCACCTTTTGCAACTCTGAGGGTCATGTCACCTGCCTTCAAAACTCTACGCTTTCTCAACGCCTGCAAAGAATTACAGATATGAGATCCTGATCCGGTATCCAATACCCAGGATGTAGAGTTTATTGATAGACAGTTTTCAATAACATACACACCTGAAGCTGAAGCCGCAACTCGCTTCAAATCCTGTGTTCTGGCCTTCCAAGCCTTGCAATCCTGTTTCCAGTGACCACTTTTATGACAGTAGAAGCATTCTTCCTTCCCCACCAGCTTTCCCGCTATCTTTGTTGCTTTTCCTTTTCCCTTCGTATCCACTTTACCGACACCGCCTCTTGGTTTGGCGGAGGCTTTCTTCTTCTTACCCTTGGCTTTCGCCCTGGATCTAGAAGAGGAAGATCCTCCTACAAACAAAGTGGATGTCTCCCTACCTTTCTGTAGGGTGCCTTCAGCACTCCTCAACATGTTCAGAAGTTCGGAAAGTTCAACCTCCTTTCCTTGCATGTTGAAGTTAAGGATAAACTGGGCGTAAGTGGAAGGAAGGGACTGGAGAATCAAATCAGTATAGAGTTCATTCTCCAACGTGGTCCCAAGGTCCGCGAGCTCCTCTATGTAGCCAATCATCTTAAGCACGTGTTTCGCTACCGATGATCCGACGGCCAAACTTGCCGAAAACAACTTCTTCGACACTTCGTATCTGGCGATACGAGACTGCTCTCCATACAGTTCTTTTGTATGAAGAAATATGGACTCTAGGTCCATATTCTCGTGCCTCTTCTGATGTTCATTGTCCATCGAGGCTAGTACGAGGCATTTGGCCTTCGCGCAATCTATTTCCCAGGTCTTGTAGATTTCCCTATCTACGACACTGGTTTTGGGACCTAGGACAGGGGGAGGTTTGGTGGTAAGGACATACCCCAACTTGTCGTAAGTGATTGCCATCTTGACATTCCTGAGCCAATCTTTGTAGTTTGGCCCTGTCAATATATTTTTATCTAGTAATAACTTAAGTCCGGTCATGTTGAATGGTCGCTGCAATTAGGAGAGAGAAAAGAAACACTTTAGCATGATGCTCTTGCAAGTTTAGAGTGGTTTTTAATTTGTCTAAACTGGATGGCTCCCACTGTCTCTCGAATCCCTTCTCAAACCGTAAAGAAAGGATTAGTCAGGATCAATCCCACCGTACAATACTTGCTTAACCGTTCAGCCAGGCCAGTGTCGGTACTTCGAGGAAGGTTTTCCAACGCTTTCGCGAAGTTCCTTAATTAAGTAACCTCTTTTCCCTGTAGGCGTAGCCCCGCTAACACCTTTCTATACACCTACTAGGTGTATAGCATTGATCGTTAAGTGAGAGTTTTCCCGAGGAGTAGCATATACTCACAGTAGGATCGGGATCCAAATATCATCGCGTGATAAAACCGAAGGAATCCTACCAGAATTATCACACTCCAAATGGTATGCAGTGCTAGCAAGTTTCAGTACTTATGAAACTCCCGATGTGGATTTTTGCCCCATGCTCTTATGACCTTGACTTTGGCCAAAATATCATAAGTCACATGTCAAGTTCTACCCGTCATTCTCCTGGTTAATTTGGACCCACCCGTACCTACCCTTGACTTTGGCCAAAATGGCAGCACGACTGTCCCAAACCAACGCATCTATCTATGCTGCACATGAATACCCAATAGCTACCAATCACTATGCCTTGACTTTGGCCAAAATACATAGCTTGAATACTTTTTGACCATTCATGTGGATTGACGGAGGGCTACGAATGGTTTTGGCGAAACCGTGAACGTAGTGAACTTGATATAATCGATGGAACGAGATAGCTTTTAAAAGGAGTGGTTCAAGCTCCGCGTTTAAAAGATTAGTTTTGAAAAGAACCGAGTGGTTTTCAAAGTGTTCCAATCGACTTTTACTTGGTTTATTTTCTTGCATTAGTTCTTTTAATGCGTCCCATCATTTAATCCTACCATTGCAGAAAACAACCAAAATATGACGTACGCTTATGCCATTCGCATTCGCCACGGGGCCCCGTCATCACCCGTTAGGTTACTTAACTAACGACAGAGCGGGGGCTGGGCTAGCGCGGCTGTAAAACATAAGCAACGCCTAAATAGTTATCATATATAAATATATAGCAATGATAAACATTACAGATCACAGATGAATACATTGGATATACTAGGAATCCGCAATACGTTCGAGCCTGCAACGAAAAGCGGATTACACGGTCGCGGTGAATAGTCAATACCCCACCCAAGACCCCTACGGGTGCGGCAAACTACCCGCCAAGTACCCGAAGCGAAGCAACCTCCCTCAACACCGTGAGTAGGCCACTCGGCACTTCGAGATACCCGGTAGTTTGTGCACCCCCTCCATGGGTCTATCCTAAGAGCAAAAACAGTAAAAAGAATTATACAATGACGGCTACAACCCCGACCCGGTTGTGCGGCCAAACAAATAATAATATTACATCAATTTACATATTACAATGAATGAAAGAAAAAGAAACACTCATCTCATATCCAAACCGGCTATTCACCCGCGACAATCCAACGCATTCATATACACATACCAACATCAAACACAGATCACAGATATATATAACCCCGACTAATCGACATATAGCGATTAGCCGACGTTCAATACATATAAACATCACAGATATAACCCTTTAGTCAAAGTGTAGTGAAGTTCGATAAAAAATACGGATTTATAGGCCCCCAAAAATAAATTTCTTTTCTGGAAAACCTGGGCACATATAAACCATCTTAAAAATCCCAAAACCAAGCCAGAAAAACACTGCACCAAACTCGACCCAGAACCGAGCCAAAACGGCCGCGGTTGCGCGGCAATAGCTTGCTATTGCCGCGGAACCGCGGCGCTTTGGGCGAATCACTGGATCGTTTTTAGTGGCTTTCTTCACAAAACCCTGAGATGATTTTTGGAGTATGATTTATTTTATTTTGAACAGAAAAAATTTTAACAGAAAGTTAGGGTTTTGAAATTTTGGTTTTTCGATTTTTCCGATCAAACTTCCATACACTTTTACTACCTAGATAGTTTATGTTTAGTTAGTCTCGGATACCACTGTAAGTCCACGTTGCCCACCCCGGAACTTACGGGGAGGCGGAAAACGGAATAAAAATCAAATTTTTATCAACTATAGGCAACATGGACTAGACAAAGAAGGATCTTTGCTAAACAAAAACAAGCTAAAGCTAACTAGAAACTAGCCAAGTGTTAGAATGGTTATACCTAGGGCTTTATGTCCTTCTCTCCTTGCTCCTTGGAGTAGTGGAAAGGGATCACCTTTGTCGTCTTTTCACGTCGAAAAAGGATCCACCCGAAAGCCTCAACCTTTGGCTTCAACTCCAAGCTAGAAGTAACTAGGGTGCTAGAAGTGCTAATCCTAGAACCCTAGATGAGAGTAGAGATTATCAAGAAGAGGTTTTTCTCAAGCTCAAGTGTTTCTCAACACATGAGAGGGGAGAGCTTGAGGGAGAGGAAGAACAAGAGAGAGAAAGTAAATGATAGAATGAGAGAATTATTAACCATTCTCACATATATGTGTGTATTATTATAAATTGATAATTAGCTAGATAATTATCATGGTTAATCAAGACATGACCATTATCATTTCATATTTAATGCTAATTGTAAGGATCAAAGAGCATCTTTTATATGGAATGATGATGGTCAACATCTCAACAAAGGTCAACAAGTCAAGATAGTCAAATGGTCAACAACCATAACCATGCACAATTATATTAAACTAATATCAATTAACCATAATACACACATAAGCATTAGGGTTAATAAAATGACAATGGTCATTAACCCTAATCAAAGTTCTCTCCCTCAGTCTCAAGCAACTGTGCATACGCACCCGTATTCGTGATCCGAGGAACACGAATACAAAGAGAAAAAACCAATCCCAAATAATATACTAGGATCCGGCTTAAACCAAAGCCCGCTAGTATAAGCTGTCCGGACAACAAACGTGCAGAAGTGCGCGGATGTGAACGAACCCTGTCGCAAAACCATGCGACCTCTACTCATTTTGCCTAAAGGCGAATATCTCTATTTGTGGGACTCTAAAGACTCGACACTACGCTGGCAGTGGGTTTAACCACAGACCGCAAGCGGCACTAGCTGTACGTAACGGTCCCCAGGTAGATGCCGATAAGAAGACTGACGAGGTGAACCCCATCTGAACTCCTACTGAGCCTGTATGTGACAGTCTCCGTATAGTCCGATCTGTTCGTCTGATACATCGCATGGCGGGCCTAGGGTGCGGTGAACGTCAGTCCCCTAATAGCGGTACAAGTCGTGTCGGAGTGTAGTCCAGAACACCCTGAGATAACACTGGAAACCTACCAGTATATCTCGCTTGCCCTGGCCAGGGACTACTTGTGTAATGGCTCTCCTAGACACAGCGCGATGTCAACCCCCAATACCGGGAGAGACGAATCCTGTCTAACCGTCACTGCCTCCAAGTGCTTCGGGACTGCACCCAAAAACTACCTGTTTGCACGACTCCTTTGAGCCGTGGTAGGGCAGCAATCAAAGTGCAGTGGGAACACACTCGAGGCGAAGTGACAGTGTTAAGTCAGCGGACTAAGCTTTACTCATGTCAACTGGGAACTGATAACTGACGATAGGTATAATACCAACCAACAGTTCCCGACGAGTCCTGTCCAGTGTACTCGTAACCTAACGACCACCCGCATACTATCTCAAGTACGACGTACTGACGGCTGTGGGACAGACCGTCTCCCACACTGGGATGAGAAGCGCATACGCTACTCTACTCCGGAGTATCGATGCCCTGTCTCGATAGTCCAACGACCAGGGACCTGTATAAGGATGTACTTATGAATTACCCAGCCCCCACGAGTGTGAGCGCCATCACAACGCTGGTAATCAAGCAAAGATCCTAAGGGCTCTACTAATATGTATATCAGCGATATGCTAAAAGAAACACATGCACATATTAAAGCAGAGACAAACCAAGTAGCATACTACCATTTCGAGCAAGATTGTATATACAACTGTGAATATCCCAAGCTTCCATCAAGTAATATACAAACTAGTATGATACAGTAATGGCCTCTAGGGCATATACACTAACAATTAGGGTCTGACGTTCTCAAGCCCCCTAGACCTTACATGCGATACTCTTAGACGAACAGACCGGACTGTATGGAGATTGTCACAGACAGACTCGGTAGGGGTTTCAGATGAGTTCGCTAGTCGGCCTCCTTTTCGACATGTACCTGGGTTGTCGTTATGTACAGCTAGTGCCACTGACGGACTTGTGGTTAAACCTACTGCCAGCGTACTGTCGAGTCTTTAGAGTCCCACACAGAGGGTTTCCCTAGATCAGGCGAGACGATGTAGAGGCCGTATGGTCTTACGATAGGGTTTCGATCACATACGTGTACTGGATACACGGATGATGTTCGGACGGATAATACTAGTCGGCTTTGGTTTAACCCAGATCCTAGTATTTCTACTATTGGATTATACTTGTTTCATTGTATTCATATTTTTCGGAATAAGAATACGGGTATATATATACGGTGAAGGCATTCTTGTAATTTTACAAGAATGAGTTTCTAGAAGGAGACACCTCATTATTGATTTATCCTTTTTTGTTAAAGGATTAATGAGGTGGAAATTAAGAGACACTTGAGGATGTTAGTTATATGTATGCCCTAGAGGCCATTACTGTACATGAGATGTATATTGTATTGGATGCTGGGACATATATAGGTAGGACTTTCTTGCTCGACATGATAGTACGCTATCTGGTTGCTCTTTATCTTAACATGTATACTTGCAGTCTCTCTCTATTACATGTTGATAAAGCCTTTAGGATGTGTGCTTGACTTCCAGGACTATGATGTAGATCATACTAGTGGGGCCTGGGTAGTCAATGAGTACATCCTTCAATGTTCCTAGTCGTGGGAATATCGAGACGGGGCATCGATATTCCAGAGTAGACTAGCGTATATCTTCTCGATCCATGTGATGGGCGATGGATGATCCCATATCCATTGGTGTTTGACATCAGAGATGGTATGCAGGTGCTCAGTGGTGACTGGGTACACTGAACGGACTCGCCGAGAACTCTCAGATGGTATTATACCTCACGTCAGATGGCAGTTCTCTGGTGACACTGGTACAGCTTAGTCTGTTGACCCGAGACCGTCATAGAGTCTTGTGTGTCTCCCACTGTGCTTCGATTTCCACCCTACCACAGCTCTATTGAGTCGTGCAAACAGGTGGTTTTTGGGTACAGTCCCGATTCACATGGAGGCAATGAGCGATAGGAGGGGATTCGTCTCTCCCGGTATTGGGGGTTGATGTTGCGCTATGCTCGACTGGCCATAACTGGAAATCCCTGGCCAGGGTTGCACTGATTTACTGGTAAGTATTATCAGTAGTTTCGTTCTTGTTATGGACCTTACATCGGCATGACTTATCGAGCTACTGGGGAATGACATTCACCACCCCTAGGCGAAATATGCGACATATCAGACGAACAGACCGGACTGTGCGGTAAGTGTTACTGGTTGGATTCACAGGAGTGTGAGCGGGCTTGCTCGTTGATCTTCTGATCGCTCAATACCCGGGTGGCCGTTACGTTTAGCAGACCGCTTGCGGCTTGTGGGTGTTTGATATGATCATCACCTACTGCCGGCTTATTGACGAGTCTTTAGAGTCCTACACAGGGGTTTCCTGCTCAAGCGAAATGAAATAGGAGCGCATATGAGATATGTGCGGGACCGAGAATAATACCAGTATGTGATACTGTGTTCTATTCTCGCGATTTGTATCATCGGACGGTTATATGTGATATAGCCGGGTTACCGAATCAAATGTTGATTCGATATATTGATACACTTGATATTAGTCGGTTATATGCAGTATGACCGGATCATTAAATCAAGTGTTGATTTAATGATTTAATGTATGATTATATATTTGATATATTACTTTACATTAACTAGTATTTGTTCACTTAAGATTGATTTTCTCACTTGATGTGCACAAGTTGTATATGTGATATATTTTTGTGCACTAGTTTGTATCATGTTTGATGATACATGCAAACTTATGTGTGTGTATGACTTACACCAAGTTTAAGTTAATGGTTAGGGTTTTATTTTCTTTATTAATTTTGGAAAAACTAAATGGTGGCTTTTCTTCTTTTGGCTTGAAGCTTCATGAAGCTTCATAGCATCTTTGAAAAGTCTAGCCATTTTGTTTTGTTCATTAACCTAACCATTAGCCTAAACCCTAGTTTACTCTCTACACTTGTTTACTCACCCATGGTTGCTAAATGATAGACTTCACTTGAATTTTCTTTTTGAGATAATTTCATTTTTCATTTCCTTCTTCTTCTTCTTCTTCATGAAGTGAAGAAAGCTTTCTTGAAAATTCCAAGTGAAGAAATCAAGTGAGAAATCCAATTCTAAAGTGAACCCACTTCCTATTTCTTCATCCTCTACAACTTGCCATGTAGTAGAGTGTGTTATCTTCACAAGTTTCATGACCTAGTGAAGATGGAGCTTGAGTTTGAGTCGCCTCGACGTAGATCATCTTCGGCATCGAAGTCAACGACCTAGCCCGCTTATTTCTCCGACGGAACCAACGCTAGAGTCCGGGATCCCGATGATTGCAGCGGAAGGACGTCAACAAGGAGCTATGGAAGTGGATGACCGGATCTACAAAGGTTGTATTCCAATTCACTTGTAGTTAAAGTAGTTAACTTGGTTGCTTTCGCCTTACCTCTAGTAACGATCTTGCATTAGGGTTTCTCGGCACATGTAAAAATTTGATTTTGGCATGGTTGATCAGTTGTACAACCTCATGAGTGTGCCTAGAAACCCTACAGTGGTATCAGAGCCTAGCTAGAGTTTTAGGCGAAGTGTAGACGAAGTTAGAAACCCGATCGATCCCCGAAACCCTAAACAAAACCCTTCTCTGTACATTTTTAAAAACAGTGTATTTTTGTGAATTAAAAATGCTCAGAAAATAGAGCAGGAAATTCTAAGGCAAACTGCAGAAAACGACAAGCTAACTCTACAGTAGCGCCGCGGAACCGTGGCCATACCCTACTTCTGGCGGCGGTTCCGCGGCCGTATGTGATGATTATGCGCTTTATTTTCTACAGTAATGCCCGTAGCAGTTTCCTCTGTTTTCTAGGAATTTTTAATCTATACTCAACAGTTGAGTTTTCTGGGTTGTTTTGGGGACTCGATGTTTCGATCGGATTGTTTAACTTTGTTTTTGTTTTTCCGGGTTTTTTAGAACGTGTTAAAAAGTTCGACCGAATATAAATACCCACTTTTTCCCCTGCCGGGAAATTCCCAAGTGTTGGATTTTTCCGTAGTTTAAGAACGTTCTAAGTAGTGCAAGTAACGCGATGGACCCTCTAGAAGACAACAAACCTTAACTCGATTATGTGACCGTCTTGAACTGCCTTTTGAACCTTAGAGTTTGGGGCAGTACGGCGTGTCACATGTGAGGCGTTGGCTTGACCCTTCTACGGCTGGACCGTTGGTTCTGTGGCATGAAGTGGATGTTTTTAAACTTATTTCATGTATTGAGCCTTTCGGGAAAACTTGGGTGTTTGATTGTTCGATCGGAAAGTTTAACATTGTCTATTTGTCTGGAATGTGATACAATATTTGGAATCCATAAATTGTTATGAGATAACTGATTTGAATGTTATAAATCTAGCAGTTTAGTCTCACTTGATCGGTTGCCACGGAATTTTGATGTGATCAAAAGTCCGTCGCAATCACGTTGCGTACGCGGATACTCTCCGGTAAACTTAATAGATAACCACGCCCCATAGCCCCGATAAAGTGACTGTAGGAGAACCCCGTCACCGAGAGCATCCGTTCGGGTGCTCGCGGCAGCGGTGTTCTGCCTTAGTGCACTTCGTCGACGGTATCGGGGGTGCGGCCGTCTACTAAAGTTTGCGACGAGCATTCATTTTGGATGTCGGGAATCTTGTTGAGTTGCCCGACTTGATATTGAAAAGAGTTTTCGACAATGAGACTAAAATGCGGGGTTTATAATTGTTAGGCATGCGATGTCTAAGGAATTCATTTGGTTAGGCATGCGATGTCTAAAGGGGTTGCGGATTCCAACTGTTGTAGTTTTATACTTTCTTTTCTGCGACTGTAAGTGTAATATGTGATATCGCCGGTTTCGTTGCTATATGTCAACGACAATTGGGATGGGCATATTTACTTACGTTGATGACATGTGATGTTATGTGTTGCTGGTACCTTATATTGGATCATCGTGTTTGAATAGCCGGGGTTTTTTTTATGTGAGATGAATGTTTTTTTCTTTTTCATTCATGTAAAAACTTGTATGTAATATTCTTTTATTGGGGCACTTCCGGGTTGAGGATGATGTCACCATTATATATTATTTACTTTTCCGCATTAGGATAGACCCAAGGCGGGGAGCACAAGTAACCGGGTTCTAGGGTCCAGTGGGAGACCATCTCGAGGAGTCGAGTCCGGGTCTCCTAACTCTAGAATTTGTAGGGTTGCTTGCCGCTCTCATAGGGGTCTAGGGGTGTGGGATTGGCTATTCATCATGACCGTGGAATCCGTATTTTATACAAGCTCAAAATAAAACACGGATGTCCTAGTATATCCAATATTTCATATGATATTTTCTGCTGCGTTATGTGTGATGTGATCATGTGATTTGTTCAGATGGATACTGTATATACTAGATATGATATATTATATAGACGTTGCTTATGTTTTACACCCGCGCTAGCCCTGCCCCGCTCTGCCGTTAGTTACCTAACCTAACGGTGCAGACGGGACATCGAGGCGAATGCGGATGGCATAAGCGTACGTTGTATTTATCTGTGATGTTTAGGTGGACTTAAATGATGGGACATTCATTAATGAGATTAATGAAAGAAAATAAACCTAAAAGATGTTGTGGAATCGAATTTCAAAAATAAAACAGGTAGCTACAGTTCTTGCTTTGCATCGCGGTGTTCCTTGTAGAACATCCTGCACCTTATTCGATAAGGAAAGGGCCGAGATCCCTTCACCAGGAGTAACCCCTTTAGCAATAACTGGAAGATACTACAACCCTCGGTTTGTCTTTTGATTGCTTCTATAGTTTTTTCTTTGCACAGCGGTATATATGATATATCCTGCACCTTATTCGATGAGGAAAGGGCCGACGATCCCTTCACCGGGAGTGACCCCTTTAGCAAAACTAGAAAAGCCTAAAAAACACTCCATTTAAAAACCATTTGATTCCGCAACGAGATCAAGATCAAAGCGTTAAAGGTTTTCATAAAAACCATCCGCAACCCTCCGTCATTTTAGGAAGTAGAGTACTTAGTATTCGTGTTGTGTTTGTTGACCATAGTCAAGGCACATTGTACGGTAGCTAAGTGATGTCTTCCTACATCGCATATGATGCGATTAGTTAGGACAGTCGCGTGACTTTGTTGACCTTAGTTAAGGGTCATGTGGGTGGGTCTAATTAATCACGAAATGATGGGTAGAACTTGACTAGTGCTTATGATTTGTTGACCATAGTTAAAGTCATAAGTGCTAGGGGTAAAAACCTTTATCGGGAGTTTCAAGTGTTGAAATTTGCAATGAGATTGCATACCTTCTATATGATAGTTGGATCCCGATACCCACTGCGAGTAATTGTTACTCCTGGGAGAGTTTTGCACTTTACAATTATCCGATCAAGTAGGTGTCTAGAAAGGTGTCAACGGGGTTACGCCCCTGGGAAAATGAAGTTTACTTTAATTAGGTCCGTGCGAAAGCATGGGGAACCTCCCTCAAAGTACCGGCACTGGCCTGGCTGAAAGATTGGCGAACTTGTAGAGTGTAATTAATCCCGGCTAGTCTTTCCTTTTAGGGTTTGAAGGAAGATTTGATAAAAACAGTGGGAGCCATCCTGATTAGATAAAATAAATAACCAATCTAATCTTACAAGAGCGCACGCAGAGTGTTTTCTTCTCTCTCTCTCCAGGTAGCGACCATGTCACGCCTTAATCAAGATAATAATATGGATGTATAGACCGAACCCGCTTGTTATACTGAGCTGGGGAACGTTGTTCCCGCTCCAACTTATAATTGTTATAAGACCGAGCATGAATTAGGGGAATACCAGGATTCCTATGCCGCCCAAACGAAGAAAGTGCATGATGATGCATCTTCTTCGGGTGTGTTCATTACAAAGAACAGTTTCTCTGTATTCTCTACGACCTGGGTATTAGATACCGGATCAGGATCCCAGATATGTAATCTGTTACATAGGGCTACAGACAGGTAGAGAACTGAGAACGGGTGATAAATTTCATGAGACAGAAAACGGTGCAAGTGTTGCAGCCAAGTCTGTTGGTCACTATCACCCTGTATTTCCAAATACATTGATTCTGAATGAATCTTATTAGATACCGAACCTGATATACAAAATCATATCAGTCTCTTTATTAGTGAAGAAAGGATATAATTTTATATTCTTGGATAATGTTTTGAACATTTCCTATATCAATAGTTGACCGGTTCAGGCACGTTATCTAATAGCATATACATTCTAAATCAGACCACAGTTCCTAATATATAAAACACACACAAGAGGAAGAGTTCAGAAATGAACGAATTCTTCTTAAGGCATTGTAGACTAGGTCATATCAATGCGACCCGACTAGCTAAGTTACATTTAGATGCATATTTAAATCAGTTTAAATTTACATCTTATGAAACTTTCCAATCATGTCACAAAGATAAGATGACCATAGCTCCGTTTACTAGAAACAGAGAAAGAGTTGGTGAACTCTTGGGACTGATACATAGTGATGTATAGAGGTCCCCAGTCTACATATGCCAAGACTGGTTCTTTGTACTTCCTTACATTCACTGATGATCTCTCAAGATTCGGACACATGTTCCTGTTGAAACACATGTCTGAAGCTTTTGAGAAATTCAATGAATATAAGTTAGAAGTAGAGAACCAAAAACGGATATAAGTATTATGTCCTTTGATGTGATCAGGGAGGAGAATACTTGAGCACGGGATTCCTGGACCATTCTAAAGGAGAATGAGATTCTCTCTCAGCATTACTCCTCCGTATACACCACAGCACAACGGTGTATCGGGGCGAAGCAATCACACCCTATATGATATGGTGCGCTCTATGATGAGTACTACTGAGTTACCTATTTCTTTTTGGGGGTTGTGCACTTGAGAAGCTGCATACCTATTGAATCAGATTCCAATCAAATCAATGCCTACCACTCCATATGAGATATGGTATGGGAAGAGCCCATCTCTTAAGTAAATTAAGATTTGGGGTTGTCCGGCCTATGTCAAAAACAAAATCCGGACAAGATCGAGGCAAGGTCAGTTTTGTAGAACTGGAAGGAGTTCCAGCTATACAAACTACAGCTGATGATTCGATAGAACCAAAGGGTTCAATAGTCCCTGACGAACCTCATCCTCTCCTCCGATCTAGCAGGGTTCCTCACCCACCTGAGAGATACTTCGGTTTCTCGATGAAAGTGGGAGCGAGGATTGCATCATGAGATGATGAACCAACTAGTTTTGAGCAGGCCATCGAGAGTAGGGACTCTGTAAGAATGGCTGGATGCTTAGCGACCTGAGATGGAATCCATGTACACCAACAAAGTATGGACTTTGGCTGCTATATCTGAAGGGTTAAATTCCCATCAGGAGCAAGTATATCTTGAGAAGATTACTTGGTATAGATGGAAAAGTTGAGACTTTCGAAGCTAGACTTATTAGTGGTTTTCGTCATCGACCAGGGGTGGAAAATGATGAAACCTTTTCCAGTGGCTATGCTTAAGTCCATCCGGATCCTACTTAACATTGTTGCATACCATGACTACGATATCTGGTGGTTGGGTGTCATGACTATTTTTCTAAATACTGATTTAGAAGAGAACGTCTATAAGTACACAGCCAGAGGGCTTTGTAAACAGTGGGAGCAGCAAAAACGTGTGCAAGTTGCTTTACAGAATAAAGCAGGCATCGCGAAGTTGGAAACGTCTGTTTTGATGTGGTAGTCAAAGAGTTTAACTTCATCAAAATGGTAGATGAACCTTGTATATACAAAAGGGTAGTAGGGAGTAAGGTGGTCATCCTCGTATTGTACGTGGATGACATACTCTTGATAGGAAAAGAGTTTCCTATACTACACATGGTCAATCTCCTCTTATCACATGGATTCTCCATATAGGATCAAAATGATACCTCTTAAATCCTGGGTTTTGGATCTATGAGATAGATCTAAATGGATGTTAGGATTCTCACTAATTGTAGTGAGATGGTATCAGTTGATCCTGGGGAGAATCACTGGAAAGGTTCCAGGGTGATAAGGACGACTGAATGTCAGTCGCAGGCATTGTCTTTACCCTCAGTGGAGGGACGGTATGTTGGAAGAGTTCCAAGCGTGATACCGTGGCAAACTAGACGATAAAGGCTGGTGACATCGCTATTAAAGATACTACCAAAGAGGCAGTTTGGGTGTATATTAGTTCATGAGATGAACTAGGTTCCTACCATTGTGTGACAATGGAAGTGTGGCTTTGGCCAAGGAACCCCGGTCCCATCAGTGACCCAGACATATTCTGAGACAGCATCACCTGATCATGGAGATAGTTGATCTCCAGGATGATCGAGGTTAGGAGAGTAGACTCAGAGGACAACACGGCGGATCCACTCACAAAGGCTTTTTCCCAAAGAGAGACTTTTATGGGATGGTTGAGTATTAGATACTGCAACCACTGCTACAGATGGCCCTAGTGCAAGTGGGAGATTGTTAGTTATATATATGCCCTAGAGGCCATTATTGTACATGAGATGTATATTGTATTGGATGCTGGGACATATATAGATAGGACTTTCTTGCTCGACATGATAGTACGCTATGTGGTTGCTCTTTATCTTAACATGTATACTTGCAGTCTCTCTCTATTACATGTTGATAAAGCCCTTAAGATATGTGCTCGACTTCCAGGACTATGATGCAGATCATACTAGTGGGTCCTGGGTAGTCAATGAGTACATCCTTCAATGTTCCTAGTCGTGGGAATATCGAGACGGGGCATCGATATTCCAGAGTAGACTAGCGTATATCTTCTCGATCCATGTGATCGGCGATGGATGATCCCATATCCATTGGTGTTTGACATCAGAGATGGTATGCAGGTGCTCAGTGGTGAATGGGTACACTGAACGGACTCGCCGAGAACTCCCAGATGGTATTATACCTCACGTCAGATGGCAGTTCTCTGGTGACACTGGTACAGCTTAGTCTGTTGACCCGAGATCGTTATAGAATCTTGTGTGTCTCCCACTGTGCTTTAATTTCCACCCTACCACGGCTCTATTGATTCGTGCAAACAGGTGGTTTTTGGATACAGTCCCGATTTACATGGAGGCAATGAGCGATAGGAGGGGATTCGTCTCTCCCGGTATTGGGGGTTGATGTTGCGCTATGCTCGACTGGCCATAACTGGAAATCCCTGGCCAGGGTTGCATTGATTTACTGGTAAGTGTTATCAGTAGTTTCGTGCTTGTTATGGACCTTACATCGGCATGACTTATCGAGCTACTGGGGTCTGACGTTCACCACCCCTAGGCGAGATATGCGATATATCAGACGAACAGACCGGACTGTGCGGTAAGTGTTACTGGTTGGATTCACAGGAGTGTGAGCGGGCTTGCTCGTTGATCTTCTGATCGCTAAATACCCGGGTGGCCGTTACGTTTAGTGGACCGCTTGCGGCTTGTGGGTGTTTGATATGATCATCACCTACTGCCGGCGTATTGACGAGTCTTTAAAGTCCTACACAGGGGTTTCCTGGCTCAAGCGAAACGAAATAGGAGCGCATATGAGATATGTGCGGGTCCGAGAATAATACTAGTATATGATACTGTGTTCTATTCTCGCGATTTGTATCATCGGACGGTTATATGTGATATAGCCGGGTTACCGAATCAAATGTTGATTCGATATATTGATACACTTGATATTAGTCGGTTATATGCAGTATGACCGGATCATTAAATCAAGTGTTGATTTAATGATTTAATGTATGATTATATATTTGATATATTACTTTACATTAACTAGTATTTGTTCACTTAAGATTGATTTTCTCACTTGATGTGCACAAGTTGTATATGTGATATATTTTTGTGCACTAGTTTGTATCAAGTTTGATGATACATGCAAACTTGGGTGTATGTATGACTTACACCAAGTTTAGGTTAATGGTTAGGGTTTTATTTTATTTATTAATTTTGGAAAAACTAAATGGTGGCTTTTCTTCTTTTGGCTTGAAGCTTCATGAAGCTTCATAGCATCTTTGAAAAGTCTAGCCATTTTGTTTTGTTCATTAACCTAACCATTAGCCTAAACCCAAGTTTACTCTCTACATGAGTTTACTCACCCATGGTTGCTAAATGATAGACTTCACTTGAATTTTCTTTTTGAGATAATTTCATTTTTCATTTCCTTCTTCTTCTTCTTCTTCATGAAGTGAAGAAAGCTTTCTTGAAAATTCCAAGTGAAGAAATCAAGTGAGAAATCCAATTCTAAAGTGAACCCACTTCCTATTTCTTCATCCTCTACAACTTGCCATGTAGTAGAGTGTGTTATCTTCACAAGTTTCATGACCTAATGAAGATGGAGCTTGAGTTTGAGTCGCCTCGACGTAGATCATCTTCGGCATCGAAGTCAACGACCTAGCCCGCTTATTTCTCCGACGGAACCAACGCTAGAGTCCGAGATCCCGATGATCGCAGCGGAGGGACGTCAACACGGAGCTATGGAAGTGGATGACCGGATCTACAAAGGTTGTATTCCCATTCACTTGTAGTTAAAGTAGTTAACTTGGTTGCTTTCGCCTTACCTCTAGTAACGATCTTGCATTAGGGTTTCTCGGCACATGTAAAAATTTGATTTTGGCATGGTTGATCAGTTGTACAACCTCATGAGTGTGCCTAGGAACCCTACAGAGGAATGGGTTAATAGCATGACTTAGTATTTGTTTATTCATTTGGGGTTCCTATTCAAGCATGGTTGATTATTTGTGACTAAAAATAATCCATGCTTGAATTATTGTCATGAGACTTAGCCATTCTCTCATCTCATTCTCTAGTTCATTATCACATTCTCATTCTCTCTCCTAGGTTTCATCTCCTCCTCCCTCAAGCTCATCCATTCACATGTGTTGTGATCCATTAAGCTTTGAGACTAAATAATCCATAGATCACTCTCTACATCTACTTAGTAATCTCATCTAGCACATTAGATCACTAGTTTACCTCACTTAAGGTTGGAGCTTGACCATAGGGCCTCGGGTGGATCTTTTAAGACCTAAAGGAGACCGGCAACCGAGTTCATTTGAAGCTTCGTAGGAGCCAACGAAAGGAGTTCAAAGTTGAAGCCCGATCCAAAGAGCAAAGAACCACTAGAAGCCCGAAGGATTTGATACGAAGGTATAACCCTCTATCCGAGTAGTTAAAGCCTTCATATAGTTTAGTTTAGCTAGTTAAGGTTTAATCAAGATCCTAAAGTGGATAAAGTCTATGTTGCAAAGACAAACATGATCTTTTGATGTGAGAAAAATCGTTTTTGATGTATTCCGCCTCCCCACGAATTAGCGGGGTGTGCGACATAGACTTACACTACTTCATCATTTTTACTGATGATTTCTCAAGGTATGGACATGTATTCTTAATGAAAATAAATCCGAGACCTTTGAGAAATTCAAGGAGTATAAGAATGAAGTGGAGAAACAAACATGTAAAAATATCAAGATACTTCGATCTAATCAGGGTGGAGAATACTTAAGTACCGGTTTCCTTGAATGCTTAAAAAAGAATGGAACTCTATCTCAGCTTACTCCTCCGTATACACCTCAGCATAATGGTGTATCAGAGAAATGGAATCGCACGCTACTCAATATGGTGCGTTCCATGATGAGTAGTGCTGAGTTGCCACTTTCCTTCTGGGGTTTTGCGCTTGAATCAGCTGCATACCTATTTAATAGGGTTCTATATGATATGTGGAGTGGGAAAAGGCCATGTATTAAGTATTTTAAGATATGGGGGTGTCCGGCTTTTGTCAAAAAGCAGAATCCGGACAAGCTCGAGGCACGATCAGTTTTATGCAAGTTTGTCTGATACCCCAAGAATTCAAGGGGGTATCTTGTCTACCACACTGAAGAATAAAATATCTTTGTCTCTCGCCACATAGTTTTTTTAAAGAACGAATTTTTTCAAAAGAAATTAGTGGGAGTGCGGTTGAACTGGAAGAAATTTCAGAACCACAAACTATTACTGAAGACTTAGTAGAACCTCAGGTTTCAATAGAGCCCGATGAACCGACGCCACTCCGCAGGTCTAGTAGGCATTCTTACCTGCCGGGGAGATACTATGGGTTTTTCATAGACGGGGATCGAGAGGATTGCATTATCGACGATGATGACCCTATTAGTTTTCAGCAGGCTATCATGAGTAAAGACTCGATGAAGTGGCTGGATGCTATGAGATCCGAGATGGAATCCATGTACACCAACAAAGTATGGGCTTTGGAAGTTGCTCTTCCTGGGGTAAAACCCGTTGGATGCAAATGGATCTTCAAATAGAAAATTGGTGCAGATGGACAGGTAGAAACCAATAAAGCTAGACTTATTACAAAAGGTTTTCGTCAAAGACCAGGATTGGACTATGATGAAACCTTTTCTCCAGTGGCTATGCTTAAATCCATTCAGATCCTGCTTGCCATTGCTG
This sequence comes from Agapanthus africanus, assembly GCA_030015575.1. Classification (NCBI taxonomy): domain Eukaryota; kingdom Viridiplantae; phylum Streptophyta; class Magnoliopsida; order Asparagales; family Amaryllidaceae; genus Agapanthus; species Agapanthus africanus. Next base: position 479,674,231 of record CM057343.1, read on the forward strand.
CCTTCCATGACTATGATATCTGGCAGATGGACATGAAAACCGCTGTTCTAAATGGAAATTTAGAAGAGTGCGTTTACATGGATCAGGCAGAGGGTTTTTTAGACAGTGGGAGTAGCGGAAAGGTGTGCAAGTTGCTTAAATACATTTATAGATTAAAACAAGTATCGCGGAGTTGGAATATCTGCTCTGATGAGAGTCAAAGAATTTGACTTTATCAAAAATGAATATGAACCATGCATTTATCGGAAGATTGTAGGAGGAGCAGCAATCTTCCTTGTATTATACATGGATGAAATACTCCTGATAGGGAATGGCATCCCTATACTACAATTAGTTAAGCTCTTCTTGTCACAGAAGTTCTCCATGAAAGACTTAGATGATACCTCCTACATTCTGGGGATTAAGATCTATCGTGATGGGTCTAAAAGAATGTTGAGACTTTCATAGTCTAGATACATTGACACCATACTAAAGAGGTTTAGTATGGAAGATTCTAAGCATGGTAATTTACCCGCTTGTCACGGGATCACCCTCTCCAAAGAGATATCTCCAAAGACTGATAAAGAGAGAGCTCGCATTAGCATTATACCCTACGTTTCGGCGGTAGAATTTATAATGTATGCGATATTATGTACCAGACCAGACGTAGCTTACGCACTTAATGTGTTATATAGGTATCAGTCAAACCCAGGTGAGAAGTATTGGATAATAGTAAAGAACATTCTCAACTAGCTGAGAATGACTAAGGAGATGTTCTTGGTGTATAATAATGGGGATCTCCAGATCGAGGCTTTTACCGACTCAGGACTCCAAAGTGACAAGGATGACTCTAAATCCTTCTCGGGTTATGTTGGATATAGTGTCCTCAAAGTCAATTATTAGATCGCAGGCACTTGATTCCAATGATTGAGGAGGAACTATACCGGTAGGACAGTCTCACTCGAGATGATAGTATGCTATCTGGTTTGCCTTTATCATCGTGTACTGCTTTAGGTGACATTACAGATCACTATTACACATCGATAGAGCCCTTAGGATTCTTGCTTGACTACCAGCAGTATGATGGCGATCATAAACGTGAGAGTTGGGTAGTCTATAAGCACATCCTTAAAAGTGGTCCCTAGTCGAGGGAGTTTCGAGACAGGGCATCGATACTCCAGAGTAGACTAGTGTATACAGTCGAGACCCCGAAGAGGGGAGGTGGCCGGTCTCACAAGCCATTAGTGTCAGTTGGTTCACCTAAGATGTATACCGGTACTCATTGGGTTATGAGTGCACCGGACAGGACTTGCCGGGAACCTGGTAGTTGGTATTGTACCTAGCGTCAGATAGTAGTTCCCAAGTGACATGTGTACAGGTTAGTTCATCGACCTGAGATCATCATTTGTCTCATGTGAGTTCCCACTGTGCTTTGATTATTACCCTACCACGGCTCAAAGGAGTCGTGCAAACAGGTTTTAGTTGGGTACAGTCCCGAGCCACATAGAGGCAGTGAGCGGATCGGCAGGGGTTTCGTCTCTCCCGGTATTTGGGGTGAGATCGCGCTGTGTCTGGGAGAGCTATTACACAAAGCCCTCGGCCGAGGCAGGAGATTTACTGGTAGGTATTCCAGTAGTATCTCAGGGTGTTCTGGGCTACACTCCGACACGACTTATACCACTTTTGGGGGTCTGACGTTACCATCCCCCTAGGCCCGATATGCGATGCTCATAGAAGAACGGACCGGACTGTACAGATATTGTCACTGATAGGCTCGGTAGGGTTTCTGGATGAGTTCGCTCATCGGCTTCCCTTTTGCTCAATACATGGGGCAGCCGTTACGTACAGTTTGTGTTGCGCCACGGCAGCGCCCCGGCCGTCTTACTCGAGGCCAAAATGCGGAATCAAAATTTTTCCTTACTCGGAAACCGGCGCTACCGCGGACAAAGAAAACCCGGATCGTAACCATTAACCTAACGCTAGCAACAAGAGATTGGAAGAGAAGTATACCAAGAGATCCGAGTCCTCCGGTCTTCTCATCATCGCCCCGATCTCCCGCGGAAAGTGTAGTCTCCATATCGTCGCCTCCTCGCCGGAAAGGGCACCACATCGCCTTCGTCTTTTACGGGCTCCCGCCTCAATACCGAGGCAACTCGAGCATGAAGCCGGCAACTCGACATGCTCAAGATGTGCTGTAGAATGTAGTGTAGAAGATGGTTGTCTCACTTTGGGGTTGGTTGCCATGATGGAGGAATCAAGACTAGAAAAATGGTGCTTGCATTTTTCTAGCATGGAAATGAGATCAAGAAGAAAGAAACTCTCAAGAAGGAAAACTCTCTTCTTCTTCTTCTCTCTTACTTTTTCTTCTCACCAAAAACTTATCATCTCCAGTGAGTATGAGAATGGTGGAGGAATGAAACATAAGGCAAAGGGAGGTGAGTGTAGGAGCATTCAAGAGGTGACCACATCAAGAGACAAGAAAGCATGAACCATGCTTTCTCCACTATTCAACCCATACCCTTTCACTTCACAATAAAGCAAGCATGGATGATATCTATCATAATCAAACTAAATGCAAGAAAACCCCTCCACAAATGTAATTTGCAAAACTGCAAATTACCCCCTCCATCGGAAAAGTCCGGCCGGGAAAGAACAAAGGAAAACCGGCCGGAACGGAATGCAAACTGGCAACTCCAGAAAACTGGTCCCGTAATGAATTACAGGAAAACCCCGACACTGTGCATACACACCCGCATTTGTATTCCGACCGGATACAAATGCAATGAGACAAAATCTACACTGTACTAGACTAGGACCGGCTTAAGCCAAAGCCGGCTAGTTAAATCCGTTCGATCCTGATCCGTGCAATACCGCACGTATCAGATCAAACCCTGCCATATAACTATACGGCCACTAGTACAAAACTGTCCGATCCTGATCCTTGCAATACCGCACGTATCTGATCGGACCCTGCCATATCTCCATACGGCCTCTACAGCGTTTCGCCCGAAAGCTGAGTAACTGAAAGTGTGGTGGACTCTAAAGACTCGTCAATACTATGGCTGTGGATTTAACCACTAGCACGTCAGAGGTATAAGCCAATACGTGACGAGCCACCAGCTATTGACCAAAAGGGACGTCGATGAGGAAGCTCACCCCGACACCCAACTGAGCCTGTCAGTGACAATATCCGTACAGTCCGGTCCGTTCGTCTATGAGTATCGCATGGCGGGCCTAGGGGGTTGGTAAAAGTCAGACCCCCAAAAGCGGTACAAGTCGTGTCGGAGCGTAGCCCAGAACGCCCTGAGATACTACTGGAATACCTACCAGTAAATCTCCTGCCTCGGCCGAGGGCTTTGCGTAATGGCTCTCCTAGACACAGCGCGACCTCACCCCCAATACCGGGAGAGACGAACCCCTGCAGATCCGCTCACTGCCTCCATGTGGCTCGGGACTATACCCAACTAAAACCTGTTTGCACGACTCCTTTGAGCCGTGGTAGGGTAGTAATCAAAGCACAGTGGGAACTCACACGAGACAAATGACGATCTCAGGTCGATGAACTAACCTGTACACATGTCACCAGGGAACTGCTATCTGACATCTGGTATAAGACCAACTAGCAGGTTCCCGGCGAGTCCTGTCCGGTGTACTCATAACCCAATGAGCACCTGTATACATCTTAGGTGAACCAACTGACACCAGTGGCTTGTGAGACCGGCCACCGCCCCTCGTCGGGGTCTCGACTGTATACACTAGTCTACTAATGGAGTATCGATGCCCTGTCTCGAAACTCCTACGACTAGGGACCTTTTAAGGATGTGCTTATAGACTACCAGCTCCCACGTATATGATCGCCATCATACTGCCGGCAGTCAAGCAAGAATCCTAGGGGCTCTATCAACGTGTAATAGCGACATGTCAGGTCACCTAAAGCAGTACACGATGATAAAGGTGAACCAGATAGCATACTATCATCTCGAGTAAGACTGTCCTACCGGGATAGGTCCTCCCTCAATCATTGCAATCACGAGCCTGTGATCCAATAATTGACTCTGAGGGCACTATCTCCAACAATCTCCCACTTGCACTCAAGGCTAATTATTGCGATGCCGCATACTCACAGCCCGTGTGATACCGAACACCCAACTCCTCTACTAGTCAGTCTCACAAAACCCGTTTGCGAAACTATTGCGTTCGAGGAATAGCCTCAGTGAGTGGATCCGCAGAGAAGTTTCTTTCTATGTCTCTCTATATCTCAAGTTCGCGGAGAAAGCCATCTCCCGAAATGAGCAATACCTGTCTTAGAATGTCTGGATGTCTGATGGGACCTAGCTCATAAATGAACTCCAAATCCAAACTTCTTAGACTGTATCGATAACTGAACTTAATCAGTACCCAGCGCCATGCCTCCCTCAGTATTGCCTTGGACCACCTGTCCAAAATACTGCCCCTTGTCAGAAGGAGAACTATAACTCTGACAGCCACTCTGCCATCCATGTCACCTTGGAAGCCTGGAGTGATAACCGTCTCCTAAAGGAGGCTGCCGTTATCATATCCCTAGAACATTCACTTATGTTCTAAAACTGCTTCCTACTGCTCCTCCAGGATTGGATCAATATCAACTTATTGCATCTAGTGCAAGAACAACATCTGGTGCGGTACTTGACATCTCATGATTGACTCAATTGCCTAAGCAAGTGATCTGCCAATCATGAGTATCCCTCTCCTCATTAGTCTATAAGACACCTTTAGAGAGGGTGACTCCATCAACTGCAGGTGCACTACCGTGTCAGGAGTCGTCCATTCTAAATACTCATAGAATGCTGTCAAGGTACCCAGATTGGGAAACCACCCAAATCTAGATCTAAAACCATAGATCTAGTAACCAGTATGTCTGATATAATATCCAAGTCCCTTGTGGAGAAACCACTGTGTGACGACCAAATTATAACCGATCGTAGTATAGGAATATCACTTCCCACTACCTTCTCAACAGATCCATCCCCTATTCTGATGACGTCAAACCTATGACTGTCACATCAGAAATGGATGATCTATCTCCGCTACATCTGCTTTAGTCTATAAATAGACATAAGCCTGATGTCCACCAATGCTTCCGCTGCTCCCACTGACTACGACAACCCTCTGGTAGAGTCATACAGACGTGCACTTCTAAAGCTAGTTTAGAACGACGCTATACTCATCCTCCTTCCGGGTCTCGCAGCCTGGAACAACAGCAATGGTAATTGTGGGTAAACAAGAACTTCCCTGTCACCGTCATTGAGGCTACCAGAGTACCTCTCGGGTGCCTGAAGTTACCCACCTTATCTGCGGAGTGGCCAATGGAATGTCAAATCAGATTGAATCTTTAGGTTCCTTATCAAATCTTCAGTAATCGTTTGTGGTTCTGGAATCACTTCCAGTTCTACCATACTCCCACTACTTTTTCTGAAAAAATCCATTTTTAATAAAAACTGTGGCGAGTCTAGAACAATATTGCTATAGTTCATCCAGATGGTAGAAAGTCAACCCTCGTCATAGCCTGGGTCAACCCACAAACAGCCATTACAGAAACGTGCCTTGAGTTGTCCAGTGTCTGGTTTTAATCATAAGCTGGACAACTCCCCGTACCTTAACATCGTTAAGATATGAACTGTTCTATATCCAATATAGAAACAGAGGCACTGATTTAATTGAACCAGATTCAAATCATGCAGCTGTCTCCAGTGCATGTTAACTAAATGGGAGGAGGTTGATCAGCGTTACTCAACTTAGGAATGCTTCCAATTATGAGTAACCTGAAAGAGAAGCTAGTTCTCTTAAACATTACTATCAACTGAATACCATACACAAGTATCCACATCTTCGATCACTTTGAAGAATCCCGATACTTGCTATACCTGGTTCTCTACTGTATTCAAATACCTATAACTCCTCAAAACTTAGACCATGTGTTTCCACGAAACACATGTCTAAGAACTAGAGAAGTCATAAGTAAACCGAATATAGTACGAGGACCAACCCCTTTGTCCTGATGGACGCTGGACAACATACAATACTCTGTATAAGTCCCTTGAGTCTGATAACTCATTCACTGTGTGCCGTAGGTTGAAAACTGTACTTATGGTCAAGAAGAATTACACCGCTGTTTAATGCTCCTTACCTAACCATCCACTGATATAGGTAAATGTCATAGACATAATATCAAAAGGTATATCTCACTCTATGAAAATAGACGTACAGATATATCAATTTGAAATTGGTGCATAACCGCGGATATTCAAAACCAAATATTTGCCGACCGGCAAACAGCCCAGGTGAACTCCTCAAAATATCACCGATTACAACGAATCCCAATATAATGAGGATGATCACCCTATTCCCAATAACTTACTCCCACTCAGCATCTGTAAAACCATACAGATGTGAGAATCATACCTGGTAAATACATACCCTGGAGTAAGTGTCTAATCGGGAAATCAGTTTTCTTTTAACATTACACAGTAAAACTGAAACATTGAAATGTTTCTGTGGGGTATTCTGGTATTCCTAGTAATGCCTCTACCATTATCCAGATTCACAACTATAACCGTATAATTCTTTGCCACCTGTCCAAATCCCTTTATATGTCTTTAGTTATTACCTTCTGCACACCCCTTTAGGCCAATTGGTTTTCTTCCTTCCCTACCGTTCGGCACCAGCCTATGGTTTGGAAGAAGACTATCCAATAAGCATAAAGGGTGTACTGTCCTAATCCTAGGAGCACTCGCAATGCGAGAGAAGGTGAAGATAAAAGACACCTGAATGTACTTTATTCCTATTTCTCCTGAACCAGAATCCATCCCCGAACTGGAACAAGTTCCTTTCGAGTTCGTATATAACCATACGATGGAATATCCAATAAACTGTGGATCTTCGTAGTGATACGGAGTGTCCTGGAGAAATACAAAGGTGATTTAGGATTGGCGAAGAAATACTTGGTTTGGTCGTGAATATCAGTCGCAATTTACTTTGCCCTCCTACTAATCCCTTGCTTTGTCTTAACTTAATACCTTCTGCACACCATCGTTATGCTAATTGGTTTTCTTCATTCCCTACCGGTCGGCACCAGCCTAAGGTTTGGAAGAAGACTATCCAATTTGCGTAATAGGTGTACTACTCCTAAACCAAGGAGTACTCGCAACCCGAGAGAAGGTGAAAAGAAAAGACAACTGAATAGTCCTATCCGTTTTCTCCAGAACCAGAAACCATCCTCGAAGTCCTTCGAGTTCGTATATAACCATACGATGGTTTTGTCCAATGGAAGTGGACGTTCGTAGTAATACGGGGTGTCCTGGAGAAAAGGGTAAAAGTAGGAGTGGCAATGAGGTCTGCAACTCTGACAATCCAAAAGCCAGTGTTAAGAAGGTTCGGTCAACTTGGTCACTGAGTCATAGTCCAGGGTCGGGTCAATGGTCGCTGCCAGAGAGAGAGAGAAGAAACACTCAGCGTGCACTCTAACCTAGATCAGAATGGTTACCACTTTGTCTAATCTGGAAACCTCCCACTGTACCTCAAATTCTCCTCCAAACCTGAAAGAAGAACTAGTCGGGGCCACCCGAGGAGTAAACTAACTCATCAGTGGGAATCGGGATCCAACTATCATCGCATGATAACTTGACGGAATCCACTCAAGTCACCACACTCCAGAAGGTATGCGCATGCCTGGCAAGTTTCAGTTCTTTTGAAACTCCCGATGTGATTTTTACCCCTAGGACTCAAGTGACCTTGACGGAGTCAACAAATCAAAGAGTCCTAGTCAAGTTCAACCCGTCATTATCTGGATTGCATTAAACCCACCCGTACGTGCCCTTGACGGAGTCAACAAGGCCGCACGACTGTCCTAACCAATCCCACTTATGCAACAAACAAGCACCACTTAGCTACCGTACACTACGCCTTGACGGAGTCAACAAACGCAGCACGAATACTAAATAATACCCATAAGATATGACGGAGGGCTACGAATGGTTTTTGGCGAAAAACCTTTAACGTAATGAACTTGATATCGTTGAAGGAACTGCATAGCCTTTTATAAAATATAGTGACGAAAACCTTTACTAAAGAGGTCACTCCCGGTGAAGGGATCTCGGCTCTTTCCCCGTAGAATGAGGTGCAGGATATTCCAACTGAATACCACGATGCAAAGCAAAAGTAATCGGCTATAGTGAAGTTAATGCCCTGACGCAAACTTCTGTCCAAGGGGTCACTCCCGGTGAAGGGATCTCGGCCCTTGCCTCGTCGACTGAGGAGCAGGATATTCCAAATGAATACCACGATGCAAAACAAAAGTGAACGTCCTTGCAATAACAGCTTTTTGAAAAAGTGTTCCAACAACATCAGAATAGGTTTGTTTAACTTGCATTGATCCGAATCAATGCAGTCCCATCAAATGATCACACCACAAAGAACGAAAATATACTGACGTACATATATGCCATCCGCATTCGCCACTGGGTCCCGTCATCACCCGTTAGGTTAGCTAACTAACGGCAGAGCGGGGACTGGACTAGCGCGGGTGTAAAACATATACAACATCTACTAATATATATACCAATATATAGTATTTCGCTCAAGGCGTGAATAAAATGCAACATCACAGAAATGTACAGCATCTCAGAACAATACAGATATCTGGAAGCCCCGGGTTTCACAGAGCCGCTGCTGAAACCCGACGTTCCCCTGGTCGTGTGGATAGCCTGTGCAATGAAATCCTAGACCCCTACAGGCGCGGCAAGTCACCCGCCAAAACCTGAAGCGAGGCAGCCCCCTTCAGTACCGTGAATGGACCACCCAGCACTTCACGGAATCCGGTAACTTGGGCACCCCTCCTGGGTCAACCTGTACCCCCTACGAGTGCGGCGAATAGCCCGCCAATCCTGGACTGAAGCCCCCTCCGTCTCAATGCCCTGAGATGCGGGCCCGTTGCCCTCCAGAACTCGGCTATCCGTGCACCCCACCGCGGGGCAACCCTAGTACAGAAAGTAAAATATACATACACTGGGTACATCGACCGCAACCAGGTCGTGCCCCAAAAGAATAATACAAACAGGCAGTGACGGCAGTCCACATGTCGGACGCTCGCCCCGCAATATCAAATGTACATAATACAACAAAAACTGTACTAGCATTGCATCCAGGCTATCCCCCACGACCGATCCGCAACATCACAGCATAAACATAGAACATCAACGTGAAAATCACGTTCGCAAATCCGTCTAACCGGGCTATAGCAGTTAGACCGGATTTACCGATCGAGTGACATTTACGGTCGCAGATATAATGTAAATACTGTGAAATAATGTGTTTAAAATATCCGATCAATCAAACAATTAACAAGTGGGCCCCCAACCAATACTGTAGCAGTCACAGAAAACCTGGGCCCAAATTTAATATCCCAAAAGCCCCAAAATCAAATGCAAGACAATCTGGAGAAAAATGGTACAGTCAATAATTTAAACGGTGGCGGAAGCGCGGCCAAAGCACTGCTTTGGCCGCTCTTCCGCGGTGAAATAATGGAATCAAGATACCAATTTTTCCCAGATCTCTTATATTTCCCTGCACATCATTCTGCAACTACCTGAAAAATTTTTAGACTCCAAAAAAAAAATCGACAGAAACTGATGTGAAGTAATATGCGGTTTTTGGGATTTCGGTCGATCGGAAATGCAAAACACATTAGAACAAGCTAGGTAAGGTTAATGGCGTGGCTCTGATACCATGTTGCGCCACGGCAGCGCCCCGGCCGTCTTACTCGAGGCCAAAATGCGGAATCAAAATTTTTCCTTACTCGGAAACCGGCGCTACCGCGGACAAAGAAAACCCGGATCGTAACCATTAACCTAACGCTAGCAACAAGAGATTGGAAGAGAAGTATACCAAGAGATCCGAGTCCTCCGGTCTTCTCATCATCGCCCCGATCTCCCGCGGAAAGTGTAGTCTCCATATCGTCGCCTCCTCGCCGAAAAGAGCACCACATCGCCTTCGTCTTTTACGGGCTCCCGCCTCAATACCGAGGCAACTCGAGCATGAAGCCGGCAACTCGACATGCTCAAGATGTGCTGTAGAATGTAGTGTAGAAGATGGTTGTCTCACTTTGGGGTTGGTTGCCATGATGGAGGAATCAAGACTAGAAAAATGGTGCTTGCATTTTTCTAGCATGGAAATGAGATCAAGAAGAAAGAAACTCTCAAGAAGGAAAACTCTCTTCTTCTTCTTCTCTCTTTCTTTTTCTTCTCACCAAAAACTTATCATCTCCAGTGAGTATGAGAATGGTGGAGGAATGAAACATAAGGCAAAGGGAGGTGAGTGTAGGAGCATTCAAGAGGTGACCACATCAAGAGACAAGAAAGCATGAACCATGCTTTCTCCACTATTCAACCCATACCCTTTCACTTCACAATAAAGCAAGCATGGATGATATCTATCATAATCAAACTAAATGCAAGAAAACCCCTCCACAAATGTAATTTGCAAAACTGCAAATTACCCCCTCCATCGGAAAAGTCCGGCCGGGAAAGAACAAAGGAAAACCGGCCGGAACGGAATGCAAACTGGCAACTCCAGAAAACTGGTCCCGTAATGAATTACAGGAAAACCCCGACACTGTGCATACACACCCGCATTTGTATTCCGACCGGATACAAATGCAATGAGACAAAATCTACACTGTACTAGACTAGGACCGGCTTAAGCCAAAGCCGGCTAGTTAAATCCGTTCGATCCTGATCCGTGCAATACCGCACGTATCAGATCAAACCCTGCCATATAACTATACGGCCACTAGTACAAAACTGTCCGATCCTGATCCTTGCAATACCGCACGTATCTGATCGGACCCTGCCATATCTCCATACGGCCTCTACAGCGTTTCGCCCGAAAGCTGAGTAACTGAAAGTGTGGTGGACTCTAAAGACTCGTCAATACTATGGCTGTGGATTTAACCACTAGCACGTCAGAGGTATAAGCCAATACGTGACGAGCCACCAGCTATTGACCAAAAGGGACGTCGATGAGGAAGCTCACCCCGACACCCAACTGAGCCTGTCAGTGACAATATCCGTACAGTCCGGTCCGTTCGTCTATGAGTATCGCATGGCGGGCCTAGGGGGTTGGTAAAAGTCAGACCCCCAAAAGCGGTACAAGTCGTGTCGGAGCGTAGCCCAGAACGCCCTGAGATACTACTGGAATACCTACCAGTAAATCTCCTGCCTCGGCCGAGGGCTTTGCGTAATGGCTCTCCTAGACACAGCGCGACCTCACCCCCAATACCGGGAGAGACGAACCCCTGCAGATCCGCTCACTGCCTCCATGTGGCTCGGGACTGTACCCAACTAAAACCTGTTTGCACGACTCCTTTGAGCCGTGGTAGGGTAGTAATCAAAGCACAGTGGGAACTCACACGAGACAAATGACGATCTCAGGTCGATGAACTAACCTGTACTCATGTCACCAGGGAACTGCTATCTGACATCTGGTATAAGACCAACTAGCAGGTTCCCGGCGAGTCCTGTCCGGTGTACTCATAACCCAATGAGCACCTGTATACATCTTAGGTGAACCAACTGACACCAGTGGCTTGTGAGACCGGCCACCGCCCCTCGTCGGGGTCTCGACTGTATACACTAGTCTACTAATGGAGTATCGATGCCCTGTCTCGAAACTCCTACGACTAGGGACCTTTTAAGGATGTGCTTATAGACTACCAGCTCCCACGTATATGATCGCCATCATACTGCCGGCAGTCAAGCAAGAATCCTAGGGGCTCTATCAACGTGTAATAGCGACATGTCAGGTCACCTAAAGCAGTACACGATGATAAAGGTGAACCAGATAGCATACTATCATCTCGAGTAAGACTGTCCTACCGGGATAGGTCCTCCCTCAATCATTGCAATCACGAGCCTGTGATCCAATAATTGACTCTGAGGGCACTATCTCCAACAGTTTGTACCACTGACGTGCTTGTGGTTAAATCTACGGCCAGGGTATTGACGAGTCTGTAGAGTCACCCAAAGATAGTTTTCCAAGTTCGGGCGAAACGTTGTAGAGGCCGTATGGTTTATGGCAGGGTTCGAACATGCACGTGCACTTGTGCACGTGTCGTGGTTCGGACGGTTAATACTAGTGGGCTTTGGTTTAAGCCGGATCCTAGTATTATATTGTGTAGGAATATTTTTGTCTCATTGCATTCGTATTCACTGGAAATACAAATGCGGGTATGTATATACTGTTGTGGAGTAATCCTGTAATTCGTTACGGGATTACTTTTGGAGTTGTCAGTTTTTCTTCTCTCGATTAAACATTAGTTTTAATGTTTAATTATTGGTTAATGTGAGTGTATCTTTTTTTGGCCAAAGTTTTCATTCCTTTTGTCATGGCCAAAGTTTGTGAAGGGTGAGTCACTTGTTTTACATTAATTGAGGCATGGGTTTTTTGCAAGGTGGCTTGTGCATTAATTATTATTGTCAAAGCTTAGGATTTTTTCAAAGGATATTTGTGATGATATTTAACTAAGGTCACCACTTGATTTGGATGTGGTCACCTCCCCTCATTTCCCAGTGAGCAATTTTTTTTGGGCTTCATGATTTTAAAATGGCCGAGCACAAATTTGGTGAGCTCATTTTGTTTCAAAATTCCAATGTTCACATTTCTCATTCTATTCGTGGCAACTTCATTTACCTTCACCCGATTCGTTGGGTGCCTTGAGACAAAATATTCTACACTCTCTCTACTTCAATCTTGGACATGTCGGTTAGCAAACTTCATGTCCGAGTTGCTTTAGTTTGAAGCGGGAGCCCGTATAAAGATTCGTTGACGTGGTGCCACTTTGACGAGGAGACCGGAGATCGAGCGAGATCGGAGATGCCGTGAGGAGCGTGGGATGATGGCTAAAGACCGAAGGACACGGATCGATCGGCATAGCCATTCTATCATCTTTTACAGTTTGCTAGTTTAGTGTTAATGGCACGATCCGGATGAAAGTCTATGCTAGCGCCAGTTATAAAAGTTTTTGTTCCGTGTTTGGCCTCGGATTGACGGCCGGGGCGCTACCGTAGACTTACAGGATATGTGTTTACCCTCAATGGAGGGGCGGTGTGTTGGAAGAGTTCCAAACATGACATCGTCGCAGACTCAGCGATGGAAGATAAGTACATAGCTACTTACAATGCTGCAAAAGAGGCGGTCTAGATAAGAAAGTTCATTTCTGAACTTCAGGTGGTTCTGTCCATTGTCAATCCAATACCGTTGTATTGCGATAACAATGGGGTAATGGCTTTAGCAAAGGAACCAAGGTCCCATCAGAAATCTAGACAAATCTTTAGGCGGTATCACCTGATCAGGGAGATGCTGGATCGCAAGAAAATCGAGATTCGAAGAGTGGACACAAAAGACAACACAACGGATCCATTCACGAAGGCCTTATCTCAAGCACAGTTCGAGCGGTTGTTCGAGATGTTGAGGATGCGTTATGCAAATAATTGGCTCTAGTGCAAGTGGGAGATTGTAGGATATATATATGCCCTAGAGGCCATTATTTGTAATGGATACTGTATATATATGTGTGTGTGTGTGTATGTGTGTGTGTGTGTGTGTGTGTGTGTGTGTGTGTATGTATGTATAGGACAATCTTGTTAGAAATGATAGTATACTGTGTGGGTTGCCTTTATCTTAACATGTGTGTATGTTTTACTTGTTATTACGTACTACTTATACATGTTGATAAAAACCCGTAGGATTACTGCTTGACTACCAGCGTTGTGGTGGCGGTCATACCTGTGAAGGCTGGGTAGTCTATAAGCATATCGTTAAACTGTCCGCAGTTGTAGGAATATCGAGACAAGGCATTGATATTCCAGAGTAGACTAGTGTATACGTTTCTAGACCCCGACGAGGGGCGATGGTTAGTCTCACAGCCATTGGTGTATTTCACCTAAGATTGTATACAGGTGCTCACTATGGGTGGGTATACTGGAAGGACTTGCCGAGAACTGCTGGATGATATTATACCTAGCGTCAGAGGGCAGTTCTCATATGGCATGTGTACAGGTAGTCTGTAGAACTAAGATAATCATTTGTTTCGTGTGAGTTCCTACTGTGCTTTGATTACTACCCTACCACGGTTCAAAGGAGTGGTGCAAACAGGTTTTAGTTGGGTACAGTCCCGAGCCATATGGAGGCAGTGAGTTATTGTTAGGGATTCTTCTCTCCCGGTATAGGAAGTCGATATCGCACTATGTTTGGTTGGTCAACACCATAAGCCCATGGCCAGGGCATTTGAGGATTACTGATAGTTTGATCGGTAGTTTCTCAGATGGTCTTGAGCCACACCAACACGACTTATCGAGTTAGTAGGGGTCTGATGTAAACCACCCCTAGACCCGGTATGCGATACTTTCAGACGAACAGACCGGACTGTACGGATATTGTCGCGGTTAGGCTCGGTAGGGTTCAGATGAATTTGCTCGTTTGCCTTATTTTCGACATGTACATGGGTAGCCGTTACGTACAGCTAGTGCCGCCGACACGCTTATGGTTAAACCCACTACCAGCTTACTGTCGAGTTTTTAAAGTCCCACACATAGGGTTTCTCTGGTTCAGACAAAACGATGTAGAGGCTGTATGTTTATATGTGCTGGGTTCCGATTGATTACGTATACTAGTTGCGCGGAATTTAATCGAAAGGATTTTAATACTAGCTGGCTTAAGATTAAACCGGTTTGTTAAATCAGATATTGATTTAATGCTAGTATTATATTAGTAGTATTGTTCTATCTCTTCGGTATTCGTATTTTGGTACGAATACGGGTATGTATATACAGTAGAAAGTATTTTGTATTTATACAAAATACCTTCTAGAAAATGACACCTCATTATGTATATTTCTATTTATCAAAAATTGAAAATGAGATGGAGGGGTGAGGTGGCTTCAAGCACGGCATGAAGCATGGCTTTGGTATTTCTTTATTCATTTGTGAATACTATTGAAATATGGCTTATAATTTTAATGAAAGAAATAATTCTTCATATCTTTTTTCTTATCCATTCTTCAACTCATTCTTGCATTGTCATTCTCTCTCCACTCTTAAGTTCATTCTCTTCCTCATCCCTTATCATTCTCATGTGTTGAGAGCCAAAGGGATTTGAGATAGAAAATTACTTCTAAACATCTCCATATCATCTAAGAAAACTATATTAGCAATCTAGTTTACTCAGTTTGCTTCTTTTTGAAGTAAGAGTTTGATCAAGAACCTTCAGGTAGATCATCTAGGATCGAGAAGGCCGACGACCAAACTTGATCTAGGACCAGAAAAGAGCTTAAGAAGAGGATAAAGAAGACCCAAAGGACATGAATATCATAGGTATAAAATTCTATCATAGTAGAATAAACATCTATGTTGTTTTGCAATTATGGCTTATGGTAGTTCTTGGGTTGTAGTCTTTGTTGCATGCTTCAAAATTGATTTTTGAAAATTTCGCCTCTCTGTTCATCATAGAAAACTGCATTTTAATAGCGCTCATTCATTATCAATTTTTTTATATATTGGTACTATTAACCAGTGTCTGCTCAGTAAATACAGATTACAGGTATTCACAAAACACTGGAAAATATACTCAAATTCATGGATATGACATTTGTGAGTCGACACTGTAATCAGAACAGAAAACCGATCGATATTCAAAGAGTTCTTTTTGCAACAAATAAAGTGTACACATTTTTTGTCCAACACATTACAAGTGTGCACACAAGCTCTGTGATACATGGACCTAGGTGGGGCTGCCTAGACAAGTGGGCATGTGTGATTAATGAAGAAAAAGTTATGATGTAATATAAAGCAACAAGTTTCCTTCCAAATCTTTTGAGTACAAACTAGGATTAAATAGAGAAATCAAACAGCACCAGAGAGATCATGGAGAGCACTCGAGATCACCATAGAAACACGAGACCCATTGCCCAAAATTCGAATGGCGAGATCCCCTAGAAAACCGGCGCCGGCGGGCCCCCTGGCTCAAATGATCCCCTATTTTTCTCTGGTCATTTCTAGTAGTCACATCATCCTATTTTTGTTGTTTGTTTATTCTGGTGTTGTGCCTATAAATACCAGAACAAATATTAAACCAAGGACCCGAATATCCAATCTATTTTTCAATAGTTTGTTTTAGTTTTTGGTTTAGCTTTGGAGAGTTGTGTGAGCTCAAGTTTGGTTTTCTTCTTCTTCCCACTTGGAGCTTTCATTTGAGAGCTTCATTACGGAGGTTGAACAAGTAACCAATATCATGTATCTCAACTCATTCATTTGTTAATATAATTGTTCTTTTATTTGTTTATTTACTTCTTGTTGTTTTCATTTCTTTTATTTATTATGTTTGAGTAATCTTTTGGTTGTGGTGATGGTAAGGATGTGAGATGAATGGCTTTTCTTTTCTCCTCCTCTTGTGATTGTTTAATATGCTCAATTTGTGATTCTAACTTCAAGATTGTTCTTTGCTATTTGTGTGATATGGTATTTTGAATCATTGGTTACAAGGTAGCTTCTTCATATACCATATGCACACCTATTCTCCATTTTACTATGTTAAGGTTAGAATCAATTTAATGTTGAGGTTTCTAAGTTTTAGATATGGTATTTTATTTACAAGTTGCTTGACACACTTCTTGTTTTCATATACCTTATACTATCACAAGCCACTTAGCAAACATAACACTAAAACTACTTGCTCTCACATACTAATTTGTGTTTTTGATATTGATGTATGCTTTCTAACCCTTATGCTTAGTGTTGATACTTTAAACTTGGACATACAAATGGTAAGTGAGACAAGGTGGATTCGTTTCATGTTTTGCGTCGAATATCGGCAACTTGATGATTTGTGCTTCGCGGCCGCCTTGACAAGTCACGCTTCACGTCGGGATCAACACAAGGACGGACAACTCAAAATCAAAGGAGCTTCGATGAAATCGCCGCGATTCAACCATCCGAACCAAAGCCACGGCCACTTTCATAACTTATTTTCTATATATCCATATTTTTCTCTTTTTGTGAAAAAACCCAAATTATTTTATTCTCAAACCTTAAGCAACAATCCCTAATCACCAATTCTCTTTAGATTGACCCGTACTTGCCAGCTTGCTACAACACGTCGTGCACTTGCGGTTTTATAAATTTTAAAACGAGACCGAGCTCGCATGCACAATATTTCTCAAAACCAATTCTTTCCAAACCGTACAAATTCGCGCCGGGTGAGGTCGCAACAAGTTTTTGGCGCCGTTGACGGGGAGTTGGTAGTCAATAGGTATTGTTATTTGTGGTTCAAACTAACAAACTAACCATTAACTATATTTCTTTCAAAACTAACAAAACACTAAATTTCTAAAATTGCTCTCTGGCTTTGTGACCTGCTATCACCCTGTAATTAAACTAAAAAAATCAAAGTATACCATTAGAATACTAATATAGCCTGGAAAAACCACAAAAAAATTGTGCACCAAAAACTTTACTTTGGCCGGCGACATTCATGAAAAACCCGGCGGCGCCGACCCCATTATTGATGTTTTGGAATTTTCCTTTTGGGATATCTCTAGTGCCTTATTAGTACTCTATTGGTATTGTTTGATTTTTATAATGTTGTGTGTGCAGGAGTTTGGGCAGATATATCGATTTTTGTACTAAATATCGTATTTTTCCGAAATTTTCAGATTTTAACGGAATTACGAGCAGCGATCATGCGGAGCAAGGTTCAAATTCAATTGCAAAACGGTAGTGAAGTATAGTGCCAAAGATCCGGGTAGTTTGACCCGCGCAAGCGAACATTCAAAGACTCGTGAACACTTCAAAGGGTTTTTTTAACCCAAATCACATCGGTACGTATTTTCTAACACTTTCGCTCAAATCCGACGCATTCCAATATTCTATCTTCTGCAGGATTCTTTGCACAATTTGCTACAGAGAACTAACCCGTATTTGTTGCAGCGCTTAAGCCTAAAAACGAAAAAGATTTGCTTGATTGAAAGAATTTTTTAAATTCTTTTATTGATTGCGCATTTGTATCTTAATACGGATATTAAAGGCACGAAAACCAAACAAGACGCGGTAAAGTATTTCATCACCTTTTTCCGTGGCTCACAAATCACAAAACTGCATTCTTGCATACCCACGGTAATTCTTAAAATTAACTAGAACTCTGACTTTAAGGATTTCGTGCTCATTAGGAGAAGTTAACTATGTTTAGAACACCTCTTAACGGTATATTGTTCACAAGGTGTCTAGGCAAGTGTTCACGGTGAAACCGTCAAAATAGAAAAGGTTATTCTAATTAAGGAACTTCGCGAAAGCGTTGGACAACCTCCTCTTATCTCTGCACTTACCTGGCTTTGTGATCCGTATATTTTGAGCCCGTTTCTCGACACAGTTTTACCTCGACAATCAGGTTCTTGAGCAGGTCTAGTTGACTTAGCATAACATAGACTGCTAGGGGTGTACTATTCTTTATTTTTGTGAATTTGTGAGTTCTTGTTGATATGGGTGATACACAGTTTGATTCGATTCTTCACGATCCACATTCTTTTTTTTATACTCATACTCAATTCTTTTGTTCAAATTCCCAAGATTCTTCCCACATTCATGAAAACTATCCTTTATTAAGGGGTGGCCAACTCTCCTTGAATTTTGATATCGGTCACCCACCTAAAAATCTTGAACATAGTCCCACTTGAAACATAAATCAAATGATTGAACACTTAGAGAAAGAGGTCGATAGAACGACGGCTTTAGCATCACCACCATCACAACCTCCTTTCCTAAAACTACTGACACTTCATTAGGGTATGATAGTGAGATGAATGCTAGGTTGGCCGCTTTAGAGAAGGGTATTGATGTGATGACGGCATTCGAGAATCAAACGGCTACGATGCTAGCCATATTCATACAACAATCTGATCTTGTTTCACGCTCAAGCTCAATCATTAGCTAGAATCGAAGAACAAGTGAAATATTTAGCTATGGGGATTCTAGGGAGTGAACACTCTCAATTGGAACCCAATAATGTCAATATTTGTCATCTAGGAAGTCACCTGAGTGAAATAAATGAACAAACAAATTTTGATGATTTCATAAATGATAATGTAATTGAGTTGACTGAGTGTTATCAAGACAAACAAGAAAGCCCTCTGAGTCAGTCCAACACTAGCCTTCAGGTACCCAATGAGCCTCTTTTCACAAGTGATCTAGAGGTTGATTTAACCGATATACTACTTGAAGATGAGATTGTTGCACCGACTGATTTCTGCGCTAAAATTTTAGAAGAGGGAGCTTGTAAATTTAACGGGTATGGTGCCGATGTAATGTTCGATATAATTCACAATCGGGAACCCACAATTTTTGTATCACCTATTGATATTGTTTCGGACGAAACGTTAGAGTGTGAACCTACATTTTTAGATGACATGGACCTACCCATATATGAATGTGACGAGGGAGAACTTGTTTTAAGAGTTGTGAGCTGTAACAACAAGAGTAGGATTGTGCAGGAGTATAGGGAGGAAGACAGTCTTGAGAAATATTCTTTCATGTCGTGTTTTGAGGAGATATTGCGGATGAACTTGATATTTTTTCTGAGTTTGAGTCAGAATCAATTTGGGAACATCCTACGGAGCTTTATTTTGCTGAACTTTTTGAGGATGAACTCCAGTTTTTAAACAAACCTGATATCGAAACTCAACACATACTTCTTGAACATTCAATTCGTTCGGGCAACAATTCTTTGACTCCTTCAAAACTTCATCTACACATTCAGCATTTTCTGATCCCTACTTTCATACACCCATGCCCTTTACTAACATCTAACCATATAACCAACATTTTCTTTTTCTTATACTTTTTCTTTTACCAGACCGGTCCTTATATCGACAAATTTTTTGAAATGCTGGTATTAATTTATGGACTAACGCAATCTCTTAACTTGTATATACTGTAATTATCCCTAGATTTTTCTTTTTATGAATAAAATCTCACCCTGATGTCTAAGTCTAGCTACCGGAGACGGGGGCAACGATGAGGACATCATAAAACTCAGGTTTGGGGTGAGCATTGTGTTTATTTTTGCTGCATCATGTGTATATTCTACATTTCATACATATTTAAAAAAAACCCATAAAAATTGAAAAAATTTCCAAAAAACATAAAACCATTGTCGTCATGTTAGCTAGTGGGGAAACTTAGACTCAAAGTCCGACGGTTCGGTTGATAAGATAGAAACAACTAAATCCTTTTCGAGAAATTAAAAACCCGAAAGATAACCCTCCTTTGAGTTTAAACGTAGCTAATATACGTCTTTCATATCACTTTACACGTGTCATGAGTTTTTGAGAATTAGATGATATGTCTGACATGTCTTTAAACCTTTTGAAAATTGATAAACATCTTTAGGATCAAACATGTTTGTTTTGAATTAAGTAATATCAAGAATAGTTCACAAAGTGAAGTAGATATGAAGGATATTATTGATGTTTTAATAGAAGCTAAAAGTCTGAAAATTAACACATCTGGAACCTTGTTGGAGTGATTACACACCTTATCCACAAGAACACGTCTTTGGGATTTAAAAGAAAAGATGGCAATATCTCCGTTCGCACTGCTTTCAGAATATTTTAAAATGAAACAAAATGAGTATTTTATTTTGCGGCCTTGGTAACTTGAGAAATTAAGTCTTAGGGGTGAATCCATACCTAATTCCCTAAAACCATCTGGTTTGGGAGTCATTGACCCAAAGCTTGCTAAGTTTTCAATCGCCAAATAAAACAAGCTAAGCAAGTGTTCTTTCCGAGTTAAAAGTCCTCATGGTTCTTTATGGGAGAATAATCTTGGCGGAGACGATTTTTTAATTAAAACAATTTTTTAGTGGAGATACGAAGGTTTATATTATAAGACTTTTTGTACGATCACGAAAGGTGTGTATGAACAACAACAGGTGAAAGGTATGAGTGAAGAATAAGGCTTAGTTCTCTGTTAAAAATGATAGAAATTCTGACTTGAAACTTAACTGGAGAACGATACTTGAGAAAATTTTAAGTCTTTTCAAACTCGTGAGATCCTTTAAAGGTCAATCCTGGTCCGTATTTATGACATGATGACCCTAATCGAGATTCTTATAAACTTGTCGACACTATTCGCACCACGTAAAGACGTGTAGGAGCTTATGTTAAACAAAATACGAGGAGTGAAAAATAAGGGTTGAACGTTTCTAACTAGGGTGATAGAACTTCTAGCTTTGATATTTAACTTAAGATTAGAATCAATAGTTTCTTCACGACACTAACTTGACAGGATTTTGTGGATGTAATCCGCTGAAAACTCTCAGGAGACAATACTCCTCCTACTAGGGATACCTAGAGGTTTAACGGCTTGTTGCACAGGCTCAGTGCAATCACGTTCCCTGCGAAAGTGAGGTTAGGATTTTGTTTTGCTCGGGACGAGCAAAAGATAAGTTTGGGGGTATTTTTTCATCACAGAAAACTGCATTTTAATACCGCTCATTCATTATCAATTTTGTTATATATCGGTACTATTAATTAGTGTCTGCTCAGATAAATACAGATTACAGGTATTCGTGACAAAACATGGAAAACATACTCAAATTCAGGGATATGACATTTGTGAGCCGACACAGCAATCAGAACAGAAAATCGATCGATATTCAAAGAGTTCTTTTTGCAACAAATAAAGTGTACACATTTTTGGTCCAACACATTACAAGTGTGCACACAAGCTCTTTGATACATGGACCTAGGTGGGGCTGTCTAGGCAAGTGGGCATGTGTGATTAATGAAGAAAAAGTTATGATGTGATATAAAGCAACAAGTTTCCCTCCAAATCTTCTGAGTACAAACCCGGATTAAATAGAGAAATCAATCAGCACCAGAGAGATCATAGAGAGCACTCTAGATCACCATACAAACACGAGACCCATTGCCTAAAATTCGACCGGCGAGATTGTCACGACCCGAAATTGGCACGTGACGGCCCCAATACTACGCAACGCCTAAAGACGTAACGCAGTCAAAGAAAGCCAAAACCCAAAAATCTAAACCATGAAAATACGGAAAAGATAGTAAAAGTTTTTGAAACATTTGAAACCACAACCCAAATTCTTTAAAAGTCTAACTTCTTTCTTTAAAATTTTGGCAGCACCCCCTTTGTAAAAACTAACCCCAAAATGGGTACAACAGATAAGATAAATAAAGCATCCCCAAACGGGAGTAAATACACGCCCAAAGGTGGAAAACAATCACCACCACAAATATACGACGCCATAGCAAAGAAATAAAGACAATAGAGATAAAGCTGTATAAAAGACAACAAATCTACAAATAATATACAATAACGTCCTCACCAGGTCTCTAAGTCAACAACATAATAGTAGATGGAGAGTACAAGATACAACGAATGTACAATACAAAATACAGATAACCACCAAAACCCACCTAAGAAAAATAGCACATTGTGAGCTAATGCAGTATCTGTAGCAAAAGATGATAGATGAATAGCCTTCCTTGACTATTCTGGGGAACACCCTGCAACACCTGTGGCACAACGGGGGTGACTTGCCAACTCGTGAATAGTAGATAACATATGCAGGTAATCGCAGGTATGTACGTACAGCATGAATCTAAGATATGCAATTAACAGTAATAACAGGTCATATGAATGCAGAATAATGGAAAGTACACTAACAGGTACAACCAATATATGAAGCAATAGTGATATCACAATAGTATGCAATAATCATGCGATAGGGATATGAGAATGTAGATATGCTGCAATCATGAAGGGTACACTAACAGGTACTACTAATACATGAAACAGGTGCATAAAAAAATAGGTATGAGGTATGGAGTAAAATATGTCATTCCCAC
Source organism: Agapanthus africanus (assembly GCA_030015575.1). Taxonomy (NCBI): domain Eukaryota; kingdom Viridiplantae; phylum Streptophyta; class Magnoliopsida; order Asparagales; family Amaryllidaceae; genus Agapanthus; species Agapanthus africanus. The sequence continues at coordinate 479,697,164 of CM057343.1, forward strand.
GGAAACCTGACATCGTGGTAGGATCACAATCCATCAAGACACTCGAATCCCCATTTCCTCAAATCAGCCCCCAAGTTGGGCTCTCATATCATATAAGTCTCACATCTCCCCAATGTACAATATCGAGTAATCTCCTATATCCCGAATGTACAAATCAGTAATCTCATATGTATCCGGTATCCAATCTCAATGAATCACCTAATATCCCAAATCAAATCCCAAGTAAAATTCTAACATCCTAGATATATATTTGCAGAAATAAATATGATGGGGTCAATACACATATATTAGCGTCCCACTCCACTAATATTGGTGTAAGGGTATATATAACAACGACTAAATCCCCTGTTATATATACAAAGGTGTTAAAAGAAATATCATGAAATCAATGTGCCAAGCATCGACACAGAAATACCGATCTATCAGATGCCGTCACCAAGACTAGCATCCTGATAGGTACGTATCATACGCTATCCCGGAAAGCATGAGTGCCTAGCTCTGACCCTCGCCTTCCCACGTATCCATACGTACATGACTCCCAACGGTATCCCCATGATCCCCGCCGAGTCATTGGTACTGTCACCGGTAGGTACTCGCCCGCCTCCAGGCTCAATCGGCAAAATCCATCGATCATCTTGCAGAGGGGAACCATACCGGGCCCCACCATGTACCCTCATACGGCACCCACTCCTCGTATGGAGTATATAATCAGAACCGATAAATCTCATGGTGGCTGCGCAAATATCATATCAAGGAAACCGGGTTTTTCAATTAATGCATAATTCATGAACTCCCGCGGTTCCCAAATCTAGAAAACATCATGTAAAATCCAAATATCAATGCGCAAATCCATGAATAAAAATATGTGCGATATATCTGAAACGCAAGCATATAAAGGAAAATATATAGCTGAAACCAAATGTATGCGAGTTCAATAAGGTATAGCTAAGTATAGGTGTCTATCTATAAGTAAAGGATGTAATATACCCCCCTGGGTATAAGTAAAATATGAGCAAGGTATCTTTGTAGCTAAATGTGAAATGAGATAAGTAATATAATATCTATAATGGTTTGTGTGTGTGACATGGCAATTATTGACGGTGTGTGTGTAGCATACAATCCGTGCTCATGCAACATGAACCGTCAATAATATGTGCAGTGTCCTACGGCTACTATTCACAATATAACTATATCTAAAAAAATAGGGTAAAGGCGCAATTCTAAAAATGACGTAGAATATGCGACAAGTATTAGAATCCTAGCCCAGACGCATAACGCCATGCGGGCGATTCCCCTGTAGATGTTAAATCTACTCACCTACGCTCCAAGCTAAGTGAACCCTACCATCTGTTCCCCTCTGTAGCAGTGTCCGTAGTCCCCTCTTGCAAACCTGAAAATGAAACAAGAATTCCATATATAAGCAAAATACCTCGCAAAACGCGATATCGAACCCAAACGAGAAACTCGCGTCGCGAACTAAACGTGCGTGTATATGATACGCTAAATCGTGTGTATACGTGTCTAAAACTACCGCGACACGCTGGATCACAGAACCCACCCACGTATCGCGCGTATCGCGCAGACACAACGAACTAGAAATACGATACATTGTCCCAGATTTTCCTACAGGTCAAATCTTACAAAACTACACATGCCAAAACACTAGAAAACACTGCAAAGAACTCTAGCCAAGAGCCCAACACCCCAGCCCCCTACGTGGCCGCAATTTGCGGCCAATCCTATTAAATCTGCGTCCATGGTGAAGCTTTTGGGGCTCGTGTTCTGGTGGTGTGTTCTAGACCTAGTGTGCATGCTCCAGTCTTCTCAATTTTGTTCTGAAGGATCCGGGTCAAAAGCAGATCACAAAAAGCCATAAAATCGCTTAAAAACACCGATTTGCACACAAATGTCAACCCTATGGTATTTTAGTGAAATCCGGGGTTACTCTCAGTTAAGGTGACCCTAACAACATTTAAATAAGTAGGGTTAACCAACACAATCATCACTTAACCAAAATTCCACCCAATTCACCATATTTAGCACTAAACTCACATAAATCGCAAACCGAAGCAAAACTATACACAAGTTAAGCAATAAGGGGAAATTGGGTTCAAGAATTATACCCTAAGGGGCCCTAGGGAGCAGGAGAAGAAGTGTATGGAGGAAGAAGAGCTGCTGCAAGTTGCTGGGGCTCCTGCTGCTGCTGTTGCTGCCTGCTGTTGCTGCTGCTGCTTCAAAAGCTGCTTGCTGCTGCTGTTTGTTGATGCTGCTGCTTGCTTCTCTGCTACTGGAGCTGCTTGCTGTTGCTGTTCTGGGTGTGTGTGTGTATGAGAGAATGAGAAAAATGAGAGTGAGGGTGAGAATGAGAGAAACACAACAACCCCCCTTCTCACTCTCTCTCACTTCATTAATGAGGCATGGCTTGGGCCATGAAGCCCCATGCCTGTAACACTTTGGATTTCCGTTTGAATGTCTTTCGTGATAATTAGTGATCGTACGTGTTATTATATATATGTGTTCCTAGGATTATTAGTTAGTTAGTAGTGTTAGTATCATTTTCCTTGTGTAGTGTACACTTGCACACTTAGCCTTTTTGAGACTTAGGGTTTTTGGTAGCATGTTAACCATTTTCTTGTGTTGCATGGTTGTTATTTTTCCCCACCATTTTTAACCTAAACAAAACCCTTTTTCATAATTCAAAATCCAATTAAACAAATGAGCATGGTGGTTAGGTGAAATGTTGACTTTTGACCCCATTTTCTTCCCTTCTCTCTCTCTCTTTCCCACTCCAGAATTCTGGAGAATTCCAGCAGCAAACCCTCCTTCTTTCTTCATCTTTTCTTCTCCTCTTCATGTCTCTTTGATCTTTACACAAATCCTACACAAAAACCACACATTTTCATCACAAAACCTTAGGAAAAGTGAGCTTTTTGAGGTGTTTGAAGCAAATCTGCGTACTTGAGGGAAAAAGCTGGAACTTTTGGTCTTTCTAAGGTCTTTAGAAGGTATAAACTCATGTCTTAACCTCTTTTTCCATAACTTGTAGCATTCTTTAGTAAAAATCTCATTTTTGTGCATTTTTGGTGATATTTAAGGATATTTGTGTTTCACATGTTAGATTAGGGTTTTGTTAGTTGTGTTAGCTCTATTAAGTGTTATTAGAGCTATCTTAGGCCAAGTTTTGTTTCAATTTGCACAAAAATACCCTAAAGTTCTATTTTAGTGCAAAGTGTGGATTTTAACTAGATATAAGGCTCTGTAGGATCTGCTGTTACCCGAGACATTTCAGAGTAAAACTAGATGTTACTGTAGCATGTATGGGGGGTATAGAGTGCACACACAAAATCTGGGAGCCTAATTCCCTACCCAGGCCGCCGAAATTTACATTCTGGCCGCAAATTGCGGCCAGATGGGGGAGCTTTGGGTTGGGGTTTGGGGTGTGGGTGTCTGCTGCTATGTGGGTTATTTTGGTATATATAGTTTTCCAATATCTTTCCTGTATCAAAATCTGGAGGTGATTACCTATTTTCCCGTATTTTCAATCTTTCGCGACACACGTGATACGTGTGTGTGGGTTTGGGGTTTCTGCGTATCGCGGCGCGTCGGAGTGGTTTTAGGCGCGTAACCACACGTTTTAACGTATCGCGCACACGCGCGCTTGGTTCGCGACACGAGTTACTAGTTCGGCTTTAATGTCGCGTTTGTGTGACTTCAAGCTTACGTGTGATATATTGTGTACTTCAAGGTTCGCAGGCGAGTACGGCGGACGCCGCGCAGAAGGGGAAACAAGTTGTTGGCTATACCTAGCGAGGGACTACGGTGAGTAGATTTCACATCTACGGGGATATCGCCCGCATGGCGTTCTACGTCAGGGCTGATAGGACCTTATAGATTCCTTTGTATACATTGACTATTCATGGCTACTATTTAGTGCATGCTGCATTCCCTGCTATTTGGATATAAACTAGAATTGATAGAACACCGCACCATTACTAACGGTCCATGTTGCATGAGCACTATCCTGCATGTTACACACACACCGTTAGAAATTGCCATGACACTCACACTGTAGTATATCACATCGGATCATCATATTGTAGCTCATCTATATGTGACTTGACATGCTATTCATACTTGATGCCTATATCACATCGGATCATCATATTGTAGCTCATCTATATGTGACTTGACATGCTATTCATACTTGATGCCTATATCACATCGGATCATCATATTGTAGCTCATCTATATGTGACTTGACATGCTATTCATACTTGATGCCTATATCACATCGGATCATCATATTGTAGCTCATCTATATATGACTTGACATGCTATTCATACTTGATGCCTATATCACATCGGATCATCATATTGTAGCTCATCTATATGTGACTTGACATGATATTTATATTTGAGGCACATATCATATCGGATCATTGACTTGCATTTTGCTTTGGATTACATGTGATTTCTGGATTTGGGAACCGTGGCTATTGCAAATATGTAATCAATTAAAAACCCGGTTCCCTTGATATGATATTTCAGTGCGTCCACCATGTGTTTCCTCGGTGCTAGAGTGATATATGTAAACCTGAATCGAGGAGTTGGTTGAGACCGATTACGGGTACATGGTGGACCCGGTATGGTACCCCGGGAAGAGAACGGTTTCGCTGTGCAGTAGACGGTGAGCCTGGCAGAGGGACTACTACCTACCGGTGATTAGTTGGACCTGACAGTTATCCGGAGGGTACTGATCAGAGTCTATAGATGGATGCGGGGTGATCCGTACTGCTGGGGCCGATGGCCGATACCGCAGACGGAGACCGTGGGCTGACCCGGACTGACGGGGCCCGATGGATGAGGATTTGCGTGTCGATGCTGGACACGAGTATTTATGATATTTGGGTGCCGATGTTGGGCACTCGGGATTCTCAGAGATATACAGGATTTGAGGGCCGATGAGAGTGCCGACGCCTGAGCTATTTGGGGGACCTGGGTGCATTGAGGGACACCGATTACATATTCCACGTTGACATTCCGTGTAGATATTATATTTCCCCTGCTCAGCATTTACTGTTGTACCTCATCCTGTAGTTACATTACCTGATAGAGTACTTGCATGATTATTGCACTTACTGCTTATCACATATTAATATCATCTGTTGGCATATGATAGAGTAGCGCAGTACGTGCATGCTCGCGAATACCTTTATATGTTATCTCTATTCAAGAGTTGACAACTCACCCCCGTTGTGCCACAGTGTTTGCAGGTTGCCTTCGGAGTAGTCGCGGCAGGCTGCGGTTGCATCTTTTGACACAGATACCCCCATAGTTGGTGTACTAGCTCTTTTGCTGATAGGTGGGTTTTGTGCGGTATCTGTTTATCTTTCAGTATATACATTGTTGTATCTAGTATTCTCCATCTACCATGTATGTATTTGACTTAGAGACAGTGTGAGGACGTTGATGTATTATATTTTTATTCTGGTGTCGAGCTCGTTGTGAGCCGACTGTACTTGCAGTTTATCCTATCTGTGATGTTCCCACTTATGGATCTTGATCTTCTCTACGGCGTCGTATATTACTATCTTGGTGATTTTTTACTTAGATTTCTTATCATGTTAGTAAGTGCTTTCATTTAAAACTTATAACACTCTATACTTTCACTGGTTTGATTTCTGGGTTTCCGGTTCACTTAGTCGCGTTACGCCTGTAGACGTTACGTGGTTAAGTGCCGGTCACGGGCCAATCTTCGGGTCGTGACAAAGTTGGTATCAGAGCGTAGGTTTTACCTTTCGGAGTGTAGGATGACCCTGGTATGATGGAGTAGGTAGCTGCAGCAGGGTAGCGTAGCATGTGTATGTTCCGCGGCATACTCACGACATGGTACTCCGCCTACGCGACCTTAGGACTTGTTGATATAAACTTCCTTCTTGAGTATATACATTCTTGAGATTCGATTTCCGTATCCTTATCGAATCCTATCGTTCCTTTCAGCCAATATGCCGCCAAAGACTACGAGGGCGCAGAAAGCGGCCGCGAGGACCGAGATTCGAGTTGACTCGTCCGAGACGAGGACTGGTCCGGATAGTACACCGGTTGTGCCCGAGCAGGCTGTTCCTGCCGTGACAGATCAGATTGCTATGTTAGGGGCTGGTGTGCAGGAGATACGCCAGACGATGGGATCCAGTATGCAGGAGATGCGCCAGATGATGGGATCTCTAGTTGAGACACTTCGAGCGCAGCGACCAAAGGTAGTTCCACCCGTTGCAGAGACCGCGGTGGTACCCACAGTTCAGGTAGTTGCACCTGCGACTACAGAGGTTATTACAGTATCGCTGTCAGAGTTTATGAGGCCGAAGCCTCCGGTCTTCACAGGCACTGATGTGGCCGAGGATCCACGGTCTTTCATTGATAGGATGGCGCGGATATGTCGTTCACTTAGATGCGCAGATGCGAGATGGGTTGAGTTCGCGAGCTTTCGCCTGGAAGGTCTTGCGCAGAAATGGTGCGAATCAGTCGAGAAGGGTAGAGCAGCAGGTCTTCCTCCTATGACCTGGACAGAGTTCGTGGCGCTATTCCTTGCCCGCTTTCTTCCCCTGAGTGTCAGAGATGCTAGAGCACGCAGGTTCGAGTCCTTACGCCAGACGCCAGAGATGTCAGTGGCAGAGTACGATGTGCTGTTCACCGAGCTATCCGTTTATGCTCCGTATCTAGTGGCTACTGAGGAGTTGCGAGTCAAGAGATTTGTCCGAGGCTTGCTTACGCCACTATTCCTTGCTATCAGCGCGCAGCATTACGAGACATACGCAGCAGCAGTAAATGCAGCATTATTAGTTGAGGAGCACCTTGCTGAGACTTCGGCAGTTCCAGAGCCGAAGAGAGTTCGTGCCGATACGTCAGTGCAGAGACGGCCTTTCCGGCGTCGTGACAGGCACCTTGCAGGTGGCAGAGATTCGAGACGAGGCCGATTGTTTAGCTCCTATCCCCAGGAGGGTCAGCGACCGTCATCGGGATGTTACCGTTGCGGGAGTTCTTATCATCGTGTGCGAGATTGTCCTGAGGTACCCCGGAGTGGGGCGGCAGCACCACATGTTACATTACCACCTTCACCACCCCAGACGGCATTGCCGATAGTACCTGCCGTTACTCCGCATCAGACGCATACACAGAGAGGTCGTGGTCGCGGAGGATTTGTTCACAGAGGACGAGGTGGCCGAGGTAGAGGGCAGCCAGCGGCCGGCAGGGGACAGTTAGTTGCAGGTGGAGGACAGGCGCGAGTTTTTGCTTTGACGCATCAGGACGCGCAGGCGTCCAATGCGGTGGTCTCAGGTATCCTTTCTGTATGTTCGGTTGATGCACACGTGTTATTCGATCCCGGATCCACGCACTCGTACGTATCCACACACTTTGTGCCGTGTTTGGGTAGAGAGTCCGGTTTGCTTGACCAGCCGCTTGTTGTGACTACTCCTGTGGGAGAGTCGTTTGTTGCTAGGCACGTGTTCCGATCCTGTACCGCCCGTATCAGCGAGAGAGAGTTGCCGGTCAATTTGATCCTTCTTGAGATGTTGGACTTCGACGTTCTTTCGGGCATGGATTGGTTAGCCACGTGCTATGCTTCTGTTGACTGCCGCGAGAAGACAGTTCGATTTTGTTTTCCCGGCGAGTCAGTTGTTGTTGTGTTGGGGGACCGTGGTGCCACCCCTCACAGTGTGATTTCTTCTTTTCGCGCTGGACAGCTTCTGCGGAAGGGATGTCAGGGATTTCTCGCATATGTTTGCGATACTATAGGGCTACAGAGGTTCCTCTGGATCAGGTTCCGGTTGTTAGCGAGTTCCCTAATGTGTTCCCTGACGAGCTTCCTGGGCTACCGCCCGAGCGTGATATTTCCTTCTGTATTGACTTGGTTCCGGCGCGGGGCCTATTTCTGTACCGCCTTATCGGATGGCCCCGGCGGAACTTCGAGAATTGAAGGGTCAGTTGCAGGATTTGCTGGATAAGGGACTTATTCGACCCAGTGTTTCTCCTTGGGGTGCTCCAGTCCTGTTTGTCAAGAAGAAGGACGGCAGTATGCGTTTGTGTATCGACTACCGCCAGCTGAACAGGGTGACAGTGCGGAACAGATATCCTTTGCCACGAATCGACGATTTGTTCGACCAGCTTCAGGGGGCAGGATACTTTTCGAGGATCGGTTTGCGATCGGGCTACCATCAGCTGCGGGTTCGACAGGAGGACATTCCTAGGACAGCCTTCCGCACACGTTACGGCCATTATGAGTTTTTGGTGATGTCGTTCGGACTCACCAACGCGCCAGCAGCATTTATGGATTTGATGAACCGTATTTTCCGGCCGTATCTTAATCTGTTCATTATAGTGTTTATTGACGATATCTTGGTGTATTCTCGGAGTAGAGAGGAGCATGAGCAGCACCTGCGGATTATACTGCAGACCTTGAGGGAGCATCAGCTTTTCGCCAAATTCTCCAAGTGTGCCTTCAGGCTAGACAGCGTAGACTTCTTGGGGCACGTGATTACACGAGATGGTATATGTGTCGACCCGAGGAAGATCGAGGCAGTTCGGAGTTGGCCTAGACCCACGTCAGTGACGGAGATTCGCAGCTTTCTAGGGCTGGCAGGCTATTACCGGCGATTCGTGCAGGACTTCTCTCGCATTGCTACACCTTTGACCGGGTTGACCCGGAAGGGAGTTCGCTTCGATTGGACGGAGGAGTGTGAGCACAGTTTCCAGCGGCTACGGGCTCTACTGACTACGACACCAGTGCTATCATTGCCTTCAGGATCAGGAGGATTTGTGGTCTACTGCGATGCTTCACGAGTAGGGTTGGGGTGCGTTTTGATGCAGCATGATAGGGTGATTGCGTATGCTTCGCGGCAATTAAAGAAACATGAACAGAATTACCCCACTCATGATCTGGAGATGGCTGCAGTGGTCTTTGCATTCAAGATCTGGCGACATTATCTGTATAGAGAGTCGTGCCAGATATTCACTGACCACAAGAGCTTAAAGTACATATTTCAGCAGCGAGACCTGAACCTTAGACAGCGCCGATGGATGGAGTTAGTGAAGGACTACGATTGTGAGATCTTGTATCACCCGGGCAGGGCGAATGTAGTGGCGGATGCTTTGAGCAGGAGGCCCGGGGGTAGTCTATCCTGTTTGAGCGCAGTGCAGAGGCAGTCGTCGGTGGATTGGCAGATCTTATGCGACAGCCGGGTACAGTTCGAGTTTACGCCGATCGGAGGACAGATGGCGCATGTTCGTGCACGCCCACAGTTGCTTGACCGTATACATGAGGCACAGCACAGTGATGACCGCTGTTCAGAGATCAGGACACAGATAGGACATGGCAGATTTTCCGAGTTCGTGATCGATGATCAGGGGATACTACGATTTGGAGCTAGACTGTGCGTACCAGATGCTGAGGGATTGCGGCACGAGATTCTTGAGGAGGCACATCGGTCAGTATATAGTGTTCATCCCGGTTCCACCAAGATGTACCACGATATGAGAGAAGTTTACTGGTGGGACGGTATGAAGAGGGATATTGCAGATTTTGTGTCGAGATGCCTGACTTGTCAGCAAGTCAAGGCTGAGCACCAGAGGCCCGCGGGAGAGATACAGCCGTTACCCATTCCGGAGTGGAAATGGGAACAGATATCTATGGATTTCATTGTGGGTCTACCCAGGACTAGTCGAGGGTATGACTCCATCTGGGTGATCGTGGATCGTTTGACGAAAGCGGCTCACTTCCTACCGGTGAAGACGACTTTCGGATTTGCTCAGTATGCCCAGATTTACATTGATGAGATTGTACGACTGCACGGAGTTCCGACATGCATCGTGTCCGATAGAGGCACCCAGTTTACCAGCCGGCTATGGCAGAGGCTTCAGGAGGCTTTGGGCACTCGCTTGAGTTTCAGCACAGCATTCCATCCGCAGACCGACGGACAGTCAGAGCGGACTATTCAGACTCTCGAGGACATACTCAGAGCATGCGTTTTAGACTTCGGAGGTAGCTGGGATCATCATCTGCCCTTAGTAGAGTTCTCCGACAACAACAGCTACCAGGAGACCATTCAGATGGCACCGTTTGAGGCTCTTTATGGGAGGACGTGCAGATCACCCACCTGTTGGACGGAGCTCAGTGAGAGCAGTATCTTAGGACCGCAGATTGTGGAGGAGACGACCGCAAAGATCCAATTGATTCGCGATAGGATGATAGCAGCCCAGAGTAGGCAGAGATCTTATGCGGACCGTCGTCGGCGCAGACTTGAGTTTTCCGTTGGTGATCATGTTTTCTTGAGGGTCTCCCCAATGAAAGGCGTAATGAGATTTGGGAAGAAGGGGAAGCTTAGTCCCAGATATGTGGGCCCCTTCGAGATCCTTGAGCGTATTGGTGCGGTTGCGTATCGATTAGCCCTTCCGCCCAGTTTTCCAGACGTGCGCCCCGTATTTCACGTTTCGATGCTCCGCAGATATCTTCATGATCCTTCGCATGCGATTCAGCACCCGAAGATTCAGCTTGAGCGCGACCTTTCCTATGCAGAGCAGCCGGTGATGATCTTGGATCGGCAAGTGAAGAAACTGAGGTCGAAGGAGATACCGTCCGTCAAAGTGCTTTGGCATGGCCAGAGCGGCGAGGAAGTCACTTGGGAGACCGAGAGCGAGATGAGGAAGAGGTATCCCCATCTTTTTGAAGGTGCGTATAGTTAGATTTTTTTTAATTCGGGGCCCGAATTTCTTTAAGGGGGGTAGATTGTAACACTTTGGATTTCCGTTTGAATGTCTTTCGTGATAATTAGTGATCGTACGTGTTATTATATATGTGTGTTCCTAGGATTATTAGTTAGTTAGTAGTGTTAGCATCATTTTCCTTGTGTAGTGTACACTTGCACACTTAGCCTTTTTGAGACTTAGGGTTTTTGGTAGCATGTTAACCACTTTCTTGTGTTGCATGGTTGTTATTTTTCCCCACCATTTTTAACCTAAACAAAACCCTTTTTCATAATTCAAAATCCAATTAAACAAATGAGCATGGTGGTTAGGTGAAATGTTGACTTTTGACCCCATTTTCTTCCCTTCTCTCTCTCTCTTTCCCACTCCAGAATTCTAGAGAATTCCAGCAGCAAACCCTCCCCCTTTCTTCATCTTTTCTTCTCCTCTTCATGTCTCTTTGATCTTTACACAAATCCTACACAAAAACCACACATTTTCATCACAAAACCTTAGGAAAAGTGAGCTTTTTGAGGTGTTTGAAGCAAATCTGCGTACTTGAGGGAAAAAGCTGGAACTTTTGGTCTTTCTAAGGTCTTTAGAAGGTATAAACTCATGTCTTAACCTCTTTTTCAATAACTTGTAGTATTCTTTAGTAAAAATCTCATTTTTGTGCATTTTTGGTGATATTTAAGGATATTTGTGTTTCACATGTTAGATTAGGGTTTTGTTAGTTGTGTTAGCTCTATTAAGTGTTATTAGAGCTATCTTAGGCCAAGTTTTGTTTCAGTTTGCACAAAAATACCCTAAAGTTCCATTTTAGTGCAAAGTGTGGATTTTAACTAGATATAAGGCCCTGTAGGATCTGCTGTTACCCGAGACATTTCAGAGTAAAACTAGATGTTACTGTAGCATGTATGGGGGGTATAGAGTGCACACACAAAATCTGGGAGCCCAATTCCCTATCCAGGCCGCCGAAATTTACATTCTGGCCGCAAATTACGGCCAGATGGGGGAGCTTTGGGTTAGGGTTTGGGGTGTGGGTGTCTGCTGCTATGTGGGTTATTTTGGTATATATAGTTTTCCAATATCTTTCCTGTATCAAAATCTGGAGGTGATTACCTATTTTCCCGTATTTTCAATCTTTCGCGACACGCGTGATACGTGTGTGTGGGTTTGGGGTTTCTGCGTATCGCGGCGCGTCGGAGTGGTTTCAGGCGCGTAACCACACGTTTTAACGTATCGCGCACACGCGCGCTTGGTTCGCGACTCGAGTTACTAGTTCGGCTTTAATGTCGCGTTTGTGTGACTTCAAGCTTACGTGTGATATATTGTGTACTTCTAGGTTCGCAGGCGAGTACGGCGGACGCCGCGCAGAAGGAGAAACAAGTTGTTGGCTATACCTAGCGAGGGACTACGGTGAGTAGATTTCACATCTACGGGGATATCGCCCGCATGGCGTTCTACGTCAGGGCTGATAGGACCTTATAGTTTCCTTTGTATACATTGACTATTCATGGCTACTATTTAGTGCATGCTGCATTCCCTGCTATTTGGATATAAACTAGAATTGATAGAACACCGCACCATTACTAACGGTCCATGTTGCACGAGCACTATCCTGCATGTTACACACACACCGTTAGTAATTGCCATGACACTCACACTGTAGTATATCACATCGGATCATCATATTGTAGCTCATCTATATGTGACTTGATATGCTATTCATACTTGATGCCTATATCACATCGGATCATCATATTGTAGCTCATCTCTATGTGACTTGACCTGCTATTCATACTTGATGCCTATATCACATCGGATCATCATATTGTAGCTCATCTATATATGACTTGATATGCTATTCATACTTGATGCCTATATCACATCGGATCATCATATTGTAGCTCATCTATATGTGACTTAACATGCTATTCATACTTGATGCCTATATCACATCGGATCATCATATTGTAGCTCATCTATATGTGACTTGACATGCTATTCATACTTGATGCCTATATCACATCGGATCATCATATTGTAGCTCATCTATATGTGACTTGACATGCTATTCATACTTGATACCTATATCACATCGGATCATCATATTGTAGCTCATCTATATGTGACTTGACATGCTATTCATACTTGATGCCTATATCACATCGGATCATCATATTGTAGCTCATCTATATATGACTTGACATGCTATTCATACTTGATGCCTATATCACATCGGATCATCATATTGTAGCTCATCTATATGTGACTTGACATGCTATTCATACTTGATGCCTATATCACATCGGATCATCATATTGTAGCTCATCTATATGTGACTTGACATGATATTTATATTTGACGCACATATCATATCGGATCATTGACTTGCATTTTGCTTTGGATTACATGTGATTTCTGGATTTGGGAACCGTGTCTATTGCAAATATGTAATCATTTAAAAACCCGATTCCCTTGATATGATATTTCGGTGCGCCCACCATGTGTTTCCTCGGTGCTAGAGTGATATATGTGAACCCGAATAGAGGAGTTGGTTGAGACCGATTACGGGTACATTGTGGACACGGTATGGTACCCCGGGGCGAGAACGGTTTCGCTGTGCAGTAGACGGTGAGCCTGGCAGAGGGACTACTACCTACCGGTGATTGGTTGGACCTGACAATTATCCGGAGGGTACTGATCAGAGTCTATAGATGGATGCGGGGTGATCCGTACTGCTGGGGCCGATGGCCGATATCGCAGACGGAGCCCGTGGGCTGACCCGGACTGACGGGGCCCGATGGATGAGGATTTGCATGTCGATGCTGGACACAAGTATTTATGATATTTGGGTGCCGATGTTGGGCACTCGGAATTCTCAGAGATGTACAGGATTTGAGGGCCGATGAGAGTGCCGGCGCCTGAGCTATTTGGGGGACCTGGGTGCATTGAGGGACACCGATTACATATTCCACGTTGACATTCCGTGTAGATATTATATTTCCCCTGCTCAGCATTTACTGTTGTACCTCATCCTGTAATTACATTACCTGATAGAGTACTTGCATGATTATTGCACATACTGCTTATCACATATTGATATCATCTGTTGGCATATGATAGAGTAGCGCAGTACGTGCATGCTCGCGATTACCTTTATATGTTATCTCTATTCATGAGTTGGCAACTCACCCCCGTTATGCCACAGTGTTTGCAGGTTGCCTTCGGAGTAGTCGCGGCAGGCTGCGGTTGCATCTTTTGACACAGATACCCCCATAGTTGGTGTACTAGCTCTTTTGCTGATAGGTGGGTTTTGTGCGGTATCTGTTTATCTTTCAGTATGTACATTGTTGTATCTAGTATTCTCCATCTACCATGTATGTATTTGACTTAGAGACAGTGTAAGGACGATGATGTATTCTATTTGTATTCTGGTGTCGAGCTCGTTGTGAGCCGACTGTACTTGCAGTTTATCCTATCTGTGATGTTCCCACTTGTGGATCTTGATCTTCGCTACGGCGTCGTATATTACTATCTTGGTGATTGTTTACTTAGATTTCTTATCATGTTAGTAAGTGCTTTCATTTAAAACTTATAACACTCTATACTTTCACTGGTTTGATTTCTGGGTTTCCGGTTCACTTAGTCGCGTTATGCCTGTAGACGTTACGTGGTTAAGTGCCGGTCACTGGCCAATCTTCGGGTCGTGACAATGCCCCCTCTCTCTCTCTCACAAGGTCAACAATTCAAACCAATTTAAAAATCCTTTTTCATTTTAAAAACAACCATGCAAAGAAAAACCCAAAACACTTAAACAATTATTAAAACTAGATTAAGGCAAATGGCTTAATCCACCATGACGAACCTCAGATTTCAATAGAACATGACGAACCAACGCCACTCCGCAGATCTAGTAGGCTTTCTCATCCTCCAGGGTGATACTATGGTTTTCTTCTAGATGGGGATCGAGTGGATTGCATCATCGATGATTATGAGCCTACTAGTTTTCAGCAGGCTATCACGAGTATTGACTCAATGAAGTGGCTGGATGCTATGAGATCCGAAATGGAATCCATGTACACCAATAAAGTATGGACTTTAGAAGTTTCTCCTCCTGGGGTAAAACCAGTTGGATGCAAATGGATCTTCAAAAAGAAGATTGGTGCACTTGGACAAGTGGAAACCTACAAAGCTAGACTCGTTGCAAAAGGTTTTCGTCAAAGGCCAGGATTGCACTATGATGAAACCTTTTCACCTGTAGCTATGCGTAAATCCATTCGGATCCTGCTTGCCATTGCTACCTTCCATGACTATGAAATCTGGCATATGGACGTAAAAACAGCTTTTCTAAATGGACATTTAGAAGAGAGTGTTTACATGGATCAACCAGAAGGTTTCTTAGACAGTGGGAGCAGCGGAAGAGTGTGCAGGTTGCTTAAATCCATTTATGGATTAAAACAAGCATCGCGAAGTTGGAACATCTGTTTTGATGTGACATTCAAAGAGTTTGACTTTATCAAAAATGTAGATGAACCATGTATTTATAGAAAGATTGTAGAAGGAGCAGTAGTTTTCCTCGTTTTGTATGTCGACGACATACTACTGATAGGGAATGATGTCCATATGCTACAATCAGTAAAGCTCTTCTTGTCACAGAAATTCTCCATGAAAGACTTGGGTGATGCAACCTACATTTTGGGCATTAAGATCTATCGTGATAGATCTAATAGAATGTTGGGACTTTCACAGTCCAGGTATATTGACACTATACTAAAGAGGTTTAGTATGGAAGATTCCAAGTGCAGTAACATGCCCGCTTGTCACGGGATCACCCTCTCCAAAGAGATGTCTCCAAAGACCGATGAAGAGAGGGATCGCATGAGCATTTTACCCTACGCTTCGGCGGTAGGATCTATAATGTATGCGATGTTATGTACAAGACCGGATGTAGCTTACGCACTTGGTGTGGTAAGCAGGTATCAGTCTGACCCAGGTGAGAAACATTGGATAGTGGTAAAGAACATTCTCAAGTACCTGAGAAGGACTAAGGAGATGTTCTTGATTTACGGTAATGGAGACCTCCAGGTAGAGGCTTTTACCGACTCCGGCTTCCAAAGTGACAAAGATGATTCTAAATCCATTTCGGGTTTTGTGTTTACCCTCAATGGAGGGGCGGTGTGTTGGAAGAGTTCCAAACAGGATACCGTCGCAGACTCAACTATGGAGGCTGAGTATATAGCTGCTAGTGAAGCTGCAAAAGAGGCTGTCTAGATGAGGAAGTTCATCTCTGAACTTCAGGAGGTTCCGTCCATTGCCAATCCAATACCTTTGTATTGTGATAACAATGGGGCCGTAGCATTATCAAAGGAACCCAGGTCCTATCAGAAATCCAGGCATATCTTAAGGCGTTTTCACCTGATCAGGGAGATCATTGATCATCGGGAGATCGAGGTACGGAGAGTGGATACAAAAGACAACACGGCAGATCCATTCACAAAAGCCATCCCTCAAGTTCAGTTCGAGAGGCTGTTTGAGATGTTGGGCATGCGGTACTCCAGCAACTGGATATAGTGAAGACAGTGGGTACTCATTACGCCAATTATAGGCCTTAGTGCAAGTGGGAGATTGTTGGATGTATATGCCCTAGAGGCCTTCATTGTATAGGATACTGGGGATATGTATGTACATAACAGTCTTGCTTAATATGATAGTACGCTATTTGGTTTGTCTTTATCTTGACATATGATATATTTTGCGTAGTATTCATATATATATATATATATATATATATATATATATATATATATATATACGTGTTGATAAAGCCCATAGGGTGTTTGCCTGACTTCCGGCGTTATGATGGCAGTCATACTAGTGGGAGCTGGATAGTCAATAGGCACATCCTTAGATGTCCCTGGTCGCAGGAGTATCGAGACTAGGCATCGATACTCCGGAGTAGACTGGTG
Organism: Agapanthus africanus; assembly: GCA_030015575.1. Lineage (NCBI taxonomy): Eukaryota > Viridiplantae > Streptophyta > Magnoliopsida > Asparagales > Amaryllidaceae > Agapanthus > Agapanthus africanus. Next base: position 479,713,873 of record CM057343.1, read on the forward strand.
TATACATATCTAGACCGTGAGGAGGGGCGATGGATTGGTCCCGCAGCCATTGGTGGAGTGCACCTAAGATTGTATACAGATGCTCACTGGGTGTGAGTACACCGGACAGGACTCGCCGAGAACTGACTGGATGGTATTTATACCTAACGTCATATAGCAGTTCTCAGGTGACATGTGTGCAGATAGTCCGTTGACTTAAAGTCGTCATTTTTCTCGTGTGAGTTCCCACTGTGCTTTGATTACTACCCTACCACGGTTCAAAGGAGTCGTGCAAACAGGTTTTAGCTGGGCACAGTCCCGAACCACGTGGAGACAGTGAGTGACTGTTAGGGATTCGTCTCTCTCGGTATAGGGAGTTGATATCGCACAGTGATCGGTTGGTCATTACCATAAGTTCCTGGCCAGGGCTGATTGAGAATTACTGATAGATTGATCAATAGATTCTCGGATGGTGATAGAGCCATACCGACACGACTTGTACGGTTATTAGGGGTCTGACGTTTACCAACTCCCTAGACCTTACACGCGATACTCTTAGACGAACAGACCGGACTGCACGGATATTGTCACGCACAAGCTCAGTAGGAGTTTGGATGGGTATCCTCACAGGCCTTCTTGTCGACATCTACCTGGGGACCGTTACGTACAGCTAGTGCCGCTTGCGGTCTGTGGTTAAACCCACTGCCAGCGTAGTAGTCGAGTCTTTAGAGTCCCACACAGAGTTTTCCCAACTCCAGGCGAAATGATATAGAGGTCGTACCGTTTTACAACAAAGGGTTCGGACGCATACGTGTTTAAACGCACGTACGACATTCAGACAGTTTTTACTAGCCGGCTTTGGTTTAAGCCAGATTCTAGTATCGGGTTATTGAATTTATACAGTCTAAAGTTTTTCCGTGTTTTCACGGATGCGAGGGGCATTCTCGTAATTTTCCGGGAAGCTTCTAGAAGGAGGGTGACTAAGGAGGTTAAGGTGGCATTTTCATTTAATGCAAATTGTGACTCTTTAGTGTGATTCACTATGTCATTAATGCATCATTTATTGCTTAATGACTCACATAGTGAATCACTCATATTGGATTAATGAAGCATGGTGAATAATCATTTATATTCATTTATTTGATAATTCATTATGTTTCATATATTCAAGTGAGAAGCTTTTTCATTCTCATTATCATCTCCACCTTCTCTCTCCTCAAGTTCACTCCTTCTTCAAACCCTAATCCTACCACTCATGAGTTGAGACCAAGGATTAGGATAGACTAAACACTCCATAACCTAACTCTACATCATCTTAGTTACTTTGGTTAGCAACTAGAGAAACTTAGTTACCTCAAGTCTTGAGGTGTAGCTTGGATTAGGGTACTCGGGTTGATCATCTATTACGGAAAGGAGGCCGAGGAGGACGTAGAGATCACAAAGACGAAGGACTAGAATCATTAGGTCTAATCTCTTTACATAGTAGCTAAGAACTCTATGGTTGTTGTTAATTATCGTTTAGCAAAGATCTTCGGTTAGTCGATGTTTGCTTCAAAACAAGATCGTTTTTCATATTTCCGCCTCCCCGCAACTCGTGGGGTGTTGCACATCGACTTACAGTGGTATCAGAGCCTCACTAAATAATAATTAACTCACTTTCAAAGTCGTATGAATTTCGAATGCAAAACGAACCGGAAAACACCACGATATCACATAGTTTCTGTCGATTTTAAAATGAGGTCCTGAAATTTTTCAGGTTCCTCCAGAATGACCAGCATGAAAATATAAGAACACAGAAGAAAGGGCTCCTGAATCGGCCACTGAGCCGCGGAACCGCGGCCGATCCCACCGATCCGCCGTGGATCCGCGGCCGAGTTGGGGCCGATTCAGCCCAGTTTTCCTCTGTGCATCTTTTGTGATATTTTGTATTTTCTGGTGTTGTTTATTTTCTGCTCAGGTTTCAGATTTACAGAGAAGATTTGGAGTAGAATTTAATGTGTTTAATCGATCGAAATTATACGATGTTTGCTTGTTTGATTATATCTATGAACTGTATTATGTGTTCGTAAACCACCCCTAACTGCTAGTATGTCGGTTGGCAGGGGGTTGCACATATCTGTAATATTTTAGCTGTTTGTGATTATGAACTCTATTGGACTGTTGTGATGATTAGCCGGGGTTCTGTGATGGGTTATTTTTATTAATTCATTCGATGTAATTGTAATAAGTTGTAATATTATTTTGCGGGGAACATCCAGGTTGCGGTTGTAGCCACCGTTGTATTATTCCTTTTTACTGTTTTTGCTCCTAGGATAGACCTAAGGTGGGGTGCACAAACTACCGGGTATTTCTAAGTGCTTAGGGGCCTACTCACGTTGCTGAGGGAGACCGCTTCACTTCGGGTACTTGGCGGGTAGTTTGCCGTACCCGTATGGGTCTAGGGTGGGGTAATGGCTATTCATCACAACTGTGTAATCCGTCTTTTCTTACAGGCTCAAAAGAAACGCGGATTGCTTGCATATCCAATAAAGTTTATCTGTGATCTGGAATGCCTATTATTGCGTCTGACGAATGTACAATATCTATATATGATAGCTATTTAGACGTCACTTATGTTTTACACCCGCGCTAGCCCAGCCCCCGCTCTGCCGTTAGTTAAGTAACCTAACGGGTGATGACGGGAGTTGGTCGACTCGCTGGCTCGTTTTTCTTCTGTGTTCTGTAAAAACCCTGAGCCAATTTTTAAAGTATGATTTATTATTTTCAGAGCAGATTTAAAAATCGGCAGAAACTTAGGGTTTTGAAAAATTGTTTTGCGATTTTTTCCGATCGAAGTTCTAAATACTTTGCTAACTAGTTAGTTTGTGTTTAGCTAGGCTCTGATACCACTGTAAGTCCATGTTGCCCATCCCGGTGCTTGCGGGGAGGCGGAAAACGTTATGAAAAATCTGATTTTTACAACACTAGGCAACATGGACTAACCAAAGGAGGGATCTTTGCTAAACAAAACTAACAACCAAAGCTAAAAGAGTTTAGCTACTCGGAAAAGGGGTTATACCTAGGTCTTCAAGTCCTTCTCTCCTTGCTCCTTGGAGTGAAAGAAAGGGTTCTCCTTGTCGCCTTCTCTTGCCGAAGAAAGATCCACCCGAGGACCTCAACCTTTGGCTCCAACCTCAAACTAGAAGTAACTAAGGTGCTTGGTGTGCTAGACCTAGGACCTTAGAAAGAGTAGAGAGTGTTTTTGAAGGGATTATCTCAAGCTCAAGTGGTTCTCAACTCATGAGAGGGGAGAGCTAGAGAGAGAGGAAGAGGAGGAGAGAGAATGAAAATTATCAAGTGAGAAGAATAATACAACCCTTCTCACATATATGTGATTTATGAAAATTAGATAATTAGCTAAAGATAATTGTCATGGTTAATCAAGAAATGACCATTATCATTTCACATTAAACGCTTTTGCAAGGATCAAAGAGCATCTTTCATATGGAATGATGATGGTCAACTTGTCAACCTAGGTCAACAAGTCAAATATAGTCAAATGGTCAACAACCCTAACCATGCACAATTATAATTAACTAATTATTAATAAATCATAATTCACACATAAACATTAGGGTTAAGAAAATGACAATTGTCATCAACCCTAATCAAAGTCCTCTGCCTCTGTCTCAGTCAACTGTGCATACACACCTGTATCCGTGTTCCGAGGAACACGAATACAATGAGATAAAACCAATCCCAAATCATATACTAGGATCCGGCTTAAACCAAAGCCTGCTAGTACAAGCTGTCCGGACACCAAACGTGCACAAGTGCGCGGATGTGAACGAACCCTGTCGCAAAACCATGCGACCTCTACTCATTTTGCCTAAAGGAGAATAACCCTCTGTGTGGGACTCTAAAGACTCGACACTACGCTGGCAGTGGGTTTAACCACAGACCGCAAGCGGCACTAGCTGTACGTAACGGTCCCTAGGTAGATGCCGATAAGAAGATTGACGAGGTAAACCCCATCTGAACTCCTACTGAGCCTGAATGTGACAGTCTCCGTACAGTCCGGTCTGTTCGTCTAAGAACATCGCATGGCGGGCCTAGGGGGCGGTAAACGTCAGTCCCCTACTAGCGGTACAAGTCGTGTCGGAGTGTAGCCCAGAACACCTGAGATAACACTGGAAACCTAACAGTCTATCTCGCTTGCCCTGGCCAGGGACTTTGTGTAATGGCTCTTCTAGACACAGCGCGATATCAACCCCCAATACCGGGAGAGACGAATCCTGTCTAACCGTCACTGCCTCTAAATGCTTCGGGACTGCACCCAAAAACTACCTGTTTGCATGACTTCTTTGAGCCGTGGTAGGGTACTAATCAAAGTACAGTGGGAACACACTCGAGGCTAAGTGACAGTGTCAAGTCAACGGACTAAGCTGTACTCATGTCACCTGGGAACTGATAACTGACGATAGGTATAATACCAACCAACAGTTCCCGACTAGTCCTGTCCAGTGTACTCGTAACCTAACGAGCACCCGCATACTATCTCAAGTACGATGTACTGACGGCTATGGGACAGACCGTCTCTCAAGCTGGGATAAGAAGCGCATACGCTAGTCTACTCCAGAGTATCGATGCCCTGTCTTGATAGTCCTACGACTAGGGACCTGCATAAAGATGTGCTTGTAGATTACCCAGCCCCCACGAGTGTGACTGCCATCACAATGCTGGTAATCAAGCAAAGATCCTAAGAGCTCCACTAATGTGTAAAGGCGATATCTAAAAGAAACACATGCACACATTAAAGCAGAAACAAACCAAGTAGCATACTACCATTTTGAGCAAGAATGTCAATACAAGGTGAATATCCTAAGCTTCCATCAAGTAATATACAATCTAGTATGATACAACAATGGCCTCTAGGGCATATACACTAACAATCTCCCACTTGCACTAAGGCCATGTACTGGCGTATCGAAGACCTATCATCTCGATCAGCCGCTCGAACTGAGTCTGGGGTAAGGCCTTGGTGAATGGATCAGCAGTGTTATCTTCCGTAGCAACTCTCCGAACCTCGATCTCCTGGCGACCCACGATCTCCCTGATCAGGTGATACCGCCTCAAGATGTGTCTGGACTTCTGATGGGACCTGGGTTCCTTCGCTAAAGCTATAGCCCCGTTGTTGTCGCAATACAGAGGTACTGGATCAACAATGGACGGAACCACCTGAAGTTCTATTAGGAACTTCCTTATCCAGACGGCTTCTTTTGCGGCATCTGCAGCAGCGATATATTCCGCTTCCATCGTCGAGTCAGCAACGGTTTCCTGTTTGGAACTCTTCCAACACACCGCCCCTCCATAGAGGGTAAAGACATAACCCGACATGGACTTGGAATCATCCTTGTCACTCTGGAAGCTGGAGTCAGCAAAGGCCTCGATCTGGAGGTGTTTTCCGCCATACACCAAGAACATCTCCTTAGTCCTTCTCAGGTACTTGAGAATGTTCTTTACCGCTATCCAGTGTTTCTCCCCAGGGTTTGACTGATACCGGCTTACCACACTCAGTGCAAAAGCTACATCTGGTCTGGTACACAACATCGCATACATTATAGAGCCTACCGCAGAAGCGTAGGGTATAATAGACATGCGATCCCTTTCCAAATCAGTCTTGGGGGACATCTCTTTGGAGAGGGTGATCCCGTGACAAGCCGGTAGATTACCGCGCTTGGAATCTTCCATACTGAACCTTTTCAGTATGGTGTCGATGTACCTGGACTGTGAGAGTCCTAATATCCTCTTGGATCTGTCACGATAGATCCGGATCCCCAGAATGTATGAGGCATCACCCAGGTCTTTCATGGAGAACCAGTATGACAAGAACCCTTTGACAGATTGTAGCATAGGAATGTCATTTCCTATCAAGAGAATGTCATCCACGTATAAAACGAGGAATACTACAATTCTCGCTACAAATCTACTATAGATGCATGGTTCATCTGGATTTTTGATAAAGCCAAATTCCTTGACCGTCTCATCAAAACAGATGTTCCAACTCCGCGATGCCTGCTTTAGTCCATAGATGGACTTAAGCAACTTGCACACCTTTCCGCTGCTCCCACTCTGAATGAAACCCTCTTGCTGATCCATATAGACACACTCCTCTAAATTTCCATTTAGAAAAGCGGTCTTTACGTCCATCTGCCAGATCTCATAATCGTGGAAGGCAACAATGGCAAGAAGGATCCGAATGGATTTCAGCATAACCACTGGAGAAAAGGTTTCGTCGTAGTCCAAGCCAGGTCTTTGACGGAAACCTTTTGCAACAAGTCTAGCTTTATAGGTCTCAACCTGTCCATCTACACCAATCTTCCTTTTGAAGATCCACTTGCATCCTACGAGTTTTACCCCATCTGGAGCAATGTCCAACGTCCATACTTTGTTGGTGTACATGGACACTATTTCGGTCCGCATTGCATCCAACCATTTTACCGAGTCAACGCTCTGAATGGCCTGCTGGAAGCTAGTCGGCTCATCACTATCAATGATGCAATCCTCTCTATCCCCGTCTATGAGAAAACCGTAGTATCTCTCGGGCGGATAAGACTGCCTACTACTTCTGCGGAGCGGCGTAGGAATGTCCTGATCATTCGAACCCTCTGGTTCTACTAAGCTTTCAGTAATAGCTCGTGGTTCTGGAATTTCTTCCAGTTCTATTGCGCTCCTACTTATCTGATTTTCCAAAACTCAGTTTCCAAGAAGTGGGAATGACGAGAAACAAAAACCTTTTGTTCCTCTTTGCAATAGAATAAATATCCTTTGGAGTTCTTTGGATATCCCACAAACTTGCACTGTACTGAGCGTGCCTCGAGCTTGTTCGCATGCTGCTTTTTGACAAAAGCTGGACATCCCCATGTCTTAATGTGATTAAGATAGGGTCTCTTCCCACACCACATCTGATATGGTGTAGTAGGCACAGTCTTAGTTGGAACTCGGTTCAAAAGGTATGCAGCTGATTCTAGTGCATATCCCCAGAATGATCGCGGTAACTCAGCGTTACTCATCATGGACCGTACCATATCCAATAGGGTCCGGTTCCGTCTCTCCGATACACCATTATGTTGCGGAGTGTATGGGGGAGTAAGCTGAGAGAGAATTCCATTCTCTTTTAAGTAATCCAGGAACTCGGCACTCAAGTATTCACCACCTCGATCAGATCTCAGTGTCTTGATACTTTTTCCTGTTTGTTTTTCTACTTCATTCTTATATTCCTGGCATTTTCCAAAGGCTTCGGATTTATGTTTCATTAAGAAGACATAACCGTACCTTGAAAAGTCATCCGTAAAAGTAATGAAGTAAGAATAACCGCTTCGTGCAAGCGTAGACATTGGACCGCACACGTCCCTGTGTACGAGTCCCAAGAGCTCGCTCGCTCTTACTCCGTGTCCAGTGAACGGAGTCTTTGTCATCTTTCTTTGAGACAGGATTGACAAGTTGCATATGATTGATATTCGAACGGGTCCAAATATCCTTTTGTATGTAACTTCGTCAACCTTCTCTCATTGATGTGACCCAGTCTACAATACCATAAGAAAGTCTGATTTGTTTCCGGAGACTTTCTTTTGTGTGTATTCTGGACATTGAAACTCTGTGGGTGGTTTAATACGTATATACTGTTAGTGTGTGTTGCATGCTCCCACAACTCTTGTGGCGCGGCGGAAGCGGTGAACGAAAATTTTCTTGGCATACAACACGCACTTAACCGAAGATCTTGTCTAAACCACAACTAGAAAAACCTAACTAGAGATCTTATCTGCTATGTTAGGGATTATACCTCAATGATACGGTCCTTCGGGTCTTCTCTTTGATGAACTCCTTAGCTCCTTTAGATGGGTGTATTGGATTAGCTTGAAATCTATAGCAATTCTTTCTCTTAACCATCTCTTGATTCACTTAACATTCACATCTCATGTGAAGCTATTTATAAGAAGAAGGAGAAGGAGGAGATGAGAAGGAGTAAGTGTTTGTCATGATTTAAAGAGTTCAAGCATGATAAAAAGGGTATAGCACTAAATGAAATAATTGAAGCATGCATTATATAAATTAGCACCACGCTTCAATAGTAACTCCAAAACTATATAAGAAATAAAACCCATCATTTCAACCATGCTTGTATCTTTTTAATTTCCACCTCATTTATTTATTTTCATAAAATAAATGATGTCATTATGATATCATTATGAGGTGGCAACTTCTAGAAGGTATTCTTGCAACAATTACAAAAATACCCCTCCTCCGTATACCGTATACCCGTATCCGAAAAATACGAATACAATTAATCCAATAATATAATACCGGTATCTGGCTTAAACCAAAGTCTACCAGTATTATCCTTTCGATTATTATTCCTGTAACAATTACAGGAACATAATCGAAACCCTGCCGTAACAGCTTACGGTCGCCATAACAACTTACAGCCTCTACATATTTCGCCTGAACGAGGGAACTCTCTGTGTGGGACTCTAAAGACTCGACAGTACGCTGGCAGTGGGTTTAACCACAAGCATGTCAGCGGCACTAGCTGTGCGTAACGGCTACCCAGGTACATGACGAAAAGGTGGCCAACGAGCGAATTCATCGCAACCCTTACGAGCCTGCAAGCAACATTTACCGTACAGTCCAGTCTCTTCGTCTGATATGTCGCATATGAAGTCTAGGGGTGGTAAATGTCAGACCCCAGTAACTTTATAAGTCATGCTGATTTATGGCTCATAACAGTTCGAGAAACTACTGATAACACTTATCAGTAAACCTCGAGAACCCTGGCCAGGGATTTAGGTGTTATAGCCGATCAAACATAGCGCGACATCAACTCCCTATACCGGGAGAGACGAAACCCCTCCTATCGCTCACTGTCTCCATATGATTCGGGACAGTATCCAAAATCCACCTGTTTGCACGACTCAATAGAGCCGTGGTAGGGAGGAAATTAAAGTACAGTGGGAATCACACAAGACTCTATGACGACCTCGGGTCTACAGACTAACCTGTACAAGTGTCGCGAGAGAACTGCTATCTGACAATAGGTATATATACCATCTAGGAGTTCTCAGCGAGTCCTGTTCGGTGTACCCATTCTCCAATGAGCACCTGTGTACAATCTTTGATGTCAAACATCAATGGTTGTGGAATCAACCATCGCCCCCAGGGTCAAGAAACGTACACACTAGTCTAATCTGGTAATACCGATGCCCTGTCTCGATATACCCTCGAATAGGAACTAATGAAGGATATTCTTATAGACTGCCCAGGTCCCACCAGTATGATCTCATCATAATCCTGGTAGTCAAGCATAGTCCTAAGGGCTTCATCAACACATCACATGTTATGATAAAGATAAACCAGATAGCATACTATCATTTAGAGCAAAGATTGTTTCTGTACATATACATGCCTAGTATCCTATACAATACAGGCCTCTAGGGCATACTTATCCAATAATCTCCCACTTGCACTAAGGCCTGTAATTAATGCAATAAGTACCGGCTAAAACCAGTTTCCGACGTACCGCATGCCCAACAGCTCAAACAGTTTCTCAAACTGTACTTGAGGGATAGCCTTAGTGAATGGATCTGCTGTGTTGTCTTTCGTGTCTACTCTCCGTACCTCGATGTCCTGGCGATCCACTATCTCCCTAATGAGGTGATACCGCCTCAAGATATGTCTGGATTTCTGATGGGACCTCGGTTCCTTTGCCAAAGCCATGGCTCCATTGTTATCGCAATACAGAGGTATTGGATTAGCAATGGATGGAACCACTTGAAGTTCTGAAATGAACTTCCTCATCCAGACTGCTTCTTTTGCGGCATCATTAGCAGCAATATACTCAGCTTCCATCGTGGAGTCAGCGACGGTATCTTGTTTGGAACTCTTCCAACATACCGCCCCTCCATTCAGAGTAAATACAAACCCTGAGATGGACTTACTATCATCCTTGTCGCTATGGAAGCTGGAGTCGGTAAATCCCTCCATTTGGAGATTTCCGTTACCATACACCAAGAACATTTCTTTAGTTCTTCTCAAGTACTTTAGAATGTTCTTCACAGCAGTCCAGTGTTTCTCCCCTGGGTTGGATTGATACATGCTTACTGCACTTAGTGCATAAGCTATATCTGGGCGAGTACATAACATCGCATACATTATAGATCCTACTGCCGAAGCATAGGGTATAATGCTCATGCGAGCCCTCTCCTCATCAGTCTTTGGAGACATCTCTTTGGAGAGGGCGATCCCATGACAAGCGGGTAAATTACCCCTCTTGGAATCTTCCATACTAAACCTCTTTAGTATGGTGTCAATGTATCTCGATTGGGACATTCCCAATAATTTCTTAGATCTATCTCTATGGATCTTAATCCCCAGAATGTACGAGGCATCACCCAGGTCTTTCATGGAGAACTTCTGCGATAAGAATAGTTTGACCGATTGTAGCATAGGAATATCATTTCCTATCAAGAGAATGTCGTCCACGTACAATACGAGGAATGTAACAGTACTCTCTACAATCCTTTTATAAATACATGGTTCATCCACATTTTTGATAAAACCAAACTCTTTGATTATATCATCAAAGCAGATGTTCCAACTCTGTGATGCCTGCTTTAATCCATAGATGGATTTAAGCAGCCTGCATGCTTTTCCGCTGCTCCCACTATCAATGAAGCCCTCTGGCTGATCCATAAAAACGCATTCTTCTAAATCACCATATAGAAATGCCGTTTTAACATCCATCTGCCAGATCTCATAATCATAGTAAGCAGCTATAGCAAGCAAGATCCGAATGGATTTAAGCATCGCGACTGGTGAAAAGTTTCATCATAGTCCAAGCCCGGTCTTTGACGAAATCCTTTTGCTACCAGCCTAGCTTTATAGGTCTCCACCTGACCATCCACACCAATCTTTCTTTTAAAGATCCATTTGCACCCTATGGGTTTTACTCCAGAAGGTGCAGCCTCCAAAGTCCATACTTTGTTGGTGTGCATGGATTCCATTTCGGATCTCATGGCATCCAACCATTTCACTGAGTCACCACTCGTGATAGCTTGTTGAAAACTAGTAGGGTCATCATCATCCATGATGCAATCTTCTCTATCGCCGTCAATTAGAAAACCGTAGTATCTATCAGGTGGGTGAGAAGTTCTACTAGATCTACGGAGTGGCTGAGGTATGTCAGGTTCTATTGAAACCTCAGGTTCAATCAAATCATCGGTAATGGTTTGTGCATCTGGAACTTCTTCCAGTTCTACCGCATTACCAACAGTATCATTTATAAAAAATTCATTTTCTAAAGATGTGGCATACTGAGAAACAAACACCCTTTGTTCCTCCTTATGATAGAATAGATATCCATACGAGTGTTTTGGATATCCCACAAATTTACACAAAACCGATCGTGTCTCAAGTTTCTCTGGATTCTGCTTTTTCACATAAGCCGGACAACCCCATACCTTAACTCTTTTAAGAGATGGTCGCTTCCCATACCATATCTCATATGGAGTGGTAGACACGGTTTTGGTCGGAACCCTATTCAATAGATAAATCGCAGTCTCCAATGCGTGCCCCCAAAATGATATTGGTAACTCAGCATCACTCATCATAGATCGTACCATATCTAATAATGTGCGATTCCTCCTTTCCGATACACCGTTGTGCTGTGGTGTATACGGAGGAGTGAGCTGAGAGAGAATCCCATTCTCTTTTAGGAAATCTAGAAACTCTGAGCTTAGATACTCACCTCCACGATCCGATCGAAGTTTCTTGATACTTAAGCATGTTTGTTTTTCTACTTTAGATTTATACTCCTTGAACTTTTCAAAGGCTTCGGACTTATGTTTCAACAAGAACACGTGCCCGAATCTCGATAAATCATCAGTGAAGGTTATGAAGTATGAAAAACCACCACCAGCATGTGTAGACATTGGTCCACATACATCACTATGTATGTGGCATAAGAGTTCAGTAGCTCTCTCTCCGTATCCAGTAAACGGAGTTTTGGTCATTTTACCTTTGATGCAAGACTGGCAAGTTGCATAAGATTTATATTCAAACGAGTTTAAATATCCATCATTATGTAGCTTGGTTAGTCTTGTTTCATTAATATGACCAAGTCTACAATGCCAAATGAAAGCTTCATTTATGTCTGAAACCTTTCTTTTGTTTCCGTGTTGTATATAAAAAACTGTATGCTGATTTAGGATGTATATCCCGTTATTCAATGTTCCATACCCAATCAACTCTTGATTAAGGTTAATGTTCATAACATTAGATTGCAATACAAAATTATATCCAGCATTGTCCAACAACGATACAGATATAATATTACATAACATCGAAGGTACAAAATAACATGGGTTCAAAACCAATATAGAACCCGACAGCAAACCAAGATGATACTCTCCCACTGCAGTAGCATGTACTGAGGAACCATTCCCAACCCGGAGAGTGTGATCACCTTTCTTCAACAACCTGCTATTTCTCAGCCCCTGCAGACAATTGCAGATGTGAGATCCTGATCCAGTATCTAATACCCAGGAAGCAGAGTTAATTGAAAAACAGTTTTCTGTTACAAACACACCTGAAGTGGAAGCATCACCATGCTTCTTCTTCTGGAGGTCGTCCAAGTATTTAACACAGTTTCTCTTCCAGTGCCCAGTCTGGTGGCAGTGGAAACATTCCCCACGACCTGTCGCAGCAGCCCCTTTCTTGTCCCTTCCCGATGCCTTTTTCACTCCGCCTCTCTGCTTGATGGGATTCTTCTTCTTCTTCTTTCCCTTGGCCTTGGCTTTCGGGATGGAGGAAGAAGATGGCCCAGCAATAAGAGAGGGAGTTTTCGCTACCTTTAGCGTGCTCTCTGTACTCCTCAACATATTGAGGAGTTCTGGTAAAGACTTCTCCATTTTGTGCATGTTGAAGTTTACAATGAATTGAGCAAAGGCAGGGGAAAGGGACTGTAGAACAATATCAACATACTGCTTGTTCTCCATGGTCCAACCCAGGTCCTCAAGTTCTTCGATAAGTCCAATCATCTTCAATACATGGTCACCTATAGACGTGCCAGCAGCCATCCGCATCTGAAACAATTTTCGAGATGCCTCGTATCGGAGAGTACGAGATTGCTCTCCATACAACTCCTCTGTATGGAGAAAGATGGATTGGACATCCATCTTCTCGTGCTGCTTCTGATGTTCATTGTTCATAGAAGCTAGCGCGAGGCACTTGGCTGTTGCGCAGTCTGTATCCCATTTCTTGCGGATTTCTTTATCCGCGACTGAAGAATCAGGGCCTGGGCTAGGAGGGGCTGGAGTAGTCAGGACGTATCCGACCTTATCATATGTCAGGGCAATATTCACGTTCCTTAGCCAATCTTTGTAATTCGGTCCAGTGAGTTTGTTTTTGTCTAATAAAAGTTTAAGTCCCGACATCGGTATCTGCTATTAGGAGATAGAAAAGAAGTCATTCAGCGATTGCTCTTGCATAATTAGATTGGTTAATAATCTTATCTAATTGTTGTCTCCCACTGCTTTTTATCAAATTTTCCTTCAAACCTAAAAAGAAAACTAGCCAGGATAAATTGCAATCTACAAGTTCGCTAAACGGAAAGTGCAAAATTTTCCCGGGAGTAACTTTTACTCACAGTGGGATCGGGATCCAACTATCATATAGAAGGTATGCAATCTTATTGCAAATTTCAACTCTTGAAATTCCCGATATGATTTTTACCCCTAGTGACTTATGACCTTAACTATGGTCAACAAATCATAAGTACTAGTCAAGTTCAACCCGCCATTTCGTGATTGATTTAGACCCACCCACATGACCCTTAACTATGGTCAACAAAGTCATGAGAATGCCCTAATCGATCGCATCAAATGCTTTGTAAGAATTCACCACTTAGCTACCGTACACCACGCCTTAACTATGGTCAACAAACGTGGCACGAATACTAAGTACTCTGCTTCCTAAAATGGTGGAGGGCAACGGATGGTTTTTATGAAAACTTTTAATGTTTTGAACTTGATATCGTTGTAGAATCAAGTGGGAAGGAGTGGTTTAAACTCCGGTTTTAAAAATCGAATGGTTTTGTAGTATCTTTCTAATTTTGCTAAAGAGGTCACTCCCGGTGAAGATCGGCTCTTTCCTTATCGAATAAGGTGCTGGATATGAAAATACCACGATGCAAAGCAAAGTTAGATCAACTATAAAATCAAATCGAGTTCTTTGTAACATTTTCCAGTTTCGCTAAAGGGGTCACTCCCGGTGAAGGGATCTCGGCCCTTTCCTCATCGAATGAGGTGCAGGATATTCAAGAATACCGCTATGCAAAACAAAAGCTAGAGTTACCCTTTTTTTTTTAAAAAAAATTTTGATTCTACAACATCTTTAGGTTTCTTTCTCTTATCATTAATCACATTAATGTAGTCCCATCATTTATGTTTCCTAAACATCACAGAAAAGAAACGGAAAAATAGAACGTACGCTTATGCCATCCGTATTCGTCACTGGGTCCCGTCATGCACCGTTAGGTTACTTAACTAACGGCAGAGCGGGGGCTGGACTAGTGCGGGTGCAAAACATAAGCAACGTTTATTATATATCTCATATATAAATATAACCATTTCAGATCACAGATGAATGCATTGGATATACTAGGAATTTCGTATTTCATTCAAGCCCTTAATGAAAACGGATTCCACGGTCGTGATGAATAGCCAAAACCCCCCTAGACCCCTACGGGTGCGGCAAACTACCCGCCAAATTCCCGAAGTGTAGTAATCTCCCTCAACAATTGAGTAGGCCACTCGGCACTTTGAAAACCCGATAGTTTGTGCACCCCACCTTGGGTCTATCCTAGGAGCAAAAACAGTAAAAAGAAATTATACAACGGTGGCTACAACCTCATCCCGGATGTATCCGTAAAACAATATTACATGGCTTTTTACAAATTACATGGAATGAAAGAAAAGAAAAAAACGCTCTTCTCACACCCCCCGGTCATTCATCACGACGATCCAACACATTCATATACACATACCATCTCATGATATCCATATATGCAACCCCCACTAATCGTCATATAGCAATTAGCGGACGTTTCAAACACATATCACAAAAAACGAAAAACCCGATTAGCCAAACACTATTAGAATTTCGATCGATAATTTTAAACCATGCCAACACTTGACATGTTCCTGTACAAACACCTTTGTAAAATTCTTTATATCTCAGAAACCCTAATTCTTCAATATATGAGCACTGTAGAAAACTAAGTCGACGCGGCCCCAACTCGGCGGCGGATCTGCGACAAAACCATGGGTTTGGCCGCGGATCCGCGGCGCTTTAGTCGAGTTAGAACTCCGGATTTCTACAGTGTTCTTAGAAAACCCTGCTTGTATTTTTAAGACATGTCAAATTAATTTTGGAACACTTTCAAAAACTGACAGCAGCAAGGGCAGAATACGAGTTTTCGGGAGAAAAAACTGTCGATCGAGCTTCTAACTTTGGCTAACATCTAATTGTGGTTTAGTTAGGCTCTGATACCATGTTAGTGTGTGTTGCATGCTCCCACAACTCTTGTGGCGCGGCGGAAGCGGTGAACGAAAATTTTCTTGGCATACAACACGCACTTAACCGAAGATCTTGTCTAATCCACAACTAGAAAAACCTAACTATAGATCTTATCTGCTATGTTAGGGATTATACCTCAAAGATACGGTCCTTCGGGTCTTCTCTTTGATGAACTCCTTAGCTCCTTTAGATGTTGCTGATGTCTTCGATCTCCGGCCACCCAAGACCTAGATGATCCACCCGAGAGTTATCGTGCGAGCTAGAAACTCTTCATAAGAGTTTAACCTAGAGACCAATTTTGCTAGAATAGGTCACTAGGATTATGTAGAGATGTGTATTGGATTAGCTTGAAATCTATAGCATTTCTTTCTCTTAACCTTCTCTTGATTCACTTAACATTCACATCTCATGTGAAGCTATTTATAAGAAGAAGGAGAAGGAGGAGATGAAAAGGAGTAAGTGTTTGTCATGATTTAAAGAGTTCAAGCATGATAAAAAGGGTATAGCACTAAATGAAATAATTGAAGCATGCATTATATAAATTAGCACCATGCTTCAATAGTAACTCCAAAACTATATAAGAAATAAAACCCATCATTTCAACCATGCTTGTATCTTTTTAATTTCCACCTCATTTATTTATTTTCATAAAATAAATGATGTCATTATGATATCATTATGAGGTGGCACCTTCTAGAAGGTATTCTTGCAAAAATTACAAAAATACCCCTCCTCCGTATACCGTATACCCGTATCCGAAAAATACGAATACAATTAATCCAATAATATAATACCGGTATCTGGCTTAAACCAAAGTCTACCAGTATTATCCTTTCGATTATTATTCCTGTAACAATTACACGAACATAATCGAAACCCTGCCGTAACAACTTACGGCCGCCATAACAACTTACAGCCTCTACATATTTCGCCTGAACGAGGGAACTCTCTGTGTGGGACTCTAAAGACTCGACAGTACGCTGGCAGTGGGTTTAACCGCAAGCACGTCAGAGGCACTAGCTGTGCGTAACGGCTACCCATGTACATGACGAAAAGGTGGCCAACGAGCGAACTCATCACAACCATTACGAGCCTGCAAGCAACACTTACCGTACAGTCCGGTCTCTTCGTCTGATACGTCGCATATGAAGTCTAGGGGTGGTAAATGTCAGACCCCAGTAACTTTATAAGTCATGCTGATTTATGGCTCATAACAGTTCGAGAAACTACTGATAACACTTATCAGTAAACCTCGAGAACCCTGGCCAGGGATTTAGGTGTTATAGCCGATCAAACATAGCGCGACATCAACTCCCTATACCGGGAGAGACGAAACCCCTCCTATCGCTCACTGTCTCCATATGATTCGGGACTATACCCAAAATCCACCTGTTTGCACGACTCAATAGAGCCGTGGTAGGGAGGAAATTAAAGTACAGTGGGAATCACACAAGACTCTATGACGACCTCGGGTCTACAGACTAACCTGTACAAGTGTCGCTAGAGAACTGCTATCTGACAATAGGTATATATACCATCTAGGAGTTCTCAGCGAGTCCTGTTCGGTATACCCATTCTCCAATGAGCACATGTGTACAATCTTTGATGTCAAACATCAATGGTTGTGGAATCAACCATCGCCCCCAGGGTCAAGAAACGTACACACTAGTCTAATCTGGTAATACCGATGCCTTATCTCGATATACCCTCGACTAGGAACTATTGAAGGATATGCTTATAGACTGCCCAGGTCCCACCAGTATGATCTCATCATAATCCTGGTAGTCATGCATAGTCCTAAGGGCTTCATCAACACATCACATGTTATGATAAAGATAAACCAGATAGCATACTATCATTTGGAGCAAAGATTGTTTCTATACATATACATGCCTAGTATCCTATACAATACAGGCCTCTAGGCCATACTTATCCAACAATCTCCCACATGCACTAAGGCCTGTAATTAAAGCAATAAGTACCGGCTAAAACCAGTTTCCGACGTACCGCATGCCCAACAGCTCAAACAGTTTCTCAAACTGTACTTGAGGGATAGCCTTAGTGAATGGATCTGCTGTGTTGTCTTTCGTGTCTACTCTCCGTACCTCGATGTCCTGGCGATCCACTATCTCCCTGATGAGGTGATACCGCCTCAAGATATGTCTGGATTTCTGATGGGACCTCGGTTCCTTTGCCAAAGCCATGGCTCCATTGTTATCGCAATACAGAGGTATTGAATTAGCAATGGATGGAACCACTTGAAGTTCTGAAATGAACTTTCTCATCCAGACTGCTTCTTTTGCGGCATCATTAGCAGCAATATACTCAGCTTCCATCGTGGAGTCAGCGACGGTATCTTGTTTGGAACTCTTCCAACATACCGCCCCTCCATTCAGAGTAAATACAAACCCTGAGATGGACTTACTATCATCCTTGTCGCTATGGAAGCTGGAGTCGGTAAATCCCTCCATTTGGAGATTTCCGTTACCATACACCAAGAACATTTCTTTAGTTCTTCTCAAGTATTTTAGAATGTTCTTCACAGCAGTCCAGTGTTTCTCCCCTGGGTTGGATTGATACCTGCTTACTGCACTTAGTGCATAAGCTACATCTGGGCGAGTACATAACATCACATACATTATAGATCCTACTGCCGAAGCATAGGGTATAATGCTCATGCGAGCCCTCTCCTCATCTGTCTTTGGAGACATCTCTTTGGAGAGGGCGATCCCATGACAAGCGGGTAAATTACCCCTCTTGGAATCTTCCATACTAAACCTCTTTAGTATGGTGTCAATGTATCTCGATTGGGACATTCCCAATAATTTCTTAGATCTATCTCTATGGATCTTAATCCCCAGAATGTACGAGGCATCACCCAGGTCTTTCATGGAGAACTTCTGCGATAAGAATAGTTTGACCGATTGTAGCATAGGAATATCATTTCCTATCAAGAGAATGTCGTCCACGTACAATACGAGGAATGTAACAGTACTCTCTACAATCCTTTTATAAATACATGGTTCATCCACATTTTTGATAAAACCAAACTCTTTGATTATATCATCAAAGCAGATGTTCCAACTCCGTGATGCCTGCTTTAATCCATAGATGGATTTAAGCAGCCTGCATGCTTTTCCGCTGCTCCCACTATCAATGAAGCCCTCTGGCTGATCCATAAAAACGCATTCTTCTAAATCACCATATAGAAATGCCGTTTTAACATCCATCTGCCAGATCTCATAATCATAGTAAGCAGCTATAGCAAGCAAGATCCGAATGGATTTAAGCATCGCGACTGATGAAAAGTTTCATCATAGTCCAAGCCCGGTCTTTAATGAAATCCTTTTGCTACCAGCCTAGCTTTATAGGTCTCCACCTGACCATTCACACCAATCTTTCTTTTAAAGATCCATTTGCACCCTATGGGTTTTACTCCAGAAGGTGCAGCCTCCAAAGTCCATACTTTGTTGGTGTGCATGGATTCCATTTCGGATCTTATGACATCCAACCATTTCACTGAGTCACCACTCGTGATAGCTTGCTGAAAACTAGTAGGGTCATCATCATCCATGATGCAATCTTCTCTATCGCCGTCAATTAGAAAACCGTAGTATCTATCAGGTGGGTGAGAAGTCCTACTAGATCTACGGAGTGGCTGAGGTATGTCAGGTTCTATTGAAACCTCAGGTTCAATCAAATCATCGGTAATGGTTTGTGCATCTGGAACTTCTTCCAGTTCTACCGCATTGCCAACAGTATCATTTGTAAAAAATTCATTTTCTAAAAATGTGGCATACTGAGAAACAAACACCCTTTGTTCCTCCTTGTGGTAGAATAGATATCCATACGAGTGTTTTGGATATCCCACAAATTTACACAAAACCGATCGTGTCTCAAGTTTGTCTGGATTCTGCTTTTTCACATAAGCCGGACAACCCCATACCTTAACTCTTTTAAGAGATGGTCTCTTCCCATACCATATCTCATATGGAGTGGTAGACACGGTTTTGGTCGGAACCCTATTCAATAGATAAATCGCAGTCTCCAATGCGTGCCCCCAAAATGATATTGGTAACTCAGCATCACTCATCATAGATCGTACCATATCTAATAATGTGCGATTCCTCCTTTCCGATACACCGTTGTGCTGTGGTGTATACGGAGGAGTGAGCTGAGAGAGAATCTCATTCTCTTTTAGGAAATCTAGAAACTCTGAGCTTAGATACTCACCTCCACGATCCGATCGAAGTTTCATGATACTTAAGCCTGTTTGTTTTTCTACTTCAGATTTATACTCTTCCTTATCCACAAGCTTCCCCGCTACCTTTGTTGCTTTTGCCTTTCCCTTCGTATCCACTTTACTAACACCGCCCCTTAGTTTGGCGGGGGTTCTCTTCTTCTTTCCCTTGGCTTTCGCCCTGGACCTAGAAGAGGAAGATCCTCCTACAAACAAAGTGGATGTTTTCCTAACTTTCTGTAGGGTGCCCACTGCACTCCTCAGCATGTTGAGGAGCTCTGAAAGTTCAACTTCTTTTTCCTGCAAGTTGAAGTTCAGGATGAACTGGGCGTAAGTGGAAGGAAGGGACTGAAGAATCAAGTCCGTATAGAGCTCATTCTCCAACGTGGTCCCAAGGTCCGCGAGCTCCTCTATGTAGCCAATCATCTTAAGCACGTGTTCCGCTACCGATGATCCGACGGCCAATCTCGCTGAAAACAACTTCTTCGACACTTCCTATCTGGCGATACGGGATTGCTCTCCATACAGTTCTTTTGTATGGAGAAATATGGATTCGAGGTCCATATTCTCGTGCCTCCTCTGATGTTCATTGTCCATAGAGGTAAGCATGAGGCACTTGGCCTTCGCGCAGTCGATTTCCCAGGTCTTGCGGATTTCCCTATCCGCGACGCTGGTTTTGGGACCTGGGACAGGGGGAGCTTTGGTGGTAAGAAGATACCCCAACTTGTCATAAGTGATTGCCATTTTGACATTCCTGAGCCAATCTTTGTAGTTTGGCCCTGTCAGTATATTTTTATCTAGAAGTAACTTAAGTCCAGTCATGATAAATGGTCGCTGCAATTAGGAGAGAGAGAAGAAACACTTTAGCATGATGCTCTTGCAATTTAAGAGTGGTTTTTAATTTGTCTAAACAGGATGGCTCCCACTGTCTCTCGAATCCCTCCTCAAACCATAAAGGAAGAACTAGTCGGGATCAATCTCACCGTACAATACTTGCTTAACCGTTCAGCCAGGCAAGTGTCGGTACTTCGAGGGAGGTTTTCCAACGCTTTCGCGAAGTTCCTTAATTAAGTAACCTCTTTTCCCTGTGGGCGTATCCCCGCTAACACCTTTCTAGAAACCTACTTGGTTTATAGCATTGATCGTTAAGTGAGAAAGTTCCGGAGGAGTAGCATATACTCACAGTAGGATCGGGATCCAAATATCATCACGTGACAAAACTGAAGGAATCCTACCAGAATCATCACACTCCAAATGGTATGCAGCGCTAGCAATTTTCAGTTCTTTTGAAACTCCCGATGTGGATTTTTGCCCCATGCTCTTATGACCTTGACTTTGGCCAACAAATCATAAGTCACATGTCAAGTTCTACCCGTCATTCTCCAGGTTAATTTGAGCCCACCCGCACATACCCTTGACTTTGGCCAACAAGGTAGAACGACTGCCCCAAACCAACACATCTATCTATGCTGCACATGAATACCCAATAGCTACCCATCACTATGCCTTGACTTTGGCCAACAAATATAGCTTGAATACTTATTGACCATTCGTGTGAAACGACGGAGGGTTACGAATAGTTTTGGCTAAACCGTGAACGTAGTGAACTTGATATAATGAAAGGAACGAGATAGCTTTCAAAAGGAGTGGTTCAAGCTCCGCATTTAAAAGTTTGGTTTTGAAAAAAACCGAGTGGTTTTCAAAGTGTTCCAACGACTTTTACTTGGTTTATTTTTTCTTGCATTACTTCCAATGTGTCCCATCATTTAATCCTACCATTGCAGAAAACAACGAAAATATGACGTACGCTTATGCCATCCGCATTCGCCACGGGGTCCCGTCATCACCCGTTAGGTTACTTAACAAACGACAGAGCGGGGGCTGGACTAGCGCGGATGCAAAACATAAGCAACGCCTAAATAGATATCATATAGATATATATAAACATTCGTCACATGCAATGATAGCCATTCCAGATCACAGATGAATACATTGGATATACTAGGAATCCGCAATTCGTACGAGCCTGTAACAAAGAACAGATTACACGGTCGTGATGAATAGCCAAACCCCACCCTAGACCCTTACGGGTGCGGCAAACTACCCGCCAAGTATCCGAAGTGAAGCAACCTCCCTCAACAACGTGAGTAGGCCATTCGGCACTTCGAGGTACCCGGTAGTTTGTGCACCCCACCTTGGGTCTATCCTAGGAGCAAAAACAGTAAAAAGAAATTATACAATGACGGCTACAACCCTGACCCGGTTGTGCGGCCATACAAATAATATTACATCAATTTACATATTACAAGAATTGAAAGAATAAGAAAACTCTCATCTCACAACCCCCGGGCTATTCATCCGCGACAATCCAACGAATTCATATACACAAACCATCAACATTACAGATCACAGATATGTATAACCCCCATTAATCGACATATAGCGATTAGCGGACGTTCAATACATATATCACATCACAGATATAACCCATTAGCCAAAGTGTAAAGAAGTTCAATCAAAAATACGGATTTGTGACCATCCCAAAAACCAACTTGTTCTCTGGAAAATCTGGGTGGAAACAAACTGTTAGTTATATGTATGCCCTAGAGGCCATTACTGTACATATGAAGTATATTGTAGTGGATGCTGGGACATATATAGGGAGGACTTTCTTGCTCGACATGATAGTATGCTATCTGGTTACTCTTTACCTTAACGTGTATACTGATTGTCTCTCTGTTACATGTTGGTAAAGCCCTTAGGATGTGTACTTGACTACCTGGACTATGATGCGGATCATACTAGTGGGGACATGGTAGTCTATAAGTACATCCTTCAAGGTCCCTAGTCGTGGGTGTATCGAGACGGGGCATCGATATACCAGAGTAGACTAGCGTATACCTTCTCGACCTATACAGATGGGCGATGGATGATCCCATATCCATTGGTGTTTGACATCAGAGATGATATACGGGTGCTCAGTAGAGACTGGGAACACTGGACGAACTCGCCGAGAACTCCCAGATGGTATTATACCTTACGTCAGATGGCAGTTCTCTGGTAACACTGGTACAGGTTAGTCTGTAGACCCGAGATCGTCATAGAGTCTTGTGTGATTCCCACTATGCTTTGATTTCCACCTTACCACGTCCAAGAGGGCGTGCAAAACAGTGGTTTTTGGGTACAGTCCCGAATCACATGGAGGCAATGAGCAATAGGAGGCGATTCGTCTCTCCCGGTATAGGGAGTTGATGTTGCACTGTGTTCGATTGGTTATAACCGGAAATCCCTGGCCAGGGTTGCTGAGATTTACTGGTAAGTGTTACCAGTAGTTTCTCGAACTGTTATAGACCTCATACCGACACGACTTATTGAGCTACTGGGGTCTGACGTTTACCACCCCTAGGCAAGATATGCGACATATCAGACGAGCAGACCGGACTGTACGGTAAGTGTTACTGGTTGGATTCACAGGAGTGTGAGCGGGCTTGCTCGTCGATCTTCTGATCGCTCAATACCCGGGTGGCCGTTACGTTTAGCAGACCGCTTGCGGCTTGTGGGTGTTTGATATGATCATCACCTGCTGCCGGCGTATTGATGAGTCTTTAGAGTCCTACACAGAGGTTTCCTGGCTCAAGCGAAACGAAATAGGAGCGCATATGAGATATATGCGGGACCGAGAATAATGCGTGTATGTGATACCGTATTCCATTCTCGCGATTAATGTATCGATTGGTTGTATGCGATATAACCTAGTTATCGAATCAAGGATTGATTCGATAAGCCGATACATTGGATATTAGTCGGTTATATGCGATATGACCGAATCGTTAAATCAAGTGTTGATTTAATGATTTAATGCATAATTATATATTTGATATATTACTTTGCATTAACTAGTATTGGTTCACTTTAAAAAGGATTTTCTCACTTGATATGCACATTGTATATGTGATATACTTTTGTGCACTTGTTTGTATCATGTTTGATGATACATGCTAACTTGAGTTTGTGTGTATGATTAAACCATGGTTATATGAATGTTTAGGGTTTTGTTTACTTATTCATTTATTTATTTTGTTTATTCTTTTTGAAATGATAAAGAGAAAATGGTGGCTTTCATTGTTTGTTGTTGAAGCTTCATGAAGTTTTGACTAAGTGACCATTTTGTCTTCATGCTTAACCCTAACCATTCAAACTAACCATGGTTTATTCTCTACACCTAACTATGGTTGCTATATGATAAGTATTCATTTATTTTCTATTTTAGAGAATACTTATCATATTCTTTTTCCTTCTTCTTCTTCTTCAACAAAGAAGAAAGCTTGCAACCATTAATGGCATCTTGAGAAAAAGAGTGAGAAATCCAATTCTAAAGTGAACCCACTTCCTATTTATTCATCCTCTACCACTTGCCAAGTAGTATAGGGTGTTTTCTTCACAAGTTTCATGGCTTGGTGAAGTTGGAGCTTGATCTTGTGTTGCCTCGACATAGATCATCTTCGACATCGAAGTCGACGACCTAGCCCGCCCATTTCTCCGATGAAGCCGACGCTAGAGCCCGGGATCCGATGATCACAGCGAGGAGACTTCATCACGGAGCTATGGAGGTGGAGGACCGGATCTACAAAGGTCGTATTTCCGTTCACTTATTAGTTAAGCAGTTAACTAGTTGCTTGTTTCGTCTAAAATTCTAGTTAACGATCTAGTCTGGGGTTTCTCGGCACCGTAAAATTTGAAATTGGCATGGTTGATGCCTTGTGAGAACTCATTAGTGTGCCTAGGAACCCTACACAAACTACATCAAAAATCCCAAAACAGCAACAGAAGAACACTGCAGGAAAAATGACCCACGGCCGAGTCAACTCGGCCGCGGATCCGCGGCAAGAGCATGCTCTTGCCGCGGTTCCGCGGTGAGTTGGTCGACTCGCTGGCTCGTTTTTCTTCTGTGTTCTGTAAAAACCCTGAGCCAATTTTTAAAGTATGATTTATTATTTTTAAAGCAGATTTAAAAATCGGCAGAAACTTAGGGTTTTGAAAAATTGTTTTGCGATTTTTTCCGATCGAAGTTCTAAATACTTTGCAAACTAGTTAGTTTGTGTTTAGCTAGGCACTGATACCACTGTAAGTCCACGTTGCCCACCCCGGTGCTTACAGGGAGGCGGAAAACGTTATGAAAAATCTGATTTTTACAACACTAGGCAACATGGACTAACCAAAGGAGGGATCTTTGCTAAACAAAACTAACAACCAAAGCTAAAAGAGTTTAGCTACTCGGAAAAAGGGTTATACCTAGGTCTTTAAGTCCTTCTCTCCTTGCTCCTTGGAGTGAAAGAAAGGGTTCTCCTTGTCTCCTTCTCTTGCCGAAGAAAGATCCACCCGAGGGCCTCAACCTTTGGCTCCAACCTCAAAATAGAAGTAACTAAGGTGCTTGGTGTGCTAGACCTAGGACCTTAGAAAGAGTAGAGAGTGTTTTTGAAGGGATTATCTCAAGCTCAAGTGGTTCTCAACTCATGAGAGGGGAGAGCTAGAGAGAGAGGAAGAGGAGGAGAGAGAATGAAAATTATCAAGTGAGAAGAATAATACAACCCTTCTGACATATATGTGATTTATGAAAATT
The DNA here is from genome assembly GCA_030015575.1 of Agapanthus africanus. NCBI lineage: Eukaryota > Viridiplantae > Streptophyta > Magnoliopsida > Asparagales > Amaryllidaceae > Agapanthus > Agapanthus africanus. Next base: position 479,739,324 of record CM057343.1, read on the forward strand.
AGATAATTATCTAAAGATAATTGTCATGGTTAATCATGAAATGACCATTATCATTTCACATTAAATGCTTTTGCAAGGATCAAAGAGCATCTTTCATATGGAATGATGATGGTCAACTTGTCAACCTAGGTCAACAAGTCAAGTATAGTCAAATGGTCAACAACCCTAACCATGCACAATTATAATTAACTAATTATTAATAAATCATAATTCACACATAAACATTAGGGTTAAGAAAATGACAATGGTCATCAACCCTAATCAAAGTCCTCTGCCTTTGTCTCAGTCAACTGTGCATACACACCCGTATCCGTGTTCCGAGGAACACGAATACAATGAGATAAAACCAATCCCAAATCATATACTAGGATCCGGCTTAAACCAAAGCCCTCTAGTACAAGCTGTCCGGACACCAAACGTGCACAAATGCGCGGATGTGAACGAACCCTGTCGCAAAACCATGCGACCTCTACTCATTTTGCCTAAAGGCGAATAACCCTCTGTGTGGGACTCTAAAGACTCGACACTACGCTGGCAGTGGGTTTAACCACAGACCGCAAGCGGCACTAGCTGTACGTAACGGTCCCCAGGTAGATGCCGATAAGAAGACTGACGAGGTAAACCCCATCTGAACTCCTACTGAGCCTGAATGTGACAGTCTCCATACAGTCCGGTCTGTTCATCTAAGAACATCGTATGGCGGGCCTAGGGGGCAGTAAACGTCAGTCCCCTACTAGCGGTACAAGTCGTGCCAGAGTGTAGCCCAGAACACCTGAGATAACACTGGAAACCTACCAGTCTATCTCGCTTGCGCTGGCCAGGGACTTTGTGTAATGGCTCTCCTAGACACAGCGCGATATCAACCCCCAATACCGGGAGAGACGAATCCTGTCTAACCGTCACTGCCTCCAAGTGCTTCGGGACTGCACCCAAAAACTACCTGTTTGCACGACTCCTTTGAGCCGTGGTAGGGTACTAATCAAAGTACAGTGGGAACACACTCGAGGCGAAGTGACAGTGTCAAGTCAACGGACTAAGCTGTACTCATGTCACCTGGGAACTAATAACTGACGATAGGTATAATACCAACCAACAGTTCCCGACGAGTCCTGTTCAGTGTACTCGTAACCTAACGAGCACCCGCATACTATCTCAAGTACGACTTACTGACGGCTGTGGGACAGACCATCTCCCAAGCTGGGATAAGAAGCGCATACGCTAGTCTACTCCGGAGTATCGATGCCCTGTCTCGATAGTCCTGCGACTAGGGACCTGCATAAGGATGTGCTTGTAGATTACCCAGCCCCCACGAGTGTGACTGCCATCACAACGCTGGTAATCAAACAAAGATCCTACGGGCTCCACTAATGTGTAAAGGCGATATGCTAAAAGAAACACATGCACACATTAAAGCAGAAACAAACCAAGTAGCATACTACCATTTTGAGCAAGAATGTCAATACAAGGTGAATATCCCAAGCTTCCATCAAGTAATATACAATCTAGTATGATACAATAATGGCCTCTAGGGCATATACACTAACAAAGGGCATGTACGATGTACCTAAATTAATCAGGACAACGACGGGTAGAACTTGACTTGCGTCTTATGACTTGTTGGCCTACGTCAAGGTCTATAAGAGCTTGGGGTATAAAAACCACATCGGGAGTTTCAAACATAAAGGAAACTTGCAGATTTAGCATACCTTCTGGAGTGTGGTGACTAGAGTGGCTTCCATCTAGTGCATCATGCAATGATAGTTGGATCCCGATCCCACTGATGAGTAAGATTACTCTCGGAAAACATTCTCACTTAACAATCAATGCTATAAACCAAGTAGGTGTCCAGAAAGGTGTTAGAGGGGCTACGCCTCTAGGGAAAAGAGGTTATTTAATTAAAGAACTTCGCGAAAGCGTTGGAAAACCTCCCTCGAAGTACCAACACCAGCCTGGCTGAAAGGTTAAGCAAGTATTGTGACATGTAATTAAATCCTGACTAGTTCTTCTTTTAGGTTTTGAAGAAGGATTTGAGGTAACAGTGGGAGCCATCATGTTTAGATAAATTAATAACCAATCTAAACTTGCAAGAAGCATATGATGAGTGTTTTCTTTTCTCTCTCTCTAGCAGCTACCATGACAGGACTAAAACTATTACTTAAAAAAAATATACTGACCGGGCAGAACTATAAAGATTGGCTAAGGAACGTCAACATTGCACTGACTTATGACAAAGTAGCATATGTTACCACCGTTGTTCCTCCCCTTATCCCTGGACCAGATTCCTCAGTTGTGGACAAGGAAGTTCGCAAAACCTGGGATCTGGATTGTGAGCGAGCTAAGTGTATCGTGCTGGCGTCCATGAACAATGAACTCCAGAAACAGCACGAGGGTATGGATATTGTATCCATCTTTCTCCATGTTAAGGAATTATATGGAGAGCACTCCCGTATCGCAAGGTGCGAGACCTCAAGGAAACTCTTCCAGATGAGGTTAGCTCCAGGATCGCCTGTAGGAGAGCACGTCCTCAAAATGATCAGCCTCATTGAGGAACTCGCAAACCTGGGATGCGTGCTAGAGAATGATTTGTATATCGACTTGATTTTGCAGTCCCTTCCCCACATCTTCTCTCAGTTCGTGCTTAGCTTCAACATGCACGAAATGGAAGCTGATCTTCCAAAGCTCCTCAATATGTTCAGGGTAGCAGAGACCTCCTTGAAAAAGAAGAAGTCCCCCGTTCTGTATGTTGGCCAAACATCCTCTTCTAAATCTAAAGCGAAAGCTAAAGGGAAGAACAAGATGAAAGCCACCAAACCGAAGGGTGGGGTCAAGAAGGTGCAGGGAAAGAACAAGGTAGGAAGGGTGAAAGCGGATATAAACGAATGCCATTATTGTCACAAGCAAGGGCACTGGAAGAAGGACTGTATGGCCTTCAAGGCAAAGGACACGAAGCAAGCGGTTGCTTCTGCTTCAGGTGTGTTCGTAATCGAAAATTGTCTTTCAGTAAACTCTACATCATGGGTACTTGATACCGGTTCTGGTTCTCACATCTGTAATTCATTGCAGGATCTGAGAAATAGTAGAGTACTGGGGGCAGGTGATATGACTCTCCGGATGGGTAATGGAATGCATGTAGATGCTGTTGCAATAGGGGAGTATCACCTAGGGTTGACTAGTGGGCACGTTTTGGTGTTGTACAGCTGTTTTTGTATTCCCAGTATGCTGTGTAATATTATATCAGTATCTTTGTTGTCTAATAAAGGATATAATTTTGCGCTTGAAAGTAATGTCATGAACATTCTCCTAAATCAAGAACTGATTGGGTATGGCACACTGGAAAACGGCATATACATACTTAATCAACCTCGAATTTTCAATATTCAAAACACACTTAAAAGAAAGGCTCCAGATTCAAATCAAGCCTTCTTATGGCATTGTAGACTTGGTCATATAAACGAAACAAGGTTGACTAAGTTACATAAAGATGGATATCTAGATCCGTTTGAATATTCATCATATGCAACTTGTCAATCATGTATCAAAGGAAAAATGACCAAATCTCCGTTCTCCGGACACGGAGCAAGAGCTACTGAACTCTTGGGACTTGTACACAGTGATATATGTGGTCCAATGTCTACACATGCATGAAGCGGTCACTCCTACTTCATCACTTTTACTGATGACTTCTCTAGGTATGGACATGTGTTCTTAATGAAACATAAATCAGAGACCTTTGAGAAGTTTAAGGAGTATAAAAATGAAGTAGAGAAACAAACTGGTAAAAGCATCAAGACACTTCGATCTGATCGAGGTGGAGAATACTTAAGTACCAGTTTCCTTGAATACTTAAAAGAGAATGGAATTCTCTCTCAGCTTACTCCGCCTTATACACCTCAGCATAATGGTGTATCATAAAGGAGGAATCGCACGCTATTAGATATGGTGTGTTCAATGATGAGTAGCACTGAGTTGCCACTTTCCTTCTGGGGATTTACTCTAGAATCAGCAGCATACTAATTGAATAGAGTTCCAACTAAGTCTGTGCCTACCACTCCATATGAAATGTGGAGCGGGAAGAGACCATATCTTAAGTACATAAGATATGGGGGTGTCCGGCATATGTTAAAAAGCATAGACCGGACAAGCTCGAGTCACGATCGGTTTTGTGCAAGTTTGTAGGATACCCCAAACATTCAAAGGGGTACATGGTCTACCACACTGAAGAACAAAATGTGTTTGCCGCTCGCCACATTGTCTTCTTAGAAAGCGAGTTTCTTGCAAAAGAAATTAGTGGGAGCGCGGTAGAGCTGGAAGAAATTCCAGAACCTCAAACTGCTACCGAGGACTTAAAAGAACCTCAGATTTCAATAGAACATGACGAACCAATGCCACTCCGCAGATCTAGTAGGCTTTCTCATCCTCCAGAGTGATACTATGGTTTTCTTCTAGATGGGGATCGAGAGGATTGCATTATCGATGATGATGAGCCTACTAGTTTTCAGTAGGCTATCACGAGTATTGACTCAATGAAGTGGCTGGATGCTATGAGATCCGAAATGGAATCCATGTACACCAATAAAGTATGGACTTTAGAAGTTGCTCCTCCTGGGGTAAAACCAGTTGGATGCAAATGGATCTTCAAAAAGAAGATTGGTGCACTTGGACAAGTGGAAACCTACAAAGCTAGACTCGTTGCAAAAGGTTTTCGTCAAAGACTAGGATTGCACTATGATGAAACCTTTACACCTGTAGCTATGCTTAAATCCATTCGGATCCTGCTTGCCATTGCTGCCTTCCATGACTTTGAAATCTGGCAGATGGACGTAAAAACAGCTTTTCAAAATGGACATTTAGAAGAGAGTGTTTACATGGATCAACCAGAAGGTTTCTTAAACAGTGGGAGCAGCGGAAGAGTGTACAGGTTGCTTAAATCCATTTATGGATTAAAGCAAGCATCGCGAAGTTGGAACATCTGCTTTAATGAGACAGTCAAAGAGTTTGACTTTATCAAAAATGTAGATGAACCATGTATTTATAGAAAGATTGTAGAAGGAGCAGTAGTCTTCCTCGTTTTGTACGTCGACGACATACTACTGATAGGGAATGATGTCCCTATGCTATAATCAGTAAAGCTCTTCTTGTCACAGAAATTCTCCATGAAAGACTTGGATGATGCAACCTACATTTTAGGCATTAAGATCTATCGTGATAGATCTAATAGAATGTTGGGACTTTCACAGTCCGGGTATATTGACACTATACTAAAGAGGTTTAGTATGGAAGAATGTTGGGACTTTCACAGTCCGGGTATATTGACACTATACTAAAGAGGTTTAGTATGGAAGATTCCAAGCGCGGTAACATGCCTGCTTGTCACGGGATCACCCTCGCCAAAGAGATGTCTCCAAAGACTGATGAAGAGAGGGATCGCATGAGCATTTTACCCTACGCTTCGGTGGTAGGATCTATAATGTATGCGATGTTATGTACAAGACCGGATGTAGCTTATGCACTTGGTGTGGTAAGCAGGTATCAGTCTGACCCAGGTGAGAAACATTGGATAGCGGTAAAGAACATTCTCAAGTACCTGAGAAAGACTAAGGAGATGTTCTTGATTTACGGTAATGGGGACCTCCAGGTAGAGGCTTTTACCGACTCCGGCTTCCAAAGTGACAAAGATGATTCTAAATCCATTTCGGGTTTTGTGTTTACCCTCAATAGAGGGGCGGTGTGTTGGAAGAGTTCCAAAAAGGATACCGTCGCAGACTCAACTATGGAGGCTGAGTATATAGCTGCTAGTGAAGCCGCAAAAGAGGCTGTCTGGATGAGGAAGTTCATATCTGAACTTCAGGTGGTTTCGTCCATTGCCAATCCAATACCTTTGTATTGTGATAACAATAGGGCCGTAGTATTGGCAAAGGAACCCAGGTCCAATCAGAAATCCAGGCATATCTTAAGGCGTTTTCACCTGATCAGGGAGATCATTGATCGTCGGGAGATCGAGGTACGGAGAGTGGATACAAAAGACAACACGGCAGATCCATTCACAAAAGCCATCCCTCAAGTTCAGTTCGAGAGGCTGTTTGAGATGTTGGGCATGCGGTACTCCAGCAACTGGATATAGTGAAGACAGTGGGTACTCATTGCGCCAATTATAGGCCTTAGTGCAAGTGGGAGATTGTTGGATGTATATGCCCTAGAGGCCTTCATTGTATAGGATACTGGGGATATGTATGTACATAACAGTCTTGCTTAATATGATAGTACGCTATTTGGTTTGTCTTTATCTTGACATATGATATATTTTGCGTAGTATTCATATATATATATATATGTCACGCCCCGCTTCCCAGAGTACGCAAGATTTGGGCACGTGACATAGCCAACCATGCTACCTGTGGGTAGGAAGTATCCATCCACAGTCACATTACGGTTGTACAGATATCAAGAACAGAAAAATAAACTAAACTAATACATGTCCAAATCCATAATAACAAGAATCAATAAACAATAAGTGCGGAAGCTAATGATCCAATACAATGAATAAACAGTATGTCCCATAATGCGGGCTCACATCTGGAAATGAAATGACATAAATGAACTAAACTCTAAAGAACTCACAGTTCAGCCTGCTGGCTGAAGTGCTCCTGCTCGGTCGACGACAAAGGTACGGAATCTGGGCCATGCAAAACCCAGACGTCAGCGCGTCATGATATCAAGTATATAGCATAAACATGGTAATAAACAATGCAAGCATGAACATGAATAAAGCAGCAATAGGAAGTAATAAACGGGGTAATGTGCAGTAGTGACTAAACTGTCCTATCAGGTTTTCTACTCTATAGTCTTTGAAACCAATTGATGAATCGTCGATGTAACTCAATAGTATCCCGTGCGTGCCCGGGACCACGGTCATGATTCTCGGGGCTGAATCCGAGACGTGCCGCTAAGCAGTAAAAGGTAGTAGGATAGATGAGTGATGTCAGCATCAACACTCCGGAGCTGGCCAAGCCCGTAAGACTGATCAGAACAATGTGTCGAACTGTTGAGTTACAAGTCGGTTTCACCTTTGATTTCCCCATACCCCCAAGCTATGTATGTCAGGTCAGGTATTCAGTAGTCAAGGACTAATGCCAACACAAGTCAAGTAAAGGTAGGTCTGTCTGGATCGACAGCAGGAATGGTTAGGTTTGTCGGCATTAGGCATAAGATCAGGTAACAGGTCAGGTTACTTTCAACAGGTAGAGTCGATATGTACAGGGTGTTGTGTCCGGTGTATCAGTACATGTGTCAGGTGTATCAAGATCGGTCAATATGTAATGCAATCAGGTATATGATGATAACAGGTATAGTAACAAATAATGAACAGTAGCAGGAAACAGTAAATAACAATTATTATTCTATGTGAACACAGTGATGTTTGTATTTTCATATTAATCCGGTTCACGCACCTTTGAGGTGCAAAAGCCACAACACAAAACAATATCGATAGCATACATAATGGAGTTACAAGAATTTGAACTAAGTATAATATTTACCTCATGAGTGGCTTAACAAACGAAGTGAGGATGATCTAGCAATTTAGGCAAGGATGTGCCAAATTGGTTAATTAGTTAAGGTGTTGATTAAAAGCATACCGGTTAACTACAAGTAGCAACTACAATGGTTTAACATTACGGATGATTGTAATTGTCATCAAGTCGTGTGGTTATAACAGATAACATGATTATTAAGTTTGTAGCATGTTAAAGCAAGTATTCGGATACTTGCCTCGGCGGTTCCGCAAACCGAAACACGGATGCGGTGTCGGTAGAAACCACGATACGGAAGCACGGGCCACGGATCGAGTCCCGACAGAGGTCAACGGGATCACACGGACCAGGGGACTTAGCTGGAGCGTCGGGTTCGTCAGACGGCACGGTCGGGTTCCGGCAACAACAAAGTAGCAAGTTAGCAACAAAGATACGATTTACACCAAAATACGACCAGCGAAGAAATTGTACCGCGAGGAAGCACAAGGAAACTCACCGCGAAGCGACAGGGTGCAAACACGATGGCTCGACGGCACCGGATCGCCGGCGAGGCGACGGCGGCGGCTGCAGCAGGGGGAAGGATCTCGGGTGTGCAGGGTAGTGGGCTGCGACGAGTTGGAGAAGGGTGTGGTCGACTCAGGTGGTCGTGGGAGAGGGAGAGATGGTCGGAGGTGGCGTCGACGAGGTCTCCGGCGCGCTTCTCCGGCGAACAGGGAAGTTGCAGGCGAAGGATGAGGGGTTGGCTGCAGGTCGGTGGTCTGGCGAGGGTGGAGGGAAGGCGACGACGGAGATGCGACGAAGAGGAGGAGAGGGAGTCGCGGCGTCGTCGGCGGCTGGAGGCGACGTCGACGACGAGGCCCTGCAGGTTGGAGGCGAGGCCGGGCTGCGCGCAGGTGCGGGCGAGAGGAGGAAGGAGGGAGGAGGAAGGCGCGGTTGACGCGGAGGCGTCGCAGGCGGCGACGGCGAGGTCGCGGTGGCGACGGTGGTGAGTTCTGCGGCGAGCTAGGGTTAGGGTTGAGGGGGTTTCGCGTTGAGGAAGATGGGTTAAGGAGGCGGCTGTGCATGGTTAAATATATAGAGGAGAGAGAGAGAGATTGGAGAGAGGAGAGAGACAGAGATGGGGAAAAGGAAGGTGGGGCCCATGCGCAGATTGGGCCTCGCGATTGGCTGGGGCAGGTGAGGAAAAATATTTGTGTAGAGATTTGAATGGATTTTAAGGGATAAGAACAGTTAGAATTTTATTCCTATAATTATATAAGCTTTAGATATTAAATTGAAACGGACCCTTTTTGGCGCGAAATGAAACATTTCCAAATCGCGCCCGGGTTGCGTCCAAATGTTCCAAATTCAAATTATAAGATTTTAAGCGGGTTCCAAACTTTGAAAAGAGGTGTTTAATGATTAAAATGCATGCCCCCAAGTCGGACACTTGCACGCGCGCGTAGTCGCCCAAACTTGCCCGTTTAGCCAAACGGAACGGAATCTCGACACGCGGACGCTACCACGCGACTAGTGGCGACGAGTAGGCTAACATGGACATCTTAAATTTCATTTTCGGAGTTAAAATTTGTTATGTGCCAAAATGACTTAACCGGGTAAAATTTAGCAATAAACACCAGAAAATCAGGAAAATTGGAAAGAGCGATAAATAACCCTCAACTAATAATATACATAGTATTATTGGGCTCGGGTGTTACATCATACCCAACTACAAAAGAATTTCGTCCTCGAAATTCCAAGGATACAAGATAACTAACTACTGGAAAAGATAAGGGAATTTCTGCCGGATCTCGTCTTCTCACTCCCAAGTAGATTCTCCATGCGATCGGTTACCCCAAGAAACTAGCACAAGAGGGATAACCTTGTTCTTAAGAACCTTTTCTCTTCGATCCGTGATCTCGACTGGTCGCTCCTCAAAAGTCAGGTCTTCCCGAACGGTCAACTCCGAGTGATCCAAAACATGGGTCTCATCACGAACATACCTCCGTAGTTGAGACACATGAAATACATCATGAACTCCTGCTAATGACGATGGTAACGCCAACCGGTACGATACCTCTCCGACACGCTCCAATATCTCGAAGGGTCCAACGAATCGGGGACTAAGCTTTCCCCGACTCCCAAATCGAATCACCCCTCTAGTCGGTGATATCTTCAGGAATACCAAATCGCCCACGGCGAACTCTAGAGGTCTTCTTGACGTGTCGGCCCAACTCTTCTGTCTGTCTTGAGCTGCCTTCATATGCTTTCTGATTGTACTCACCTTCTCAACTGTCTGTACCACTAAATCTGGCCCTAGCAACCTTCGTTCACCCACATCATCCCAACATACAGGTGAACGGCACTTACGACCATACAATGCTTCGAACGGGGCCATCTGAATTGTTGCTTGGAAGCTGTTGTTGTACGAAAACTCCACCAGGTGTAGATGATCTTCCCAAGAACCTTTGAAGTCTAACATGCAAGCCCTCAACATATCTTCAAGGGTCTGGATCGTTCTCTCTGATTGTCCATCAGTCTGGGGGTGATAAGCTGTGCTGAACTTCAATCGAGTCCCCAAACTTTCTTGTAAACTCCTCCAAAAGTGTGACAAGAACCGAGTGTCCCGGTCGGACACGATGCTTACCGGTACTCCATGCAATCTGACAATCTCCTGCATGTACCGCTCTGCCAAAGTCTCTGTCGAGTGACCAACCCGAAACGGAATAAAGTGAGCTGCCTTGGTCAACCGATCGACAATCACCCATACTGCATTGTTGCCCTTTGGACTCCGCGGTAAAGCCGTCACGAAATCCATGGTTATATGTTCCCACTTCCATTGAGGAATCGGAAGTGGTTGCAACAAACCAGCAACCCTTTGGTGTTCAGCCTTGACTTGCTGACACACCAAGCACTTAGCCACGAAGCGAGCGATTTCCCGTTTCATACCTTCCCACCAAAAATGCTGTCGAATATCTCGGTACATCTTTGTCCCTCCTGGATGTACAGAGTAAGCTGAACTGTGTGCCTCCTTCATAAGCTCTTCACGCACATCTCCTTTTGGCACACATAGACGGCTACCATATCTCAACGAACCATCCTCATGGATCAGTAGATCGGTTCGTAGTCCGGCTCCAACCTGCTCTCGAAACTTTTGCAGTCTAGGATCCTGCGATTGCGCCGCTTTAATCTTCTCAACAAAGGACGATTGTACTTGTAACTGCATCAATTGTCCTGTAGCACGCGGTAGCACAACCTCCAAGTCAAATCTCCGAAACTCCTCAATGATCTCTCTCTGTGCCGTCAATAACTGAATTGCTGGCAACCGACTCAGTGCATCCGGCACGACATTAACTTTTCCCGGATGGTACTTAAGATCAAGGTCGTAGTCGGCCATCAGCTCCAACCATCTGCGTTGCCTCATGTTCAACTCTTTCTGAGTGAACACATATTTCAAACTCTTGTGATCCGTAAAGACTTCAACTCTCTCGCCCAGAAGGTAGTGTCTCCAAATCTTCAGGGCGAAGATCACGGCTGCAAGCTCCAAGTCGTGAGTCGGATAATTCTGCTCATGAGTCTTCAGCTGTCTCGATGCGTAAGCGACGACTTTCCCATTCTGCATCAAAACACATCCCAATCCCTTTCCAGATGCGTCGCTGTGAATTACCAGTCCTCCTGAGTCATCCGGTACGGTTAGGATAGGAGCGGTTATCAGCTTCTGCTTCAACGTCTCGAAGGCCAATGTACATCCATCTGTCCAAACAAACGGTACCTCCTTACGCGTAAGCTTGGTTAACGGCTCAGCTACACGAGCGAAGTTCTCCACAAATCTTCTGTAGTAACCGGCGAGTCCAAGAAAACTTCTTATCCCTGCAACATTCTTTGGAACAGGCCAATCTCGAACTGCTGCTATCTTCTCGGGATCAACGGCGATTCCATCGCCTGACACGACATGCCCCAGAAACCTCACTTCTTCCAACCAGAATTCGTACTTACTCACTTCCGCAAATAACTTCTCTTGTCTCAGCGTCGGCAGTGCGATCCTTCTTCTTCACTAAGAGAACTGGAGTTCCCCACGGTGAGTTGCTGCTTCGAATCCATCCCTTCTCGAGTAATTCACTCACTTGTTTCTTAACTCCCCCCAACATTACTGGTGCCATTGGATAGTCAGTTTTTGATACTGGCGCTGCACCAGGAATGAGGTCAATCGCAAACTCCACATCTCGCTTCGGCGGTAAGCCCGAAATATCTTCGAACACATCCATGAAGTCGCGAACAACTGCCGGCTCTTCATTACTATCCACAACCATAGCCGCAAGAACATTGTTCGTCGGCCTAGCCCTAAACTCGACTGGCCCGACAAAACTGCTTCCTTACCGCAACTGCTGTCTGCTGTGAACTCCCAATTTTCCTGATATGCTCTGCTGTTCTCGAGCTGCCGTAAGAACCTGTGAGAAAGTGGTCAAACCCAGGGAGACGGTTTGCCTTTGGATGTCCACATCCAAGCTGCGCATGGACCTTCGTGCCCTGTCTGCATCGTTGGCGACTAAAGCGAAACTGCTGATTCTCGTCCACTCTGCTGCATGCACGTCCACGGGTGCTCCATTCTGCCTCAGCCCAATAAATTTCTCTTCCATTTCCTCCCGTGCAGTCCGCGGAAAGAACTTCTCCAGGAAACTCTTAGAGAAATCCGCCTAACTGCTTAGCTTGGGCGAACGGTTCTCCTCCACAAGCCACCACTCTCGGCGTAATCCACTAGTTGAATGCGCACATCAACTCCTTTGTCCTCTGGAATCTGTGCCGCAATCAGCGAATTCTCCGTGCTGACTAGCCACTGCTCGGCTGGCATGGCTCCTCCAAACCAGTGAAAGTAGTAGGACCCACACGTCTGAACTCTGCCACGGTCCCTACTCGGTCAACTGGTCTAGTTCCAATCTTGTTCACAGACTGCTGAACGATCTGCAAACCTTCCTGAAACGAGTCCGCTTGCTGCTGGATCAGCTCGGGCTGTTTCTTTGATTTCCAGCATTCCTCTTATCACTCTAAGCATGGCGGCTCCGTTCACACGCCTCTGGTACGTCTTCAACTTCTCACCTGTCATAATCCTGAACTCAAAACACCCAATATTAGCATGATGATAGATTCTGAATATGGATCAAGGCTAGAACTTCAAGATACTTAAATAGAGTACCGCATTGTAGCTATGCCGCGGTATCATAGCCGCAATTACTTAACTCCACCCAAGTCGCCTAAGTCCTAGAGATAACAAGAAATTAGGTTTTCGAGTTGACAATGCAAAGTAAGTTTACATGTCGACATGATCCGGAAGAATGATTCAAGGATGGTAAAACGGTCAAGGTGGCTGGACATGTTTCCTAATTACGGGTATTATAATTCGTGTATCGGGTGCAATACCCAACTACAAGAATCAACCCAATTAACCTATGTCTCTGATACCATAAAACCATGTCACGCCCCGCTTCCCAGAGTACGCAAGATTTGGGCACGTGACATAGCCAACCATGCTACCTGTGGGTAGGAAGTATCCATCCACAGTCACATTACGGTTGTACAGATATCAAGAACAGAAAAATAAACTAAACTAATACATGTCCAAATCCATAATAACAAGAATCAATAAACAATAAGTGCGGAAGCTAATGATCCAATACAATGAATAAACAGTATGTCCCATAATGCGGGCTCACATCTGGAAATGAAATGACATAAATGAACTAAACTCTAAAGAACTCACAGTTCAGCCTGCTGGCTGAAGTGCTCCTGCTCGGTCGACGACAAAGGTACGGAATCTGGGCCATGCAAAACCCAGACGTCAGCGCGTCATGATATCAAGTATATAGCATAAACATGGTAATAAACAATGCAAGCATGAACATGAATAAAGCAGCAATAGGAAGTAATAAACGGGGTAATGTGCAGTAGTGACTAAACTGTCCTATCAGGTTTTCTACTCTATAGTCTTTGAAACCAATTGATGAATCGTCGATGTAACTCAATAGTATCCCGTGCGTGCCCGGGACCACGGTCATGATTCTCGGGGCTGAATCCGAGACGTGCCGCTAAGCAGTAAAAGGTAGTAGGATAGATGAGTGATGTCAGCATCAACACTCCGGAGCTGGCCAAGCCCGTAAGACTGATCAGAACAATGTGTCGAACTGTTGAGTTACAAGTCGGTTTCACCTTTGATTTCCCCATACCCCCAAGCTATGTATGTCAGGTCAGGTATTCAGTAGTCAAGGACTAATGCCAACACAAGTCAAGTAAAGGTAGGTCTGTCTGGATCGACAGCAGGAATGGTTAGGTTTGTCGGCATTAGGCATAAGATCAGGTAACAGGTCAGGTTACTTTCAACAGGTAGAGTCGATATGTACAGGGTGTTGTGTCCGGTGTATCAGTACATGTGTCAGGTGTATCAAGATCGGTCAATATGTAATGCAATCAGGTATATGATGATAACAGGTATAGTAACAAATAATGAACAGTAGCAGGAAACAGTAAATAACAATTATTATTCTATGTGAACACAGTGATGTTTGTATTTTCATATTAATCCGGTTCACGCACCTTTGAGGTGCAAAAGCCACAACACAAAACAATATCGATAGCATACATAATGGAGTTACAAGAATTTGAACTAAGTATAATATTTACCTCATGAGTGGCTTAACAAACGAAGTGAGGATGATCTAGCAATTTAGGCAAGGATGTGCCAAATTGGTTAATTAGTTAAGGTGTTGATTAAAAGCATACCGGTTAACTACAAGTAGCAACTACAATGGTTTAACATTACGGATGATTGTAATTGTCATCAAGTCGTGTGGTTATAACAGATAACATGATTATTAAGTTTGTAGCATGTTAAAGCAAGTATTCGGATACTTGCCTCGGCGGTTCCGCAAACCGAAACACGGATGCGGTGTCGGTAGAAACCACGATACGGAAGCACGGGCCACGGATCGAGTCCCGACAGAGGTCAACGGGATCACACGGACCAGGGGACTTAGCTGGAGCGTCGGGTTCGTCAGACGGCACGGTCGGGTTCCGGCAACAACAAAGTAGCAAGTTAGCAACAAAGATACGATTTACACCAAAATACGACCAGCGAAGAAATTGTACCGCGAGGAAGCACAAGGAAACTCACCGCGAAGCGACAGGGTGCAAACACGATGGCTCGACGGCACCGGATCGCCGGCGAGGCGACGGCGGCGGCTGCAGCAGGGGGAAGGATCTCGGGTGTGCAGGGTAGTGGGCTGCGACGAGTTGGAGAAGGGTGTGGTCGACTCAGGTGGTCGTGGGAGAGGGAGAGATGGTCGGAGGTGGCGTCGACGAGGTCTCCGGCGCGCTTCTCCGGCGAACAGGGAAGTTGCAGGCGAAGGATGAGGGGTTGGCTGCAGGTCGGTGGTCTGGCGAGGGTGGAGGGAAGGCGACGACGGAGATGCGACGAAGAGGAGGAGAGGGAGTCGCGGCGTCGTCGGCGGCTGGAGGCGACGTCGACGACGAGGCCCTGCAGGTTGGAGGCGAGGCCGGGCTGCGCGCAGGTGCGGGCGAGAGGAGGAAGGAGGGAGGAGGAAGGCGCGGTTGACGCGGAGGCGTCGCAGGCGGCGACGGCGAGGTCGCGGTGGCGACGGTGGTGAGTTCTGCGGCGAGCTAGGGTTAGGGTTGAGGGGGTTTCGCGTTGAGGAAGATGGGTTAAGGAGGCGGCTGTGCATGGTTAAATATATAGAGGAGAGAGAGAGAGATTGGAGAGAGGAGAGAGACAGAGATGGGGAAAAGGAAGGTGGGGCCCATGCGCAGATTGGGCCTCGCGATTGGCTGGGGCAGGTGAGGAAAAATATTTGTGTAGAGATTTGAATGGATTTTAAGGGATAAGAACAGTTAGAATTTTATTCCTATAATTATATAAGCTTTAGATATTAAATTGAAACGGACCCTTTTTGGCGCGAAATGAAACATTTCCAAATCGCGCCCGGGTTGCGTCCAAATGTTCCAAATTCAAATTATAAGATTTTAAGCGGGTTCCAAACTTTGAAAAGAGGTGTTTAATGATTAAAATGCATGCCCCCAAGTCGGACACTTGCACGCGCGCGTAGTCGCCCAAACTTGCCCGTTTAGCCAAACGGAACGGAATCTCGACACGCGGACGCTACCACGCGACTAGTGGCGACGAGTAGGCTAACATGGACATCTTAAATTTCATTTTCGGAGTTAAAATTTGTTATGTGCCAAAATGACTTAACCGGGTAAAATTTAGCAATAAACACCAGAAAATCAGGAAAATTGGAAAGAGCGATAAATAACCCTCAACTAATAATATACATAGTATTATTGGGCTCGGGTGTTACAATATATATATATATATACGTGTTGATAAAGCCCATAGGGTGTTTGCCTGACTTCCGGCGTTATGATGGCAGTCATACTAGTGGGAGCTGGATAGTCAATAGGCACATCCTTAGATGTCCCTGGTCGCAGGAGTATCGAGACTAGGCATCGATACTCTGGAGTCGACTGGTGTATACATATCTAGACCCTGAGGAGGGGCGATGGATTGGTCCCGCAGCCATTGGTGGAGTGCACCTAAGATTGTATACAGATGCTCACTGGGTGTGAGTACACCGGACTGGACTCGCCGAGAACTGACTGGATGGTATTTATACCTAACGTCAGATAGCAGTTCTCAGGTGACATGTGTGCAGATAGTCCGTTGACTTAAAATCTTCATTTGTCTCGTGTGAGTTCCCACTGTGCTTTAATTACTACCCTACCACGGTTCAAAGGAGTCGTGCAAACAGGTTTTAGCTGGGCACAGTCCCGAGCCACGTGGACGCAGTGAGTGACTGTTAGGGATTCGTCTCTCCCGGAATAGGGAGTTGATATCGCACAGTGATCGGTTGGTCATTACCATAAGTCCCTGGCCAGGGCTGATTGAGAATTACTGATAGATTGATCAGTAGATTCTCGGATGGTGATAGAGCCATACCGACACGACTTGTACGGTTATTAGGGGTCTGACGTTTACCACCTCCCTAGACCTTATATGCGATACTCTTAGACGAACAGACCGGACTGCACGGATATTGTCACGCACAGGCTCAGTAGGAGTTCGGATGGGTATCCTCACCGGCCTTCTTGTCGACATCTACCTGGGGACCGTTACGTACAGCTAGTGCCGCTTGCGGTCTGTGGTTAAACCCACTGCCAGC
The DNA here is from genome assembly GCA_030015575.1 of Agapanthus africanus. Taxonomy (NCBI): domain Eukaryota; kingdom Viridiplantae; phylum Streptophyta; class Magnoliopsida; order Asparagales; family Amaryllidaceae; genus Agapanthus; species Agapanthus africanus. The sequence goes on from CM057343.1 coordinate 479,756,056, forward strand.
GTAGTAGTCGAGTCTTTAGAGTCCCACACAGAGTTTTCCTAACTCCAGGCGAAATGATATAGAGGTCGTATGGTTTTACGACAAAGGGTTCGGACGCATACGTATTTAAACGCACGTACGACATTCGGACAGTTTTTACTAGCCGGATTTGGTTTAAGTCAGATTCTAGTATCGGGTTATTGAATTTATACAGTCTAAATATTTCCGTGTTTTCACGGATGCGAGGGGCGTTCTCGTAATTTTCCGGGAAGCTTCTAGAAGGAGGGTGACTAAGGAGGTTAAGGTGGCATTTTCATTTAATGCAAATTGTGACTCATTAGTGTGATTCACTATGTCATTAATGCATCATTTATTGCTTAATGACTCACATAGTGAATCACTCATATTGGATTAATGAAGCATGGTGAATAATCATTTATATTCATTTATTTGATAATTCATTATGTTTCATATATTCAAGTGAGAAGCTTTTTCATTCTCATTATCATCTCCACCTTCTCTCTCCTCAAGTTCACTCCTTCTTCAAACCCTAATCCTACCACTCAAGAGTTGAGACCAAGGATTAGGATAGACTAAACACTCCATAACCTAACTCTACATCATCTTAGTTATTTTGGTTTGCAACCAGAGAAACTTAGTTACCTCAAGTCTTGAGGTGTAGCTTGGATTAGGGTACTCGGGTGGATCATCTATTACGGAAAGGAGGCCGAGGAGGACGTAGAGATCACAAAGGCGAAGGACTAGAATCATTAGGTATAATCTCTTTACATAGTAGCTATGAACTCTATGGTTGTTGTTAATTATCGTTTAGCAAAGATCTTCGGTTAGTCGATGTATGCTTCAAAACAAGATCGTTTTTCATATTTCTGCCTCCCCGCAACTCGTGGGGTGTTGCACATCGACTTACACCCCCCTTAAAAGAAATTCGTCCCCGAATTTAAAAATATACTGCTACGCGTACCTTCAAAGAGAAGATTACAACTCTCAAATCTTGCTCGCAGCCTCCCAAGTGATTACCTCACTATACGGCTACGTCTAAGAAAAACCCTTCACAGATGGCAAGACCCTTGACCGACGTTTCTCCACCTGCCGAGCCATTACCACAAATGGCTGCCGGTGAGCGAAACGATCGCGTCCAAGCCAAATCATGTGAGAAAGGTCATGAAGGTAATTGTAAAGTATAATCACAAGGAATACGGGGTGAAAACTCAATAATCTGGGCGGAAGTGCCAAATTAAAGGCAACGAAACTAACTCGCTTATAGGATCTCAAAAGGACCTACAATCCTGGGATAAGCTTCCCAAATTCCAACACGTCATTCATCGGAAAAAATCCGTAGGAATACATAATCTGCCACAGCGCACTTAAGTCTACGGCCAAAACGGTCGGTATAAGACCTCTATATGCACAGGGCTACTCTCATCCTGACCTGAAACAAACGGATCATCTCCGAAGTCTCTAGACTAGCTGGGGTCCAAAATCCTACTTACGCAGAGTCAGAAAAACAACAGACTGGTGATCGACACGATCTAGCCCCTAAACCTAAAGGTTGCCAATTGGAGTGTCTCCTGATAACAGCTATCGAAGGAGAATCCTAACAATGGCGAGTGACGATCCCCAACTGCTGACAACAATAAATACCTACGAACAAAACTTAACAAGGAACAACTGAGAAAACTGAGTATAACCGGAGAATCCGAATGGTGTCACACCCTGACTAACCCTGGGTAGACACCATAACGAAATTCATGGAGATCTGCTCCCACTCCTACTTCGGAACGGTTAAAGGTTGCAACTCTCCAGCCGGCCTCAGATACTCAACCCAAACACACAACAAGACATACACTTTGAAACAAAACCCGAAACTTCTCATTACATCCCTGCCCACCCGTAACTATCTCACAAGTCACGTCAATGTTGGTGGAACTTGAATGAATACAGAGAGTTGACTGATGTGTTTGCTCTAAGATTTCACGTCTCCACCCGATAACATCAGGTACACAAACGCGTCCCAAACTTAGCACACACGTGTCACAAATCAAGGTCTCTGAATCATTACCCGGCCGAGTATGCTCAAGTATCTCTGACGTATGAGCATCGGCGGGCAGTGTCTCGCGAAAGCAATTAAGGAAAAGTGGTCGGGCACGGACATGAGCAAGTTGTCCCCTCAGTAGAGACGAACTTAAGCTGTACTCAACGATCGCACAAGAACTGTAAATCTGCAGAGGACTATCACAACAATCAAAATCCGCAGCAGGAAGATGTACATTAAGCTCTGGTGGTCCGTGAAAATCCAACACGACTCTCGAACAAATAGTGTCTCCAAATCTCCAACGCAAAATCACCGCGGCCATCTCCAGATCATGAGTGGAATATCCTTCTCGTACTTCCTCCAAATGTAGGGAAGCAAAAGCGATAACTCTATAGTGCTACATCAGTGCACAATCGAGCCCCACTCAAGAAACATTACAGTTAAACAACAAGGTCGCCCGAACCAAAAGCAAATAAAGAACTGATGCAGTTGTTAACCGAATCTTCAACTGCCGAAAACTCCGCACACATGCCTCGGTCCAAAGAAAAGAAACCTCCTTTCCGGTCAATTCAGTCGACGGTGCAGCACTACTCTAGCAATCCTGCACGAAACGGCGGTAAAAACCTGCTAAGCCCAAAATCTGCGGACCTCCGTCCTGCTCACAAGTCTGGGCCTAAGCTGTATGACCACGATCTTCCATGGAACCATACGAAACCGTCTCCCATGACTACAATACCTAGGAGTCAACACAAACAAGCCTGAAGGAACACTCCGAGAATCTAGCAAACCACCGGGACTCTCCCAGTATCTGCAAAACAAATCCTCAAGTGCTACTCCTGTTCCTCAAGACACAATATGTAGACCAGAATGTCGTAAATCACACCACAATAACTGGTCGAGGAACGGCCTGAAGAAATCCGGTTCATCATAGCTACGAATGCTGCCAGGGCATCAGTGAATCCAACGACTCACCAAAACACACAAAGCCCGTAGCACGCATAAGGCAGTCTTCGGAATGTCATCATTCCGAATCCGCAATAATGATGACCTGATCCCGAACAAACTTAGAAAATGTCTCACACTCTGGAGCTGATCAAAGAAATCGTCAATGCGAGGTAAAGTATACCTATCTGCACCGTAAGCCGGTTCAATTAACGATCCGTCGATACACAACCTTAAACTACCGTCTTTCTCTTTGACGAACAGAAATAGGAGCTTCCAAAAGTGAAACACTCGGACGCACAAAACTCCCCAAACAACAACTCTGCAGCTGATCCTTAAGCTCCCTAAGCTTCGCCGGCTCATCTGGAACAACGTCGGAAAACTCTCTCACGAAGGAAAAACAGTCCAAAAAACCCACTGTGGCTTCGGTATCACTAATGAATGCCAAGAATCCACAACATCTCCTCAAAAGCCGACTAGCGAAAAGGCTGAATTCAAGCTGTGAGAGGCGGCGCAACTATCCACCTGCACAACAAGAATTGACTCACCGGGAAAAACAAAACCTAACCGTTTTCCTCACGGTAGTCCACAGACGCCTAGCACGTAGCTAACCAGTCCGTGCCCAGGAGAACGTCAAATCCAACATCCCTAGAAGGATCGAGACGATGGACAAATCTCTAGCTCCTATCCGATTGGCACACAACTGAAATACGTGTCGCGCAACAAAAGAACCGCTGACAGAACTTAACACAACAAACGGCTAATCTACTTAACACGACTCTCGTCCCAACCACGACACAAGTGTGGAAAGCAAACAAATACATCAAAAGAAGATGCGAATTAAGGATACCTGAAAACTCTGCATTGGACGCCTGCGCGTCCCAATGAGTAGAAGCAAACTCCTGTGTCTGCCCTCTACCCGCAACTGGCTGAACTCCTCTGGTAGACCGAGCCCTCTGAGCGAACCTTCCACGTCCACAGCCTCTCTGAGTACGATCCTGACACCGTGCTGAAGAACAATCCCTGACGAAGTGCTGAAGGCTTCCACATCAAAAACATCCACGCGCTGACTGCTGACCCTCCTGGGGATGAGAGCTGAACGACTTTCCTCGTCCAAAGCCTCTGCTACTCCCGCGATGGCCACGAAATATGTCTCGACGACCAAACCTCTGTCTCTGGGCTGGTACACTCGTACGAGTCCTCCACTGTCCTGGAACTCTCAGCGTCTCTGGAATATGTGCCTCGTCAACTGGAGCTGCAACCACGGGTGCTATGTAGGCGACGGACTGCTGCATGCTGATCGCAAAGGAAAACTGAGCAACAGGGGTGACAACCTCCTGTCGCATCGCTCGAACGACATCAACCAATGAACTCATAGTCTGGCGAAAGTCCTGCATCTCTGCCACAAGCCTATCGATACTATATGTCGAAGGCTAAACCGTCTGCACCGGTGTAACTGGAGTGCCATCATGGTCAGTGCTCGTCTCACCCGAGCTAACTCTGACCTCGGCCCTCGCTGCATCACTCTGAGTCCCCATAGTCATCGGTGGGAAGGCTATAAATAGATATAAGATTCGATAAGAATACGTAAATCGAATCATAAGGATATGAATCATCAAGGAAGGAATTTCAAGCAATTTGTACTTAGGTCACTTAAGGCGAAGTACCGCATCGTGGGTATGCTGCAGACATACACACACTACGTTACTCTGCTTAAGCTACCTACTCCATCATACCAAGGTCATCCTACACTCCGAAAGGTAAAACCTAGCGCTCTGATACCAACTTTGTCACGACCCGAAATTGGCACGTGACGGCTCTAATACTACGCAATGCCTAAAGACGTAACGCAGTAAAAGAAAACCAAAATCCAGAAATCTAAACCATGAAAATACGGAAAAGATAGTAAAAGTTTTTGAAATATTTGAAATCGCAACCCAAATTCTTTAAAAGTCCAACTTCTTTCTTTAAAATTTTGGCAGCACCCCCTTTGTAAAAACTAACCCCAAAATGGGTACAACAGATAAGATAAATAAAGCATCCCCAAACGGGAGTAAATACATGCCCAAAGGCGGAAAACAATAACCACCACAAATATACGACGCCGTAGCGAAGAAATAAAGACAATAGAGATAAAGCTGTATAAAAGACAACAAAACCACAAATAATATACAATAACGTCCTCACCAGGTCTCTAAGTCAACAACATAATAGTAGATGGAGAGTACAAGATACAACGAATGTACAATACAAAATACAGATAACCACCAAAACCCACCTGAGCAAAATAGCACACTGTGAGCCGATGCGGTATCTGTAGCAAAAGATGATAAATGAATAGCCTGCCTTGACTACTCTGGGGAACACCCTGCAACACCTGTGGCACAACGGGGGTGAGTTGCCAACTCGTGAATAGTAGATAACATATGCAGGTAATCGCAGGTATGTACGTACAGCATGAATCTAAGATATGCAATTAACAGTAATAACAGGTCATATGAATGCAGAATAATGGAAAGTACACTAACAGGTACAACCAATATATGAAGCAATAGTGGTATGACAATAGTATGCAATAATCATGCGATGGAGATATGAGAATGTAGATATGCAGCAATCATGAAGGGTACACTAACAGGTACTACTAATACATGAAACAGTGCATAAACAAATAGGTATGAGGTATGGAGTAAAATATGTCATTCCCACGGAAACCTGACATCGTGGTAGGATCACAATCCATCAAGACACTCAAATCCCCATTTCCTCAAATCAGCCCCCAAGTTGGGCTCTCATATCATATAAGTCTTACATCTTCCCAATGTACAATATCGAGTAATCTCCTATATCCCGAATGTACAAATCAGTAATCTCATATGTATCCGGTATCCAATCTCAATGAATCACCTAATATCCTAAGTAAAATTCTAACATCCTAGATATATATTTGCAGAAATAAATATGATGGGGTCAATACACATATATTAGCGTCCCACTCCACTAATATTGGTGTAAAGGTATATATAACAACGGCTAAATCCCCTGTTATATATACAAAGGTGTTAAAAGAAATATCATGAAATCAATGTGCCAAGCATCGACACAGAAATACTGATCTATCAGATGCCGTCACCAAGACTAGCATCCTGATAGGTACGTATCATACGCTTTCCCGGAAAGCACGAGTGCCTAGCTCTGACCCTCGCCTTCCCACGTATCCATACGTACATGACTCCCAACGGTATCCCCATGATCCCCGCCGAGTCATTGGTACTGTCACCGTTTGGTACTCGCCCGCCTCAAGGCTCAATCGGCAAAATCCATCGATCATCTTGCCGAGGGGAACCATACCGGGCCCCACCATGTACCCTCATACGGCACCCACTCCTCATATGGAGTATATAATCAGAACCGATAAATCTCATGGTGGCTGCGCAAATATCATATCAAGAAAACCGGGTTTTTCAATTAATGCATAATTTCATAAACTCCCGCGGTTCCCAAATCCAGAAAACATCATGTAAAATCCAAATATCAATGCGCAAATCCATGAATAAAAATATGTGCGATATATCTGAAACGCAAGCATATAAAGGAAAATATGTAGCTGAAACCAAATGTATGCGAGATCAACAAGGTATAGCTAAGTATAGGTGTCTAGCTATAAGTAAAGGATGTAGTATACCCCCCTGGGTATAAGTAAAATATAAGCAAGGTATCTTTATAGCTAAATGTCAAATGAGATAAGTAATATAATATCTATAATGGTTTGTGTGTGTGACATAGCAATTATTGACGGTGTCTGTGTAGCATACAATCCGTGCTCGTGCAACATGAACCGTCAATAATATGTGCAGTGTCCTACGGCTACTAGTCACAATACAACTATATCTAAAAAAATAAGGTAAAGGCGCAATTCTAACAATGACGTAGAATATACGACAAGTATTAGAATCCTAGCCCAGACACATAACGCCATGCGGGCGATTCCCCTGTAGATGTTAAATCTACTCACCTACGCTCCAAGCTAGGTGAACCCTACCATCTGTTCCCCTCTGTAGCAGTGTCCGTATTCCCCGCCTGCAAACCTGAAAATGAAACAAGAATTCCATATATAAGCAAAATGCCTCGCAAAACGCGATATCGAACCCAAACGAGAAACTCGCGTCGCGAACTAAACGTGCGTGTACACGATACGCTAAATCGTGTATATACGCGTCTAAAACTACCGCGACACGCTGGATCACAGAACCCACCCACGTATCGCGCGTATTGCGCAGACACAACGAACTAGAAATACGATATATTGTCCCATATTTTCCTACAGGTCAAATCTTACAAAACTACACATGCCAAAACACTAGAAAACACTGCAGAGAACTCTAGCCAAGACCCCAACACCCCAGCCCCCTACGTGGCCGCAATTTGCGGCCAATCCTATTAAATCTGCGGCCATGGTGAAGCTTTTCGGGCTCGTGTTCTGGTGGTGTGTTCTAGACCTAGTGTGCATGCTCCAGTCTTCTCAATTTTGTTCTGAAGGATCCGGGTCAAAAGCAGATCACAAAAAGCCATAAAATCGCTTTAAAACACCGATTTGCACACAAATGTAAACCCTATGGTATTTTAGTGAAATCCGGGGTTACTCTCAGTTAAGGTGACCCTAACAACACTTAAATAAGTAGGGTTAACCAACACAATCATCACTTAACCAAAATTCCACCCAATTCACCATATTTAGCACTAAACTCACATAAATCGCAAACCGAAGCTAAACTATACACAAGTTAAGCAATAAGGGGAAATTGGGTTCAAGAATTATACCCTAAGGGACCCTAGTGTTAGTTATGTATATGCCCTAGAGGCCATTGTTGTACATATGATGTATATTATAATGGATCCTTGGATATATATAGAGATGACTTTCTTGCTCGTCATGATAGTATGGTATTTGGTTTCACTTTATCTTAACATGTTGACTTGTATTGGTTTACTGTTTTACTCTTACATGTTGATAAAGCCCTTAGGATCTGTACTCGACTACTAGGACTATGATGAGATCATACTAGTGGGGCCGCGGTAGTCGATGAGTACATCCTATAACTGTTCCTAGTCGAGGGTATATCGAGACAGGGCATCGATACACCAGAGTAGACTAGCGTATACGCATCTTGACCCATATGATGGGTGATGGATGATCCCATATCCATCGGTGTTAGACATCAGAGATGGTGTACGGGTGCTCAGTGGAGACTGGGTACACTGGACGGACTCGCCGAGAACTCCCAGATGGTGTTATACCACACGTCAGATGGCAGTTCTCCGGTGACACTGGTACAGGGTAGTCTGTAGACCCGAGATCGTCATGGTGTCTTGTGTGATTCCCACTATGCTTTGATTTCCATCTTACCACGTCCAAGAGGGCGTGCAAAACGGTGGCTTTTGGGTACAGTCCCGAATCACATGGAGGCAATGAGCGATAGGAGGGGATTCGTCTCTCCCGGTATAGGGAGTTGATGTTGTGCTGTGTTCGATTGGCTATAACTGGAAGTCCCTGGCCAGGGCTGATATGGAGATTTACTGGTAAGTGTTACTAGTAGTTTCTCGACCCGTTATGAGCCACACATCGACACGACTTATCGGTTACTGGGGTCTGACGTATACCATCCCTAGACTTGATATGCGACATATCAGACGAACAGACCGGACTGTACGGGAGTGTTACTGGTTGGATTCACAGGAGAACGCACAGACTAGCTTGTTGATCTTCTGATCGCTCAATACCTGGGTGGCTGTTACGTTTAGCTGACCGCTTGCAGCTTGTGGGTGTTTGATATGATCATCACCCGCTACCGGCGTATTGACGATTCTTTAGAGTCCTACACAGAGGTTTCTTGGCTCAAACGAAACGGAGTAGTGGCACATATGTGATATGCGCAGGAGCGAGAATAATGCGATATGGGATACCGTATTATATTCTCGTGATAATTAGTTATGAACCGGGTCATCGGATCAAGTGTTGATTCGATGAATCGGTACATGATATATTAGTCAGTAATATTCGATATAGCCGGATCGTCGGATCAAGTGTTGATTCGATGATTTAATGTATAATAATATATATGATATATTATTACATTATCTAATATTGGCTCGCTTTATTATTTCATTTTCTCAGTGGATGATACATTGATATATATGCGATATATGTTAATTGTATTATTTTCTTTTATTGCAAATATATAATATATATGTGATATATATTATTGTGATATGATATGATTAATTGTTAAACATGTTTAAGGATGATTAATTGAGGTTAGGGTTTGATTAGGGTTGGATGCTTCATGCACCTTCTAGAAGCTTTATTCTTTTGTCATTCTTAGGATATTTTTGGATGACACTTATTTAACCCAACCAAACCCTAACTCTAGTTATTTCTCTACTAAATCCTAGCCACTCATCCTTGACCATGGTTTACAATTCAATCATATAGTCTTCTTTCTATTCATCACAAAAGGTTTAATCATATTATTGATTTTCCATTATCATCTTCTTCTCTCTTGAAAAGCTTACTAGATTTTCTTAAGTGATGAATAAATATGAGAAAATGATATAAAAGGAAAGCAAAATTACTACTCTCTCATCCTCATCTCATCTAGCCCATGGAATAAGTGTGTTCATCTCTTTAGAGTGAGAAAGCTTGAGTCTTTGCAACTTCGAGGTAGATCATCGGAGATTTGGAATACTTCGAGCTGGCATGGATCGTTCGAGTCGTGGAGCCTCTCATGAGTCCGGGAGATCGTGGATCGTGGCAAAGGGACTTCTACTCGGAGCTTGTGAAGTGAAGGAGCGGACTACAAAGGTTGTAATCCCTCACACTTAGATAAAAGTTATCATCTTGCATGTTAAACCCTAATAATCTAGCAAAGATCCCGGCTTTGGGTTGTTCGGCACGTCTAAATTTTTATCCGGGTATGTTTGATGCCTTTTGAACCTTCACAAGAGTGCCTAGGAACCCAACAGTGGTATCAGAGCCTAGCTAGAGCATTAGGAGATGTGTTTACGAAATTAAAACTCCGATCGAACCCGAAACGACGAAACTAGACCCCTCTCTGGAAATTTTTTAAATTTTGGGATTTTTCTGAATTAAAAATATGTAAAAAAATCAGCAGGGAATTATAAGAATTAACATAAAACCCGAGCCCCCAATTCGATCAAACGGCGGCGGAACCACGGCGCAAGGATGCTTGCGCGGCGGTTCCGCGGCGGATTGATAGGATTGTGACACGTGGCGTTTTTGGTAATGTCCGTAGGTACTTGTTGATGCTTCTGGATATTTTTAACAGTGATTCCAGTATTGTTTAAATCTGGGGTTTATTTTGTAATAATAGATTCGATCAGAATATTTAAGTTCGTATTTCTTTCCGGATATTTAGAAATTGTTAAACTATTTGAACGGATATCATTAACTCACTGTTTCCCGGTACGGCAAACTTTCAAGTGTTGAAATTTTTTTGGGGTTTAAAACTTTCGGAAAAATTGTACAGGTTAAGCGGTGGACCCTCTAGAAGACAACAAACCTTAACTCGATTATGTGACCGTCTTGAACTGCCTTTTGAACCTTCGGGTTTGGGGGAGTACGGCGTGCCACATGTGAGGCGTTGGCTTGACCCTTCTACGGCTGGATCACCGGTACTGTGACATATTCTGGGATTATTTGAACTCCGCTCAAGTGTTGAGCAGTTTAGGAAATTTTGGGTGTTTGATTATCTGTTCAGAAAGTTTAATACTGTCTATTTATCTGGAATGTGATACAATATGTGGAATTCATAGAGTTAGGCATGAAATGCGAAGTATGTGATATTTCGAATTTACGATGTCTAAAGTGATTGTGGATTCCAAATGTTGTAGTTTTACACTTTCTTTTCTGTGACCGTAAGTGTAATATGTGATATCGCCGGTTTCGTTGCTATATGTCAATGACAATTGGGATGCGCATATTTACTTACGTTGATGATATGAGATATTATGTGTTGCTGTGATATGTTATATTGGATCGTCGCGTTCTGAATAGCCGGGGGTTTTATGTGAGATGAGGGTTTTTATTTTCATTCATGTAAAATTCATTTGTAATGTAATATTCTTTTATTTGGGGCACTTCCAGGTTGCGGTTGCTGTCACCAGTGTATATTATTTACTTTTCCGCATTAGGTAGACCCAAGGAGGGGAGCACAAGTAACCGGGTTCTAAGGTCCAGTAGGAGGCCATCTCGAGGAGTCGAGACCGGGTCTCCTAACCCTAGAATTGGCAGTGTTACTTGCCGCTCTCGTGGGGGTCTTGGGATGTGGGTTTGGCTATTCGTCGCGACCGTGGAATCCGTGTTTTATACAGGCTCGTATTGAAAACACGGACGTCCTAGTATATCCAATATTTCATATATGTTCTTCTGCTGCAATATTCTGTGATGAGATCATATTACTGCCTGAGACGAATGCTTATACTATATATATGCTGATATATAAATATTATTTCTTTCGTTTTTTCTGTGATGCTTAGGAAGCATAAGCTGATGGGATTTTTATTAATGAGATTAATAAAAAGAAAAGAAACCTAAAGATGTTGTAGAATCAAAAACTTTATAAAAGGGGTAGCTACAGTTTTGCTTTGCACAGTGATATATATGATATATCCTGCACCTTATTCGATGAGGAAAGGACCGAGATCCCTTCACCGGGAGTGACTCCTTTAGCAAAACTGGCAGATGCTACAAAACTCGGTTTGTCTTTTGATTGTTTTTAGTGTTTTGCTTTGCACAGCGGTATATATGATATATCCTGCACCTTATTCGATGAGGAAAGAGCCGACGATCCCTTCACCGGGAGTGACCCCTTTAGCAAAACTAAGAAAAGCCTCAAAAACACTCCTTTTCAAAATTCACTCGATTCTACGACGATATCAAGATCATTACGCTCAGGGTTTTCTAAAAAACCTGCGTAGCCCTCCGTCATTTCAGATAAAGACTATTTAGTATTCGTGCTGCGTTTGTTGGCCTTTGTCAAGGCGTAGTGTGCGGTAGCTAACTGGTACTTATCTGTTTAAACATATGATGTGATTGGATTAGGGTATTTGTACGACCTTGTTGGCCTTTGTCAAGGGTCGTGCGGGTGGGTTTAATTCAATCGGGAAATGACGGGTTGAACTTGACTAGCTTCCTATGGTTTGTTGGCCTTTGTCAAGGTCATAGGGGTTAGGGGCAAAAGCATTATCGGGAATTTCAAGTGTTGAAATTTGCAATGAGATTGCATACCTTCTATGAGATAGTTGGATCCCGATACCCACTGCGAGTAAGTGTTACTCCTGGGAGAGTTTTACACAGGACAATTAGTCGATCAAGTAGGTGTCTAGAAAAGTGTTAATGAGGTTACGCCTCTGGGAAAACGAGGTTTACTTTAATTAGGTCCGTGCGAAAGCACGGGGAACCTCCCTCAAAGTACCGACACTGATCTGGCTGAAAGATTGACGAAATTGAAAGGTGTAATTAATCCCGGCTAATCTCACCTTTTAGGGTTTTAAGGTAGATTTGATAAAAAACAGTGGAAGACATCCTGATTAGATAAGATAATAACCAATCTAATCTTGCAAGAGCATACGCTAAAGTGTTTTCTTCTCTCTCTCTCCAGGTAGCGACCATGTCATGCCATAATCAAGATAATAATATGGATGTATTGACTGAACCCAATTATTGTACTGAGCTAGGGAATGTTGGACCCGTTCTTTCTTATAAGAGTTATAAGACTGAACAGGAAATAGAAGAATATCTGGATTCTCACGCCGCCCAAAAGAACATACATGTTGATGCATCTTCTTCGGGTGTGTTAGTTATTGAGAACTGTTTCTCAGTTCACCCTACGTCCTGGGTATTAGATACCGGATCAGGATCCCACATATGTAAACAGTTACATGGGCTACGTAAAGGTAGAGAACTGGGAAAAGGTGATCATTCCGTTCAAGTAGGGAACGGTGCAAGTATTGTAGCCAAAGCTGTTGGCGAATATCACCTTGTATTACCAAGTCGTAATACACTGAGTCTAAATGAGTGCTATTATATACCGAACATGATGTGCAACATTATATCTGTTTCTTTATTAAGTAAAGAAGGATATAATTTTGTAGTAAAGGATAATGTTATGAACATATTCCTAGATCAAAAGTTGATTGCATCAGGCTCGTTACATAATGGCATATTCATTCTAAATCAGAATACAGTCCTAAATATACAAAACACACACAAGAGGAAAAGTTCAGAAATGAACGAATCCTACTTGTGGCATTGTAGACTTGGTCATATCAATGCGACACGACTGGCTAAGTTACATAAAGATGGTTATTTGAATTCGTTCGAATTATCATCTTATGATACTTGCCATTCATGTCTCAAAGGAAAAATGACCAAAGCTCCGTTTAGTGGACACGGAGAAAGAGTTACCAAACTCTTAGGACTGGTACATAGTGATGTATGCGGTCCCATGTCTACGCATGCCAGGAACGGTTCTTCCTACTTCATTACATTCACTGACGATCTCTCAAAATTCGGATATGTGTTCCTAATGAAACACAAGTCTGAAGCTTTTGAGAAATTCAGAGAATATAAGCACGAAGTAGAGAATCAAACGGGCAAAAGTATTAAGATTCTTCGATCTGATCGAGGAGGTGAATACTTAAGCAGTGAGTTCCTAGATTATCTAAAAGAGAATGGGATTCTCTCTCAGCTTACTCCTCCTTATACACCACAGCACAACGGTGTGTCTGAGCGGAGGAATCGCACCCTATTAGATATGGTGCGCTCGATGATGAGTACAGCTGAGTTACCTATTTCCTTCTGGGGGCATGCACTGGAGACAGCAGCATACCTATTGAATCAAGTTCCAACTAAATCTGTACCTACCACACCATATGAGATATGGAGTGGGAAGAGACCATGTCTTAAACGAGTTGAGATATGGGTTTGTCTGGCCTATGTCAAAAGGCAAAATCCAGACAAACTCGAGGCACGGTCAGTTCTATGCAAGTTTGTGGGATATCCCAAACATTCACATGGATATCTTTTCTACCATCGCGAGGAACAAAAGGTGTTTGTTTCTCGACATGCCACCTTTTTAGAAAAGGAATTTCTTACAAAAGAAATTAGTGGCGAAGAGGTAGAACTGGAAGAAATTCCAGCTACACAAACTCAAACTGAAACTGAAGATTTGGTAGAACCGGTGGATTCAATAGTACCCGACGAACCCCAGCTTCTCCGCCGATCTACTAGGGTTTCTCGTCCACCTGAGAAATACTACGGTTTTCTCATTGATGGTGGAAGCGAGGATTGCATCATGGATGATGATGACCCAACTAGTTTCGAGCAGGCCATCACGAGTGGTGACTCTGTGAAATGGCTGGATGCAATGCGATCTGATATGGAATCCATGTACACCAATAAAGTATGGATTTTGGAAAATGCTCCTGAAGGGGTAAAACCCATTAGGAGCAAGTGGATTTTTAAAAGGAAATTTGGTGTAGATGGAAAAGTTGAGACTTTCAAAGCTAGACTGGTAGCAAAGGGTTTTCGTCAAAGACCAGGTGTGGATTATGACGAAACCTTTTCTCCAGTGGCTATGCTTAAGTCCATCCGGATCTTACTTGCCATTGCTGCATACCATGACTACGAAATCTGGCAAATAGATGTTAAGACCGCCTTTCTAAACGGTGATTTAGAAGAGAGCGTGTACATGACTCAGCCAGAGGGCTTCGTAGATAGTGGGAGCAGCGGAAAGGTGTGCAAGCTGCTTAAATCCATTTATGGGTTAAAGCAAGCATCGCGGAGTTGGAACATCTGTTTTGATGTTGTAGTCAAAGAGTTTGACTTCATCAAAAATATAGATGAACCTTGTATCTATAAGAAGGTAGTAGAGGGTAAGGTAGTCTTCCTCGTATTGTACGTGGATGACATACTCTTGATAGGAAATGATATTCCTATGCTGCAATCAGTCAAGCTCTTCTTATCACAGAGATTCTCAATGAAAGATCTAGGTGATGCCTCCTGCATATTGGGAATAATGATCTATAGAGATAGATCTAAACGGATACTGGGATTGTCCCAATCCAGGTACATTGACACCATACTAAAGAGGTTTAGTATGAAAGAATCCAAGCGTGGGAACCAACCCACGATCTCTGGACTCACTCTCTCCAAAGAGATGTCTCCCAAGACTGATTTGGAGAGAGATCGCATGCAAGGGATACCCTATGCTTCGGCAGTAGGCTCTATCATGTATGCGATGCTATGTACCAGACCCGATGTAGCATACTCACTAAGTGTAGTGAGTCGGTATCAAGCAGATCCTGGAGAGAGTCACTGGACAGCTGTGAAGAACATTCTCAAGTACTTGCGAAGGACTAAAGAGATGTTCTTGGTGTATGGTAATGGAGAACTCCAGGTGGAGTCCTTTACCGATTCCAGCTTCCAAAGTGATAAGGACGACTCTAAGTCGCATTCGGGTTTTGTCTTTACCCTCAACGGAGGGGCGGTATGTTGGAAGAGTTCCAAACAGGATACCGTTGCAGACTTAACGATGGAGGCTGAATACATCGCTGCCAATGATGCTGCCAAGGAAGCTGTCTGGATAAAGAAGTTCATTAGTGAACTTGGTGTGGTTCCATCCATTGAGCATCCAATACCTCTGTATTACGATAACAATGGAGCTGTGGCATTGGCCAAGGAACCCAGGTCCCATCAAAAGTCCAGACATATTCTGAGGCGATATCACCTGATCAGGGAGATAGTTGATCGACGGGAGATCGAGGTCAGGAGAGTAGATACGAAGGACAACACTGCGGATCCATTCACGAAGGCTATTCCCCAGATACAGTTTGAGAGATTATTCGGGATGCTAGGTATGCGATACTACAGCAGCTGGCCTTAGTGCAAGTGGGAGATTGTTAGTTATGTATATGCCCTAGAGGCCATTGTTGTACATATGATGTATATTATAATGGATGCTTGGATATATATAGAGATGACTTTCTTGCTCGTCATGATAGTATGCTATTTGGTTTCACTTTATCTTAACATGTTGACTTGTATTGGTTTACTGTTTTAATCTTACATGTTGATAAAGCCCTTAGGATCTGTACTCGACTACTGCGACTATGATGAGATCATACTAGTGGGGCCGCGGTAGTCGATGAGTACATCCTATAACTGTTCCTAGTCGAGGGTATATCGAGACAGGGCATCGATACACCAGAGTAGACTAGCGTATACGCATCTTGACCCATATGATGGGCGATGGATGATCCCATATCCATCGGTGTTAGACATCAGAGATGGTGTACGGGTGCTCAGTGGAGACTGGGTACACTGGACGGACTCGCCGAGAACTCCCAGATGGTGTTATACCACACGTCAGATGGCAGTTCTCCGGTGACACTGGTACAGGGTAGTCTGTAGACCCGAGATCGTCATGGAGTCTTGTGTGATTCCCACTGTGCTTTGATTTCCACCTTACCATGTCCAAGAGGGAGTGCAAAACGGTGGCTTTTGGGTACAGTCCCGAATCACATGGAGGCAATGAGCGATAGGAGGGGATTCGTCTCTCCCTGTATAGGGAGTTGATGTTGTGCTGTGTTCGATTGGCTATAACTGGAAGTCCCTGGCCAGGGCTGATATGGAGATTTACTGGTAAGTGTTACTAGTAGTTTCTCGACCCGTTATGAGCCACACATCGACACGACTTATCGGTTACTGGGGTCTGACGTATACCATCCCTAGACTTGATATGCGACATATCAGACGAACAGACCGGACTGTACGGGAGTGTTACTAGTTGGATTCACAGGAGAACGCATAGGCTAGCTTGTTGATCTTCTGATCGCTCAATACCTGGGTGGCTGTTACGTTTAGCTGATCGCTTGCAGCTTGTGGGTGTTTGATATGATCATCACCCGCTACCGGCGTATTGACGATTCTTTAGAGTCCTACACAGAGATTTCTTGGCTCAGGCGAAACGGAGTAGTGGCACATATGTGATATGCGCAGGAGCGAGAATAATGCGATATGGGATACTGTATTATATTCTCGTGATAATTAGTTATGAACCGGGTCATCGGATCAAGTGTTGATTCGATGAATCGGTACATGATATATTAGTCGGTAATATTCGATATAGCCGGATCGTCGGATCAAGTGTTGATTCGATGATTTAATGTATAATAATATATATGATATATTATTACATTATCTAATATTGGCTCGCTTTATTATTTCATTTTCTCAGTGGATGATACATTGATATATATGCGATATATGTTAATTGTATTATTTTCTTTTGTTGCAAATATATAATATATATGTGATATATATTATTGTGACATGATATGATTAATTGTTAAACATGTTTAAGGATGATTAATTGAGGTTAGGGTTTGATTAGGGTTGGATGCTTCATGCACCTTCTAGAAGCTTTATTCTTTTGTCATTCTTAGGATATTTTTGGATGACACTTATTTAACCCAACCAAACCCTAACTCTAGTTATTTCTCTACTAAATCCTAGCCACTCATCCTTGACCATGGTTTACAATTCAATCATATAGTCTTCTTTCTATTCATCACAAAAGGTTTAATCATATTATTGATTTTCCATTATCATCTTCTTCTCTCTTGAAAAGCTTACTAGATTTTCTTAAGTGATGAATAAATATGAGAAAATGGTATAAAAGGAAAGCAAAATTACTACTCTCTCATCCTCATCTCATCTAGCCCATGGAATTAGTGTGTTCATCTCTTTAGAGTGAGAAAGCTTGAGTCTTTGCAACTTCGAGGTAGATCATCGGAGATTTGGAATACTTCGAGCTGGCATGGATCGTTCGAGTCGTGGAGCCTCTCATGAGTCCGGGAGATCGTGGATCGCGGCAAAGGGACTTCTACTCGGAGCTTGTGAAGTGAAGGAGCGGACTACAAAGGTTGTAATCCCTCACACTTAGATAAAAGTTATCATCTTGCATGTTAAACCCTAATAATCTAGCAAAGATCCCGGCTTTGGGTTGTTCGGCACGTCTAAATTTTTATCCGGGCATGTTTGATGCCTTTTGAACCTTCACAAGAGTGCCTAGGAACCCAACACCTAGGGAGCAGGAGAAGAAGTGTATGGAGGAAGAAGAGCTGCTGCAAGTTGCTGGGGCTCCTGCTGCTGCTGTTGCTGCCTGCTGTTGTTGCTGTTGTTGCTGCTGCTGCAGAAGCTGCTTGCTGCTGCTGTTTGTTGATGCTGCTGCTTGCTTCTCTGCTGTTGGAGCTGCTTGCTGTTGCTGTTCTGGGTGTGTGTGTGTGTGTATGAGAGAATGAGAGAAATGAGAGTGAGGGTGAGAATGAGAGAAACACAACAACCCCCCTTCTCACTCTCTCTCACTTCATTAATGAGGTATGGCTTGGGCCATGAAGCCCCATGCCCTCTCTCTCTCTCTCTCTCTCTCTCACAAGGTCAACAATTCAAACCAATTTAAAAATCCTTTTTCATTTTAAAAACAACCATGCAAAGAAAAACCCAAAACACTTAAACAATTATTAAAACTAGATTAAGGCAAATGGGTTAATCCACCATGATTGCTAATCATGGTTTAACCCCACTTAACACCCTAGTTATCATGCACAAGTGTGTGCAAAGCTAGAAAAATTCTAATAAAATATTCATTAAATAGGATAAAATAATTGAAAATCAATTTGGTAAACTTTTTATTAAAAACCATACATTAAAATATAATTATCCACAAAACACATTCTAAGTTGTTACAGAGATCCCCTAGAAAACCGGCGCCACCGGCCCCCTGGCTCAAATATTCCTCTATTTTTCTCTGGTCATTTCTAGTGGTCACATCATCCTATTTTTGTTGTTTGTTTATTCTAGTGTTGTTCCTATAAATACCAGAACGGATATAGAGCTAAGGACCCGAATATCCAATCCATTTTTCAATAGTCTGTTTTAGTTTTTGGTTTAGCTTTGGAGAGTTGTGTGAGATCAAGTTTGGTTTTCTTCTTCTTCTTCCCACTTGGAGATTTCTTTTGAGAGTTTCATTATGGAGGTTGAACAAGTAACCAATATCATGTATCTCAACTCATTCATTTGTTAATATAATTGTTCTTTTCTTTGTTTTTTTACTTCTTGTTGTTTTCATTTATTTTATTTATAATGATTGAGTAATCTTTTGGTTGTGGTGATGGTAAGGATATGAGATGAATGGCTTTGCCTTCCTCCTCCTCTTGTAATTGTTTAATATGCTCAATTTATGATTCTAACTTCAAGATTGTTCTATGCTATTTGTGTGATATGTTATTTTGAATCCATGGTTACAAGGTAACCTCTTCATATACCATATTCACACATATTCTCCATTTTACAATGTTAAGGTTAGAATCAATTTAGTGTTGAGGTTGCTAAGTTTTCGATATGGTATTTTGCTTGCAAGTTGCTTGACACACTTCTTGTTTTCATATACCCTATACTATCACAAGCCACATAGCAAACTTAACACTAAAACTACTTGCGCTCACATATTAATTTGTGTTTTTGATGTTGATGTATGCTTGCAAACCCTTGTGCTTAGTGTTGATACTTCAAACTTGGACATACAAACGGTAAGTGAGACAAGACGGATTCGTTTCGTGTTTTGTGTCGAATATCGGCAACTTGATGATTTGTGCTTTGCAACCACCTTGACAAGTCATGCATCACGTCGGGATCAACACAAGGATGGACAACTCATGATCAAAGCAGCGTCGATGAAATCGCCGCGATTCAACCATCCGAACCAAACACACGGCCACTTTCTTAACTTTTTTTCTATATTTCCGTGATTTTCTCTTTTTGTGACAAAACCCAAATTCTTTTATTCTCGAACCTTAAGCAACAATCCCTAATCACCAATTCCCTGTGGATCGACCCGTACTTGCCGGCTTGCTACAACGCGCCGTGCACTTGCGGTTTTATAAATTTTAAAACGAGACCGAGCTCGCGTGCGCAATATTTCTCAAAACCAATTCTTTCCAAAACGTACAAATTCGCGCGCGGGTGAGGTGGCAACACTCTCTACAAACCCCATAGAGTGTGCAACATAGACTTATTCAAGCGAAGGTTCATAAGTGTCAGCGATAAAATCACCATTGTCGACCTTGTAAGGACTGAGCCAAAGAACAACGAAAGAAACATGGATTTTAAAGTCTGATCGAGCAATTTCTCTATCAAATGCGAACCACCATTGGAACAAGACCAATCCGTCAGTTTTCTTATAGAAAATCTAAACAACTGGATGAAACTGAAAGGCTACGGCAGCGCCCCGGCCATCAATTCATGACCAAACGCGGAACAAAAACTTTTAAAACCCGGCGCTAACGGAACCCGATTCCCGGATCGAACCATTAACCCTATACTAGTTAACTGGAAAAGGAGTTTAGAGAGGTTATACCGATCAATCTGTGTCCTTCGGTCTTCAACCTCGGTCCTAGGATCGTCGCGGCTGCCTCGAACAAGTTCGCTTTCCGGTCTCCCTCGTCGAAGACGATCCACGTTGAGGATTCTTAATACGGGCTCCTGCTTCAAAACCGAAGCAACTCGGGCATCCAGTTTGCTAGCCTAGATGCACAAGATGAAGTAAAGCGAGTGTGTGATCATTTTGTCTCAATACATCTATGGATTCTCAATACATAAGAGGGTATGGATGGAGGTGAAGAAGAAGCCATATGAAGTGAAGAGAGTGAACTCAAGACTTAGCATGTGAAGAAAATAGCAACACATGAAAGAAAATGTAGTGGCTGCCTTTTTTTTTGTGTTGTGTGATATTTTTTGTTAGCTAGCAACAAAAGAAAATCCACCTCCATAAAATATCTCACAACCCCAATAATGTCAAGCATGGTTCAATAGTGTCACCATGAGTCACCACTTGAGCCATACCATCATTAAATGTCCCATGCCAAGACTTAACCTCAAACTATACACCGCAACATAATATTAAAAATTTATAAAACCCTAAATGTTTAATACAAGAAAAAGAAATGGCATCTCCAAAAGTAATCTTGTAACGGATTATAAGAATACCCCTCATCTGTATATACATACCTGCATCCGTATTCCGACTGAATACGAATATAACGAGACGAAAATAATCCAACAATATAATACTAGGATCCGGCATAAACCAAAGCTCACTAGTATTATCCGTCCGATCATGATCCATGCACAAGTGAACGTGTATGATCAAACCCTGCCATAAAACCATACGGCCTCTACAACGTTTCGCCCGAACCAGGGAAACACTCTGTGTGGGACTCTAAAGACTCGTTAATACGCTGACAGTGAGTTCAACTACAAGCATGTCAGTGACACTATCTGTATGTAACGGCTGCCCAGGTATTGAGCGAACTCATCCCGAAACCCTACTGAGCCTGATAGTGACAATATCCGTACAGTCCGGTCCGTTCGTCTATGAGTATCGCATATCGGGTCTAGGGGGTGGATAAAGTCAGACCCCTAATAATGCAATATTCAGTGTCAGTATTAAGCCCATCACCACCTGAGAAACTACTAATCCGAATCAGTAATTCTAGACTACCTTGGCCAAAGATTTCTGGTGATGGCCACCCGTGCACACCGCGACATCAACCCACAATACCGGGAGAGACAAATCTCCTGACGATCCGCTCACTGCGTCCATGTGGCTCGAGACTGTACCCAACTAAAACCTGTTTGCACGACTCCATTGAGCCGTGGTAGGGTAGTAATCAAAGCACAGTGGGAACTCACACGAGAAAAATGATGATCTCAGGTCGATAAATTAACTTGTACACATGTCACCAGGGAACTGCTATCTGACAAAAGGTATAATACCAACTAGCATGTTCCCGGTGAGTCCGTCCGGTGTACTCATAACCCATTGAGCACCTGTATACTATCTTAGGTGAACCAACTGACACCAATGGCTTGTGAGACCGGCCACCACCTCTCGTCGGGGTCTCAATCCGTATACACTAGCCTACTCATGGAGTATCGATGCCTAGTCTCGAAACTCCCACGACTAGGGAAACTTTAAGGATGTGCTTCTAGAACACCCAACTCTCATGTATATGATCGCCATCATACTGCCGGTAGTCAAGCGAGAATCCTATAGACTCTATCAACATGTAATACTGATCTGTAATGTCACCTGAAGCATGTATACGATGATAAAGACAAACCAGATAGCATGCTATCATCTCGAGTAAGACAGTTCTACCGGTATAGGTCCGCCCTCAATCATTGCAATCACGTGCCAGTGACCCAATAACTAACTTGAAGGCACTATAGACAACAAACTCCCACCTGCACTTAAGGCTAATTATTGCGCTGTCGCATACTCACAGCCCGTATGATACCGAATACCCAACTCCTCTACTAATCAGTTTCACAAAGCTCATTTGATAAACTATTGCTTTCGAGAAATAGCCTCAGTGAGTTGATCCACTCTGAAGTTTCTTTCTATGCCTCTCTTTATCTCAAGTTCGCAGAGAAAGCCATCTCCCGAAATGAGCAATACCTGTCTTAAAATATGTCTGGATATCTGATGGGACCCAGTTCACAAATGAACTCTAAGTCCAGTAAACTTCTTAGACTGTATCGTTAACTTAATTTAATCAGTATCCTGTGCCATGCCTCCCTCGGTATCCGCTTGGACCACCTGTCCAAACTACTGCCCCTCGTCTGAGGGAAAACTATAACTCTTGACAGTCACTCTGTCATCCAGGTCACCTTGGAAGCCTGGAATGATAACCGTCTCCCGAAGGAGGTTTTCATTATCATATCCCTAGAACATATACTCATGTTCATAAACTTCTTCCGAACGTTTCTCCAGGATTGGATTAATATATCAACTTATTACAGCGCAAAAACAACATCTGGTGTAGTACTTGACATCTCATGATCAACTCAATTGCTTAAGCAAGTGATATGCCAATCATGCACATCCCTCTCCCCTTTAGTCTGTAAGACACCTTTAGAGAGGGTGGCTCCATCACCTGCAAGTACACCACCATGCCAGGAGTCGTCCATTCTAAAACACCTTTAGAATAGTGTCAAAGTACCCAGATTGGGAAACTGTCCAAATCTAGATCTAAAACCATAGATATAGTAACCAGAATGCCTGATATTATATCCATATCCTATTTGGAGAAACTACTGTGTGACAACCACAGTATAACCGATCGTAGTATAGAAATTTCACTTCCTACAACGTACATGTGATCCAAATACCAGGACATCACACCCTACTACCTTCTTAACAGATCCATCTCCTATTCTGATGAAGTCAAAGCCTATGACTGTCACATCAAAAATAGATGATCTATCTCCCCTATATGTTCTTTAGTCTATAAATAGACTTAAGCTACTTGTCCACTATGCTTCCGTTGCTCCCACTGACTACAACAACCCTCTGGTAGAGTCATATACATGTGCACTTCTAAAGCTAGTTTAGAACAACGCTATACTCGTCCTCATGTCGGGTCTCATGGTCTAGAACAACAGTAATGTCAAGTCTGGGTAAACAAGAATCTCCCTATCACCGTCTTTGAGGATACCGAAGTACCTCTCGAGCGTCTAAGGTTACCCACCATATCTGCGGAGTGGCTAATGGAATATCAAACCCGATTGAATCTTTATGTTCTATTCAAATTTTCAGTAATCGTCTGTGGTTCTGGAATCACTTCCAGTTCTACCATACTTCCACTACTGTTCTCTGAAAAAGTCCATTTTACGAAAACTGTGGCGAGTCAAGAACAATATCACTATCGATCTTCCAGATGGTAGAAAGTTAACCCTCGTCATAGCCCGAGATAACCCACAAACTGCCATTACTGAAACGTGCCTTGAGTTATCCAGAGTCTGGTTTTAAGCATTAGCCGGACAACTCCATATACCTTAACATCGTTAAGATATGAACCATTCTATATACAATATAGAAACAGAGGAACAGATTTAATTTGAACCAGATTCAAATCATGCAGCTGTCTCCAGTGCATGTAAACTAAATAGAGAGAGGCCGGTCATCATTACTCAACTTAGGAGTGCATCCAGATATGAGTAACCTGAAGAGAAGCAAGTTCTCAAAATCATTACTATCAACTGAATACCAAACACAAGTATCTATATCTTCGATCACATTGAAGAATCTTGATACTTGCAACACATGGTTCTCTCATTTATTCATATACCTACAGCTTCTCAAAATTTGGAACTTGCATTTCTACGAAATACTTGTCTAAAACTGGAGAAGTCACAAGTAAACAGAATATAGTACGAGCACCAACCCTTCTATCCTAATAGACACTGAACAATATACAATACTTTGTACAAGTCCCCTGAGTTGAATAACCCAAACCCTATGCGTCGTAGGTTGAAAAATGTACTATGGTTATGAAGAATTATACTGTTGTTTAATGCTCCTTACCTAGCCATCAACTGATATAGGTAAATGTCATGGACATAATTTTAAAAAGTTATATCTCACTTTATAAAATAAACGTACAGATATATATCAGTTTGAAATTGATGCATAAGAACGAATATTCAAAACCAATATTTGCCATCAGGCAAAACCCCAGGTGATTTCCTTAAATATCACCAATTACAACGAATTCCGATATAATGAGAATATAATCACCTAATTTCCAATAACTTACTCCCACTCATCATCTGTAAACCCATATAGATGTAAGAATCAAACCTGGTAAATACATACCCTGGAGTAAGGATCTAATTATGAAATCAATTTTCAATTAACAGCGCATAGTGAAACTGAAACATAAAAATATTTCGAAGGGGTATCCGGGTATTCCTAGTAATGCCTCTTCCATTATCCAGATTCATGACTATAACCGTATATTTCCTTGCCGTCTCTCCAAATCCCTTTATTTGTCTTTACTCATTACCTTCTGTACACCACCCTTAGGCTAAATGGTTTTCTTCTTTCTCTACCATTCGGCACCAGCCTATGGTTTGAAAGAAGACTATCCAGTAAGTGTAATAGGTGTACTCTCCTAATCCTAGAAGCCCTCGCAACCTGAGAGAAGGTAAAGATTAAAGACAACTGAATAATCCTTATTCTATTCTCCTGAACCAGAATCCGTCCTCGAACTGGAACAAGTTCCTTCGAGTTCGTATGTAACTATACGACGAATTATCCAATAACTGTGGATCTTCGTAGTGATACGGGGTGTTCTGGAGAAATACAAAAGTGAAGTAGGAGTGGCGATGAAATACGTGGTTTGGTCGTGAATGATTGCAGTCGCAATTTACTTTGCCCTCTTTCTAATCCCTTTATCTGTCTTTACTTAATACCTCCTGTACACCATACTTAGGCTAATCGGTTTTCTTCCTTCACTACCTTTCGGCACCTGCCTATGGTTTGGAAGAAGACTATCCAATAAGCACAATAGGTGTACCCTCTCCTAATCCTAGGAGCCCTCACAAGCTGAAAGAAGGTAAAAAGAAAATACAACTGAATAGTCATATTCATTTTCTCCATAACCGGAAACCATAATCGAATCTAAAACAAGTTTCTTCGGGTTCGTATGTAACTATACGATGGTCATATCCAATAACTGTGGATCTTCTTAGTGATACGGAATGTTCCGGAGAAATGCAAAGGGTAAAAGTAGGAGTGGCAATGATGTATGCAATTTTGAAAATCCAAAAGCTAGTGTTTTAAGAAGATCCGGTTAACTTGGTTTATGAGTTCTAGTCTAGGGTCGGGACATGGTCGCTGCCAAAGAGAGAGAGAAAAGAAACACTCAGCGTGCACTCTAACCTAGATCAGAATGGTTAATCACTTTATCTAATCAGGATGTCTCCCACTGTATCCTCAAATTCTCCTCCAAACCTGAAAGAAGAATTAGTTGAGATCATCGAAAATCACCCGAGGAGTAAACCAACTCATAAGTGGGTATCGAGATCCAACTATCATCGCATGATAACCTCACACTCCAGAAGGTATGCGCATGCCTGACAAGTTTCCTGTATGTTTGAAAAACCCGATGTGATTTTTACCCCATGCTCTTATGACCTTGACGAAGGCCAACATATCATAAGTCACATGTCAAGTTCTACCCGTCATTGTCCAGGTTAATTTGAACCCACCCATACATACCTTCGATGAAGGCCAAAATAGTAGCACGACTGTCCTAAACCAACGCATCTATCTATGCAACAGAAAGGTAACAAGCAGCTACCACACACTATGCCTTGACGTAGGCCAACAAACATAACATGAATACTAAGTGCTAACCGTCTGAAATGATGGAGGGCTACGAATGGTTTTTGGCGAAAAACCTTTAACGTAATGAACTCGATATCGTTGAAGGAACCGAATAGCTTTTTATAAATATATAGTGGCGAAAACCATTGCTAACGAGGTCACTCCCGGTGAAGGGATCTCGGCCCTTTCCTCGTAGAATGAGGTGCAGGATATTCCCACTGAATACCACGATGCAAAGCAAAAAGTAATCGACTATAGTGAAGTTATTACCGTGACGCAAAGTTCTGCCTAAGGGATCACTCCCGATGAAGGGATCTTGGCCCTTGCCTCGTCGAATGAGGTGCTGGATATTCATAACCGAATACCGCTGTGTAAAACAAAAGAAAACGTCCTTGTAATAACAGCTTTTGAAAATTTGTTCCAACAACATCGAATAGGTCTGTTTTCTTTGCATTGATCTGAATCAACGCAATCCCATCAATTAATCACACCACAAAAGAACAAAAATATGATGTACGTATATGCCATCCGTATTCTCCACTGGGTCCCGTCATCACTCGTTAGGTTACTTAACTAACGACAAAGCGGGGATTGGACTAGCGCGGGTGTAAAACATATACAACATATACTAGTATATATATAGCAATATATAATAATCGTTCCAGGAGTGATAAATGCAACATCACAGATAAGCAATAAGTATCACAGAACAAAACAGATAATCTGGGAGCCCCGGGTTTCCTTTGAGCCTCAAGTGAAACCCGACGAGCGCGGAAAGTTACCAGCCAAAACCAGAAGCGAGGCAGCCCCCTTCATCAAAGTGAATGGGCCACCCGGCACTTCACGAAATCCGGTAACTTGAGCACCCCACCTTGGGTCAACTTGTACACCCTACGAATGCGGCGAATAACCCGTCAATTCTAGAGTGAAGCCCCCTCCTTCTCAACGCCATGAGATGCGGACTCGTTGCCCTCCAGAACCCGGCTATCCGTGCACTCCATCGCGGGGTAATCCTAGTACAGAAAAGAAAATATGTACAACAGTGACATCGACCTCAACCCGGTCGTGCCCCAAAAGAATAATATACAAACAGGCAGTGACGGCAGTCCACATGTCGGACGCTCGCCCCGCGATATCAAATGTACGAATAAAACTAAACTGTGCTAACATTACACGCAAGCTATCCACCACGACGAATCCGCAATAACACAGCACAACACAGAATATCAACGTGAATGTCACGTTTGCAAACCCGTCTAAAAGTACTATAGCAATTAGACAAGTTGTACCGCTCGAATGACATTCACGGTCGCAGATAGAAATGTAAGTACTGTAAACTTTAAACAATGTTAGAAATATCGACTTCGAAATAACCCCGAATAGCCCCCAAACTACTAGATAAAACCATATCAAAACTGGGCTAAACAAGCAACACCACTGAACTAACATTCCAGAGACCAGACCACACACAAAACACGAACTCTAAACTCAAGTTCTGGGCCAGCCGGCTCGGATTTTTGTGCAATGTGGCCGGTCCTACTTGGATGGAATGGTCTCGTATTTGGTGTGTGCTCTAATGGTCATCCATGTAGTCTTCTGCAGTTGCTAAAATAATTTTTGAAGACCATAGAAAATTCAACAAAAACTGGAATGTACAGGATATTGATTTGGAGTTGTTTCGGTTTCGATACTTTAATATCGTCTAAACCAACTAGTATGCGGTTAATGGGTTGGCTCTGATACCATGTAAGGCTATGGCAGTGCCCGAGCCATCAATCCGTGGCTAAACGCAGAACAAAAACTTTTAAAACCCGGCGCTAACGGAATCCGATTCCCGGATCGAACCATTAACCCTATACTAGTTAACTGTAAAAGGAGTTTAGAGAGGTTATACCGATCGATCCATTTCCTTCGGTCTTCAACCTCTATCCTAGGCTCGTCACGGCTGCCTCGAACAAGTTCGCTCTCCGGTCTCCCTCGTCGAAGACGATCCATGTCGAGGATTCTTAATACGGGCTTCCGCTTCAAAACCGAAGCAACTAGGGCATTCAGTTTGCTAGCCTAGATGCACAAGATGAAGTAGAGAGAATGTGTGATCATTTTGTCTCAACACATCCATGGATTCTCAACACATGAGAGGGTATGGATGGAGGTGAAGAAGAAGCCATGTGAAGTGAAGAGAGTAAACTCAGGACTTAGCATGTGAAGAAAACAGCAACACATGAAAGAAAATGTAGTAGCTTCCTTTGTTTTTGTGTTGTGTGATATTTTGTGTTAGCTAGCAACTAAAGAAAATCCACCTCAACAAAATATTTCACAACCCCAATAATGTCAAGCATGGTTCAATAGTGTCACCATGAGTCACCACTTGAGCCATGCCATCATTAAATGCCCCATGCTAAGACTTAACCTCACACTTTACACCACAACATAATATTAAACATTTATAAAACCCTAAATGTTTAATACAAGAAAAAGAAATGGCATCTCCAAAAGTAATCTTGTAACGGATTACAAGAATACCCCTCATCTTTATATACATACCTGTATCCGTATTCCAACTTAATATAAATACAACGAGACGAAAATAATCCAACAATATAATACTAGGATCCAGCTTAAACCCCACTAGTATTATCCGTCCGATCATGATCCATGCACAAGTGCACGTATATGATCGAACCCTGCTATAAAATCATACGGCCACGGCCACTACAACGTTTCGCCCGAACCAGGAAAACCCTCTGTGTGGGACTCTAAAGACTCGTCAATACGCTGGCAGTGGGTTTAACCACAAGCACGTCAGTGGCACTAGCTGTACGTAACGGCTGCCCTGCTATTGAGCGTAAGGGAGGCCAACGAGCGAACTCATCCTGAAACCCTACTGAGCCTGACAGTGACAATATCCGTACAGTCTGATCCATTCATCTATGAGTATCGCATATCGGGTCTAGGGGGTGGATAAAGTCCGACCCCTAATAATGTAGGGCTTCCTTATCACCTCATATAGGGTTTGGAAGCATCACACATGCAACAATTTAAATTTTAATAGGTGCTAAGCAAACTTAACTAGGAATCGAACTAGAAATATAGGGTAACACTTATAGTATCGCATACTAAAGTTAATCTATGACTAAGTGGAGAGACTACAACCTTTGTAGACCTCCTAAGGTTTGAACGAGCTATCTTGAACCTCCTCCACATCCATTATGATCCACCCGGAGTACCTTTGCTCAAAGCTACTTGCTCCAATAGATCACAAAGATGATGAAGCAAACAAACTACACCAAGGAGCTAAACAAGTATAGTGTGATGATATGGTTGTGTTCTCATATAAAAACCCTTTCTTTCTTTTAACCTCACTCACTTTTGAAACTCAAGAGAGAGCTAGAGAGAGGAAGATGAAGATGGCAACCTTTTGCTCATTTTTCTTTTGGATGAAAAGATAATGATAAAAGATAATGAGAGAAGGATAAATATCAAGAATAAATATCTCTTTTGAAACCATGGTTAATAAAATATCTAGATATTTTAGAATGAGAAGAAAATAACAAATGAAAAAGAAACCATGGTTTAATTAAGGTCAAGTAAAGAAAAGTCAACAATGATTTAAAATCAATTATCTTTTTCTCATTCTAATATATATAAATATATTTACTTTCCATGTATTTCTTATATTGCCATCTTTGTTGTATCATCAACCATGATCCATATACATGTATGTATGTATGTATGCACATCAACATGTACATATACATGCATGCATCCATCATAAAGAAAAGGTTTATTTAAATGAGATAAAAGTCAATATTAAATCAACACTTGATTTAATAAACCATTCATATCTCATACGACCCGACCAATATAAAACGCCCGATTAAAATACGGCATCATATACACGTATTTAATCGAGCTCCCGCACATATCTCATATGTACACCACATCGTTTCTCCTGAGCCAGGAAACTCCTATGTGGGACTTTAAGACTCGTCAATACGCCGGCAGTAGGTGATGATCACATCAAACACCTACAAGCCGCAAGCGGTCAGCTAAACGTAACGGCCACCCGGGTATTGAGCGATCAGAAGAAGAACAAGCGAACCTGTCAAAACTCCCGTTAATCCAACTGGCAACACTAACCGTACAGTCCGGTCTCTTCGTCAGATATGCTGTATATCGAGTTTAGGGATGGAATCGTCGACCCCAATAACTCAATAAGTCATGCCGGTATATGGTCTACAATAGATCGAGAAACTACTGATAACACTTATCAGTAATATCTCAGCAGCCCTGGCCAGGGACTTCCTGTTATAGCCAATCGTGCACAGCGCAACATCAACCCCCAATACCGGGAGAGACGAAACCCTTCCTATCGCTCATTTCCTTCATATGTCTCGGGACTGTACCCAAAATCCACCTGTTTGTACGACTCAACAGAGCCGTAGTAGGGTGGAGATCAAAATACAGTGGGAGGACACACAACACTCTATGGCGATCTCGGGTCTACAGACTAACCTGTACCAGTGTCACCTAAGAACTGCTATCCGACGTATGATATAATACCACATAGGAGTTCTCGGTGGGTTCGTTCAGTGTACCCATTCTTACTGAGCACCCGTATACAATCTTTGGTGTCACCACACCAGAAGGATATGAGATCATCCATCGCCCATCATATGGAACGAGAATGGTATACGCTAGTCTACACTGGAATATCGATGCCCTGTCTCGATATACCTACGACTAGAAACATTTTAAGGATATGCTTATAAACTACAGGCGTCCCACTAGTATGATCCACATCATAATCCCAGTAGTCAAGGCAATATCCTTAGGGCTTTATCAACATGTACCAAATGAGTAAAAACATGATCAAGTGAACATATGATAAAGAGAAACCAGATAGCATACTATCATGTCGAGCAAGACTGTCCTATGAATATATATATATATATACACATCAGTACATATACTATCATATAATGGCCTCTAGGGCATACATATATCCAACAAATAACGCAATATTCAGTGTCGCCCATCACCACCTGAGAAACTACTGATCCGAATCAGTAATTCTCGACTATCTTGGCCAAGGATTTCTGGTGATGGTCACCCGTGCACACCGCGACATCAACCCCCAATACCGGGATAGACGAATCCCCTGACGATCCGCTCACTGTCTCCATGTGGCTCGGGACTGTACCCAACTAAAACCTGTTTGCACGACTCCTTTGAGCCGTGGTAAGGTAATAATCAAAGCACAGTGGGAACTTACACGAGACAAATGACGATCTCAGGTCGATAGACTAACCTGTACACAAGTCACCAGGGAACTGCTATCAGACAATAGGTATAATACCAACTAGCATGTTCCCGACGAGTCCGTCCGGTGTACTCATAACCCAATGAGCACCTGTATACTATCTTAGGTGAACCAACTGACACCAATGGCTTGTAAGACCAGCCATCACCCCTCGTCGGGGTCTCAATCTGTATACACTAGTCTACTCATGGAGTATCGATGCCCAGTCTCGAAACTCCTATGACTAGGGACACTTTAAGGATGTGCTTATAGACCACCCAACTCTCACGTATATGATCGCCATCATACTGTTGGTAGTCAAGAAAGAATCCTATGAGCTCTATCAACATGTAATAATGATTTGTAATGTCACCTGAAGCATGTATACGATGATAAAGACAAACCAGATAGCATACTATCATCTCGAGTAAGACTGTTCTACCGGTATAGGTCATCCCTCAATCATTGCAAACACGTGCCTGTCATGACCCGAAGGTACGTAACGTGACTGGCACTTAGATTACGAGACGTCTCAAGGCGTAACGTAACCTAAGTCAGCCAAAGCCCAGAAAATCTAAACCAAAAGCAATAAGAGTGAAGGAAAACCTTTTATGAAAACGATTTTAAACCGATTAAGTTATATAAATCCATTTTTAAAAACATCAAAAAATTTCCGAAAATTTCGGCAGAGTCTCCTTTGTAAATACTAGCCCCCAAAAATGGGTACAACAAGATATATAACCTGTAATGATAAAATGGCATCCCCAAGCGGAAGCTAGCTCTTCACCCAAGGTGGATCACAACCACATGCAATATATATGCAATATCAAGTTAATAAGCATAAAGAAGCACAAAAATAAGAAAAACACAACGTCGGCTCAAGTGAGCTCGACCCCAGAAGAACCACATATACACAAATCTCTCAGTCTCATCACTAGGTCGCATATACAAAATAAGAAGTGGTAGATAGAGAATACTAGATACAATGATAGTACAAAAGAGATAAAGTGTCCTCGCAACCCACCTACGAGCAATGTCGCGAGTCTGAGCAAAGAAGCCAATGAAAAGATACGCCCGCCGCTGCAAAGCTGACGGGTCCGACCTGCAAGATACTATGGTACAACGGGGGTGAGTTGCCAGCTCATGAGTAGCAAGTAACATCTAATAAGGCTATCGCAAGAATGCACGCAATGTGTCGTAATCTGCATATCTAAGTATAATGCGATGCTACTAATATGTATGCACATGGATGCAAAATCAATGCGAAGTCTTTAAGTGTTTAAATACGATGATCTTTGCATTCTTAACTTAAAAAAAATTATCTGTACAATAGCCAAGGTACCATCAATGAAATCATCCGAAAACTATGTCAAGCATCGACACCAAATATGGAAATATATCTGTCTCAATGTCTCACTATATCAATGTCTCAATACCTCGGGCTCCGTCAGTCCGGATCGGCCCATATCATCAAATCTCACGACAACGGTCGGTATCCTCTGGATATCCGCCGTGCCAGACATCACCGGTAGGTATTCTTCCCCTGCCAGGCTCATCGTCTACAACTCGATCTTCTTGTCTCGGGGTACCATACCGGACCCACCATGTACCCGAGACGGTTCATCCACTCCTCGAATCGGGTCTCGAAATCCAACAGAAAACATGAAAACTCATGGTGGACGACACATACATCACGAGAAAACCGCAACTTTATTTTAAAAATGATAATCATAAGCTTTTGTTAAATTCTTGCGGTTTTCCCCAAAATCCAGAAATCTCATCAATACTGAAATACTCAAGAAAATCATAATACCCAACATGTTGTATATGAAAATGCTTATGATATCAAAGGTATGCAATATGATTTGTGGCTAGGAATCCATATAAGCATAATGATGAAGTGAGGTATATACATGCTATGCAATTCAATGTATCATGTATGATGCGAGTATTGATACTGAACAAAGCAGGTTCTACAGTGCTCGTGGCATGGCAATTACCAAAGGCGTGTGTATTCACATGAATAGTGCGCGTGCAACATGAGCCAATGGTAATGGTGTAAGTGTCCTAAGAGGTGATATCACACATAGGTATATAGATAACCATGCAATGCCAGCAGACGAACAACTAGAAAGATATACGTATGAATGGGATAGTTAACTAACTAACTATGCATATAGTTTGCAAGTAGTAAAGTGATCCTAACTATGTGGCGCCTCATGCCATCCAGACGATTTCCCCATAGATGTATACATCTACTCACCCGGACGCCTCGCTAAACTGATCCAACCACCGCTTTGCCTTTGCGCGCCGCTTCCGATGTTTCCGCAACCGATCCTAAAATTAAATAACACACATCATAAGATTACACATCATGAAATGACGCAAGTCACAATATGAAAAGATCGACGCTCACAAGTTAGGCACAACGTGCACTCGGTGCGCGGAAAACACATGAAAATCACTAAGCCTTAACTAAAATTGTCGTTTCGGGGCAACCGTCAAAACTAAAACCCGATTAAACCAAATTCCGCATTCGCACACCCTAAAAGTCGTAGGAGATGCTATTGATATAATCAAAATCCCAAAATTATCTCACATCCTATTTATATGAAAACCTAGTAAGCACTAGAAATTGAAAAATTGGCGCAACCATCGAAGATTAGCGATAAGGTTATCAAAATCCAACACAAACATCTAAACTAACCCACTAGATAGACACTACACTAATTTAACCCACATGCAATGCTTCAAACCCTAATTCCAACATCAACCCCCTTTCTAGAATTTTCTAAAACAAGCAATTACATCCAATATCACACTTTAAAATTCTATTTTAGCATAATCAAACTACAATTTAACCACTAGATTAAAATTTTACCTCATAAGCCTAAACCCTAGCTTGCTCTAGCCTCCAAAGACACCTCCTTTCTCCATGTTTTAAACCAATTTGGGTTTGAGAAGAGGTAGAATAGGGATTTGTATTGAATTTGTGAAGAAATTTATGGATTTTTGTTGAATTTTGATGGAATTTAGAAGCAAAAGAGAAGGAGAAAATGGGCGGGAAAGAGGGCTGCAGCAGGAGTTTTGGCCAAGGAAAGATGGGGGAGAGTGTGAGGGAATGGTGTGAAAAAAATCCAAGTCAAAACCCCCCCAAATTACCATAATACCCCCACGCAAATTAATATATAAATGAACCCTTTTCTTAACTTTTCTTTTCACATGAATGAAGACAAACAAGAGAGGGGGGGAATCGGCTACTGGCGGTGGTGGGGCCGGCCATATGGAGGTGAGGATGTGTGAGAGAGTGTACAAGAAAATTTCATGCAAAAAGACCCCCTCAAGTTACCAAATTGCAAGTTTTAGTTTATTTTATTTAATTTTAATTTTCCCTTAATTATAACCAATTAGAACTTGTAATAAAAACTTAAAAATTTATATTACTCACTAGAGTTTAGTTGTCATGGTTCTATATTATGTAATTAGCCCAAACAAATTTGTATTTATCGCAAATTTAATATATATTTAAAAGCTTAAAATAATATTAAAAATAATTAATTATGGAAAAAACTTTAAATGACTAGAAATTTTTAAGTGACAATTTATTAACCAACTTCTAGTAATTTCTTATCTAAATTTTGTATAATTAGGTCTATATTGAAAAATAATTATTTTGACTTTTTACGGAAAAGACTGCTTATTTTACAGATTATCGAAAAACTGCCTAAACGATTTTCGAAGCATTACAGTGCCTGCGACCCAATAATTTACTTGAGGGCACAATAGCCAACAGAAACCTTTCCTGTGCACCGCAGGCCTCAAAACATTCAAAGAGCTGACCAAGAAGGTTCAAATGTTGGAACACTCAAAACCCAAGTCCACTCAGAATCTCCAATTCACAAACAGACTGAGACATCGGAGGGACGACAACCGAAAAGGTGAAAGTTCCAACAACACTGATTCTCTCAATAAGAAGAGAGCGGGGGCAGCGAAGACTAAAAAACCCCGAGAGACAACTTTGGAGGAAAGGAGAAATAAGATCTACTCTTTTAGAAGAGACAAGATCCACAAAATATTCAAAGATACTTTGAAGAACGGCCTACGGCTACCAGAACCAAAGAGGCTAAGTAAAGTGAACAGGGTTGATCATCTCAATTTTTGCCCATACCACCGAGTGTTGGGAGACTCTATTGAAGACTTTTGCATTTTCAAAGATTGGGTCGAGAAACAATACAAAGCGGGAGAAATCTCATTGTCTCCCGGCATGTTGACAAACGATCAAGCTGCGACCGTCAATTTCATACAAACAGAGACCGTGGTATTTCGGGAACTGGCCGCTCTCAATTGTTCACCCTTTCCCGAAAGGGACAAACCACAACGACAATCCAAAGGTCTAGCGAGTAACATTGATAATGAGAGGGCAACCCACGGATGCGCGATCCATACTGTCTACATGGTTGGACCTGAAGAAACGAACCCTCCTACGCTTTATAGCCATAGCAATAATATGGTTAACGCTGCCCAGTACTGTCTCGATTCAGATAATGATGAGGGTCCTGCTTAAGCTGCTAAGCAGAAAGAGCCTATGGTTCTTGGATAATCAAGCTCAGGCGATGAGGATAGCCCAGTCATCATCCCCAAAACTATAAAACAAGTTCTATTCCAATGGCTTCAAGAGCAATTTCAGGACCATGATAGGGAGTTAGCCAAGATCTATTCCAAAGTCGACGATCTGGTGAATGTTTTGGCAGATCTCGCAACTTGAGTCTTTCAAGTGCAATCACAACAAAATCAAAATTTGGTTCATGAAGTAGGGATTGATGTCCTAAAGAAGCCAACAGCTATTCCCTCCAGTCCAAGAGCGGAATACCTTCATGAAAGTCGATGGTGGCTAGCCCCCAGGAAAGTCCTGACGCATGACTGCGACCAGTTGACACGGGATAGAATCAAGGGAAAGTCATTACCGGATCCTAAAACTCTCCAGGACTTACCTAAAAGAGTCCAGATGTTGAAACATGTGGGTCTGGAATCTCTTCCAAGCTTCCAATATAACAACAAGTCTAGATATCCAGAGCACAACAGCCGCAAAGGTGGGCCTCCCAATGACATTGAATCCTCTAATGCATTTGCCGAAAAAATTAGGCGAGGAACATGCAGGCCTAATGCCAACCAGTCTCGAAAACCAGTGTTGGGAGGGGGAGGGGAATTTCCCTTAGAAGAGAAATTGAATAAGGTCTATTCTTTCAGAAGGGACAGAGTCCGTAAAATATTCATAGACACCCTGAGAAACGATCTGCAATTGCCTAAATCAAAAGGACCACATGAAGCAAACATGACTGATGATCTTTTGTACTGCCCATATCACAGAATGGTGAATCATACCATTGAACACTGCTTTGTTTTTAAGAATTGGGTTGAAAACAATACAATGAGGGAGTGGTCTCATTGGCCAAATATGCGTTAGCAGAAAACCAAGCTATGATCGTCCAATCCATTCGAATGAAGGACAAAACCCTCTGGGGATGGATGGTTCAATCGCCCGCTCTAGAAAATGACCCGGTCCACTGCAACTCCTACAGAACACACATATTCCCAAAAAGACAAAAGGAACGTTGAAACGCCTTGAGATCAAAGTTCAAGAATTTTAAGTAATTGCACAACTGACGGCCTTTACGTTGTTAAACTTGGAGCAGTCGACCCCTGAATTGTTAAACTAGGAATAATTGACCCCTAAGTCGTTAAACTGGAAAATAAAGAAAAGAAAAAAAAGAGAAGAAAATAAAATTAAAGAAAAAGGAAACGAAATAAGAGGTCAGTCCACAAGCGAAAGGGGCACGAATAAAAACTTGAAAAGTCTTCGTGAGTAAAAATAGCAAGACTACTCGCAAGCTTGTGAAAACCCGATATGGCGCAAACGCATAAAAAAATACACTCGCAAAGTCCTCTCGACTTCGTGAGGAGAATATCCCCGCATGAGATCCTTATGACTCACAAAGGGGTAACACACTTATGAATCCCTATGATTCCTAAGGAGAATCTACACTTACGAGATCCTCTCGACTCGTAAGAAGAAAATACTTTTATGAGATCCTTATGGCTCATAAAATTAAAAAACAACCTTAGGTGACGGGCTTAAACCTATCTCCGAAGCCATCGCTCCCCGATGGGCAATGGTAAATGATGAGTTGCTCCTGGTATTATGCTTCAGTGTTAGCGGTGCTGATGTCGACCCAAATCCCAATTTTCCCAAGGAAAATGATGAATTGCTCTAGGCACCTGTGCTCCAGTGTTAGCAACGCTGATACCGGCCCCAACCCTAAACATCCAAGCTTTCAAATCCAAGAGCCCCCTAAGTCGTTAAACTAGGAACAGAGACCCCTAAGTCATTAAAATAGGAACAGATGACCCTCAAGTCGTTAAACTGGGAAGGAAGGAAATTCTCTCACGGCAAATGATGATTCGCTCCTGGTAACATATTCCAGTGTAGTGATACTGATGCCAAACCAAAAACAAAATACCTAAATCCTCTTATGGAAAATGATGATTCATTCCTGATACCATATTTCGGTGTAGCGATGCTGATACAAAACCAAAACCAAAATCCCTAAATCCTCTCACTGCAAATGATGAATCGCACCTGGCATTACGCTTTAGTGTTAGCGGTGCTGATGCCAACCCAAAACCCAAATTCCAAATCCCACACTCTCAAGGTCCTCTCGACCTTGTGAGGAGGATATTTCCATGTGAGATCCTTATAACTCATAAAGGAGCAACACATTTGGGGGGCCTCACGACTCCTAAGGAAAAAATACACCAACAAGATCCTCTCGACTCATAAGGAGTGTCAGACCCCGCTTCCTAATGGACGAAAATAGTGACGTGGCAAGCCCGTAACGTATTTACTATGAAACAAATGTGTTAAGCGTAATTAAGCAATATAACAATGAACAAGAATGACAAGAGTAAAAATAAAACAACCGCCTTATTTACATTCAACTTTACATACAATTGTCTGAAAATAAAAGAAACAATAAATAAAGCAAATGTCTAAACAATAGCATACAGAAAGTAAGTGATGGATAGAAAGAGATAGTAATCTGGCTGTGCAATAAGCTGGTCCAAATCCTCCGGGCTCGGCTCAATCTCCTCAGAGTCCGATCCTCCTTACAAATATCCCAAAGAAAGAAATGAAAAGGAATGTCGTCAGCGAACTAGCGCTCGGTAAGTCTCAAAAGAAGTAATGAAAAATAGTATATCGTGTGAATGGAACTAAAAGAATCGAGGATAGGTAAAATTGTATATGATCAGTTATTCTAACATGGTTATTTGTAATTTGATAAAGAAGGTATTCATGTATACGAGAGGAGTCCATCTTACCCCGTAGACTATGGTAACATATAGTAAAAGGCCTCGTCATAACCTATGGGATAACGACACATGAATTCATTTAGGTGTCTTTTAAAGTTACCTCTCATGCCACGATATATGATCCGTACCAATTTACCCCTTTATCCCCGCGTATTGTATTGTATAGATTAAGATTATAGGTCTTGGCCGAATCCATGGATATAAAATGTTCGAGTTCATGTTCAAGATGTAATCATGTGTTCATGTAGTCATATCGAGTTCATGTCACGTTATAACCATAGTTCGGTCAAGTCGAATCAAGTATACAAGTTTGAATTTGATGTTTGAATTCGAGTATTCAGGTTCATGATTAAGTATTCAAGTTCGTGTTTGACTTTGGATTCTAGTTTGAGTTTGGACTCAGATTGAGTCAGAAACTTGTGAATGGATTTAACTCTTGAATTCTTAGGTTCCGGAGTAATCGGCAACTGTTGCACATAGACGGAAGTATTTGTGTTTTTTTCCAAGATAATTGCCATTGATAACACCGTTAAGTTGTCTAACCTGAATAGGCAAACACTCACTTTCTCTGGCTCCATGGGGCTCAAGAGAAATGATATCGCTTAAACCTATGTTAATTCTGTAGTCCTTAAAATATTGTTTGCATATCTCGAGGGGGTTTTTTGAAAAATATGTTAAAATTGTTTTAAAAATAACCCCGAGGGTGATTTATAAGATTTAGGGTTTTCATGGGCATGTATTTTAATTATTGGGGTATTTTAATGATAAAAACCTAGCTTTTAAAATTTTGTGGTATTTTATTGAAAACTAGCCCTTTTTGTTAACTTGATAGTATTTTATTAATATTTTAATCTTTCATTTTAAAAAATATAGTTTTATAATATGTTTTTATTGAAAATACGAATTTATAATTTTTATATAATTTTTCAAAAAATTATTTTTGTTTAGAAAAGTCGCATTTCTTAAAAACCGTATTTTATTTCCTTTCGAGATCGAATACTCCGTGAGGAGTTCTGTATCTCGCTCTACTATCCCAAGGATGTGCGATAATCTACACTATCCATTAGCGGGTCCCCTGACAAGGATTGTAGAGACGTATTTGCCAAGGATTACAAAATACCGTTTTAAAAAAAACCTGTTTTTTGAAAAGATGTGGTATTTTAATGAAAAGCTATTATTTGAACCAACCATATATATATATATATATAGACATTGTGCTATGAAACCATAGTGTGCATGTGGGGTAGATCGTTACCCCGTGAAGTTTTCCTAAAAGTATTGTTTTAACAATTATCGAAAAGAACTTTATACCAAAGTTCATGGTATTTTAATGAAAAAGTTCATTTATATTTGTTTCACATGAAAATTTTGTTAAACTCTAAGTTAAAAAATTGTAATCAAAGTTACACGTAGGGTGGTAAAGTTAATTTGAACTGTGTATTAAGGAAAAAGGAGTTCCAAGTTTAAAAAGAAATGTATCGGATGTAACTCCACTTTACCGATATATTTTTAGGAGATGAATTGAGATGAAAAGAAGAAGAGATGAGAGGGACTTACGGTTTTATAATATCGAGAAGAGAGTAAGGAAGAAGGGATGGGGCTTCGTGGCGTCGTGGGAGTTCCGGAAATGGCTTCGATCTTCGATGAAAAGAGCTTGGTTGGTAACTCCACTGGACTCCACTTACACTTAAGAACTTTTGGGATGATTTTGCTAGAAATTTTCAGAATAAAAGGGAGCTAGTGTTAGTTATATGTATGCCCTAGAGGCCATTACTGTACATGCGATGTATATTGTAGTGGATGCTTGGACATATATAGGGAGGACTTTCTTGCTCGACATGATAGTATGCTATCTGGTTGCACTTTATCTTAACATGTAAACAAATACTGTTTTGTGATCACATGTTGATAAAGCCCTTAGGATGATTACTTGACTACCAGGATTATGATGCAGATCATAGTAATAGGGACAAGATAGTCGATAAGTACATTCTTCAAATGTTCCTAGTCGTGGGAGTATCCAGACAGGGCATCGGTACTCTAGAGTAGACTAGCGTATGCACTTCTTGACCCATATGATGGGGGATAGATGATCCCATATCCATTGGTGTTTGACATCAAAGAAGGTATACGGGTGCTCAACAGAGACTGGGTATACTGGACGGACTCGCCGAGAACTCCTAGATAGTATTATACCCATCGTCGGATAGCAGTTCTCTGGTGACACTGGTACAGGTTAGTCTATAGACCCAAGATCGTCATAGAGTCTTGTGTGATTCCCACTGTGCTTTGATTTCCACCATACCACGGTCAAGAGATCGTGCAAAAAGGTGGTTTTTGGGTACAGTCCCGAGTCACATAGAGGCAATGTGCGATAGGAGGGGTTTTGTCTCTCCCGGTATTGGGAGTTGATGTTGTGCTATGCCCGACTGTCTATAACAGGAAATCCCTGGCCAGGGTTGCTGTGATTTACTGGTAAGTGTTACCAGTAGTTTCTCGAACCGTTATGGACCTTGTATCGGCATGACTTATCAGGCTATTGGGGTCTGACGTTATACTACACCCAGGCTGTGATATGCGACATATCAGACGAAGAGACCGGACTGCACGGTAGTGTTACTGATTGGATTCGCAGGAGTATGAGCAGGCTTGCTTGTTATTCTTCTGATCACTCAATACCCAGGTGGCCGTTACGTTTAGTAGACCGCTTGCAGCTTGTGGGTGTTTGATATGATCATCACCTACTGCCGGCGTAGTGACGAGTCTGTTAGTGTATATGCCCTAGGGGCCATTATTGTATCATACTTGTATGTATATTACTTAATGGTAGTATGCTACTTGGTTTGTGTCTACTTTAATATGTGCATATGTTTCTTGTAATGTATCACTTATACATATTAGTAGAGCCCATAGGATCTTTGCATGATTACCAGCGTTGTGATGGCAGTCACACTAGTGGGGGCTGGGTAGTCTATAAGCAACATCCTATACTTGTCCCTAGTCGTAGGATTATCGAGACTGGGCATCGATACTCCAGAGTAGACTAGTGTGTACGCTTCTCATCCCAGTCGGGGAGATGGTCTGTCCCACAGCCATCAGTACGTCGTACTGGAGATAGTATACAGGTGCTCGTTAGGTTACGGGTACACCGGACAGGACTCGCACGGGGACTGTTGGTTGGTATTATACCAATCGTCAGTTAACAGTTCCGAGGTGACATGAGTACAGCATAGTCCACAGATTTGACACTGCTACTTCGCCTCGAGTGTGCCCCACTATTCTTAGATTGCTACCCTACCACGGCTCAAAGGAGTCGTGCAAACAGGTAGCAATTGGGTGCAGTTCCGAGCACTTGGAGGCAGTGGCGGTTAGAAAAGATTCATCTCTTCCGGTATTGGGAGTTGATATCGCGCTGTGTCAGAGAGCCATTACGCAAAGTCCCTGGCAAGGGCAAGCGAGATTTACCGGTAGGTTCCAGTAGTTTCTCAAGGTGTAATGGGCTACGCTCCAACACGACTTATACCGCTATTAGGGGACTGACGCTTTCCGCCCCCTAAGCTCGATATGCGATAGTCTTAGACGAACAGACCGGACTGTACGGAGATTGTCACATCAGGCTCATTAGGAGTTCGGATGGTTTTCCTCATCGGCCTTCTTATCGACATCTACCTGGGGACCGTTACGTATAGCTAGTGCCGCTTGCGGTTTGTGGTTAAACCCACTGCCAGCGTAGTGTCGAGTCTTTAGAGTCCCACACAGAGAGTTTCCATGCTCCAGGCGAAACGATATAGAGGTCGTATGGTTTTACGACAAGGGTTCGGAAGTATACGTGTGTTAACGCACGTACGACGTTCGGACAGTTTTTACTAGTCGGCTTTGGTTTAAGCCAGATTCTAGTATCAGGTTATTGGATTTATACAGTCTAAAGTTTTTCCGTGTTTCACGGATAGGAGGGGCGTTCTCGTAATTTGTCGGGAAGCTTCTAGATGGATGATGACATGGAAGGTAAGGTGGCAT
Source organism: Agapanthus africanus (assembly GCA_030015575.1). Classification (NCBI taxonomy): domain Eukaryota; kingdom Viridiplantae; phylum Streptophyta; class Magnoliopsida; order Asparagales; family Amaryllidaceae; genus Agapanthus; species Agapanthus africanus. Next base: position 479,799,032 of record CM057343.1, read on the forward strand.
TAACATTTAATCAATTTGTGACTCACTTAGATGAATCATTCAAGTGAGTTAATGAAGCATTTATTGCTTAATGACTCACTTGATGATTCATTGCATATATTTAATGAAGCATGATGATAATGCATTTTGAATTATTCTTTTTGATTTTCTTATTCTTCATAATATATTAGAAGTGAGAAGCTTTTTCATTCATAACTTAAGCTCACCTTCTCTCTCCTCAAGCTCTCTCTTGAAACCCTAATCCTCCCCTCTCATGTGTTGAGATCAAGGATTAGATAGACTAAAACATCCATAACCTCACTCTATATCCCCTAGGTAGCTTAGATTAGCACTTTGAGCAACCTAGTTATCTCAAGTTAGAGATCAAGCTTGGCGTAGGAGCTCTCGGGTGGATCGTCTTTGACTCGAGGAGGCCGTTGAGGTGTCGATGTTCCAAAGAGCCTACGAGGAGTGGAGGACAGCGACGAAGACCCGAAGGACAAGTAACGTGAGGTATAACTTCGAATCTGAGTAATTAAACCTCTCGTAGTTTGCTAGTAACGGTTTAGACACGATTCATGGGCTCAAGTCCGTGTTACGAAGCTTTGATAATCGTTTTTCATATATTCCGCCTCCCCGCAAGTTCGTGGGGTGCGTGACATGGACTTACAGTGGTATCAGAGCCGACTAAACCATTACTAGCTTGTTAGCAACTAATTAGAACTTAGATCGACGGATAAACGCGAAAACAAAACCCTAACCCTAACAGTTTCTGTAAATTTTAAACATGTCGAAAAATTTATATGATATGCCTTAAAATTCACAGCAGGGAAATATAAAAATACTGGGAAAATACGAGCCCCTAATTCGGCAAGACGGCCGCGGATCCACGGCAAGATGGTGCTTTTGGCCGCGGATCCGCCGCCGAGTCAACCCCGAGTTGACTCAGATTTGCACAGTAATTCATATTTTTTGGAGTTTTGTTTTCCTGTATATTCTGTTTCTGCCCAGGTTACTTCTGTGCTGGCTTGCAATTGGGGTAGACACGGAAAATGGTTGTCGGTCGATGTTCTAAGATATTTGCTGATTGGGTTTTTATCTGTAATGTTTAATGTGTTCGTAAACCTCCCCTAACTGCTAGTATGTCGGTTGGCAGGGGGTTGCACATTTCTGTAATGTTTACTGTTTGTGTATATGGACTTGATTGGAGTGTAGTGATGATTAGCCGGGGTTTGAGATGGGTTTAATATTCATTCATTCGATGTAATTGTAATATGATGTAATATTCTTTTGCGGGGCGCATCCAGGTTGCGGTTGTAGCCACCGTTGTATTATTTCTTTTTACTGTTTTTGCTCCTAGGATAGACCTAAGGCGGGGTACACAAACTACTGGGTACGTTGAAGTGTTTAGTGGCCTACTCACGTTGTTGAGGGAAACCGCTTCACTTCGGGTACTTGGCGGGTAGTTTGTCTTACCCGTAGGGGTCTAGGGTTGGGGTAATGGCTATTCATCACAACTGTGTAATCCGTCTTTTATTGTAGGCTCAAAGCAAATGCGGATTGTTAGTATATCCAATAAAGTTCATCTGGGATCTGGAATGCTTATTATTGCGTCTGACGAATGTACAATATCTATATATAATAGCTATTAGACGTCACTTATGTTTTACACCTGCGCTAGCCCAGCCCCCGCTCTGTCGTTAGTTAAGTAACCTAACGGGTGATGACGGGACCCCGTGGCAAATGCGGATGGCATAAGAGGACGTGGTATTTTCGTTGTTTTCTGCAATGATAGGATAAAGATGAGACGCATTATTATAATGCAAAGAAAATAAACCATAGTTTAATCGTTGGAACAAATTTAAAAGAAACCACTCGGTTATTTTAAAAGATCGGAATTTTTAAATTGCGGAGCTTTAACCACTCCTTTTAAAAAGTATCAGGTTCCTTCGATTATATCAAGTTCACTACGTTCACGGTTTTGCCAAAACCATTCGTAGCCCTCCATCATTTCTTATGGATGGTCAGTAGTATTCAAGCTATATTTGTTGGCCCTTAGTCAAGGCATAGTGTTTGGTAGCTGCTGGGGTATTCATTTGTTGCATAGATAGATGCGTTGGTTTGGGATAGTCGTATTACTTTGTTGGCCCTTAGTCAAGAGTATGTGCGGGTGGGTTCAAATTAACCTGGATAATGACGGGTAGAACTTGACATGTGACTTATGATTTATTGGCCCTTAGTCAAGGTTATAAGAGCATAGGGCAAAAATCCACATCGGGAATTTCTAAAGAAACTGAAATTTGCAGAGAGATGCATACCATTTTGGAGTTTGATGAATGTTGGTAGGATTCCTTCAACATTATCATACGATGATATTTTGGATCCCGATCCTACTGTGAGTACATGCTACTTATCAGGAGATTCGTCACTTAACAATCAATGCTATAAACCAAATAGGTGCCTAGAAAGGTGTCAGCGAGGCTATACCCCCAGAGAAAAGAGGTTATTTAATTAAGGAACTTCGCGAAAACGTTGGAAAACCTCCTTCGAAGTATCGACACTAGCCTGGCTGAACGGTTAAGCAAGTATTGTACGGTGAGAATAGTCCTGGCTAATTCTTCTTTTATGGTTTGAGGAAGGATTCGAGAAACAGTGGGAGCCATCATGTTTAGATAAATTAAAAACCAGTCTAAACTTGCAAGAGCATCATGCTAAAAGCGTTTTCTTCTCTCTCTCTTAATTGCAGCGACCCTGTGACCACGACTAGGTTACATCTAGATAACAAATTGACTGAATCTGACTTATATGACTGGCAAAGGTCTGTCCAGATGTCCATTGCCTATGACAAGCTGGACCACCCTATTACTACTCAAGATCCCACCATCCCAGGTCCAGTTTCCACTGTCACGGATATGAATATCCGTCAGACAAGGGGAAAGGATAAAGCGAAAGCTAAGTGCCTCGTGTTAGCTTCAGTTGATGGTGTATACCAGAAGCAGCACGAGAAGATGGACTTAGTTTCCATCTTTCTCCATAACAAAGATTTATATGGAGAGCAATCTCATATCACAAGATATGAGACCTCGAACGAATTAATTCAAGCGAGGTTGGCTGTTGGGTCATCTGTAGGGAACGACGTCCTTACAATGACTAGCTATATTGATGAGCTCAAGGACCTGAAGACTACGTTGGGAAACAGGTCATATGTTGACTTATTTCCACAGTCCCTACCCTCTACTTACACCAGTAAAGTAGGAGGAAAGGGAAGATCAAAAGTTTCGGGACTGGATATAGTAAAAGAGGGACGTTCCTATTGCTACAGGAATGAACATTGGCAGAATGATTGCAGGGCTAGCAAAGCCAGTAGCCAGGATACGAAGCATGTTATGGCTTCAGCTTCGGGTGTGTTTGTGATAGAGAACTGTATGTCAGTTAACCCTACTTCCTGGGTATTGGATACCGGGTCAGGATCTCACATCTGTAATTCGTTACAGGCTCTGAGAAACCGTAGGGTTATCGGGATAGGTGATATGACCCTCATGGTTGCTAACGGAATGAGCATGGACGCTGAATCCGTAGGGGAATATCCTCTTGGACTGACAACTGGGAAGATATTGATTCTGCGTAACTGTTTTTATGTACCAGGTACAACTTGTAATATCATATATGTATCCTTACTTTCTAAGGAAGGATATGATTTTACTTTTATAAGCGATGTGGTCCACATCCACCTAAATCAAGTTATGATTGGGTCAGGTACATTAGAAAACGGAATATACGTATTAAATCAAACTCAGATTTTCAGTATCCAGAACACACTTAAAAGAAAGTCTCCGGAATTAAATCAGGCTTTCTTATGGCATTGTAGACTAGGTCACATCAATGAGAGAAGGTTGACTAAGTTACATAGAGAAGGATATTTGAATCCGTTCGAATATCAATCTTATGCTACTTGTGAATCTTGTCTCATAGGAAAGATGACAAAGACTCCATTTACTGGACACGGAGTAAGAGCAAGCGAGCTCTTGAGACTCGTACACAGTGACGTGTGCGATCCAATGTCTACACATGCGCGAGGAGGTTATTCCTACTTCATTACTTTTATGGATGATTTCTCTAGGTATGGATATGTCTTCTTAATGAAGCATAAATCCGAGGCCTTTGAGAAATTCCAAGAATACAAGAATGAAGTGGAAAACCAAACCGGCAAAAGTATCAAAACACTGAGATCTGATCGAGATGGTGAATACTTAAGTGCTGAGTTCCTGGGTTACTTAAAAGAGAAAGGAATTCTCTCTCAGCTTGCACCTCCATACACACCACAACACAACGGTATATCAGAAAGGAGGAATCGAACCCTATTGGATATGGTTCGTTCCATGATGAGTAAGGCTGAGTTACCGCGATCATTCTGGGGATATGCACTAGAATCAGCTGCATATCTTTTGAACCAAGTTCCTACCAAAACTGTGCCTACCACACCATATCGATGTGGAGTGGGAAGAAACCCTGTCTAAAACATTTTAAGACATGGGGATGTCCAGCTTTTGTAAAAAGGCAGCATGCGGACAAGCTCGAGGCACACTCAGTGCAGTGTAAGTTTGTGGGATATCCAAAGCACTCCAAGGGATATTATTTCTATTACGCATAGGAACAAAAGGTTTTTGTTTCTCATCATGCCCATTTCTTAGAAGCTAAATTTTTAGAAAATCAAAAGAATGGGAGCAAAATAGAACTGGAAGAAATTCCAGAACCATAAACTACTACTGAAAGTTTAGTAGAACCAGAGATTTCAGAAGAAAGGGACATCCCGACGCCACTCCGCAGGAGTAGTAGGCAGTCTCATCCATCCGAGAGATACTACGGTTTTCTCATAGACGGGGATAGAGAGGATTGCACTATTGACTATGATGAGCCTACTAGCTTCCAGCAAGCCATTCAGAGCGGTGACTCAGAAAAATGGCTGGATGCAATGCGGACCGAAATGGAGTCCATGTACACTAACAAAGTATGGACTTTGGACATTGCTCCAGATGGGGTAAAACCCGTAGGATGCAAATGGATCTTCAAAAAGAAGATTGGTGTAGATAGACAGGTTGAAACCTATAAGGCTAGACTTGTTGCAAAGGGTTTCCGTCAAAGACCTGGTTTGGACTATGATGAAATCTTTTCTCCAGTAGCTATGCTCAAATCCATTCGGGTCCTTCTTGCTATTGATGCTTTCCACGATTATGAAATCTGGCAGATGGACGTAAAGACGGCCTTTCTAAATGGTAATTTGGAAGAGTGCGTCTATATGGTCATCCAGAGGGATTCATTCAGAGTGGGAGCAGCGGTAAAGTATGCAAGCTGCTTAAGTCCATTTATGGACTAAAGCAGGCATCGCGGAGTTGGAACATCTGTTTTGATGATGCTGTCAAAGAATTCGACTTTATCAAAAATCCAGATGAACCTTGCATATACAGTAAGATTGTAGGGAGAGCTGTAGTATTCCTCGTCTTGTACGTGGATGACATTCTCCTAATAGAAAATGATATTCCTATGTTACAGTCAGTCAAAAGATTCTTATCACAGAAATTCTCCATGAAAGACCTGGGTGATGCCACTTACATTCTGGGGATCCGGATCTATCGTGATAGATCAGAAAGGATGTTGGGACTTTCACAGTCCAGGTACATAGACACCATAGTGAAGAGATTCAGTATGGATGATTCTAAGCGCAGTAACCTACCGGCTTGTCACGGAATCACCCTCTCCAAAAAGATGTCTCCCAAGACTGATTTGGAAAGGGATCGCATGTCGATTATACCCTACGCTTCTGCGGTAGGCTCTATAATGTATGCGATGTTATGTACCAGACCAGATGTAGCATACGCATTGAGCGTTGTAAGCCGGTATCAGGCAAACCCAGGGGAGAAGCACTGGATAGCAGTAAAGAACATTCTAAAGTACCTGAGGAGGACTAAGGAGATGTTCTTGGTGTATGGCGGAAAAGACCTCCAGATGGAGGCCTTTGCCGACTCCGGCTTCCAGAGTGACAAGGATGACTCCAAATCCATGTCGGGTTATGTCTTTACCCTCAATGGAGGGGCGGTCTGTTTGAAGAGTTCCAAGAAGGAGATCGTTGCTGGCTTAACAATGGAAGCGGAGTACATAGCTGCTTGCGATGCCATAAAAGAAGCTGTCTAGATGAAGAAGTTCCTCACAGAACTTCAGGTGGTTCCTACCAGTGTTGATCCAATACCTCTGTATTGTGACAACAACGGCGCTATAGCTTTAGCGAAGGAACCCAGGTCCCATCAGAAGTCCAGACACATCTTAAGGCGGTATTACCTGATCAGGGAGATCGTAGATCGCCGGGAGATCGAGGTGAAAAGAGTAGAGACGGAGAATAATATTGTTGATCCATTCACAAAGGCCATTCCTCAGACGCAGTTCGAGAGGCTATTCAAGATGATAGGTCTACGATATGCCAGCTCATGGCCCTAGTGCAAGTGGGAGATTGTTAGTGTATATGCCCTAGGGGCCATTATTGTATCATACTTGTATGTATATTACTTAATGGAAGCTTGAGATATTCACAGTTGTATATACAGTCTTGCTAAAAATAGTAGTATGCTACTTGGTTTGTGTCTACTTTAATATGTGCATATGTTTCTTGTAACGTATCACTTATACATATTAGTAGAGCCCATAGGATCTTTGCTTGATTACCAGAGTTGTGATGGCAGTCACACTAGTGGGGACTGGGTAGTCTATAAGCAACATCCTATACTTGTCCCTCGTCGTAGGATTATCGAGACTGGGCATCGATACTCCAGAGTAGACTAGTGTGTACGCTTCTCATCCCAGTTGGGGAGATGGTCTATCCCACAGCCATCAGTACGTCGTACTGGAGATAGTATACAGGTGCTCGTTAGGTTACGGGTACACCGGACAGGAATTGCATAGGGACTGTTGGTTGGTATTATACCAATCGTCAGTTAACAGTTCCCAGGTGACAAGAGTACAGCATAGTCCGCAGACTTGACACTGCTACTTCGCCTCGAGTGTGTCCCACTGTTCTTAGATTGCTACCCTACCACGGCTCAAAGGAGTCATGCAAACATGTAGCAGTTGGGTGCAGTCCCAAGCACTTGGAGGCAGTGGCGATTAGAAAGGATTCGTCTCTCCCGGTATTGGGAGTTGATATCGCGCTGTGTCAGAGAGCCATTACGCAAAGTCCTGGCCAGGGCAAGCGAGATTTACTGGTAGGTTCCAGTAGTTTCTCAGGGTGTAATGGGCTACACTCCGACACGACTTATACCGCTATTAGGGGACTGACGCTTGCCGCCCCCTAAGCTCGATATGCGATAGTCTTAGACGAACAGACCGGACTGTACGAAGATTGTCACATCAGGCTCAGTAGGAGTTCGGATGGTTTTCCTCATCGGCCTTCTTATCGACATCTACCTGGGGACCGTTACGTACAGCTAGTGCCGCTTGCGGTCTGTGGTTAAACCCACTGCCAGCGTAGTATCGAGTCTTTAGAGTCCCACACAGAGAGTTTCCCTGCAGCAGGAGAAACGATATAGAGGTCGTATGGTTTTACGACAAGGGTTCGGACACATACGTGTGTTTACGCACGTACGACGTTCGGACAGTTTTACTAGTCGGCTTTGGTTTAAGCCAGATTCTAGTATCAGGTTATTGGATTTATACAGTCTAAAGTTTTTCCGTGTTTTCACGGATAGGAGGGGCGTTCTCGTAATTTGTCGGGAAGCTTCTAGATGGATGATGACATGGAGGGTAAGGTGGCATTAACATTTAATGAATTTGTGACTCGCTTAGATGAATCATTCAAGTGAGTTAATGAAGCATTTATTGCTTAATGACTCGCTTGATGATTCATTGCATATATTTAATGAAGCATGATGATAATGCATTTTGAATTATTCTTTTTGATTTTCTTATGCTTCATAATATAGTAGAAGTGAGAAGCTTTTTCATTCATAACTTATGCTCACCTTCTCTCTCCTCAAGCTCTCTCTTGAAACCCTAATCCTCCCCTCTCATGTGTTGAGATCAAGGATTAGATAGACTAATACATCCATAACCTCACTCTATATCCCGTAGGTAGCTTAGATTAGCACTTTGAGCAACCTAGTTATCTCAAGTTAGAGATCAAGCATGGCGTAGGAGCTCTCGGGTGGATCGTCTTTGACTCGAGGAGGCCGTTGAGGTGCCGATGTTCCAAGGAGCCTACGAGGAGTGGAGGACAGCGATGAAGACCCGAAGGACAAGTAACGTGAGGTATAACTTCGAATCCGAGTAGTTAAACCTATCGTAGTTTGCTAGTAACGGTTTAGACACGATTCATGCGCTCAAGTCCGTGTTACGAAGCTTTGATAATCGTTTTTCATATATTCCGCCTCCCCGCAAGTTCGTGGGGTGCGTGACATGGACTTACAGAGTCTTTAGAGTCCTACACAGAGGTTTCCTGGTTCATGCGAAACGGAGTAGGAGCACATATGTCATATGTACGGGACCGAGATTAATACGAGTATGTGATACCGTATTCTATTCTCGCGATATGTGATATGGGTCGGATATATGTCATATAGCCGGGTTATCGGATCAAGTGTTGATTCGATAAGTTGATTCATTTGATATTAGTCGGTTATATGTATTATAGCCGGATTATTAAGTCAAGAGTTGATATAATAATTTAATGTATAATTATATATTTGATATATTAAATTACATTGACTAATATTAGCTCACTTAAGATTTCTTTTCTCACTTTATGATACATTGATATATATGTAATATATGTTAAATGTATTGTTTTCTTTTCGCACAAAATATATATGTGATATATATTGTTGTGTCATGCTAGGTTACACATGCAACATGTATGTATGAGACTCGCACCATGCTAGGGTTAAGTTAGGGTTTTATTTGTTTTAAGTAATTCAAACACTTGGATAATGAGCCATGGTGGAAGCTTGGAGAAGCTTGTGGAAATCTTTGACTTATTCCACTTGTTTGTCTAGCTTAAGATATTTTTTGACCCAACCCTTAACTCATAGCCATGGTTAAGTCTCTACAATGGTTAGTGGATGACATACACTAACTATGGTTGCATTTCTAACCTCATGGATTCATTCATCACTTGAGCTTCATCTTCTTCTTCCTCATTCAAGCTTTCTAGCTTTTATGAAAGTGATGATAACTTGTGAGAAAAATATATCTAAAGTGAGCCCACTTCCTACTTTATCATCCTCTACTATTAGCCATTTAGAAAAAGGGTGTTTGCTTCACTAATCTACACAATTAGTGAAGAGATAGCATGAGCTAGTGTCTCCTCAATGTAGATCATCTTCGGCCTCGAAGACTTCGAAGCAAGCTTGTTCGTTTCTTCATGTGAGCCTTTCTAGAGTCCGGGGGATCAGGATCGCAGTGAAGGGACTACTACATGGAGCTATTGAAGTGAAGGACCAGTCTACAAAGGTTGTATTCCTTGTTCACTTAGATGTAAAGAGTTTACATATCATGTTTAACCCCAAGTCTCTAATTAAGATCTTAGTTAGGGTTTGTTTAGCACCCCAAAATTTTAAAGTAGCATGATTGATGCTTGCCAAACCTTGCTAAAGTGCTAAGCTATCCCTATAGTGGTATCAGAGCCAAGCTAGAGCATTAGACGTTGTCTAGATGAAATTTAAAGTCCAATCGAACTCCGAAAGCCCGAAATGACCTCCTTTCTGGAAATTTTTCCAAAAGTTGGATTTTTTTTCATGTTAAAAATACTCAGAAAATCATGCAGGGAATTCTATGGACACACCTGAAGAATGAAACCCTAACTCGTCCAAGTGACCGTGGATCCGCGGCCAAAACATGGTTATGGCGGCGGATCCGCGGCACCGCTTGAGAGGCTTGGGTTGGGCCCTTCAGCTGTTGGTCCGTAGGTACTGGGGCATGCTTCTGGGAACTTTTAACTGTGCTCAAGTGTTGAGCTCTCTGGAAATTTTTGGGAATTCGTTGCATCGATCGAAGTATCTAACTTCGCCTAGCTATCTGTGATTGTGATACAATATTTGGAATCGACATAATTGGTTATGTGATAACTAGTTTGAATTTTATAAATCTAGCGGTTTAGTCTCATTTGATCGGTTGCCACGGAATTTGGATGTTGATCAAAAGTTTTTCGTAATTACGTAGTGTACGCGGATACTCGCCGGGTAACTTTACTAGAGAGCCGCATCCCATAGCCCCGACCAAGTGACTGTAGGAGAATCCCATAGCCAAAAGCATCCGTTCGGGTGCTCGCGGTGTTCTTCCTTGGTGCACTTCGTCGACGGCATCGGGGGGTGCGGCCGTCTATTAAAGTTTCTGACGAGCATTCGATCTGGTTATCGGTAATCTTGTTGAATTACCCGACAGGTTATTGGAAAGTGTTTTCAATATTGAGACTAAAATGCGGGGTTTATAATTGTTAGGCATGCGGTGTCTAAGGAATTAATTTGGTTGGGCATGAAATCCAAAGTATGTGATACGTTGGGTTTATGATGTCTAAAGAGATTGCGGATTCCAACTGTTGTAGTTTTTCACCTTCTTTTCTGCGACCGTAAGTATAATATGTGGTGTATCGCCGGTTTCGGTGCTATATGTCAACGATAATTGGGATGTGCATATTTACTTACGTTGATGACATGTGATGTTATGTGTTGCTGTGATATGTTATATTAGATCTTCATGTTTTGAATAGCCGGGGGGTTTTATGTAAGATGAGAGTTTTCATTTTCATTCATGTAAAATTCAATGTATGTAATATTCTTTTATTGGGGCACTTCCGGGTTGAGGATGATGTCACCATTTATGTATATTATTTACTTTTCCGCATTAGGATAGATCCAAGGCGGGGAGCACAAGTAACCGGGTTCTAGGGTCCAGTGGGAGACCATCTCGAGGAGTCAAGATCGGGTCTCCTAACTCTAGAATTGGTAGGGTTGCTTGCCGCTCTCGTAGGGGGTCTAGGGATGTGGGTTTGGCTATTCATCACGATCGTGGAATCCGCGTTTTTACTGGCTTAAATAAAACACGGAATTCCTAGTATATCCAATATTTCATATATGATTCTTCTGCTGCTGATATTCTGTGATGTGATCATTTGATATGTTCTGAGACGAATGCCTATATTATATAGATGAAATATAATAAATATTGCTGCTTTCGTTTCTTATGTGATACTTGGGAAGCATAAATAAATGGGACTTCATTAATGAGATTAATGAAAGAAAAAGAAACCTAAAGATGTTGTAGAAACTTGTTTAAAAACTGGTAGCTCGAGTTCTTGCTTTGCATAGCGGTATTCCTTGTAGAATATCCAGCACTTTATTCGATAAGGAAAGAGCCGAGATCTCTTCACCGGGAGTGACCTTTTTAGCGAAACTAGCGGATGCTACAAACTCGGATTGTCTTTTGATTGCTTCTATAGTTTTTGCTTTGCATAGTGGTATTTGTGAAATATCTTGCACCTTATTCGATAAGGAAAGAGCCGAGATCCCTTCACCGGGAGTGACCTTCTTAGCAAAACTGGTAAAAGCCTCAAAAACACTCCTTTTAAAATTCACTCGATTCTAAAACTATATCAAGTTCATTAAGCAAAGGGTTTTCTTAAAAACTTGATGTAGCCCTCCGTCATTTCATATAAGTACTACTTAGTATTCGTGCTACGTTTGTTGACCTCCGTCAAGACGTAGTGTGCGGTAGCTGACTAGTGCTTATCTGCTGCATACGATACGATTGGATTAGGGTAGTCGTGCGGCCTTGTTGACCTCCATCAAGGGTCGTGCGGGTGGGTTTAATTCAATCATGAAATGTACGGGTAGAACTTGACTAGCAGCCTATGGTTTGTTGACCTCCGTCAAGGTCATTGGACGCTGGGGGTAAAACATTATCGGAAATTTCAAGTGTTGAAATTTGCAATGAGATTGCATACCTTCTATGAGATAGTTGGATCCTGATACCCACTGCGAGTAAGAGTTACTCCTGAGAGAGTTTTACACATTACAATTAGCCGATCATGTAAGTGTCTAGAAAGGTGTTAACGGGGTTACGCCCCTGGGAAAACGAGGTTTATTTTAATTAGGTCCGTACGAAAGCGAGGGGAACCTCCCTCAAAGTACCGACACTGGCCTGGCCGAAAGATTGGCGAACTTGTAGGGTGTAATTAATCCCGGCTAGTCTTACCTTTTAGGGTTTGAAGGAAGATTTGACTAAAACAGTGGGAGCAATCCTGATTAGATAAAATAATAACCAATCTAATTTTGCAAAAGCGCACGCAGAGTGTTTTCTTCTCTCTCTCTCTCTCCTGGTAGCAACAATGTCACACTTTAATCAAGATAATAATATGGATGCATTGACCGAACCTGCTTATTATACTGTGCTAGGGAACGTTGGTTCCGCTCAATCTTATAATTGTTATAAGTCCGAGCAGGAAATAGGGGAATATCCAGATTCCCATACCACCCAATCGAAGAAAGTGCATGTTGATACATCTTCTTCGGATGTGTACATTACTGACAACTGTTTCTCAGTATCCTCTATGTCCTAGGTATGAGATACCGGATTAGGATCCCAAATATGTAAGAGTTACATGGGCTATAGAAAGGTAGAGAACCGAGAATGGTGATATGTCTCTAAGTGTTAGAGAATGGTGCAAGTGTTGCAGCCAAATCAGTTAGCAGATATCACCTTGTATTTGAAACATTGATTCTGAACAAATGTTATTACATACCGAACCTGATATAGAACATTACATCATGTTCTTTATTGAGTTAAAGAAGGATATAATTATGTATTGGAGGATAATGTTGTGAACATTTTCCTGAATCAAGAGTTGATTCAATCAGGCACGTTATATAATAGCATATACATTCTAAATCAAACTACAGTTCAAAGTATCTAGAACATACACAAGAGTAGTTCAGAAATGAACGAATCCTTCTTGAGGCATTGTAGACTAGGTCATATCAATGTGACACGACCAGCTAAGTTACATAAGGATGAATATGAGAATCTGTTCGAATTTTCATCTTATGCTACTTGCTAGTCTTGTTTCAAAGATAAAATGACCAATACTCCGTTTACTGGAAACAGAGAAAGTGTTAATGAACTCTTGGGACAGATGCATGATGATGTATATGGTCCTATGTCTACACAATGCCAGGGTTGGTTCTTTGTACTTCATTTACATTCATCGATCATCTCTCAAGATTCGGACATGTGTTCCTGTTGAAACACAAGTCTGAAACTTTTGAGAAATTCAAGGAATATAAGTTTTAAAGTTAAAGAACCAGACGGGTAGAAGTATTTAGTCCTACGATGTGATCGAGAAGGAGAATACTTGGGCATAGAGTTCCTGGATTTTCTAAAAGGAGAATGAGATTCTCTTTCAGCTTACTCCATCGTATACACCATAGAAAAATGGTGTATTGGGGCAGAGGTATCGCACCCTATGAGATATGTCGTGCTCTATGATGAGTATTGCTGAGTTAGCTGTTTCCTTTTGGTGTTATGCACTTGAGAAGCTGCATACCTATTAAATGGGGTTCCATCCAAATCAGTGCCTGCCACTCCATATGAGATATGGTATGGGAAGAGACCATGTCTTAAACAAGTTAAGATATGGGGTTGTCCGGCCTATGTTGAAAAGCAAAATCCGGACAAGCTCGAGGCAAGGTCAGTTGTGTATGTTTGTCAGGATATCCTAAACATTAGTGAGGGAATATCTTCTACCACTCTGAGGAGAAAAAGGTGTTTTGTTTCTCAGCATGCCCCCTTTTTAGAAAAGGTATTTCTTGTGAAGAAACTAGTGGTCATGAGGTAGAACTGGAAGCAGTTCCATCTAGACAATCTAACGGCTGATGATTTGATGAAACCAATGGATTCAATAGTCTCCAACGAACCTCAGCCTCTCCGCGAATCTGGTAGGGTTCCTCATCCACTTGAAAGATACTACGGTCTTCTCAGTGACAGTAGGAGCGAAGATTGCATCATGAGATGATGGCCAACCGGGTTCAGGCAGGCCATCAGGAGTAGTGACTCTGTGAAATGGTTGGATGTTATGCGATCAAAGATGGAATCCATGTACACCAACAAAGTATGACTTTGTATGTTGCACCTGAAGTGGTAAAACCCATTAAGAGCAAATTGAATCTTGAGAAGATTCTTGGTGTAAATGGAAAAGTTGAGACTTTCAAAGCTATGGTTAAGTCCATCAGGATCAATGCAAGCATCACGGAGTTGGAACATCTGTTTTGATGTGACAGTCAAAGAGTTTGACTTCGTCAAAATAGTAAATGAACCTTGTATATACAAAAAGGTTGTAGTGAGTAAGGTTGTCTTCCACGTATTGTATGTTGATGGCATACTCTTGATAGGAAATGGTTTCCTATGGTACACTCGGTCAAGTTCCTCTTATCACGGGAATTCTCAATAGAAGATCTGGATGATACCTACTGTATCTCGTAGATTACGATCTATGGTGATAGATCTAAGTGGATATTGGGAGTGTCCCAAATCTAGGTATAACACCATACTAAAGGGGTTTAGTATAGAAGATTCTAAGCGTGGTGGTTCGCCCACTTACTCATGGATCACTCTCTCCAAAAAGGTGTCTGCTCAGACTGACTTGAAGAGAGCTCACGTGCAAGGGATACCCTATGCTTCGGCAGTAGGCTCTATCAGAGTATGTGATGTTATGTACCAGACCAGATGTAGATGAATCACTAGATGTAGTGATCAGGAATCAATCGGATCTTTGGAGAGTCACTGGAAAGCTGTGGAGGACATTCTTAACTACTTGAGAAACACTAAAAGAAAGTTCTTGGTTCCAGCTTCCAGAGTGATAAGTTCGACTGAGAGTCAGTCACAGGCATTGTCTTTACGCTCAGTGGAGGGACGGTATGTTGGAAGAGTTCCAAGCTAGATACCGTGACATACTAGACGATAAAGGCTGAATACATTGCTACCAACGATACTACCAAACTGGCTGTCTGGACATTTCTTGTTCATGAGATGAACAAGGTTCCTACCATTGAGCGTCCAATAATTGTTATTGTGACAACAATGGAGTTGTGGCTTTGGCCTAGAAACACCGGCCCCATCAGTGTTCCAGACAAATTCTAAGGCAAGTATCACCTGATCAGGGAGATGGTTGATCTCCAAGGGATCGAGGTCAGGAGAGTTGACAAGAAGGATGACACAGCGGATCCACTCATAAAGGCCATACCCCTAGAGATACTTCTCTACAATGGTTGAGTATGGGATACTACAACCACTGCTACATTGTTGGGTATTGGATACTATAACAGATGGCCTTAATGCAAGTGGGAGATTGTTAGTTATATGTATGCCCTAGAAGCCATTACTGTACATGCGATGTATATTGTAGTGGATGCTTGGACATATATAGGGAGGACTTTCTTGCTCGACATGATAATATGCTATCTGGTTGCACTTTATCTTAACATGTAAACAAATACTGTTTTATGATCACATGTTGATAAAGCCCTTAGGATGATTACTTGACTACCAGGATTATGATGCAGATCATACTAGTAGGGACAGGGTAGTCGATAAGTACATCCTTCAAATGTTCCTAGTCGTGGGAGTATCCAGACAGGGCATCGGTACTCCAGAGTAGACTAGCGTATGCGCTTCTTGACCCATATGATGGGCGATGGATGATCCCATATCCATTGGTGTTTGACATCAGAGAAGGTATACGGTTGCTCAGTGGAGATTGGGTATACTGGACAGACTCGCCGAGAACTCCTTGATGGTATTATACCCATCGTCGGATAGCAGTTCTCTGGTGACACTGGTACAGGTTAGTCTGTAGACCCGAGATCGTCATAGAGTCTTGTGTGATTCCTACCGTGCTTTGATTTACACCATACCATGGTCAAGAGATCGTGCAAAAAGGTGGTTTTTGGGTACAGTCCCGAGTCACATGGAGGCAATGAGCGATAGGAGGGGTTTCGTCTCTCCCGGTATTTGGAGTTGATGTTGCGCTATGCTCGATTAGCCATAACAGGAAATCCCTGGCCAGGGTTGCTGAGATTTATTGGTAAGTATTACCAGTAGTTTCTCGAACCGTTATGGACCTTGTATCGGCATGACTTATCAGGCTATTAGGGTCTGACGTTATACCACCCCCAAGCTGTGATATGCGACATATCAGACGAAGAGACTGGACTGTACGGTAGTGTTACTGATTGGATTCGCAGGAGTATGAGCAGGCTTGCTTGTTGTTCTTCTGATCGCTCAATACCCGGGTGGCCATTACGTTTAGGAGACCGCTTGCGGCTTGTGGGTGTTTGATATGATCATCACCTACTGCCGGCGTATTGACGAGTCTTTAGAGTCCTACACAGTGGTTCCCTGGTTCATGCGAAATGGAGTAGGAGCACATATGTGATATGTGTGGGACCGAGATTAATACGAGTATGTGATACCATATTCTATTCTCGCGATATGTGATATCGATCGGGTATATATGATATAGCCGAGTTATCGGATCAAGTGTTGATTCGATAAGTTGATTCATTTGATATTAGTCGGTTATATGTATTATAGCCGGATTATTAAATCAAGAGTTGATTTAATAATTTAATGTATAATTATATATTTGATATATTAATTTACATTGACCAATATTAGCTCACTTAAGATTTCTTTTCTCACTTTATGATACATTGATATATATGTGATATATGTTAAATGTATTGTTTTCTTTTTGCACAAAATATATATGTGATTTATATTGTTGTGTCATGCTAGGTTACACATGCAACATGTATGTATGAGACTCAAACCATGCTAGGGTTAAGTTAGGGTTTTATTTGTTTTAAGTAATTCAAACACTTGGATAATGAGTCATAGTGGAAGCTTGGAGAAGCTTGTGGAAATCTTTGACTTAGTCCGCTTGTTTGTCTAGCTTAAGATATTTTTTGACCCAACCTTTAACTCATAGCTATGGTTAAGTCTCTACAATGGTTAGTGGATGACATACACTAACTATGGTTGCATTTCTAACCTCATGGATTCATTCATCACTTGAGCTTCATCTTCTTCTTCCTCATTCAAGCTTTCTAGCTTTTATGAAAGTGATGATAACTTGTGAGAAAAATATATCTAAAGTGAGCTCACTTCCTACTTCATCATCCTCTACTATTAGCCATTTAGAAAAAGGTTGTTTGCTTCACTAATCTACACAATTAGTGAAGAGATATCATGAGCTAGTGTCTCCTCGACGTAGATCATCTTTGGCCTCGAAGACTTCGAAGCAAGCTTGTTCGTTTCTTCATGGGAGCCTTTCTAGAGTCCGGGGGATCGGGATCGCAGCGAAGGGACTACTACATGGAGCTATTGAAATGAAGGACCGGTCTACAAAGGTTGTATTCCTTGTTCACTTAGATGTAAAGAGTTTACATATTATGTTTAACCTTAAGTCTCTAGTTAAGATCTTGGTTAGGGTTTGTTTAGCACCCCAAAATTTTAAAGTAGCATGATTGATGCTTGCCAAAACCTTGCTAAGGTGCTAAGCTATCCCTACAGCTACGGCATGGGGTGGTATTTATATTGAGGAATTAGGGTTTGGGAATTAAAATTTTGGATTAAAATGCATTAAAAAGGTGTTAAATAGTGAATTGAAGGGTCTCTGTTTGATTACAGGAAAATAAAATAGTGCAGTGGAGTTAAGGGGGGATGAAGGGGTGTGTGTGCAAAGCACGGAGCAATTTGGGCCTATATCAACTGTCGACGCCGGCCATATCCTTAAAACGGGCGATCGGATCTCGTTGGCTTGCCTCGAGATTTGTGACACGTGTCAAGTTGGGTGTGTACACCTCATTACGCATGTTTGATTTTTCTAAAACTTTTCATTTCTCCATGTATTGCACGTGCAACTTTTAGGATTCCAAAAAATTAAAAAAGAAAAAATCTAAAAAATAATTGGGTCTGATGGGAATCGAACGCATAGGCTATGTCACAGCAGTGCACGGGCTTTACCAGTGAGCTACAAGTTGCTTCTTGCTTTTATTTAACACAAATAACTTTTAACTCTTACACAGGTTGTAATACTCTTTTCTGTACAATAACAAGAAAATTTCTGTACAGTGATTTCAGAGTCGTTACATTCTACCCTCCTTATAAAAATTTCGTCCTCGAAATTTAAAATTACATAGGGACTAATTTTTAAAAAGGTAAAGGTATCGTGCATGCATATCTTCTTCTCTTTCTCAAGTTGATTCTCCTGGCGAATCCTTTCTCCACATCACTAGGACCAAGTTTACCTCCTTGTTACGTAATGTTTTCACCTTTCGGTCTAGGATCTCAACTGGTTGTTGCTCACAGGTTAGGTCGGTTTGTACTGTGAGCTCTGAGTGATCAAGTATGTGGCTGGGGTCACTCACATATCGTCGTAGTTGGGATATGTGGAACACATTGTGCACTCCTTCCAATGATGGTGGTAGTGCTAAACGGTATGCCACTTCTCTAACTCGTTCGAGTATGTCGAACGGTCAGATGTATCTTGGACTTAACTTACCCATTTTGACAAAATGTATCACTCCTCTGTTTGGAAAGATCTTCAGGAATACATGGTCTCTGGGTTGGAACTCCCGATGTCGATGCTTTGCATCTGCCTAATGTTTTTGTCGGCCTTAGGCTATGCGCATCATTTCCCTGATCGTGCGAACCATGTCCACAGTTGCCACGATCATCTCTGGCCTAAAGAGTTCACGATATCCAATGTCATCCCAGTTTAGCGGTGAACGACACTTCCATCCGTAGAATGCTGCGAGTGGTGCCATCCCAATGCTTGTCTGATAGCTGTAATTGTATGAAAACTCCACAAGGTGTAGGTGATCTTCCCATGAACCTCTAAAGTCTAACATACAGGCTCTTAGCATGTCTTCCAGAATCTGAATTATTCGCTCGGACTGTCCGTCTGTTTATGGATGATACGTCGTGCTGAAATTCAGACTAATTCCTAGGCTAGCTTGCAGACTCTGCCAAAATTGTGATCAGGATCTTATATCACGATCGGAAACGATGCAGACAGGTACTCCATGTAATCTCATGACCTCCTACATGAGTTTATGGGTATCAAGTATGGTACATCTTGAAGGTTTAAATCTTACTTTAGATTTATGCTCGCCTCCATATACTTTTTTACCAACGTTTGACTGGATAACTCAAAATGGAATAAAGTGAGCCGACTTGGTGAGTCGATCCACAATAACCCAAATGGCATCGTTACCCTTCGTGCTGTAAGGGAGAGCAGTTACGAAGTCCATGGTAATGTGCTGCCATTTCCATTTTGGGATTGGTAATGGCTGAAGTAGACCAGCAGTTCTGTGATGTTCAGCCCTCAGTTGCTGACACACCAAACACTTAGCTACGCTCTTTGCTACTTCTCGCTTCATCCCATGCCACCAATAGTTTTGTTTTAGATCTTTGTATATCTTCGTACCACTGGGGTGTACCGAATACGGAGTGCTATGAGCTTCTTTCATCAACTTTTCTCAAACAGGTCTGATTGGTACACATAAACGGCTTCGATATCGTAAAGATCCATCTTCGTAGATGATGAAGTCGGTTCGTAGTCCACTTTCTACTTGTTCTTGGATCTTTTGTAGCTTGGCATCATTTGCTTGAGCTGCTTTGATCTTATTTACAAGAGTGGACTGGACTTGTAAGTTCATCAAATATGAAGCCTTACCTGTCACAACTACTTCAATCTCCAATCCATGCAATTCTTATTGTAGTCTCCACTGAGCGGTGAGGTTCATTGCTAATGGCTGGCGACTAAGTGCATCAAGAACTATGTTCACCTTCCTAGGATGATACTGCAGGTTGATGTCGAAATTCGCCATGAATTCTAACCATCTTCTCTGCCGCATGTTGAGTTCCTTCTAAGTAAATACATACTTCAAACTTTTGTGGTCAGTGTGTATCCACTAGTTCTCCTAAAAGATTGTGGTGCCAAATCTTGAGTGCGAAGATGACGGCTGCCAATTCCAGATCATGTGTTGGATAGTTGCGCTCATGAACCTTTAGTTGTCTTGATGCTTCCATGCTGGTGTAGAACACGTCCTAATCCTTTATTGGACGCATCACAATGCAAAATGAATCTTCCAGATTGATCTGGTATTACAAGAATAGGTGCAGAGGTTAACCTCAACTTGAGTTCTATAAAAGCCTTTTCACATGCTTCTGATCATACGAATGATTCGTCTTTACGTGTGAGCTTGGTCAGGGGTGCTACGGTCTTTGAAAAGTCTTCAATGAATCGTCGATAGTATCCTGCTAATCCAAAGAAACTTCTTATACCTTTCACCGTCTTTGGTGTCGGCCACTTGCTGACTGCTGACACCTTAGCTGGATCCACCGAGATTCCTTCTCCTGAAACAATATGTCCGAGAAATCCAACTTGATCTAGCCAAAATTCACACATGATGTACTTAGCGTAGAGCTGGTGTTATCGTAATATCTCTAGGACAATGCGTAATTGCTTGGCGTTTTCTTTCCGATTCTTTGAATACACCAGAATGTCGTTGATGAAGATGACAACGAACCTGTCTAAGTACTCTCAGAAAACTTGGTTCATCAGGTTTATAAAGATAGCAGGTGCATTGGTCACTCCAAATGGCATTTCTAGATATTCATAATGACCATAACGAGTCCTAAACGCCGTCTTCGAAATGTCGGACTCTTTGAACTTCACCTAATGATAACCCGAACGAAGATCTAGCTTTGAAAAGATACAAGACCCACTTAACTGATCGAAAAGGTCATCGATGCACGGTAGTGAATACTTGTTCTTAATCGTCACTTCGTTCAGAGCTCGATAATCCATACACATCCTGTATGAACCATCCTTCTTCTTTACTAGTAACAACGGAGATCCCCAACTTGAAGTACTGGGTCGGATCCGACCTTTCTTCAGTAGTTCGTCCAACTGAATATGGATCTGTTTCAATCCTTCCGGACTTAATCGGTATGGAGCTTTGATTACAGGTGGTGCACCAGGTTGTAAATCAATACTAAACTCAATAGCTCAATCGGGAGACAAACCTGATATGTCTTCAGGGAACACATCCTCGAACTCTCGAAATACTTCAGGCTTTTCTTCTTCCGCAGGTAGAGAGAACATGTAACATTTCAGAAAATATAAAATATTATTTTTGGAATTTAATATTAAAATAATATTTTTCCCGAAGACTGCCCGATTTGCGAAATTGGAGTTTTCGAAAAAGGGTATAAATATATACCAATAATTGTGAAATAAATAAAAATTAAAATGATTTATTCATTTAATAATATAATTAAAGGATTTGGCATTTTTAAAATTTATTATATGCAATTTTGATAAAATCCCGATTAGTGCACTGCTAATCGCGATTAAGCCAAATCCGCGTTTTCTACAGTTTTCCATGGTTAGTGCACCATGACATGTTTCATTTTGTTACATGTTTCATTTCATTTGGGTTATTGGTGGTGAGAAAAGAAAAAGAAAAAGGTCAAAGGGGAAAAAATGATTAAGTTATGTAGATTATGTGTGAGAGAGAGAGTGTGATTATGTGAGAGAGAGGGGGGGCTGCTACCATTTTTCCCTATCTTTTTTTCATCTTCTCTCCTTCATCTCCTCAAGATCACAACCCTCCTCAAATAATCCCTAGATCTATCTCCTAATAAGCCCCAAAACCCGACACACCCTTCACAAATATTAATCCCCTCTTCAATCTCTACACATGGGACCAAGAAAAATTCAGTTTTGATGATCTTAGGGATTCATGGGTGCTATATGAGGTAATCCCTTCACCAATTGGGTAGTTTTTCATTTACTTTAGTATTCTTATGTGTTTAGATGTGAAATTGTGAAGATTAGTGAAACTTTGGGAAACCCTAGTAAAGAGTTGAGTGTTTGTTGAAATTGGTGATGTTGTGGCTGTTAACAAGACTTTTGAGATGATTCATGACCTGGACCAGAGCTTAGAAACCCAAAACATGGATTTAGAAACCCCGACATCGGATAAATGTGTGATTTTAGAGGGTATTTTGGAATCTGGAGCAACCCGGGGACACTAGAAATGATTTTGCAATTACTGGGAGTCGTGCAGGCACCTAGGAAGCTACCACTAAGACCCGAGCCCCTAACTCAAACCCTAGGCCGCAGATTTATTCAATCTGGCCGCAATTTGCGGCCAGAGTAGGGTAGAATTGTTCCATTTTGGTTCCAGGGCATTATCTGCAGTAAATTTGACCCTCCATATATGCAAAATTGACTAATTTGTCTTAGGGTAAAATCTGGGATCATTTCCATGAGTTGGTGCATTGTTTTACGACTTCGTTTTGACTTGATTTTGGTATTTGGTATTGTGTTTCCGTCCTGTGGGGTTTGGACGTCCACGACCAGGGTTTTTGGTCGTGTTTTGCATGCAAAGCTATAAGTTTTGACCTATGAGCGAAACGTGTACCGTTTTGGTTTTTCGCCTTGATTTTAACACACATTGCGATTTGTTTATCATTGTAGTTACCTTCATGTAGATTCCGAGGCGACGGAGCAAGGCTTCATCGATTTCGGCGAGCGAAGACCAGGTGAGTAGATCTATATCTACCGGGGAAGTCGGGTGGATCGCGTATAGCACCCCCGCAAACTTTTGATGGAAAACCGATTTATAGAATATGATTAGGAAACCTAGATTTGGAAACTAGGGTTAGAATGAGATAGCTACGAAACCATATTAGAAACTAGAGGATAGTTAGAATGATACGTTACGACTATCATAGGTTGTCGTTTAGCGATATTACCGTTTAGGGTACTGTAGGAATAGATAGTCGATGTAGATGCGTCATCCGAACCATCCCTTTTTCTAAACCGAAGAATCGTATGTACCTTTTAAGTATATACCTTGAGGGATGTTACGGATTTTCAAATGATATCTCTTTCTTAAAAACACCGTAACCCCTATTTTCAAAACTACGATTCGCTTCTTTAAAAATCCGATTGTATGGTTCAAATGTGTATGTTAGATTAGATACTTATACTTGTAGTGATTTAATGTTTATGCAATTCGATTTGATAGGTGTTTAAATGCGATGAAAGAATATAAGACTGATATGATGACATGATGATGTGATGGTATACGGATGCGAGTCGATCGAGTTGATTTATACCCTGCCGGTCCCCTAATATGAGATTATTGCGGATGTGAACCGGGACATAGGCACATAGATATACATACATTTATAGAATGTTGTGAATCATGGATGATAGGCCGTATGTGATATTAGGCCGTACCCTCTTTTGTCGTATAGGATAATAGGATCCCTATTAGTATAATGCCGCCGCACGATGATATTCCGTGCGTGATGAGTTTGACTTGAGGATTGATCCTTACCCTTGACTAGAGGTTGTCGTACGATGGATGATACCGTACGCGATGTTACTGGGCTAGGTGCCGATTGATATATTCACCGACTCAGACATATGATAGTTACGTATACCTTATAGCTTTTAGCTGATGTTTTACCTTGTGCTGCATTCACGATATTCTTATTGCTTCGCATATACCTGTGATAGTACACCTGCACCATTATCGATGATGCGTATGTCACACGTACACAGTTTATAGGCTCATGCACTTCATCATCGATAATTGCCATGTCACTACACAGTAGGATTGCTGATTATGATATGACTCTTCGCATAACCTGCTTGCACACATATACATTGATACATCCATACTTACGGATATACACGTATATCCATATTCGTGCACACATACATTGTACATCTATACTTGCGCATATACATATTGTACCTACATATATAATTGGCGTTATTGTAAAATTGGGAACCCCATGTTATATTTTAAAAACTGGAATCATTTTAAAAGAGCGGTTTTCCCTTAATATGTCATATCACTATTCCATATTGCATGATACACGATATGCTTACATTTCTATTATATGTCGCACTCATCATGCTTTATTATTGTACGCATTGAGATATGTTGTTTTCATGAGATTTCTGGATTTGAGAACCGTGGACATTTTAAAAGAGATTATGTGTTGTTTTAAAATCCGGTTTCTCTTGATATGATATTTCAGTGCGTCCACCATGTGTTTTCTCGGTTCTGAGAGCGACATGTGAAACCCGATTCAAGAAGGCGGATGAGACCGATTGCGGGTACATGGTGGACCCGGTATGGTACCCCGGGGCGAGAACGGATCGTTGTGCAGTAGACGGTGAGACTGGCAGAGGGACTACTACCTACCGGTGATAGTATTTAGGCTCGGCGGATATCCGGAGGATACCGACCGGAGTCGAGAGATGATAGGGGCCGACCCAGACTGCCGGAGCCCGTGGGCCGATCCGGACTGCCGGAGCCCGATATATGGTGATTTACGTGCCGATGCTGGGCACGGTTTTCATGATGTTTTCGAGTGTCGATGCTAGGCACTCAGGTTCCATGATTTAATGTGTCGGGAAGGACACCTTTGATATATATATCCTCATACTTTTGGAGGGTTGCTGGGCACTGCCACAAGGGTCTACGAGGCATCAACCATGTCCAATTAAAAAATTAGCCGTTCCGAACAACCCGAAGCCGGATCTTTAAACTAGAGATTAGGCGAAAACTAACATGCTAAACACTTTAACACTAAGTGAGAGGGATTACAACCTTTGTAGATCCGGTCCTTCACTTCTAAAGCTCCGTGTTGAAGTCCCTTCGCTGCGATCATCGTGTTCCGGACTCTCGAGAGGTTCCACGAAGAGAAAGATACAGACTTGCATCCGATCTTCGATACAAAGATGATCTACCTTGAAGTTTCGTTAACACAAGCTAACACTTATAATCTGAAGTGAACACCCTCATCTAAATGGCAAGGATAGATGAGGATGATGAAGTAGGATTTTTGCTCTCTTTTATTTTCTCATTCTCACTCATATTCATCACTTGGAAAAAAGCTAGTAAGCTTTTTCCATGAAAAGTAGAAGGAAGAAGAAGAAGAAGAAATAATAGAAATTCCTTTTGTGATGAATAATAAAATGTTGTCATAATCATTTATGCAACCATGGTTGTAGTAACCTATGTAGAGAGTTTACTAGGGTTAGGGTTTGGGTTGAGTTATATGTGAGTCACTAGAAAATATCAAGAAAATTTCTTCTTCATGACAAAAAGAAACCTTCTAGAATCTACTAGAAGTTTTAACCCTAATCCAAACCCTAATCATGTTTAAACTCTACTAATTATGTTGCATTAATAATTATAACATGTTACAATATTATATATCACATATATAATATTTATTGTAACAAAATAAAATAATACATTTAACATATATCGCATATATATCAATGTATTACCCGAGTGAGAGAAAAAATCTTTTAGTGAGCTAATATTAGTTAATGTAATTTAGTATATCATATATATTATTATACATTAAATTATCGAATCAACACTTGATCCGACAATCCGGCTATATCGCATATAACCGACTAATATTTATCCGTACCGATTCATCGAATCAACATTTGATCCGATAACCCGGCTGATATCAAATATCGCGAGAATAGAATACGGTATAACATATCGCATTATCCTCGGTCCCGCACATATCACATATGTGCTCCTACTCCGTTTTGCCTGAGTCAAGAAACCTCTATGTAGGACTCTAAAGAATCGTCAATACGCCGGCAGTAGGTGATGATCATATCAAACACCCATAAGCTGCAAGCTGCAAGCGGTCAGCTAAACGTAACAGCTACCCAGGTATTGAGCGCTCAGAAGATCAACAAGCAAGCCTGTACATTCTCCTGTGAATCCAATCAGTAACACTCCCATACAGTCCGGTCTCATCGTCTGATATGTTGCATATCTCGTCTAGGGGTGGTAAACGTCAGACTCCAGTAGCTCGATAAGTCGTGTCGATATGAGGTCTATAACAGTTTGAGAAACTACTGATAACACTTACCAGTAAATCTCAGCAACCCTGGCCAGGAATTTCCGGTTACAGCCAATCGAACACAGCACAACATCAACTCCCTATACCGGGAGAGACGAATCCCCTCCTATCGCTCATTGCCTCCATGTGATTCGAGACTGTACCCAAAAGCCACCTTTTTGCACGCCCTCTTGGACGTGGTATGATAGAAATCAAAGCACAGTGGGAATCACACAAGACTCTATGACGATCTCAGGTCAATAGACTACTCTGTACCTGTGTCACCGGAGAACTGCCATCTGACGTGAGGTATAATACCATCTGGGAGTTCTCGGCGAGTCCGTCCAGTGTACCCAGTCTCCACTGATCACCCGTACACCATCCTTGATGTCAAACACCGATGGATATGGGATCATCCATCGCCCATCATATGGGTCAAGATGCGTATACGCTAGTCTACTCTGGTGTATCGATGCCCTGTCTCGATACACCCTCAACTAGGAACAGTTATATGATGTACTCGTCGACTACCGTGTCCCCACTAGTATGATCTCATCATAGTCCCAGTAGTCGAGTACATATCCTAAGGGCTTTACCAACAAGTAACATAGAGACAATCAGAGTACATGTTAAGATAAAGTACAACCAGATAGCGTACTATCATGTCGAGCAAGAAAGTCCTCCCTATATATGTCCAAGCATCCATTACAATATACATCGTATGTACAGTAATGGCCTCTAGGGCATACATATAACTAACAATCTCCCACTTGCACTAGGGCCATCTGTTGTGGTATCACATACCCAACAATTAGCTATGGCTGAAGTATCTCATACTCAACCATCCCATAAAAGTCTCTACTGGGAAAAAGGCCTTTGTGAGTAGATCCGCACTGTTGTCCTCTGTGTCTACTCTCCTAACCTCGATCTCCCTGGAGATCAACCATCTCCATGATCAGGTGATACTGCCTAAGAATTATATCTGGATTTCTGATGGGACGGTAGTTCCTTATCTAAAGCCACAACTCCATTGTCACACATTGGTAGGAACGAAGTTCATCTTATGAACTTATATTTATCCAGACTGTCTCTTTGGTAGCATCCTTGATAACGATGTATCTTTCCTTTAATCGTCTAGTAAGTCACAGTATCTGTAGGGTTCCTAGGCACTCTTGTGAAGGTTCATAAGGCATCAAACATGCCCGGATTAAAATTTAGACGTGCCGAACAACCCAAAGCCAGGATCTTTGCTAGATTATTAGGGTTAAACATGCATTAAGATAACTTTTATCTAAGTGTGAGGGATTACAACCTTTGTAGTCCGCTCCTTCACTTCACAAGCTCCGAGTAGAAGTCCCTCTGCCGCGATCCACGATCTCCCGGACTCATGAGAGGCTCCACGACTCGAACGATCCATTCTAGCTTATCGTATTCCAAATCTCCGATGATCTACCTTGAAGTTGCTACGACTCAAGCTTTCTCACTCTTAAAGAAGTGAACACACTAATCCCATGGGCTAGATGAGATGAGGATGAGGGAGTAGTATTTTTGCTTTCGTTTTATATCATTTTCTCATATTTTATCATCACTTAAGAATTTTCAAGAGAGCTTCTTCAAAAGAGAAGAAGAAGAAGATAATAATGGAATAAGAATAATGATAATATCAAATCCTTTTGTGATGAATAGAAATAAAACCTATATGATATATTATTAACCATGGTCAAGGATGATTGGATAAGAATAAGTAGAGAAACAACTAGAGTTAGGGTTTGGTTAAGTTAAAAATGTGTCATCCAAAATATCTTTGCAATGACAAAAGAAAAAATGCTTCTAGAAGGAACTTGAAGCATCTAACCCTAATCAATCCCTAACCTCAATTAATCATCCTTAAACATATTTAACAATTAATCATATCATGTCACAATAATATATATCACATATATATTATATATTTGCAACAAAAGAAAATAATACAATTAACATATATCGCATATATATCAATGTATCATCCACTGAGAAAATGAAATAATAAAGCGAGCCAATATTAGATAATGTAATACAATATATCATATATATTATTATACATTAAATCATCGAATCAACACTTGAATCGATGATCCGGCTATATCGAATATTACCGACTAATATATCATGTACCGATTCATCGAATCAACACCTGATCCGATGACCCGGTTCATATCCTTATATCGCAAGAATATAATACGGTATCCCATATCGCATTATTCACACTCCTGCGCATATCACATATGCGTTACTACTCCGTTTCGCCTGAGCCAAGAAACCTCTGTGTAGGACTCTAAAGAATCGTCAATACGCCGGTAGCAGGTGATGATCATATCAAACACCCACAAGCTGCAAGCGGTCAGCTAAACGTAACAGCCATCCAGGTATTGAACGATCAGAAGATCAACAAGCTAGCCTGTGTGTTCTCCTGTGAATCCAACCAGTAACACTCCCGTACAGTCCGGTCTGTTCGTCTGATATGTCGCATATCAAGTCTAGGGGTGGTATACGTCAGACCCCAGTAACCGATAAGTCGTGTCGATGTGTGGCTCATAACAGGTCGAGAAACTACTAGTAACACTTACCAGTAAATCTCCATATCAGCCCTAGCCAGGGACTTCCAGTTATAGCCAATCGAACACAGCACAACATCAACTCCCTATACCGGGAGAGACGAATCCCCTCCTATCGCTCATTGCCTCCATGTGATTCGGGACTGTACCCAAAAGCCACCGTTTTGCACGCCCTCTTGGACGTGGTAAGGTGGAAATCAAAGCACAGTGGGAATCATACAAGACTCTATGACGATCTCGGGTCTTCAGACTACCCTGTACCTGTGTCACCGGAGAACTGCCATCTGACGTGTGGTATATCACCATCTGGGAGTTCTCGGCGAGTCCATTCAGTGTACCCAGTCTCCACTGAGCACCCGTACACCATCTCTGATGTCTAACATCGATGGATATGGGATCATCCATCGCCCATCATATGGGTCAAGATGCGTATACGCTAGTCTACTCTGGTGTATCGATGCCCTGTCTCGATATACCCTCGACTAGGAACAGTTATAGGATGTACTCATCGACTACCGTAGCCCCACTAGTATGATCTCATCATAGTCCCAGTAGTCGAGTACAGATCCTAAGGGCTTTATCAACATGTGAGAGTAAAACAGTAAACCAATACAAGTCAACATGTTAAGATAAAGTGAAACCAAATAGCATACTATCATGACGAGCAAGAAAGTCTTCTCTATATATAACGAAGCATCCATTATAATATACATCATATGTACAACAATGGCCTCTAGGGCATATACATAACTAACAGTATCTAGCTTGGAACTCTTCCAACATACCGTCCCTCCACTGAGGGTAAAGACAATGCCTGCGACTGACATTCAGTCGTCCTTATCACCCTGGAACCTTTCCAGTGATTCTCCCCAGGATTGATTGATACCATCTCACTACAAATAGTAAGAATCCTAACATCCAATTAGATCTATCTCATAGATCCAAAAACCCAGGATTTAGGAGGTATCACTTTGATCCTATATGGAGAATCCTTGTGATAACCGGAGATTGACCGAGCGTAGCATAGGAAACTCCTTCCCTATCAAGAGTATGTCATCCACGTACTCTACGAGGATCACCACCATACTCTCTACTACCTTTTTTTATATACAAGGTTCATCTACCATTTTGATGAAGTCAAACTCTTTGACTACCACATCAAAACAGACGTTCCAACTCCGCGATGCCTGTTTTATCACATAAAATATCTTGCACACGTTTCCGCTGCTCCCACTGTCTACGAAGCCCTCTGGCTGTGTACTTATAGACGCTCTTTTCTAAAACATCATTTAGAAAAGCTGTCATGACACCCAACCGCCATATATCGTAGTCATGGTATGTAGCCGTGGCAAATAGGATCTGGATAGACTTAAGCATAGCTTTGAAAGTCTCAACTTTTCCATGTACACCAAGTAATCTTCTCAAGATATACTCGCTCCTGATGGGGATTTAACCCTTCAGATAAAGCAACCAAAGTTCATACTTTGTTAGTGTATAAGGATTCTATCTCAGATCACTAAGCATCCAGCCATTCTTACAGAGTCCTACTCCTGATGGCCTACTCGAAACTAGTTGGGTCATCATTTCATGATGCAATCCTCGCTCCCACTTTCATAGAGAAACCGAAGTATCTCTTAGGTGGGTGAGGAACCCTACTAGATCGGCGGAGAGGCTGAGGTTCGTTGGAAACTATTGAATCCTTTGGTTCTACCAAATCATCAGCTGCAGTTTGTATAGCTGGAACATTTCCAGTTCTATATAATAGACCTTGTCTCGAGCTTGTCCGGATTTTGCTTTTAGACATAGGCCGGACAACCCCAAATCTTAACCAACTTAAGATATGGGCTCTTCCCTTTCCATATCACATATGAAGTGGTAGGCAACTGATTTGATTCGAACCCTATTCAATAGGTATGTAGCTTCTCAAGCGCATAACACCCAAAAGGAAATAGGAAATTCAGTAGTACTCATCATAGAGCACACCATATCACATAGGGTGCTATTACTCCGCCCCGATATACCATCGTGCTATGGTGTATACGAAGGAGTAATGCTGAGAGAGAATCTCATTTTCCTTTAGAATAGTCCAGGAATGTCTGTGCTTAAGTATTCTCCTCCTTGATCTCATCAAAGGACATAATACTTACACCCGTATTTTGGTTCTCTACTTCTAACTTATATTCTTTGAATAACTCAAAAGCTTCGGACTTATGTTTCAACAGGAACACATGTCGGAATCTTGAGAGATTATCAGAGAACGTAATGAAGTACAAAGAACCGGTCTTGGCATGTGTAGACAGGGGACTTTCATACATCAGCATGTATCAATCCCAAGAGTTCACTAACTCTTTCTCTGTTTCCAATAAATAGAGCTATGGTCATTTTATCTTTGTAACATGACCGGCAAGTTTCACAAAATGTAAATTCAAACAAATTTAAATATGCATCTTAATGTAACTTCAGCTAGTCGGGTCGCATTGATATGACCTAGTCTACAATGCCTCAAGAAGGATTTGTTCATTTCTGAACTCTTCCTCTCGTGTGTGTTCTGTATACTAAGAACTGTAGTTTGATTTAGAACGTCAATGCTTTTAGATAACGTGCCTGAACCGATCAACTCTTGATATAGGAAATGTTCAAAACATTATCCAACAATACAAAATTATATCCTTTCTTTACTAATAAAGAGACTGATATGATTTTGTATATCAGGTTCGGTATCTAATAACATTCGTTCAGAATCAATGTATTCTGGTAATACAGGGTGATAGTGACCAACAAACTTGGCTGCAACACTTGCACCGTTTTCTATCTCATGAAACTTATCACCCGTTCTCAGTTCTCTACCTATCTGTAGCCTATGTAACAGATTACATATGCGGGATCCTGATCCGGTATCTCATACCCAGGACGTAAAGGATACTGAGAAACAGTTCTCTATAATGAACACACCCGAAGATGATGTATCAACATGCACTTTCTTCGTTTGGGCAGCACGGAAAATCGGGTATTCCCCAATTTCCTGCTCTGTCTTATAACAATTATAAGTTGGAGCGGGACCAACGTTCCCCAGCTCAGTATAACAAGCGGGTTCGGTTAATTCATCCGTTTTATTATCTTGATTAAGGCGTGATTTGGTCGCTACCTGGAGCGAGAGAGAAGAAAACACTCAGCGTATGCTCTTGCAAGATTTGATTGGTTATCTAATATATCTAATCAGGATATCTCCCACTGTTTTAGTCAAATCTTCCTTCAAACCCTAAAAGGAAAGACTAGCCGGGATTAATTACACGCTACAAGTTCGCTAATCTTTCATCCAGGCCAGTGACGGAACTTTGAGGGAGGTCCCCCGTGCTTTCGCACGAACCTAATTAAAGTAAACCTCATTTTCCCAGGGGCGTAACCCCGTTAACACCTTTCTAGACACCTACTTGATCGGCTAATTGTAATGTGTAAAACTCTCCCAGGAGTAACTCTTACTCGCAGCGGGTAGCGGGATCCAACTATCTCATAGAAGGTATGCAATCTCATTGCAAATTTCAACACTTGAAATTCCCGATAATATTTTTTGCCCATAGCGTCCTATGACCTTGACGAATGCCAAACCACCCATAGTCTGCTAGCCAAGTTCAACCCGTACATTTCTTGATTGAATTAAACCCACCCGCACGACCCTTGACGAATGCCAAACAACGCCGTACGAATACCCTAATCCAATCGCATCGTATGCTAGCAGATAACCACTAGTTAGCTACCGTACACTACGCCTTGACGAATGCCAAACTACCGCAGCACGAATACTAAGTAGTACTTATCTGAAATGACGGAGGGCTACGACGGGTTTTTAAGAAAACCCTTTGCGTAATGAACTTGATATCGTTGTAGAATCGAGTGATTTTAAATGGAGTGTTTTTGAGGCTTTTCTAGTTTTGCTAAAGGGGTCACTCCCGGTGAAGGGATCGTCGGCCCTTTCCTCATCGAATAAGGTGCAGGATATTTCACAAATATCACTATGCAGAGCAAGAACTATAGAAGCAATCAAAAGACAAACCGAATTTGTAACATCTGCTAGTTTCACTAAAGAGGTCACTCCCGGTGAAGGGATCTCGGCTCTTTCCTTATCGAATAAGGTGCTGGATGTTCTACAAGGAACACCGCTATGCAAAGCAAGAACTAGAGCTACCAGTTTTTAAACAAGTTTCTACAACATCTTTAGGTTTCTTTTATTTCATTAATCTCATTAATGAAGTCCCATTTTAATATGCTTCACAAGCATCAGATATGAAACGAAATCAACAATATATAATATATATCTCATATATATAATATAAACATTCATCTCAAGCAGTAATATGATCTCATCACAGAACATTGCAGCAGAAGAACATATATGAAATATTGGATATACTAGGACGTCCGTGTTTTCAATACGAGCCTGTATAAAATACGGATTCCACGGTCGTGATGAATAGCCAAACCCACATCTCTAGACCCCTACGAGAGCGGCAAGCAACACTGCCAATTCTAAGGTTAGGAGACCCGGTCTCGACTCCTCGAAATGGTCTCCCACTGGACCCTAGAACCCGGTTACTTGTGCTCCCCGCCTTAGGTCTACCTAATGCGGAAAAGTAAATAATATACAACTGCGACATCATCCTCAGCCCGGAAGTGCCCCAATAAAATAATATTACATACAAATGAATTTTACATGAATGAAAAAAGAAAAACTCTCATCTCACATAAAACCCCCGGCTATTCAAACGCGACGACCCAATACAACATATCACAGCAACACATAATATCTCATATCATCAACGTAAGCAAGTATGCGTATCCCGATTGTCGTTGATGTATAGCAACGAAGCCGGCGTACACTACATACTACGCTTACGGTCACAGAAAAGAAAGTGTAAAACTACAATAGTTGGAATCCGCAACCTTCTTAGACATCGCATGCCTAACCAAATGAATTTCTTAGACATCGCATGCCTAACAATTATAAACCCCACATTTTAGTCTCATTATTGAAAACTCTTTTCAATATCAAGTCGGGCAATTCAACAAGATTTCCGACATCCTGATCGAATGCTCGTCGCAAACTTTAGTAGACGGCCGCACCCCCGGATGCCGTCGACGAAGTGCACTAAGGCGGAACACCGCTGCCGCGAGCACCCGAACGGATGCTTTTGGCGACGGGGTTCTCCTACAGTCACTTGGTCGGGGCTATGGGGCGTGGCTATCTATTAAGTTTATCCGGCGAGTATCCGCGTACGCTACGTGATTGCGACGGACTTTTGATCACATCAAAATTCCGTGGCAACCGATCAATTTGAGACTAAACTGCAAGATTTATAACATTCAAATTAGTTACCTCATAACTACCTGTGGATTCCAAATATTGTATCACATTCCAGATAAATAGACAATGTTAAACTTTCCGATCGAATAATCAAACACCCAAGATTTCCCCAATATATCTCAACGCTTGAAATCAGTTTAAAAACATCCATCGCATGCCACAGTACCAATGGTCCAGCCGTAGAAGGGTCAAGCCAACGCCTCACATGTGGCACGCCGTACTGCCACAAACCCTAAGGTTCAGAGGCAGTTTAAGACGGTCACATAATCAAGTTAAGGTTTATTGTCTTCTAGAGGGTCCACCGCGTTACTTGCATGACTTTACGAAAGTTTCAAACTCGAGAAAAAATCCAACTTTTGAAAAATTTTCCGACAGGGGAAAAAGTGAGTTATTGATACCCGTTCGAACTTTTTAACAGTTTCTAAAAATTATCCGGACAAAACTAAACGAAGTTAAATTACCCAATCGAATCAACGAGTCCCTAATACACCCCAGAAAACTCAACACTTGAGTGAAAATAAATATTCCCAGAAGAATCAGGAATCACCAACGGAGATAACTGTATAAAAACGATTCCCTAATCTCTACATACGGCCGCGGAACCGCCACCAAAACCAGGGTACGGCCGCGGTTCCGCGGCGCTACAGTGGCATTAGGAAGTCATTTTTTACTGTTATTCTTATATTTCCCTGCTGATTTTTCTGCGTATTTTTAATTCATAAAAATCAATATTTTGAAAAAATATCCAGAGAAGGGGTTTTATCGGGGTTCTCGGGTTCGATCGGACTTTAAACTTCGTCTAGACATTTCCTAAAGCTCTAGCTTGGCTCTGATACCACTGGAGGGTTGCTGGGCACTGCCACAAGGGTCTACGAGGCATCAACCATGCCCGATTAAAAAATTAGCCGTGCCGAACAACCCGAAGCCGGATCTTTAAACTAGAGATTAGGCGAAAACTAACATGCTAAACACTTTAACACTAAGTGAGAGGGATTACAACCTTTGTAGATCCGGTCCTTCACTTCTAAAGCTCCGTGTTGAAGTCCCTTCGCTGCGATCATCGTGTTCCGGACTCTCGAGAGGTTCCACGAAGAGAAAGATGCAGTCTTGCTTCCGATCTTCGATACAAAGATGATCTACCTTGAAGTTTCGTTAACACAAGCTAAAACTTATAATCTGAAGTGAACACCCTCATCTAAATGGCAAGGATAGATGAGGATGATGAAGTAGGATTTTTGCTCTCTTTTATTTTCTCATTCTCACTCATATTCATCACTTGGAAAAAAGCTAGTAAGCTTTTTCCATGAAAAGTAGAAGGAAGAAGAAGAAGAAGAAATAATAGAAATTCCATTTGTGATGAATAATAAAATGTTGTCATAATCATTTATGCAACCATGGTTGTATTAACCTATGTAGAGAGTTTACTAGGGTTAGGGTTTGGGTTGAGTTATATGTGAGTCACTAGAAAATATCAAGACAAATATCTTCTTCATGACAAAAAGAAACCTTCTAGAATCTACTATAAGTTTTACCCTAATCCAAACCCTAATCATGTTTAAACTCCACTAATTATGTTGCATTAATAATTATAACATGTTACAATATTATATATCACATATATAATATTTATTGTAACAAAATAAAATAATACATTTAACATATATCGCATATATATCAATGTATTACCCGAGTGAGAAAAAGAATCTTTTAGTGAGCTAATATTAGTTAATGTAATTTAGTATATCATATATATTATTATACATTAAATTATTGAATCAACACTTGATCCGACAATCCAGCTATATCGCATATAACCGACTAATATTTATCCGTACCGATTCATCGAATCAACATTTGATCCGATGACCCGGCTGATATCAAATATCGCGAGAATAGAATACAGTATCACATATCGCATTATCCTCGGTCCCGCACATATCACATATGTGCTCCTACTCCGTTTTGCCTGAGTCAAGA
Source organism: Agapanthus africanus (assembly GCA_030015575.1). Lineage (NCBI taxonomy): Eukaryota > Viridiplantae > Streptophyta > Magnoliopsida > Asparagales > Amaryllidaceae > Agapanthus > Agapanthus africanus. Next base: position 479,834,948 of record CM057343.1, read on the forward strand.
AACCTCTGTGTAGGATTCTAAAGAATCTTCAATACACCGGCAGTAGGTGATGATCATATCAAACACCCACAAGCTGCAAGCTGCAAGCGGTCAGCTAAATGTAACAGCTACCCAGGTATTGAGCGCACAGAAGATCAACAAGAAAGCCTGTACATTCTCCTGTGAATCCAATCAGTAACACTCCCGTACAGTCCGGTCTCGTCGTCTGATATGTTGCATATCTCGCCTAGGGGTGGTAAACGTCAGACCCCAGTAGCTCGATAAGTCGTGTCGATATGAGGTCTATAACAGTTCGAGAAACTACTGATAACACTTACCAGTAAATCTCAGCAACCCTGGCCAGGGATTTCCGGTTATAGCCAATTGAACACAGCACAACATCAACTCCCTATACCGGGAGAGACGAATCCCCTCCAATCGCTCATTGCCTCCATGTGATTCGGGACAGTACCAAAAAGCCACCTTTTTGCACGCCCTCTTGGACGTGGTATGATGGAAATCAAAGCACAGTGGGAATCACACAAGACTCTATGACGATCTCGGGTCAACAGACTACTCTGTACCAGTGTCACCAGAGAACTGCCATCTGACGTGAGGTATAATACCATCTGGGAGTTCTCGGCGAGTCCATCCAGTGTACCCAGTCTCCACTGTGCACCCGTACACCATCCTTAATGTCAAACAACGATGGATATGGGATCATCCATCGCCCATCATATGGGTCAAGATGCGTATACGCTAGTCTACTCTGGTGTATCGATGCCCTGTCTCGATACACCCTCGACTAGAAACAGTTATAGGATGTACTCGTCGACTACCGTGGCCCTACTAGTATGATCTCATCATAGTCCCAGTAATCGAGTACATATCCTAAGGGCTTTACCAACAAGTAACATAGAGACAATCAGAGTACATGTTAAGATAAAGTACAACCAGATAGCGTACTATCATGTCGAGCAAGAAAGTCCTCCCTATATATGTCCAAGCATCCATTACAATATACATCGTATGTACAGTAATGGCCTCTAGGGCATACATATAACTAACAACTTTCATGCACACTCTTTTATGATATTTACATGTATGATATTGTTGCGTCAGTGGTTGACGCGTGGACTAGATCCACATACATACATACATACACCGATTCTATTATTGGAGATTATGCACATGCTTATAGACATTGATTTATGGGTGGACGAGATCCACATATCTGCATGCTTTGATTATTACTGTTGGATGTTATCCACATGCATATAGGTATTGACTACCCTGTTGGCACATATACGACCCGATCACCCTAGATATCATAGTATTACCTTATGATATAGTTGACCTAGGAGTCGTCGTTTATTCGATTTCTACTTGTAGATATATTTCTATTCACGAGTTGGCAACTCACCCCCGTTGTGCAACAGTTCTTGCAGGTTGACCGCTTGGATCAGTAGCGGCTTCGCTGGCACACAGTTCCATTCGGGTGTTTTGCATTGGTAGGTGGGATATTTGTATCATTCCCACTCTTGTATCTACATTTCATATTGTATCTAGTTAACTCCATCAATCAAAACTTATAAATTGTATAAGTAATGAGACTTAGTGGGATTGTGATTGCGAGACTTAGAGCGAGGGGTTTTCTGCTACTTGTGATTTATATGTCTTGCTTTTCTTTTATTCTTTTGTGGTGAACTTCGCCGTTGGGCGTCGTATACTTATTTATGCTATATTGCGTGGTTGTGATCCGCCGTTTGGCGAAGGGCTAGCTCCCGCTTGGGGATGCCTTTATCATTATTATGTATTATGGTTTTGGATCAAAAAATACAAAGGAGGTGCTGCCAAAATTTTTAAAAGACAAAACATGTTTTCAAACTAGTAAATTTCACTTGCATCATTCATGTTTCTTTTCTATGCATTAAGAAAACTTGATTTCATATAGCTTTATTTCAAAACCTCACCTCCTTTATTTTTTCTAAAAGGTTTACATTTCTGGGTTTCAGCTTACTTGAATTCCGTTACGCCTTTAGATGTTGCGTGATTCAAATACTGGTCACGAGCTAATATTCCGGGTCGTGACAAAGTTGGTATCAGAGCGCTAGGTTTAACCTTTGTTCGAGTCTACGTTTGACTATGCGGAGTCTAGGGCGGGCATGTATTTCGGAACCTAGGCTTGACCTTACGGAACTTAGACTTGAACGGGGGGTATTAGACCCGAACTTTCGTTTCATAGGCTGACCCCGATTGATGAAGTAGGTAGCTTGAGTAGAGTGACCTACCGTACGTATGTTCCGCGGCATATTTACGATACGATACTCCACTTAAGAAACCTTAGGATGTACATATTTTGAAATCTGTGATTCTCTTCGTATCCATGATTATACATCTATTTGAGACCTTCGATTCTATTTGTTTCCATGATCATACTTTCATTGATACTGTTCATTCCTATGATCATGTATCCATTCTGGATCTGTCGTTTCCTCTCATGCCGTTGATCGGCTCTCTTCGATACTCGATTGAGGTTCCTGTCACCATAGTTTGAGCACAGTTTGAGCTGCTGCTAGTGTTGCGGTCAGGGCGAGCTTGTCCGGTATGAAGGCTGACCATTGTGTTTCCTGGTGACATGAGAACGTCTCGAGTTAGTATTTTATGTTGTGACCACTTGTAGAGGTGAGTGTTTGGTTTTACACCGGATGATCGGGCCATTGTTAGAGCTGCCAGTTGCGAGAGGACTGTTGATGTACAGTATACCTCATAGATTTTGATGTCGCCTACCATGCGGAGAGGTGACCCAGCTATTGCTGAGATGATGGGATGTCGCTTCTAGAGCTTACGAGCTAAGATCGCCGGAGCTTCCAGGCAGAAATGCGACAGATGATAGCTAGTCTACCCCGAATTGAGAGACGAAGGCGATTCGTCAGATTGATGCGCCGATGCAGGCCCATTTGAGTTGAAGATTTCCAGTATGGAGAGTCTTACTCAGACCTAGAGCAGACCGAGCCAGAGGTGACCGCCGATGTATCGCCTTTCCTGGAGGATTGAGGTATTGCTTAGTATGCGGGCGGAGAACATTCACATGTTGTATAGGCGAAGCTAAAAAGTTCGAGCGAGTGCCGGAAACCCATTTTTCCCAAGTTTAAAGTGTTCAGAGGAACATGCAGGTAATTCTGTGGACCCTCTAGAAGAATGAAAGCCTAACTCGACATGATGACCATGGAACCATTTTGAACCTTAGGGTTTGTGGCAGTTTAGCGGTGCCATCAGTGAGGCTTGGGTTTGCCCTTCTACGGCTGGTCCAGAGGTACTGTGGTATGTACCAGATATTTTTTAGACTGCGCTCAGGTGTTGAGCCTTCGGGAAATTTTGGGACCTTGATGACTCGATCGAAAAGTTTGACGTCGTCCGGATACCATGTGATAAGGGATCAGTAAGCTGACCAGCTTTGGATAGAGGACCTCACCCAGAGGCGTTGTGAGTTGATCGAGAATGGACGAGTGTTGAGTATTCCTCCGATGGTTGGGACGAGTTCCCGAGGACGTGTTCGGCCAGATATCTTCTACTGAGTGATGAAGATACCGAGCTCGTGACTTCGAGTCCGTGTGAGAGATTTCGGATTGACCGTGGCCAAGAACAGTTGCAGTGCGTAGATAGCATGGCGTGACGTCATGGTGGACGACGATAAAGACAAGTAGAACCAGAGGTTCATACGAGACGCTGACGAGCCGCCATTATTCCCCATCGAGACTAGAGACCTGATATGCTTACAGAGGCATTGGGATACGGCAAGTTTCCGAGGAAATATGTGCGGAACACGCAGATGTCCAGAAAATGAGAAAGGATTATGTAAGAGTACCAGCCTCCGTACAGTTCGGTATAGGCGAGATCGGAAGAGACCCTGAGCAGGATTCCTTCCGGGACACTGCTGCAATGAGATTTGCACCCAGGATCAGATGTGTCACGTGTATTCAGAGGGCAAGGGCCGACGCCAGCAATGTGCTGCTTTACGAGTGGTCATGATGGTTGATCAAGAGATGATCAGAGAAGTGCTAGAGCGGAATCGTCCCTGTTAGCACACCTGACTGGGCTGATGAGCCGATAGATTGCGAGATTGGTAATCCACAGAGAAGATAAGGACCCAGAGACAGAGGACGCGAGACCATGAGCAAGAGGCGAGCGGATATTCTTGCCCTGCCAGTTTTCAGGCGCACCGATTTATTTTTCGACATTGTAGGAGGTGTACCTCAATGTCCTTTGTTGCGATTTGCATTTGTGATCTGAGTATCACGCCTATATCGCTTGGATTTGAGTTTTGATGACGAATTTCCTGATATTGATTTCGTGCACCATGGCTGCACCTACTGAGTATTTACATTTTTGCGCATAGTTATCGCACCATATATATATTTTATACACCGTTGTGTTGATTTGCGATTTGTGCCTATTGCGTTTGATGTCGATTTTGTGCCTTGGCCGCACTTGTTTATGATTTCATGGATTTCATACGGATGATTTGTATATGTGCTTGTAGTGCATTAATTCGTATTTTGTGCACCACAGTTGCACCTGACTTCATTTTGATGTCATTTGAGATATTTATTGTGATTTCATGCCTAAGGCATGCATATGATTTGATTTATGCTTTCGGCATAGTTTTCATGCACTTTTAGTATTTGATTTACTTTTGTGCACATTGATGCATATGGTTGTGCGATTATATACCACGGTATACCTGATTTGGATTTGGATTGAAATGTATTGTATACCGTCGATTCGATTTTGATACTCGATATTGTTTTGTGCACCTTGTGCACCTGATTGGATTCTTGTGCATAGCAAATGCACCCGATATTGTTGTTGTGCACACCCGTTGCACTGGACAGATACTTTCGTGCACAACCGTTGCACGTAGTTTTGGGCTTTTGTGCATATTGTGGCACCTGTATTTGGATTTGATTTCCATGCGCACTAGACGCATGTGATTATTGGATACGCCTCTTGAGGCTGATTTTGCTTTTGAGCACTTTGTTTTCATGTTGGGCACTATATTGTGTAGTAGCCAGACAGGACTGATCTGAGGACAGTACCTGAATACTCTGCATGCATTAATAGATTACCAAAAGGGTTTTGAAGAGGAGCTGTAGTCTCGCTATTTTCTACGTGTCCGTAAGCGACACGAACGTTTATAAAGGAAAACCTTTTGGGGATATTTCGAAAACGACGGAACGTGTATTTAAGAAAACATATATGGACATATATTATTATTTTAAAAATGGGCTTCCATCAGTTATGCCGTGAGTTAAGCATTCTCGCGGCAATTTAGAAAAGATTTTGCATGTATTTTACTCAAATTTTGGAGTTTTCAAAGAAGCGTACTATACACGTATTATAGTATTTGACTAGTGTATATTGGATTTCAGTAGTGCATTTCGAGATCTGTATCTCCATTGTAACTCCGAGGATATACGTGCAAAATTTGATAATTTGCGTAACGCTTGACGGAGTTCGATTTTGAGGTTTGTACTCGTTTTCATGCGCACTTGACGCGTTGTGCTATTTCAGCGTTTTCCATGATTTCGGAGCCCCGTTGTTTTGAGCCGATTATTGAAATGTTTTAGATTTTGGGGTTTAAATTTAAATTCGGGGATCGAATTTATTTAAGGTGGGAAGATTGTAACATTTCATAAAATATAAAATATTATTTTTGGAATTTAATATTAAAATAATATTTTTCCCGAAGACTGCCCGATTTGCGAAATTGGGGTTTTCGAAAAAGGGTATAAATATATACCAATAATTGTGAAATAAATAGAAATTAAAATAATTTATTCATTTAATAATATAATTAAAGGATTTGGCATTTTTAAAATTTATTATATGCAATTTTGATAAAAAAAACCCGATTAATACACTGCTAATCGCGATTAAGCCAAATCCGCGTTTTCTATAGTTTTCCATGGTTAATGCACCATGAAATGTTTCATTTTGTTACATGTTTAATTTCATTTGGGTTATTGGTGGTGAGAAAAGAAAAAGAAAAAGAAAAAGGTCAAAGGGGACAAAATGATTAGGTTAGGTAGATTATGTGTGAGAGAGAGTGTGTGATTATGTGAGAGAGAGGGGGCACTGCTGCTGCCATCTTTTCCCATCTTTTTTTCATCTTCTCTCCTTCATCTCCTCAAGCTCAAAACCCTCCTCAAATAATCCCTAGATCTATCTCCTAATAAGCCACAAAACCCTACACTCCCTTCACAAATATTAATCCCCTCTTCAACCTCTACACATGGGACCAAGAAAAATTCAGTTTTGATGATCTTAGGGATTCATGGGTGCTATATGAGGTAATCCCTTCACCAATTGGGTAGTTTTTCATTTACTTTAGTATTCTTATATGTTTAGATGTGAAATTGTGAAGATTAGTGAGACTTTGGGAAACCCTAGTAAAGGGTTGAGTGTTTATTGAAATTGGTGATGTTGTGGCTGTTAACAAGACTTTTGAGATGATTCATGACCAGGACCAGAGCTTAGAAACCCAAAACACGGATTTAGAAACCCCGACATCGGATAAATGTGTGATTTTAGAGGGTATTTTGGAATCTGGAGCAACCCGGGGACACTAGAAATGATTTTGCAATTACTGGGAGTCGTGCAGACACCTAGGAAGCTACCACTGAGACCCGAGCCCCTAACTCAAACCCCAGGCCGCAGATTTATTCAATCTGGCCGCAATTTGCGGCCAGAGTAGGGTAGAATTGTTCCAGTTTGGTTCCAGGGCATTATCTGCAGTAAATTTGACCCTCCATATATGCAAAATTGACCAATTTGGCTTAGGGTAAAATCGGGGATCATTTCCATGAGTTGGTGCATTGTTTTACGACTTCGTTTTGACTTGATTTTGGTATTTGGTATTGTATTTCCGTCGTGTGGCGTTTGGACGTCCAAGACCAGGGTTTTTGGTCGTGTTTTGCACGCAAAGCTATAGGTTTTGACCTATGAGCGAAACGTGTACCGTTTTGGTTTTCCGCCTTGATTTTAACACGCGTTGCGATTTGTTTATCATTGTAGTTACCTTCACGTGGATTCCGAGGCGACGGAGCATGACTTTGCGTGATTCAAGTGCTGGTCACGAGCTAATATTCCGGGTCGTGACAGAACACTTCTGCATTCTTCAGTTTAGCTTGGTAGCTTGATGGCTCCAAGGTTCTATCTCCACTTTTGAAATAGAAGACTGGATGATCTGGGATCTCAAATACTACCCTCTTTTGACGGCAGTCAATAGAAGCATAGAATACTCCCAGCCAATCCATTCCCAACACAACATCAAAATTTGGTATGTCTGGTACTTTGAAATTTGCGTAGAATTCTCGACCGCAAACTACAATTGTACACTGATCATATCCCAGATTTTCCTTCAAGACTCCATTCCCGGAATTGGTATTTCAGCTTGAAATGAATGGCTTCATGGGAATCGCGTGCGTTCTCACGAATCATTATGACATGAAGCAGTGTGAAGCTCCAGTGTCGAAAAGTGCGAGTGCAAGAAGGGTGGCTACTAGTATAGTACCTAAGTTGTGTGAGATCGTGTTTAGATATAGGAAAAGTATAACGATACACAAGAATTGAAAGGTTGAAACGATGGGGGAATTTACCAGTGATGACTTGTCATGTGGCTTCGGCCTTCTCGACCGTCATTGTAAAAGCCTATCGTCTCAGTACATTCCTCCTTGTCGGAGGCACATTCCTCTGTCCTTGAGGCACGTTTCTTTGTGCGTGGTGGAATTAACGATGAGGCTGTGCAGGTAGTCCACGTGGAGTTGGTACAGGAAGGGCTAGGCGAGCTGCAGGAGCCTGAATGGCTGGCCTCTGCGGAGCTGTAATTGCGGGTCTGGGTGCTGGCACTGTGTTAATACGATATGGGCATACTCCTATCGCATGAGTAGATGCGCTGCAAATCAAGCACATGCCATTTGCATGCCTGAAGTCCTTTGCCAAGTGTCCAGTTCTCTTGAAGTAGAAACATAAATCTGAACTGGACCGGTTAAACAATACTCCTGGACTCTTGGGTGCAAAATTCGGCCTAAAAGAGGCTCCTCATGTCATCTGTGTAGCAGGGAGTTTAATTCCGGCTGTTTGGGGCTTACCCTTCTTCTAGACCACAGCTTCGTAACGACGTGTTGCCTTTAGGGCGAGTTCATGAGTTTGGTGGTCTCCTGTGGCTAATACCGCCTGAATCTCCGGGTCTAAGCCCTGTTGGAATCGTCTAGCCCGAATCTCATCGTTCGGGATCAAGTGTGACGCAAACCTGATAAGATATTGATGTCAGGATAGTGATGTGTTTTACATAACAGAATTTGATACGAATTCTTTACCTGCTAAGCATGATGAATTTGGCATCATATTCATCCACTGATTTTACCCACATAGAGCCTTTTTGTAGGTGGATGAACTATTGTTCCATCTCAAAACGGGTAGTCTCGGGGAAGAACTTCGCATCGAATAGATCGCGGAACGTTTTCCACTCTATGGGTTATGTGAGACGGCTTTCATCGGCTTTCCACCAGACTCTTGCATTGTCGGTGAGCTGGAGCTTGGTCACATGAATCCAAGCTTTGTCTGGTACCTGTGCTGCGGCAAGAACGTCCTCTACTCTGGGCCAACTCTTCAGCCTCAAGAGGACTTTCTATTCCTGAAAAGTTCCTGGGATGCAATGCACAAAATTGCTTTATTACATGTAACGACTCTGAAATCACGGTACATAAATTTTCTTGTTAATGTACAGAAAAGAGTATTATAGCATGTGTAAGAGTTATAAGTTAGATTTGTTTAATAAAAGCACGAAAAAACTTGTAGCTCACTGGTAAAGCCTCTACACTAATGTGACGTAACCTGTGTGTTCGAATCCCATCAAACACAATTATTTTTTCTGATTTTTCTTTTTAATTTTTGGGAAGCCCAAGAGTTGCACATGTAATACACGGGAAAATGAAAGTTCAGAAAAATCAAACAGGTGTAATGAGGTGTACATACTTAAAAACCCACGTGGCATGAATCTCGAGGCATTTGCCTCAAATCCGACCGCCCGTTTCCCTATTTCGGTCGGTGCCGACGGCTGTGATGAGCCCAATTGGCTCCATGCTTTCCACACAAACCCCTTCAGCTCCCTTTAACTCCTCTGCACTGTTTGATTTCCCTGCAATCAAACAGAGGCCCTTCATTTCACCAATTAGCACCGTTTTAATGCTTTTTAATCCAAAATTTTAATTCCCAAACCCTAATTCTTCACTATAAATATCACCCCATGCTCTAGCTCCCCTCTATTCAGAAAATTTCTAGCAAAACCACCTCAAAAGTTCCTAAGTGCAAATGGAGTTAGCAACCAAGCTCCTTCCGTCGAAGATCAAAGCCAATTTCGGAGCTCCCGTGATGCCACGAAGTCCCTCCCTTCTTCTTCTACCTCTTCTTGATATTTTCAAACCATAAGTCCCTCTTCCCTCCTTCTCTTTCATCTCAATTCGTATTTTTTTAAAATATCGACAAAAGTGGAGTTAACACGTAACAATATTCGTTTCTAAACATTTTATCATGCTTGATATGTCTAAATATCACATAATCACCCTACTATTTTCTTAAAAAAAACACACATCTATTTTCTTTTAATATAACTAAAATTTCATGTTCAATACGCAAATAACGAACTTTTCATTAAAATACATTGAATTTTATTATCATCTCTTCGACATTGTTAAAACAATACCTTTAGGAAAACTTTATGGGGTAACGACCTACCCCACACACACACTTTGGTTTCATAGCACGATACCTATATGTGTGTGTGTGTGTGTGTGTTTGGTTCAAAGAATAACTTTACAATAAAATACCACATAATTTAAAAACCGGGATTATTTTAAAGCGGTATTTGTATTCCTTTGCAATTATACATCTACAACCCTTGTTAGGTGATCCGCTAATGAATGGTGCGGATTATCGCACATCCTGGGGATAATAGAGTGAGATGCAGCACTCCTCACGGAGTATTCGATCTTGAAAGGAAATAAAATACGGTTTTTTTTAAAGAAATACGAATTTTCTAAATAAAACTAATTTTTAAAATTATATAAAATTATAATTCCATATTTTCATTATATTATGAAACTATATTTTTCTAAAAATGAAAGATTAAAAAAATGTTAATAAAATACCATCAAGTTACCAAAAAGGGCTAGTTTGTAATCAAATACCAAAAACTTTTAAAAGCTAATTTGTTATCATTAAAATACCCCAATAATTAAAACACATGCTCATGAAAACCCTAAATGTTATAAATCACCCTCGAGGTTTATTTTTAATCTATATTAAACTATTTTTCATAAAACCAACTCGAGATATACTAAACAATATTTTAAGAATTCTAGTAAATATGGGTTTAAGCTGGATCAATTCTCTTGAGCCCTAGGGAGCCAGAGAAAGTGAGTGCTTTCCTATTCAGGTTAGACAACTTAACGGAGTTATCAATGGCAATTGTCTTGGAAAAAAACACAAATCCTGTCATCCATGTGCAGCAGTTACCAATAACTCCCGAACCTAAGAAATTCAAGAGTTAAATCCGTTCATAAGTGTCTGACTCAATCTGAGTTCAAACTCAAACCTGAATCCAAAATCAAACAAGAACTTGAATAATTGATCATGAACATGAACACTCGAAATCAAATCAAACTCAAGCTTGTATGCTTTACTCGACTTGACCGAACCATGGTTATAACTTGACATGAACTCGACATGACTACTTGAACACATGATTACATCCTAAACATGAAATTGAACATTTTATATCCATGGATTCGGCAAGGACTTATAATCTTAATCTATACAATACAACACGCGGGGATAAAATGGTAGATTGGTACGGAACGTATATCGTGGTACGAGAGGTTACTTAAAAGACACCTATATGAATTCAAGTGCCGTTGTCCGGTGGGTTATGACGGGACCTTGTACTGTATGTTACCATAGTCCACGGGGTAAGATGGACTCCTCTCGTATACATGAATACCTTTCTTATCAAACTACAAATAACCACGTTAGAATAACTATCATATACCAGTAAATGATCATATATAACTTTACCTGTATAAGTCTATGTTACCCACCCCGGTAGTTAACGGGGAGGCGGAATAGGTAAAAATTGAATTTTTCATAGCAAGGTAACATAGACAAGCCATAAGGATATTTGCTAAACATTAACTAACAAACTAACTAGGAGTGTTAACTACTAGGTTAGATGATTATACCTCAAGGTACTAGTCCTTCTTCTCCTTGTCGTGCTTGTCCTCGATGTGAGTTCCTTGGAGTGATAGTGGATGATGCCTCCTCACCGGCTTCTCCACGTCAAAGAAGATCCACCCGAAGGTCTCTACCTTGAACTCCAACCTCTATAATGAAGTGAGTAGGGTGCTTGGTGTGCTAAACTAAGAACCCTAGAGTGAGTAGAGAAGGATTTTGGTAGTTTGGTCTCAATGGCCCTTGATTTTCAACTCATGAAACACTAGGGCTTGAAAGAGGAAGAAGGAGAGAGCAACCATGAGAGAAGGTGTTGTAAAAGATAATGAAGAGAGAGCTCTCATATGAGGAAAAAGAATAATAATTTTAATTAGGATAATTATGATGGTTCATTTGATTTGACCATTACCATGTCACAATTAATGCTAAGCAAAATATCTCATGCTCAACAAAAATATCTAAGTCAACAATGGTCAACTAGTCAAATGGTTAAACCGATTAACCATGACACAATTAACTCTAATAAAATTAGTAAACAAATTCCTCCATCTCATTATGCTTTTAATCAAGTCAATGGTCAAAACCTTAATGAGGTGTCTCCTTCTCTGCCTCTATCAACTGTATATACATACCCGCATCCGTGTTCCGAGAAACACGAATACAATGAGACTAAACCAATCCAAAATCAAATAATAGGATCCGGCTTAAACCAAAGCCCACTAGTATCAACTTCCCGAACACCAAACATGCACAAGTGGGCGTATGTGAACGAACCCTGTCGTAAAAACCATACGACCTCTACCTCGTTTTTCCCAAAGGTGAACAACCCTCTGTATGGGACTCTAAAGGCTCGACACTACGCTGGCAGTGGGTTTAACTATAGGCCACAAACGGTACTAGCTGTACCTAACGGTCCCCAGGTAGATGTCGATAAGAAGGCCGATGAGGAAAACCTATCCAAACTCCTACTGAGCCTGAATGTGACAATCTCCATACAGTCCGGTCTGTTCGTCTAAGAGTATCGCATATCAGGCCTAGGGGGCAGTAAACGTCATTCCCTAATAGCGGTATAAGTCGTGTCGGAGTGTAGTCCAAAACACCCTGAGAAACTACTGGATTACCTACCAGTAAATCTTGCTTGCCCTGGCCAGGGACTTTGTGTAATGGCTCTCCAAACACAGCGCGATATCAACCCCCAATACCGGGAGAGACGAATCATATCTAACCGCCACTGCCTCCAAGTGCTTCGGGACTGCACCCAACTACTAACTGTTTGCACGACTCAATAGAGCCGTAGTAGGGTAGTAATCTAAGAACAGTGGGAACACACTTGAGGCGAAGCAGCATTGTCAAGTCAACGGACTAAGCTGTACTCATGTCACCTAGGAACTACTACCTGACGATATGTATAGTACCAACCAGCAGTTCCCGATGAGTCATGTCCGGTGTACTCATAACCTAACGAGCACCTGCATACTATCTCCAGTACGACGTACTAATGGCTGTGAGACAGAACATCTCCCCTGCTGGGATGAGAAGCGTATACACTAGTCTACTCCGGAGTATCGATGCCCCATCTCGATAATCCTACAACTAGGGACCTGTATAAGGATGTTCTTGTAGATTACCCAGCCCCCACTAGTGTGACTGCCATCACAACGCTGGTAATCAAGCAAAGATCCTAAGGGCTCTACTAATATGTATAAGCGATATGTTAAAAGAAACACAAGCACATATTGAAGTAGAAACAAACCAAGTAGCATACTACCATTTTGAGCAAGACTGTCAATACTACTGTGAATATCCCAAGGTTCCATTAAGTAATATACAATCTAGTATGATACAATAATGGACTCTCAGGCATAACACTAATAATCTCCCGCTTGAACTAGGGCGATGTGCTGGCATATCGCAGACCTATCATCTCGAATAGCCTCTCGAACTGCGTCTGAGAGATAGCCTTTGTGAATGGATCTGCAGTGTTGTCCTCTGTAGCAACCCTCCGAACATCGATCTCCCGGCGATCCACGATCTCCCTGATCAGGTGATACCGCCTCAAGATGTGTCTGGACTTCTGATGGGACCTGGGTTCCTTTGCTAAAGCTATAGCCCCGTTGTTGTCACAATACAGAGGTATTGGATCCATAATGGATGGAACCACCTGAAGTTCTGTTAAGAACTTTCTCATCCAGACAGCTTCTTTTGCGGCATCAAAAGCTGCGATATACTCCGCTTCCATCATCGAGTCAGCAACGGTGTCCTGCTTGGAACTCTTCCAACAGACCGTCCCTCCATTGAGGGTAAAGACATAACCCGACATAGACTTGGAGTCATCCTTGTAACTCAGGAAACTGTAGTCAGCAAAGGCCTCGATCTGGAGGTCTTTTCCGCCGTAAACCAAGAACATATCCTTAGTCCTTCTCAGGTACTTGAGAATGTTCTTTACTGCTGTCCAGTGCTTCTCCCCAGGGTTTGACTGATACCGGCTTACCACGCTCAGTGCGAAAGCAACATCTGGCCTGGTACATAACATCACATACATTTTAGAGCCTACCGCAGAAGTGTAGGGTATAATAGACATGCGATCCCTTTCCAAATCAGTCTTGGGAGACATCTCTTTGGGGAGGGTGATTTCGTGACAAGACGGTAAATTACCACGTTTTGAATCTTCCATACTGAACCTTTTCAGTATGATGTCGATGTATCTGGACTATGAAAGTCCCAACATCCTTTTAAATTTATCATGATAGATCCGGATCCCCAGAATGTAAGAAGCATCACCCAGGTCTTTCATGCAGAACCTGTGTGACAAGAATCCTTTGACAGATTGTAGCAAGGAATGTCATTTTCTATCAAGAGAATGTCATCCACGTACAAGACGAGGAATACAACAGTTCGTACTATAAATGCATGGCTCATCTGGATTTTGATAAAGTCAAATTCTTTGACTGTCTCATCAAAACAGATGTTCCAACTTTGCGATGCATGCTTTAGTCCATAAATGGACTTAAGCAACTTGCACACTTTCCCGCTGCTCCCACTCTGAATGAAACCCTCTGGCTGGTCCATATAGACGCACTCTTCTAAATTTCCATTTAGAAAAGTTGTTTTTACGTCCATCTGCCAAATCTCATAATCGTGGAAGGCAGCAATGGCAAGAAGGATCCGAATGGATTTGAGCATAGCCACTGGAGAAAAGGTTTCATCATAGTCCAAGCCAGGTCTTTGACGAAAACCCTTTGCAACAAGTCTAGCCTTATAGGTTTCAACCTGTCCATCTACACCAATCTTCTTTTTGAAGATCCATTTGCAGCCTACGGGTTTTACCCCTTCTGGAGCAATGTCAAAAGTCCATACTTTTTTGGTGTACATGGACTCTATTTCGTTCCGCATTGTATCGAGCCATCTTACCGAGTCAGTGCTCTGAATGGCCTACTGGAAGCTAGTCGGCTCATCATTATCAATGATGCAATCCTCTCTATCCTCGTCTACGACAAAACCGTAGTATCTCTCAGGCGGATGAGACAGCCTACTACTCCTGTGGAGAGGTGCGGGAATTTCCTGTTCTTTTGAAACTTCTGGTTCCACCAAGCTTTCAGTAACAGCTTGTGGTTCTGGAATTTCTTCAAGTTCTATTGCGCTCCTACTTATCTGATTTTCTAAAAATTCAGTTTCCAAGAAGCGGGCATGACGAGAAACAAAGACTTTTTGCTCCTCTGCGTAATAGAAAAAATACCCCTTGGATTTTTTTGGGTATCCCACAAACTTGCACTATACCGAGCGTGCCTCGAGTTTTTCCGCATGCTGCTTTTTAACAAAAGCTGGACATCCCCATGTCTTAAAGTGTTTAAGACAGGGTTTCCTCCCACTCCACATCCGATATGGTGTGGTAGGCACTGACTTAATAGGAACCTGGTTCAAAAGATATGCAGCTGATTCTAGTGCATACCCACAGAAGGATCGCGGTAACTCGGCCTTACTCATCATTGAACGAACCATATCCAATACGGTTCGGTTCAGTCTCTCCGATACACCATTGTGTTGTGGCGTGTATGGAGGAGTAAGCTGAGAGAGAATTCCATCCTCTTTTAGGTAATCCAGGAACTCAGCAATCAAGTATTCACCACCTCGATCAGATCTCAGTGTCTTGATACTTTTGCATGTTTGTTTTTCTACTTCATTCTTGCATTCCCGGAATTTTCCAAAGGCTTCAGATTTATGCTTTATCAAGAAGACATGTCCATAGCTTGAAAAATCATCCGTAAAAGTAATGAAGTAAGAATAACCACATCGCGCATGTGTAGACATTGGACCACACACATCACTGTGTATGAGTCCCAAAAGCTCGCTCGCTCTCACTCCGTGTCCAGTGAACGGAGTCTTTGTCATCTTTTCCATGAGACAAGATTGACAAGTTGCATAAGACTGATATTCGAATGGATCCAAATATCCTTCTTTATGTAACTTCGTCAATCGTGTTTCATTGATGTGACCCAGTCTACAATGCCATAAGAAAGCCTGATTTAATTATGGAGACTTTCTTTTAAGTGTGTTCTGGACATTGAAAATTTGTAGTTGGTTTAATATGTATATACCGTTGTTTAGAGTACCTGACCCAATCAGACCATGATTAAGGTGGATGTTTACGGCATCGCTTACAAATGTAAAATCATAAGCTTCTTTTGATAACAAAGATACTGCAATGATATTACAAGTCAAACTAGGTACACAAAAAAAGTTGCGCAAAATCAAAATATGTCCACTCGTCAACCCAAGGTGATATTCCCCTACGGACACAGCATCCACGCTCGCTCCGTTAGCAACCCTGAGGGTCATATCATCGGTCTTTAGAACTATACGGCTTCTCAGTGCCTGCAAAGAATTGCATATATAAGATCCTGATCCGGTATCCAATACCCAGGAAATAGAGTTGATTGACAGACAGTTTTCAATTACAAACACACCTCAAGCCGAAGCCACAACTTGCCTCGGGTCCTGGTTCTTGGCCTTCCAAGCCTTGCAATCTTTCTTCCAATGGCACTTCTTATGACAGTAGAAGCATTCTTCCTTCCCTACTGTCTGCCCTGCCACTTTTTCTTTTCCCTTGGCTTCCACCTTACTAACACCGCCTCTCGGTTTGGTAGGGGCCTTCTTCTTCTTTCCTTTGGCTTTCGCCTTGGACCTAGAAGAGGAAGTACCACCAACAAATAGAGCGGGTGTTTCCCTAGCTTTCTACAGGGTGCCCTCTGCACTCCTTAACATGTTGAGGAGTTCTGGATGTTCAACTTCTTTACCCTGAATATTAAAATTCAAGATAAACTGGGCGTAGGTGGAAGGAAGGGACTGGAGAATCAAGTCTGTGTACAGCTTGTTCTCTAATGAGGTTCCGAGGTCCGCGAGCTCCTCAATGTAGCCAATCATCTTAAGGACGTGTCCCCCTACAGATGATCCGATGGCCAACCTCGCCTGAAATAATTGTTAGTTATATGTATGCCCTAGAGGCCATTACTGTACATACGATGTATATTGTAGTGGATGCTTGGACATATATAGGTAGGACTTTCTTGCTCGACATAATAGTATGCTATCTGGTTGCTCTTTATCTTAACATGTACTCTGATTGTCTCTAAGTTACATGTTGATAAAGCCCTTAGGATAAGTACTTGACTACCAGGACTATGATGCAGATCATACTAGTGGGGATAGAGTAGTCGCCAAGTACATCCTTAAAATGTTCCTAGTCCTGGGAGTACCGAGACAGGGCATCGATACTCCAGAGTAGACTAGAGTATACACTTCTTGACCTATATGATGGGCGATGGATGATCCCATATCCATTGGTGTTTGACATCAGAGAAGGTATACGGGTGCTCGGTGAAAACTGGGTACACTGGACGGACTCGCCGAGAACTCCCAGATAGTATTATACCTCACGTCAGATGGCAGTTCTCTGGTGACACTGGTACAGGTTAGTCTGTAGACTTGAGATCGTCATAGAGTCTTGTGTGATTCCCACTGTGCTTTGATTTCCACCATACCACGTCCAATGGGGCGTACAAAACGGTGGCTTTTGGGTACAGTCCCGAATCACATGGAGACAATGAGCGATAGGAGGGGATTCGTCTCTCCCGGTATAGGGAGTTGATGTTGCGCTGTGTTTGATTGGCTATAACTGGAAATCCCTGGCCCGGGTTGCTGAGATTTACCGGTAAGTATTATCAGTAGTTTCTCGAACTGTTATAGACCTCATATCGACGCGACTTATCAAGCTACTGGGGTCTGACGTTTACCACCCCTAGGTGAGATATGCGACATATCAAACGAAGAGACCGGACTGTACGGGAGTGTTACTGATTGGATTCGCTGAAGAAAGTACAGGCTTGCTTGTTGATCTTCTGATCGCTCAATACCCGGGTGGCCGTTACGTTTAGCAGACCGCTTGCGGCTTGTGGGTGTTTGATATGATCATCACCTACTGCCAGCGTATTGACGAGTCTTTAAAGTCCTACACAGAGGTTTCCTGGCTCAAGCGAAACGGAGTAGGAGCGCATATGTAATATGTGCGGGAGCGAGATTAATGCGAGTATGTGATACCGCATTATATTCTCGCGATGTGTGACATGATTGGTTATATTTGATATAGCCCAGTTATCGGATCGAGCGTTGATTCGATAATGTTAGTTGTATGTATGCCCTAGAGGCCAGTATTGTACAGATGATGTATATTATATTGGATGCTTGGACATATATAGAGATGATTTTCTTGCTCAACATGATAGTATGCTATCTGGTTGCTCTTTATCTTAACGTGTACACTAGTCTCTTTATACTGTCTTATAGTTACATGTTGGTAACGCCCTTAGGATGTGTACTTGACTACCTGGACTATGATGCAGATCATACTAGTGGGGACATGGTAGTCTATAAGTACATCCTTCAAGGTCCCTAGTCGTGGGTGTATCGAGACGGGGCATCGATATACCAGAGTAGACTAGCGTATACGCTTCTCGACCCATGTGATGGGCGATGGATGATCCCATATCCATTGGTGTTTGACATCAGAGATGGTATACGGGTGCTCAGTGGAGACTGGGTATACTGGACGGACTCGCCGAGAACTCCCAGATGGTATTATACCTCACGTCAGATGGCAGTTCTCAGGTGACACTTGTACAGGTTAGTCTGTAGACCCGAGATCGTCATAGAGTCTTGTGTGATTCCCACTGTGCTTTGATCTCCACCTTACCACGTCCATGAGGGCGTGCAAAACGGTGGTCTTTGGGCACAGTCCCGAGTCACATGGAGGCAATGAGCGATAGGAGGGGTTTCGTCTCTCCCGGTATTGGGAGTTGATGATGCGCAGTGCTCGATTGGCCGTAGCAGGGAAGTCCCTGGCCAGGGCTGATCAGAGATTTGCTGGTAAGTATTACCAGTAGTTTCTCGACCCGTTATGAGCCTCATATCGGCACGACTTATCGGGTTATTGGGGTCTGACGTTTACCACCCCTAGACTTGATATGCGACATATCAGACGAAGAGACCGGACTGTACGGTAAGTGTTACTGGTCGGATTCGCAGGAGTGTGAGCGGGCTAGCTCGTCGATCTTCTGATCGCTCAATACCCGGGTGGCCGTTACGTTTAGCAGACCGCTTGCGGCTTATGGATGCTTGATATGATCATCATCTGCTACCGGCGTATTGACGAGTCTTTAGAGTCCTACACAGAGGTTTCCTGGCTCAAGCGAAACGAAATAGGAGCGCATATGAGATATGTGCGGGACCGAGAATAATACCAGTATATGATACTGTATTCGATTCTCGCGATTTGTAACATTGATCGGTTATATGCGATATAGCCGGGTTATCGGATCAAGTGTTGATTCGATAAGTTGTTACTATTGATATTAGTCGGTTATATGCGATATGACCGGGTCGTTAAATCAAGTGTTGATTTAATGATTTAATGTATAATTATATATTTGATATATTACTTTACATTAACTAATATGGGTTCACTTTAAATGGATTTTCTCACTTGATGTGCATGATGTATATGTGATATACTTTTGTACACTTTTTTGTATCATATTAGATGATGCATGTTTATTTGGTTAAGTGTAAAGAATAAACCCATGGTTAAGAGGATAATTAGGGTTTTGATTTTATCACACATTTATTTATCCATTCCTTTTATTTAAATTGTTTTATAAAAACAAAATGGTTTTCTTTTGTCATGAAGCTTAATGAAGCTTCATGAAGGTTTGACTCAAAGACCATTTTGTCTTTATACTAAACCCTAACTATTCCCACTTACCATGGTTTGCTCTCTACACTTAACCCTTGTTAGAATTATGATAAGATTGGCTTTTTCTTTTATTTTTAAAACACTTATCATAATACTAGCTCATCTTCTTCTTCTTCTTCAAGCTTGCTACTCCAATGGCAACTTGAGTTTTAGTGAGAGAAATCCAAATCTAAAGAGAACCCACCTCCTATTTCTTCACCCTCTACCTCTTGCCAAGTTGTTTTGGGTGTTTACTTCACAAGTTTCATAAGTTTGTGAAGTCGGAGCTTGAACTTGCGATGCCTCGACGTAGATCGTCTTTGACACAAAGCCGGCGACCTAGCTCAACCGTTTCTCCGACAAAGCCGACGCTTGAGCCCGGGGTTCGACATGGACAGCGAGGAGACTTCGTTGCGGAGCCGTGGAGGTGGATATCCGGATCTACAAAGGTTGTAATTTCCATATCCTTGTAGTTAAGTGTTAACTAGCTTTTCTTTTCGCTTAAATTTCTAGCAACGATCCGTAGTCTAGGGTTTCTCGGCACCAAAACATTTGAAATGGCATGTCCGATGCCTCATGAGACCTCTTTAGGGTGCCTAGGAACCTTTCACTGGTATCAGAGCCTAGCTAGAGCCTTAGGCGAAGTCTAGACGGAGTTTGAAACCCGGACGAACCGAAAAACCAACCCCGAAATAGCTCTCTGGAAATTTTCCGAAAATGCGTATTTTTGTGTATTAAAAATGCCTAAAAAATTCAATAAATAATTATAAGAATTACTGTGCAAACTCAGGCGAAAGATTCATCAAAACGGCGGCGGAACCGCGGCAGAAGCCCAGATTCTGCGGCGGTTCCGCGGTCCCCTGGTGACGTCATCATGTCTTTTCTGCACAGTAATTCCTATTTAATTATTCTGGATTTTCTGGGAATATTTAAAATTTATTCCAGAGTTGAATGTTCTGGGTTGTTTTGGGGATTCAATTATTCGTTCGGATTATCAAATTTTGTCTAAGTGTTTTCCGGATAATTTTTTTGATATGTTAAAAAGTTCGACCGGATATAAATACCCAATTTTTCCCCTGTCGGGAAATTTCCAAATGTTGGATTTTTCCGTAGTTTAACGACGTTCTAAGTAGTGCAAGTAACGCGATGGACCCTCTAGAAGACAACAAACCTTAACTCGATTATGTGACCGTCTTGAACTGCCCTTTGAACCTTCGGGTTTGGGGCAGTACGGCGTGCCACATGTGAGGCGTTGGCTTGACCCTTCTACGGCTGGACCGTCGGTACTGAGGCACGAACTGAATGTTATTAGACTTATTTCATGTGTTGGACTGTATCGGGAAAACTTGGGTATTCAACTGTTCGATCGGAAAGTTTAACATTATCTGTTTATCTGGAATGTGATACAATAATTGGAATTCACAAACAGTTATGAGATAACTGGATGAATATTATAAATCTAGCACTTTAGTCCCATACGATATTGAAAAGAGTTTTCGATAATGAGACTAAAATGCGGGATTTATATCTGTTAGGCATGTGATGTCTAAGTATTTCATTTGATTAGGCATGCGATGTCTAAAGAAGTTGCGGATTCCAATTGTTGTAGTTTTACACTTTCTTTTCTGTGACCGTAAGTGTAGTATGTTCATATCGCCGGTTTCGTTGCTATACGTCAACGACAATTGGGGTATGCATACTTACTTACGTTGATGGCATGTGATGTTATGTGTTGCTGGATATGTTTTATTGGATCGTCGTATTCGAATAGCCTGGGGTTTTTATGTGAGATGAGTGTTTTTCATTTTCATTCATGTAAAAACTTGTATGTAATATTCTTTTATTTGGGGCACTTCCAGGTAGCGGAAGTTGTCACCTTTTGTATATTATTTACTTTTCCGCATTAGGATAGACCCAAGGAGGGGAGCACAAGTAACCGGGTTCTGGGGTCCAGTGGGAGACCAACTCGAGGAGTCGAGTCCGGGTCTCCTAACCCTAGAATTGGCAGGGTTGCTTGCCGCTCTCGTAGGGGTCTAGGGGTGTGGGATTGGCTATTCGTTACGACCGTGGAATCCGTGTTTTATACTGGCTCGTATTGAAAACACGGGCGTCCTAGTATATCCAATATTTCATATGTATATTCTGCTGCGATATCTGTGTTGTGACTCTGTGATGGATGTAGTATATAGTATATATGATATATTATATAGACGTTACTTATGTTTTACACCCGCGCTAGCCCTGCCCTGCTCTGTCGTTAGTTACCTAACCTAACGGTGCACGAGGGGACATCGAGGCGAATGCGGATGGCATAAGTGTACGTCATATCTATCTGTGATGTTTAGGTATTTAAATGATGGGACTTCATTAATCTGATTAATGAAAGATAAGAAACCTAAGATGTTGTAGAATCGAATTTTAAAATAAAACAGGTAGCTACAGTTTTTGCTTTGCACAGCGGTATATATGATATACCTCGCACCTTATTCGATGAGGAAAGGACCGAGATCCCTTCACCGGGAGTGACTCCTTTAGCAATAACTGGCTGATGCTACAGACTCGGTTTGCTTTTGACTGCTTTTTGGGTTTTTGCTTTGCACAGCGATATATATGATATATCCCGCACCTCATTCGACGAGGAAAGGACCGAGATCCCTTCGCCGGGAGTGACTCCTTTAGCAAAACTAGAAAAGCCTCAAAATCACTCCATTTCAAAACTTCATTTGATTCTACAACGATATCAAGTTCATTACGCAATAGGTTTTCAGAAAAACCTAGCGTAGCCCTCCGTCATTTCAGATAAGTCCTGTTTAGTATTCGTGCTGCGTTTGTTGACCTTGTCAAGGCGCAGTGTGCGGTAGCTAACCAGTATTTGTCTGTTTATGCATATGATGCAGATTGGGTTAGGGTAGTCGTACGGCCTTGTTGACCTTGTCAAGGGTCGTGCGGGTGGGTTTGATTCAATCAAGAAATGACGGGTTGAACTTGACTTGCGGTCTATGATTTGTTGACCTTGTCAAGGTCATAGATCGTTCGGGGCAAAATATTATCGGGAATTTCAAGTGTTGAAATTTGCAATGAGATTGCATACCTTCTATGAGATAGCTGGATCCCGATACCCACTGTGAGTAAGAGTTACTCCTGGGAGAGTTTTACACATTGCAATTAGCCGATCAAGTAGGTGTCTAGAAAGGTGTTAACGAGGTTACGCCTCTGGGAAAACGAGGTTTACATTAATTAGGTTCGTGCGAAAGCACGGGGGACCTCCCTCAAAGTACCGACACTGGCCTGGCTGAAAGATTGGCGAACTTGTAGTGTGTAATTAATCGCGGCTAGTCTTTCCTTTTAGGGTTTGAAGGAAGATTTGATAAAAAGCAGTGGGAGCCATCCTGATTAGATAAGATAATAACCAATCTGATCTTGCACGAGCATACGCTAAAGTGTTTTCTTCTCTCTCTCTCCAGGTAGCGACCATTTCATGCCCTAATAAAGATAATAATATAGATGTATTGACCGAACCCGCATGTTATACTGTGCTGGGGAACGTTGGTTCCGTTCTTTCCTATAAGAGTTATAGGAATGAACAGGATATAGGGGAATGCCAGGATTCCCATGCCACCCGAATAAAGAAAGTACATGTTGATACATTTTCTTCGGGTGTGTTCGTTACTGAGAACTGTTTCTCTATTTGCTCTACGTCCTGGGTATTGGATACCGGGTCGGGATCCCATATATGTAATCAGTTACATGGGCTAAGGAAAGGTAGAGAACTTGGAGAAGGTGATAAAGACATTAAAGTTGGAAATGGTGCAATTGTTGCAGCTAAGACTGTCGGGGAATATCACCTTGTATTACCAACTGGTAATACATTGGTTCTGAACGAATGCTATTACATGCCGAACCTGATATGCAACATTATATCGGTTTCTTTATTAAGTAAAGAAGGATATAATTTTGTATTACAGGATAATGTTATGAACATTTTCCGTAACCAAAAGTTGGTTGGATCAGGCACGTTATGCAATGGCATTTATGTTCTAAATCAATCAACAGTTCTGAACATAACAAACACACACAAGAGGAAGAGTTCTGAACTCAACGAATCCTTCTTGTGGCATTGTAGACTGGGTCACATCAATGTGACACGACTGGCTAAGTTGCATAAGGATGGATATTTGAAACCTTTCGAATTTTCATCTTATGACACTTGCCAGTCATGTCTCAAAGGAAAGATGACCAAAACTCCGTTTACGGGACACGGAGAAAGAGTTACCGAACTCTTGGGACTTATACATAGTGATGTATGTGGTCCCATGTCTACACATGCCAAGGATGGTTCTTCATACTTCATTACATTCACTGACGATCTCTCTAGGTTCGGGTATGTGTTCCTGATGAAACACAAATCAGAAGCTTTTGAGAAATTTAGGGAATATAAACAAGAAGTTGAGAACCAAACCAGAAAAAGTATTAAAATCCTTCGATCTGATCGAGGAGGGGAATACTTGAGCAATGAATTCCTGGACTTCCTAAAAGAGAATGGGATTCTCTCTCAGCTGACTCCTCCATATACACCACAGCACAACGGTGTATCAGAACGGAGGAACCGCACCCTATTAGATATGGTGCGCTCTATGATGAGCACAGCTGAGTTACCTATTTCCTTCTGGGGTTATGCGCTGGAAACAGCAACATACCTATTGAATCAAGTTCCATCTAAATCTGTACCTACCACACCATATGAGATATGGAGTGGGAAGAGACAATATTTTAAACGAGTTAAGATATGGGGTTGTCCGGCCTATGTCAAAAGGCAAAATCCGGACAAGCTCGAGGCACGGTCAGTTCTCTGCAAGTTTGTGGGATATCCAAAGAATTCATATGGGTATTTTTTCTACCACAGTGAGGAACAAAAAGTGTTTGTTGCTCAGCATGCCACCTTTTTAGAAAAGGAATTCCTTGAAAAAGAAATTAGTGGCAAAGTGGTAGAGCTGGAAGAGGTTCCAGATACACAAACCGTAACTGAAGATTTAGTGGAACCAGAAGATTCAGTAGCTCCCAATGAACCTCAGCCTCTCCGCCGATCTAGTAGGGTTCCTCGCCAACCTGAGAGATACTATGGTTTTCTCATGGATGGTGGAAGCGAGGATTGCATCATGGAGGATGATGACCCAACTAGCTTCGAGCAGGCCATCACGAGTGGGGACTCAGTGAAATGGCTGGATGCTATGCGGTCCGAGATGGAATCCATGTACACCAACAAAGTATGGACTTTGGACATTGCTCCTGAAGGGGTAAAACCCATTGGGAGCAAGTGGATCTTCAAGAAGAAACTTGGTGTAGATGGGAAAGTGGAAACTTTCAAAGCTAGACTTGTAGCAAAGGGTTTTCGTCAAAGACCAGGTGTGGACTATGACGAAACCTTTTCTCCAGTGGCTATGCTTAAATCCATCCGGATCATGCTTTCCATCTCTGCTTATCATGATTACGAAATCTGGCAAATGGATGTTAAGACCGCCTTTCTAAATGGTGATTTAGAAGAGTGCGTGTACATGACTCAGCCAGAGGGCTTCGTAGACAGTGGGAGCAGCGGAAAGGTGTGCAAGCTGCTTAAATCCATTTATGGATTAAAGCAAGCATCGCGGAGTTGGAACATCTGCTTTGACGTCGTTATCAAAGAGTTTGATTTCGTCAAAAATCCAGATGAACCTTGTATCTACAAGAAGGTGGCAGAGAGTAAGGTTGTCTTCCTCGTATTGTACGTGGACGACATACTCTTGATAGGAAATGATATTCCTATGCTGCAATCGGTCAAGCTCTTCTTATCACAAAGATTCTCAATGAAAGATCTTGGTGATGCCTCCTGCATATTGGGAATTAGGATCTATAGAGATATATCCAAAAGGATTTTGGGATTGTCCCAATCCAGGTACATTGACACCATACTAAAGAGGTTTAGTATGGAAGAGTCCAAGCATGGGAACTTGCCTACGATCTCTGGAGTCACTCTCTCCAAAGAGATGTCTCCCAAGACTGATTTGGAGAGAGCTCGCATGCAAGGTATACCCTATGCTTCGGCAGTAGGCTCTATCATGTATGCGATGCTATGTACCAGACCCGATGTAGCATACTCACTAAGTATAGTGAGCAGGTATCAAGCTGATCCTGGAGAGAGTCACTGGACAGCTGTGAAGAGCATTCTCAAGTACTTGCGAAGGACTAGAGATATGTTCTTGGTGTATGGTAACGGATCCTTTAGCGATTCGAGCTTCCAGAGTGATAAGGACGACTCTAAGTCGCAGTCGGGCTTTGTCTTTACCCTTTACGGAGGGGCGGTTAGCTGGAAGAGTTCCAAGCAGGAAACCGTGGCAGACTCGACGATGGAGGCTGAATACATCGCTGCCAACGATGCTGCCAAAGAGGCTGTCTGGATTAAGAAGTTCATTACTGAACTTGGAGTGGTTCCATCCATTGAGCATCCAATACCTTTGTATTGCGATAACAATGGAGCGGTGGCTTTGGCCAAGGAACCCAGGTCCCATCAGCGATCCAGGCATATTCTGAGGCGGTATCACCTGATCCGGGAGATAGTTGATCGCCGGGAGATCGAGGTCAGGAGGGTTGACACGAAGAATAACACGGCGGATCCACTCACGAAGGCCATTCCCCAGATACAGTTTGAGAGACTCTTCGGGATGCTCGGTATGCGATACTACAGCAGCTGGCCCTAATGCAAGTGGGAGATTGTTAGTTGTATGTATGCCCTAGAGGCCAGTATTGTACAGATGATGTATATTATATTGGATGCTTGGACATATATAGAGATGACTTTCTTGCTCAACATGATAGTATGCTATCTGGTTGCTCTTTATCTTAACGTGTACACTAGTCTCTTTATACTGTCTTATAGTTACATGTTGGTAAAGCCCTTAGGATGTGTACTTGACTACCTGGACTATGATGCAGATCATACTAGTGGGGACATGGTAGTCTATAAGTACATCCTTCAAGGTCCCTAGTCGTGGGTGTATCGAGACGGGGCATCGATATA
Source organism: Agapanthus africanus (assembly GCA_030015575.1). Classification (NCBI taxonomy): domain Eukaryota; kingdom Viridiplantae; phylum Streptophyta; class Magnoliopsida; order Asparagales; family Amaryllidaceae; genus Agapanthus; species Agapanthus africanus. Next base: position 479,861,551 of record CM057343.1, read on the forward strand.
CCAGAGTAGACTAGCGTATACGCTTCTCGACCCATGTGATGGGCGATGGATGATCCCATATCCATTGGTGTTTGACATCAGAGATGGTATACGGGTGCTCAGTGGAGACTGGGTACACTGGACGGACTCGCCGAGAACTCCCAGATGGTATTATACCTCACGTCAGATGGCAGTTCTCAGGTGACACTTGTACAGGTTAGTCTGTAGACCCGAGATCGTCATAGAGTCTTGTGTGATTCCCACTGTGCTTTGATCTCCACCTTACCACGTCCATGAGGGCGTGCAAAACGGTGGTCTTTGGGCACATTCCCGAGTCACATGGAGGCAATGAGCGATAGGAGGGGTTTCGTCTCTCCCGGTATTGGGAGTTGATGATGCGCAGTGCTCGATTGGCCGTAGCAGGGAAGTCCCTGGCCAGGGCTGATCAGAGATTTGCTGGTAAGTATTACCAGTAGTTTCTCGACCCGTTATGAGCCTCATATCGGCACGACTTATCGGGTTATTGGGGTCTGACGTTTACCACCCCTAGACTTGATATGCGACATATCAGACGAAGAGACCGGACTGTACGGTAAGTGTTACTGGTCGGATTCGCAGGAGTGTGAGCGGGCTAGCTCGTCGATCTTCTGATCGCTCAATACCCGGGTGGCCGTTACGTTTAGCAGACCGCTTGCGGCTTGTGGATGCTTGATATGATCATCATCTGCTACCGGCGTATTGACGAGTCTTTAGAGTCCTACACAGAGGTTTCCTGGCTCAAGCGAAACGAAATAGGAGCGCATATGAGATATGTGCGGGACCGAGAATAATACCAGTATGTGATACTGTATTCGATTCTCGCGATTTGTAACATTGATCGGTTATATGCGATATAGCCGGGTTATCGGATCAAGTGTTGATTCGATAAGTTGTTACTATTGATATTAGTCGGTTATATGCGATATGACCGGGTCGTTAAATCAAGTGTTGATTTAATGATTTAATGTATAATTATATATTTGATATATTACTTTACATTAACTAATATGGGTTCACTTTAAATGGATTTTCTCACTTGATGTGCATGATGTATATGTGATATACTTTTGTACACTTTTTTGTATCATATTAGATGATGCATGTTTATTTGGTTAAGTGTAAAGAATAAACCCATGGTTAAGAGGATAATTAGGGTTTTGATTTTATCACACATTTATTTATCCATTCCTTTTATTTAAATTGTTTTATAAAAAAAATATGGTTTTCTTTTGTCATGAAGCTTAATGAAGCTTCATGAAGGTTTGACTCAAAGACCATTTTGTCTTTATACTAAACCCTAACTATTCCCACTTACCATGGTTTGCTCTCTACACTTAACCCTTGTTAGAATTATGATAAGATTGGCTTTTTCTTTTATTTTTAAAACACTTATCATAATACTAGCTCATCTTCTTCTTCTTCTTCAAGCTTGCTACTCCAATGGCAACTTGAGTTTTAGTGAGAGAAATCCAAATCTAAAGAGAACCCATCTCCTATTTCTTCACCCTCTACCTCTTGCTAAGTTGTTTTGGGTGTTTACTTCACAAGTTTCATAAGTTTGTGAAGTCGGAGCTTGAACTTGCGATGCCTCGACGTAGATCGTCTTTGACACGAAGCCGGCGACCTAGCTCAACCGTTTCTCCGACAAAGCCGACGCTTGAGCCCGGGGTTCGACATGGACAGCGAGGAGACTTCGTTGCGGAGCCGTGGAGGTGGATATCCGGATCTACAAAGGTTGTAATTTCCATATCCTTGTAGTTAAGTGTTAACTAGCTTTTCTTTTCGCCTAAATTTCTAGCAACGATCCGTAGTCTAGGGTTTCTCGGCACCAAAAATTTTGAAATGGCATGTCCGATGCCTCATGAGACCTCTTTAGGGTGCCTAGGAACCTTTCAGATAAGATGTTGCATTTGATATTGGTCGGTTATATGTGATATAGCCGGATTATTAAATCAAGAGTTGATTTGATAATTTAATGTATAATTATATATTTGATATATTATAATACATTAACTAATATTTAGCTCACTATTGTTTTTTTACTCACATGATGTGCACATTCTATATATATACGTGATATGTACATTTGTGTACATGGATTGTGTCATGTTTGATGATACATACAAGATGGGTGTATGAGATTAACACAATGCTAGGGTTAAGTTAGGGCTTCTATTTATGTTAAGCTAATTCAAAAGAGATTGAGTTTGTTATGCTAAAGCTTGCACAAAAGCTTATGGATAAGCTTTGACAAAGTCAACCCTTTTGTCTAGTTTAAGATATTTATCAAACCCAACCTTTAACCATAGCCATGAGTTAATTCTCTACATGAGTTAGCCATGAGGGCTTAACTCAACCATAGGTCCAATAATTCATTTGGATGAATTATTCACAAGTCTTCTTCTTCTTCTTCAAGCTCCATGAAAAAGCTTGCTAGCTCTAATGGAGTTTTGAGATAAAGTGTAAGAAAATCAATTCTAAAGTGAGCCCACCTCCTACTTCTTCATCCTCTACCACTTGCCATATAGTAGAGTGTGTTCTCTTCAAAAAGTTCATGACCTAGTGAAGGAATAGCTTGATTCAGTGTCTTCTCGACGTAGATCATCTTCGGCCTCGAAGTCATCGAAGCAAGCACGTTCGTTTCTTCATAGAGCCTCTCTAGAGTCCGGGGTTTGCGATCGCAGCGAAGGGGACTACTACACGGAGCTATTTGAAGTGAAGGACCGGACTACAAAGGTTGTAATCCCAAACTCTTAGAAGTAAAGTTGTTTACTTGCTTATAGTTTTCGCATAATCTCTAGTATACGATCTTGGTTAGGGTTGTTCGACACGTCTAAATTTTGAATCGGGCATGGTTGATGTCTTGTAGAACCTTGTGAGAGTGCCTAGTAACCCTACGGTGGTATCAGAGCCAAGCTAGAGGTTTAGGCGAAGTCTAGACGAAGTTTACAGTCCGATCGGACCCCGAAACCCAATTCTACACCCTTCTCTGGAAATTTTCTAAAAATGTGATTTTTTCTGCATTAAAAATACTCAAAAAAATAGCAGGTAAATATAAGGATTTCTATGAAAAACGACCCCCTAATCCTCTCAAACCGCCGCGGAACCGCCGCAAGGCCATGCCTTGCGCGGCGGTTCCGCGGCAGAAAGAGGGAATTAGGGTTTTATTTTTCTAGGGTTACATCCGTAGCTAATTCCTGATTCTTCTGGGAATTTTTAATTCTACTCAAATGTTGAGTTTTCTGGAGATGCTTTTTATTCGTTGATTCGATCGGAAAGTATAACTTCGTTTAAGTGCTTTTCCGGGTAATTTTAGAACGTGTTAAAAAGTTCGAACGGATATCAATAACTCACTTTTTCCCCTGTCGGAAAACTTTCCAAAAGTTGGATTTTTTTTCTCGAGTTTGAAACTTCCGGAAAATCATGCAAGTAACGCGGTGGACCCTCTAGAAGAACACAAACCTTAACTCGATTATGTGACCGTCTGAACAGCCTCTAAACCTTAGGATTTGGGGCAGTACGGCGTTGCCACATGTGAGGCGTTGGCTTGACCCGTCTACGGCTGGACCATTGGTACTGTGGCATGTGATGGATACTTTTTGAACTCCGCTCAAGTGTTGAGCTATTTGGGAAATCTTGGGTGTTTGATTATTCGATCGGAAAATTTAACACTGTCTTTTTATTTGGAATGTGATACAATATTTGGAATCCACAGGTAGTTATTGTAGGGTTGCTACGCACTGCCACAAGGTTATACGAGGCATCAACCATACCCGATTTAAAAATTAGCCATGCCGAACAACCCGAAGCCGGATCTTTAAACTAGAGTTTAGGCGAAAACAAGCATGTTAAACATTTTAACACTAAGTGAGAGGGATTACAACCTTTGTAGATCCGGTCCTTCACTTCAATAGCTCCGTATAGATGTCCCCTTCGCTGCGATTGTGAACTCCGGACTCTAGAGAAGCTCCACAAGAAGAACGTGCTTGCTTCGATGACTTCGAGGCTGAAGATGATCTACGTCGGGGAGACACTAACTCAAGCTATTCCTTCACTAGGTCATGAACTTTATGAAGAGAACACACTCTACTACATGGCAAGTGGTAGAGGATGAAGAAGTAGGAAGTGGGCTCACTTTAGAATTGATTTTCTCACACTTTTTCTCATGGCACCATTGGAGCTAGTAAGCTTTTCATGGAGCTTGATGAAGAAGAAGAAGAAGTCTAATGAATAATTCATCCAAATGAAAACTTATCCTTTGAATTATTGCACCATGGTTGAGTTAAGCCCTCATGCTTAACTCATGTAGAGAATTAACCAAAGTATGAGGTTAAGGGTTGGATTAACTAATATCCTAAGGAATGACAAAAGAGTTGACTTTGTCAATGTTGCATACAAGCTTCTACAAGCTTGATAACATTGACTAAAGTCTCCTCTCTTTTGTTATTCTTAAGGAAATAAGTAAATCCTAATTTAACCTAAACTTGATATAAGTCTCATACACCCATCTTGTATGTATCATCAAGCATGATACAAACATGTACACTTGTATATATCACATACAAACAATGTGCACAATCTAGTGAGAAAATAAATCATAAGTGAGCTAATACTAGTTAATGTAATGTAATATATCAAATATATAATTATACATTAAATTATTAAATCAACTCTTGATTTAATAACCCGGCTATAACCGACTAATATAATGTGTAACAACTTATCGAATCAACACTTGATCCGATAACCCGGTTATATCGCATACAACCGATCAAAGTTACAAATCGCGAGAATAGAATACGGTATCTCATATCGTATCAATCTCGGTCCCGCACATATCGCATATGTGCTCCTACTCCGTTTCGCTTGAGCCAGGAAACCCCTGTGTAGGACTCTAAAGATTCGTTAATACGCCGGCAGTAGGTGATGATCATATCAAACACCCACAAGCCGCAAGCGGTCTGCTAAACGTAACGGCCACCCGGGTATTGAGCAATCAGAAGATCAACAAGCAAGCCTGTACATTCTCCTGTGAATCCAATCAGTAACACTCCCGTACAGTCCGGTCTCGTCGTCTGATATGTTGCATATCTCGCCTAGGGGTGGTAAACGTCAGACCCCAGTAGCTCGATAAGTCGTGTCGATATGAGGTCTATAACAGTTCAAGAAACTACTGATAACACTTACCAGTAAATCTCAGCAACCCTGGCCAGGGATTTTCGGTTATAGCCAATCGAACACAGCGCAACATCAACTCCCTATACCGGGAGAGACGAATCCCCTCCTATCGCTCATTGCCTCCATGTGATTCGGGACTGTACCCAAAAGCCACCTTTTTGCACACCCTCTTGGACGTGGTATGATGGAAATCAAAGCACAGTGGGAATCACACAAGACTCTATGACGATCTCGGGTCAACAGACTACTCTGTACCAGTGTCACCGGAGAACTGCCATCTGACGTGAGGTATAATACCATCTGGGAGTTCTCGGCGAGTCCGTCCAGTGTACCCAGTCTCCACTGAGCACCCGTACACCATCCTTGATGTCAAACACCGATGGATATGGGATCATCCATCGCCCATCATATGGGTCAAGATGCGTATACACTAGTCTACTCTGGTGTATCGATGCCCTGTCTCGATACACCCTCGACTAGGAACAGTTATAGGATGTACTCGTCGACTACCGTGGCCCCACTAGTATGATCTCATAATAGTCCCAGTAGTCGAGTACATATCCTAAGGGCTTTATCAACATGTAACATAGAGACAATTAGATTACATGTTAAGATAAAGAGCAACCAGATAGCGTACTATCATGTCGAGCAAGAAAGTCCTCCCTATATATGTCCTAGCATCCACTATAATATACATCGTATGTATAGTAATGGCCTCTAAGACATACATATAACTAACAATCTCCCACTTGCACTAGGTCCATCTGTAGTGGTATCACATACCCAACAATTAGCTGCGGTTAAAGTATCTCATACTCAACCATCCCATAAAAGTCTCTACTGGGAAAAAAGCCTTTGTGAGTGGATCCGCGCTGTTGTCCTCTGTGTCTACTCTCCTAACCTCAATCTCCCTGAAGATCAACCATCTCCATGATCAGGTGATACTGCCTAAGAATTATATCTGGATTTCAGATGGGACGGGGGTTCCTTGGCAAAAACCACAACTCCATTGTCACACAATAGTAGGAATGAAGTTCATCTCATGAACTTATATATATCCAGACTACCTCTTTGGTAGCATCCTTGGTAACGATGTATCTTGCCTTTAATCGTCTAGTATGTCACGGTATCTAGCTTGGAACTCTTCCAACATACCGTCCCTCCACTGAGGGTAAAGACAATGCCTGTGACTGACATTCAGTCATCCTTATCACCCTGAAATCTTTCCAGTGATTCTTCCCAGGATCGATTGATACCATCTCACTACAACTAGTGAGTATCCTAACATCCAATTAGAACTATCTCATAGATCCAAAACCCGGGATTTAGGAGGTATCATTTTGATCCTATATGGAGAATCTTTGTGATAAGCGGAGATTGACCGAGCGTAGCATAGGAAACTCCTTCCCTATCAAGAGTATGTCATCCACGTACTCTACAAGGATCACCACCATACTCCCTACTACCTTTTTGTATATACAAGGTTCATCTACCATTTTGATGAAGTCAAACTCTTTGACTACCACATCAAAACAGATGTTCCAACTCTGCGATGCCTGTTTTATCACATAAAACATCTTGCACACGTTTCCGCTGCTCCCACTGTCTACGAAGCCCTCTGGCTGTGTACTTATAGACGCTCTTTTCTAAAACATCATTTAGAAAAAAAGTCATAACACTCAACCGCCAGATATCGTAGTCATGGTATGTAGCCGTGGCAAGTAGGATCTGGATGGACTTAAGCATAGCTTTGAAAGTCTCAACTTTTCCATGTACACCAAGTAATCTTCTCAAGATATACTTGCTCCTGATGGGGATTTAACCCTTCAGATAAAGCAACCAAAGTCCATACTTTGTTGGTGTATAAGGATTCCATCTCAGATCGATAAGCATCCAGCAATTCTTACAGAGTCCCACTCCTGATAGCCTGCTCGAAACTAGTTGGGTCATCATCTCATGATGCAATCCTCGCTCCCACTGTCATAGAGAAACCGAAGTATCTCTCAGGTGGTGAGGAACCCTACTAGATCGGCGGAGAGGCTGAGGTTCGTTGGAAACTATTGAATCCTTTGGTTCTACCAAATCATCGGCTGCATTTTGTATAGCTGGAACCTTTCCAGTTCTACATAACAGACCTTGCCTCGAGCTTTTCCAGATTTTGCTTTTAGACATAGTCCGGACAACCCCAAATCTTAACAAACTTAAGATATGGGCTCTTCCCTTTCCATATCACATATGAAGTGGTAGGCAACTGATTTGATTTGAACCCTATTCAATAGGTATGCAGCTTCTCAAGCGCATAACACCCAAAAGGAAATAGGAAACTCAGTAGTACTCATCATAGAGCACACCATATCACATAGGGTGCTATTGCTCCTCCCCGATACACCGACGTGCTGTGGTGTATACGGAGGAGTAATGCTGAGAGAGAATCTCATTCTCCTTTAGAATAGTCCAGGAATTCCTTGCTCAAGTATTCTCCTCTTTGATCTCATCAAAGGACATAATACTTACACCCGTATTTTGGTTCTCTACTTCTAACTTACATTCTGTGAATATCTCAAAAGGTTCGGACTTCTGTTTCAACAGGAACATATGTCTGAATCTTAAGAGATCATCAGAAAATGTAATGAAGTACAAAGAACCGGTCTTGGCATGTGTAGACAGGAGACTTTCATACATCAGCATGTATCAATCCCAAGAGTTCACTAACTCTTTCTCTGTTTCCAATAAACAGAGCTATGGTCATCTTATCTGTGTGACATGACCGGCAAGTTTCACAAGATGTAAATTCAAACAGATTTAAATATGCATCTAAATGTAACTTAGCTAGTCAGGTCGCATTGATATGACCTAGTCTACAATGCTTCAAGAAGGATTCGTTCATTTCTGAACTCTTCCTCTCGTGTGTGTTCTGTATACTAAGAACTGTAGTTTGATTTAGAACGTCAATGCTTTTAGATAACGTGCCTGAACCGATCAACTCTTGATATAAGAAATGTTCAAAACATTATCCAACAATACAAAATTATATCCTTTCTTTACTAATAAAGAGACTGATATGATGTTGTATATCAGGTTCGGTATCTAATAACATTTGTTCAGAATCAATGTATTCTGGTAATACAGGGTGGGGGGGACCAACAGACTTGGCTGCAACACTTGCACCGTTTTCTGTCTCATGAAACTTATCACCTGTTCTCAGTTCTCTACCTTTCTGTAGCCCATGTAACAGATTACATATGCGGGATCCTGATCCGGTATCTCATACCCAGGACGTAAAGGATACTGAGAAACAGTTCTCTGTAATGAACACACCCGAAGAAGATGCATCAGCATGCACTTTCTTCGTTTGGGCGGCACGGGAAATCTGGTATTCCCTAATTTCCTGCTCTGTCTTATCACAATTATAAGTTGGAGCGGGACCAACGTTACCCAGCTCAGTATAACAAGCGGGTTCGGTCAATACATCCATATTATTATCTTGATTAAGGCGTGATATGGTCGCTACCTGGAGAGAGAGAGAGAAGAAAACACTCAGCGTATGCTCTTGCAAGATTAGATTGGTTATCTAATATATCTAATCAGGATGTCTCCCACTGTTTTAATCAAATCTTCCTTCAAACCCTAAAGGAAAGACTAGCCGGATTAATTACACGCTACAAGTTCGCCAATATTTCAGCCAGACCAGTGTCGGTACTTTGAGGGAGGTTCCCGTGCTTTCGTACGGGCCTAATTAAAGTAAACATCGTTTTCCTAGAGGCGTAACCCCGTTAACACCTTTCTAGATACCTACTTGATCGGCTAATTGTAATGTGTAAAACTCTCCCAGGAGTAACTCTTACTCGCAGCGGGTATCGGGATCCAACTATCTCATAAAAGGTATGCAATCTCATTGCAAATTTCAACACTTGAAATTCCCAATATATTTTACCCCTAGCGTCCTATGACCTTGATGGAGGTCAACAAACCATAGGCTACTAGTCAAGTTCAACCCGTAATTTCCTGATTAATTAAACCCACCCGCACGACCCTTGACGGAGGTCACACAAGGCCGCACGACTACCCTAATCCAATCTGCATCATATGCATAAACAGATAAATACTAGTCAGCTACCACACACTACGCCTTGACGGAGGTCAACAAACGTAGCACGAATACTAAGTAGGACTTATCTGAAATGACGGAGGGCTACGACAGGTTTTTAAGAAAACCCTTTGCGTAATGAACTTGATATCGTTGTAGAATCGAGTGATTATAAATGGAGTGTTTTTGAGGCTTTTCTAGTTTTGCTAAAGGGGTCACTCCCGGTGAAGGGATCGTCGGCCCTTTCCTCATCGAATAAGGCGCAGGGGTATATCATATATACCGCTGTGCAAAGCAAGAACTATAGAAACAATCAAAAAACAAACCGAGTTTGTAGCATCTGCTAGTTTCACTAAAGAGGTCACTCCCGGTGAAGGGATCTCGGCTCTTTCCTTAATCGAATAAGGTGCTGGATGTTCTACAAGGAACACCGCTATGCAAAGCAAGAACTAGAGCTACCAGTTTTTAAACAAGTTTCTACAACATCTTTAGGTTTTCTTTTATTTCATTAATCTCATTAATGAAGTCCCATTTTAATATGCTTCACAAGCATCAGATATGAAACGAAATCAACAATATATAATATATATCTCATATATATAATATAAACATTCTTTTATTGGGGCACTTCCGGGTTGAGGATGATGTCACCATTATATATTATTTACTTTTCACATTAGGTAGAACCAAGGCGGGGAGCACAAGTAACCGGGTTCTAGGGTCCAGTGGGAGACCATCTCGAGGAGTCGAGACCGGGTCTCCTAACCCTAGAATTGGCAGTGTTGCTTGCCGCTCTCGTAGAGGTCTAGGGATATGGGTTTGGCTATTCATCGCGACCGTGGAATCCATGTTTTATACAGCCTCGTATTAAAACACGGACGTCCTAGTATATCCAATATTTCATATATGTTCTTCTGCTGCAATGTTCTGTGATGAGATCATATTACTGCCTGAGACGAATATTCATATTATATATATGAGATATATGTTATATTGCAGATTTCGTTTCAAATGTGATGCTTGTGAAGCATAATAAAATGGGACTTCATTGATGAGATTAATGAAATAAAAGAAACCTAAAGATGTTGTAGAAACTTGTCTTAAAAACTGGTAGCTCTAGTTCTTGCTTTGCATAGCGGTGTTCCTTGTAGAATATCCTGCATCTTATTCGATAAGAAAAGAGCCGAGATCCCTTCACCGGGAGTGACCTCTTTAGTGAAACTAACAGATGCTACAAACTCGGTTTGTCTTTTGATTGCTTCTATAGTTCTTGCTTTGCATAATGGTATTTGTGAAATATCATGCACCTTATTCGATGAGGAAAGAGCCGACGATCCCTTCACCGGGAGTGACCTCTTTAGCGAAACTAGAAAATGCCTCAAAAACACTCCATTTAAAATCATTGGATTCTACAACAATATCAAGTTCATTACGCAAAAGGTTTTCTTAAAAACCTGTCGTAGCCCTCCGTCATTTTAGAAAGTAGAGTACTTAGTATTCGTGCTGCGTATGTCGACTTTAGTTGAGGCGTAGTGTACGGTAGGTAAGTGATGTCTTCCTACACAGCATACTATGCGATTAATTAAGACAGTCATGTGATTATGTCAACCATAGTTGAGGGTCATGTGGGTGGGTCTAATTAATCATGAAATGACGGGTAGAACATAACTAGTGCTAATAATATGTTGACCTTAGTTAAGGTCATAAGTAATAGGGGTAAAATATTATCGGGAATTTCAAGTGTTGAAATTTGCAATGAGATTGCATACCTTCTATGAGATAGTTGGATCCCGATACCCGCTGCGAGTAAGAGTTACTCCTGAGAGAGTTTTACACATTACAATTAGCCAATCAAGTAGGTGTCTAGAAAGGTGTTAACGGGGTTACGTCCCTGGGAAAACGAGGTTTATTTTAATTAGGTCCGTGCGAAAGCGCGGGGAACCTCCCTCAAAGTACCGGCACTGGCCTGGCTGAAAGATTGGCGAACTTGTAGCGTATAATTAATCCTGGCTAGTCTTTCCTTTTAGGGTTTGAAGAAAGATTTGACTAAAACAGTGGGAGACATCCTGATTAGATAAATTGATAACCAATCTAATCTTGTAAAAGCGCACGCTGAGTGTTTTCTTCTCTCTCTCCTGGTTGCGACTATGTCACGCCTTAATCAAGATAATAATACGGATGTATTGACCGAACCCGCTTGTTATACTGCGCTAAGGAACGTTGGTCCCACTCCAACTTATAATTGTTATAAGACAGAGCAGGAAATAGGGGATTACCAGAATTCCCGTGCCGCCCAAACGAAGAAAGTGCATGTTGATGCATCTTCTTCGGGTGTGTTCATTACACAGAACTGTTTCTCAATATCATTTACGTCCTGGGTATTTGATACCGGATCAGAATCCCACATATGTAATTTGTTACATGGACTACAGAGAGGTAGAGAACTGAGAACGGGTGATAAGTTTCATGAGATAAAAACGGTGCAAGTGTTGCAGCCAAGTCTGTTGGTAGTTATCACCCTGTATTACCAGAATACATTGATTCTGAACGAATGTTATTAGATACCGAACCTGATATACAACATCATATCAGTCTCTTTATAAGTAAAGAAAGGATATAATTTTGTATTGTTGGATAATCTTTTGAACATTTCCTATATCAAATGTTGATCGGTTCAGGCACGTTATCTAAAAGCGTAGACATTCTAAATCAAACCACAGTTCTTAACGTACAGAACACACATAAGAGAAAGAGTTCAGAAAAGAACGAATCCTTCTTGAGGCATTGTAGACTAGGTCATATCAATGTGACCCGACTAACTAAAGTTACATAAAGATGCATATTTAAATTAGTTTGAATTTACATCTTGCGAAACTTGCCGGTCAAGTCACAGAGATAAGATGACCACAGCTCCATTTATTGGAAAGAGAGAAAGAGTTAGTGAACTCTTGGGATTGATACATGCTGATGTATGAAGGTCCCCTGTCTACACATGCCAGGACCGGTTCTTTGTACTTCATTACATTCACTGATGATCTCTCAAGATTCAGACATATGTTCCTGTTGAAACACAAGTCCGAAACTTTTGAGATAATCACAGAATATAAGTTATAAGTAGAGAACCAAAAATGGGTATATGTATTATGTCATTTGATGAGATCAAGGAGGAGAATACTTGAGCACGGGATTCCTGGACTATTCTAAAGGAGAATGAGATTCTCTCTCAGCATTACTCCTCCGTATACACCACAGCACGTCGGTGTATCGGGGCGGAGCAATCACACCCTATTTGATAGGGTGCGCTCTATGATGAGTACTACTGAGTTTCCTATTTCCTTTTAGGAGTTATGCACTTTTGAAGATGCATACCTATTGAATAGGGTTCCAATCAAATCAGTTGCCTACCACTTCATATGTGATATGGAATGGGAAGAGCCCATATCTTAAGTAAGTTAAGATTTGGGGTTGTCCGGCCTATGTCTAAAAGCAAAATCCAGACAAGCTCGAGGCAAAGTCAGTTATGTGGAAGTTTGTTGGATATCCCAAGCATTCGCAAGGGAATATTTTCTACCAAACCGAGGAACAAAAGATATTTTGTTTCTCAGCATGCCACCTTTGTGAAAGGGAATTTCTTGTGAAGAAATTATTGGTCATGAGGTAGAACTGGAAAGAGTTCCATCTATACAAACTGCAGCTGATGATTTGGTAGAACCAAAGGATTCAATAGTTTCCAACGAACCTCAGCCTCTCCGCCGATCTAGTAGGGTTCCTCACCCACCTGAGAGATACTTCGGTTTTCTCTATGACAGTGGGAGCGAGGATTGCATCATAAGATGATGACCCAACTAGTTTCGAGCTGGCCATCAGGAGTGGGACTCTATAAGAATGGCTGGATGCTTAGCGATCTGAGATGGAATCCTTATACACCAACAAAGTATGGACTTTGGTTGCTTTATCTGAAGGGTTAAATCCCCATCAGGAGCAAGTATATCTTGAGAAGATTACTTGGTGTACATGGAAAAGTTGAGACTTTCAAAGCTATGCTTAAGTCCATCCAGATCCTACTTGCCATGGCTACATACCATGACTACGATATCTGGCGGTTGGGTGTCATGACTGCTTTTTCTGAATGATGATTTGGAAGAGAGCGTCTATAAGTACACAGCTAGAGGGCTTCGTAGACAGTGGGAGCAGCGGAAACGTGAGCAGGATGTTTTATGTGATAAATCAGGCATCGCAGAGTTGGAACGTCTATTTTGATGAGGTAGTCAAAGAGTTTGACTTCATCAAAATGGTAGATGAACCTTGTATATACAAAAAGGTAGTAGAGAGTATGGTGATGATCCTCGTAGAGTACGTGGATGACATACTCTTGATAGGGAAGGAGTTTCCTATGCTACGCTCGGTCAATCTCCTCTTATCACAATGATTCTCCATATAGGATCAAGATGATACCTCCTAAATCCTGGGTTATGGATCTATGGGATAGATCTAATTGGATGTTAGGATACTCACTAGTTGTAGTGAGATGGTATCAATCGATCCTGGGAAGAATCACTGGAAAGATTTCAGGGTGATAAGGACGACTGAATGTCAGTCACAGGCATTGTCTTTACCCTCAGTGGAGGGACGGTATGTTGGAAGAGTTCCAAGCTAAATACCGTGACATACTAGACGATTAAAGGCAAGATACATCGTTACCAAGGATGCTACCAAAGAGACAGTCTGGATATATATAAGTTCATGAGATGAACTTCGTTCCTACCATTGTGTGACAATGGAGTTGTGGCTTTTGCCAAGGAACCCCCGTCCCATCTGAAATCCAGACATATTCTTAGGCAGTATCACCTGATCATGGAGATGGCTGATCTCTAGGGAGATCGAGGTTAGGAGAGTAGACACAGAGGAAAACATCGCGGATCCACTCACAAAGGCCTATTTCCCAGTAGAGACTTTTATGGGATGGTTGAGTATGAGATACTTTAACCACTGCTGATTGTTGGGTATGCGATACCACAACAGATGACCCTAGTGCAAGTGGGAGATTGTTAGTTATATGTATGCCCTAGAGGCCATTACTGTACATACGATGTATATTGTAGTGGATGCTTGGACATATATAGGTAGGACTTTATTGCTCGACATGATAGAATGCTATCTGGTTGCTCTTTATCTTAACATGTACTCTGATTGTCTCTATGTTACATGTTGATAAAGCCCTTAGGATAAGTACTTGACTACCAGGACTATGATGCAGATCATACTAGTGGGAACAGAGTAGTAGCCAAGTACATCCTTCAAATGTTCCTAGTTGTGGGAGTACCGAGACAGGGCTTCGATACTCCAGAGTAGACTAGCGTATACGCTTCTTGACCTATATGATGGGCGATGGATGATCCCATATCCATTGTTGTTTGACATCAGAGAAGGTATACGGGTGCTCAGTGAAAACTGGGTACACTGGACGGACTCGCCGAGAACTCCCAGATGGTATTATACCTCACGTCAGATGGCAGTTCTCTGGTGACACTGGTACAGGTTAGTCTGTAGACTCGAGATCATCGTAGAGTCTTGTGTGATTCCTACTGTGCTTTGATTTCCATCATACCACATCCAATAGGGCGTGCAAAACGGTGGCTTTTGGGTACAGTCCCGAATCACATGGAGACAATGAGCGATAGGAGGGGATTCGTCTCTCCCGGTATAGGGAGTTGATGTTGCGCTGTGTTTGATTGTCTATAACTGGAAATCCCTGGCCAGGGTTGCTGAGATTTACTGGTAAGTGTTATCAGTAGTTTCTCGAACTGTTATAGACCTCATATCGATGCGACTTATCAAGTTATTGGGGTATGACGTTTACCACCCCAAGGCGAGATATACGCATATCAGACGAAGAGACCGGACTGTACGGGAGTGTTACTGATTGGATTCACTGCAGAAAGTATCGGCTTGCTTGTTGATCTTCTGATCGCTCAATACCCGGGTGGCCGTTACGTTTAGCAGACCGCTTGCGGCTTGTGGGTGTTTGATATGATCATCACCTACTGCCGGCGTATTGACGAGTCTTTAGAGTCCTACACAGAGGTTTCCTGGCTCAAGCGAAACGGAGTAGGAGCGCATATGTGATATGTGCGGGAGCGAGATTAATGCGAGTATATGATACCGCATTATATTCTCGTGATGTGTGACATGATTGGTTATATGTGATATAGCCGAGTTATCGGATCGAGCGTTGATTCGATAAGATGTTGCATTTGATATTAGTCGGTTATATGTGATATAGCCGAATTATTAAATCAAGAGTTGATTTGATAATTTAATGTATAATTATATATTTGATATATTATAATACATTAACTAATATTTAGCTCACTATTGTTTTCTTTTCTCACATGATGTGCACATTGTATATATATACGCGATATGTACATTTGTGTACATGGATTGTGTCATGTTTGATGATACATACAAGATGGGTGTATGAGATTAACACAATGCTAGGGTTAAGTTAGGGTTTCTATTTATGTTAAGCTAATTCAAAAGAGATTGAGTTTTTTATGCTAAAGCTTGCACAAAAGCTTATGGATAAGCTTTGACAAAGTCAACCCTTTTGTCTAGTTTAAGATATTTATCAAACCCAACCTTTAACCATAGCCATGAGTTAATTCTCTACATGAGTTAGCCATGAGGGCTTAACTCAACCATAGGTCCAATAATTCATTTGGATGAATTATTCACAAGTCTTCTTCTTCTTCAACCTCCATGAAAAAGCTTGCTAGCTCTAATGGAGTTTTGAGATAAAGTGTGAGAAAATCAATTCTAAAGTGAGCCCACCTCCTACTTCTTCATCCTCTACCACTTGCCATGTAGTAGAGTGCGTTCTCTTCACAAAATTCATGACCTAGTGAAGGAATAGCTTGATTCAGTGTCTCCTCGACGTAGATCATCTTCGGCCTCGAAGTCATCGAAGCAAGCACGTTCGTTTCTTCATAGAGCCTCTCTAGAGTCCGGGGTTTGCGATCGCAGCGAAGGGGCCTACTACACGGAGCTATTTGAAGTGAAGGACCGGACTACAAAGATTGTAATCCCAAACTCTTAGAAGTAAACTTGTTTACTTGCTTATAGTTTTCGTATAATCTCTAGTATACGATCTTGGTTAGGGTTGTTCGACACGTCTAAATTTTGAATCGGGCATGGTTAATGCCTTGTAGAACCTTGTGAGAGTGCCCAGTAACCCTACAATAATTTCTTCAATGTCTCGTATCTTACGATACAAGATTGCTTTCCGTATAATTCTTTGGTATGGAGGAATTGAAAGGTTCCTAGGCACCCTAATGAGGTCTCACAAGGCATCAACCATGCCAATTTCAAAAAATCTAGGTGCCGAGAAACCCGACTACGGATCGTCGGCTAGAAAACTAGGCGAAAAAGAAAACTAGTTAACACTTAACTAAAAGAATACGGAAATACAACCTTTGTAGATCCGGTGCTCCACCTCCATAGCTCCGCAACGAAGTCCCCTCGCTGTCCTAGTGAATTCCCGGGCTCTAGCGTCGGCTTCATCGGAGAATGGACGGGCTAGGTCGTCGACGACGTGCCGAAGATGATCTACGTCGAAGCATCACTAGATCGAGCTCCACCTTCACCAAGCCATGAATACTTGTGAAGGAAACACACTCTACTACTTGGCAAGAGGTAGAGGATGAAGAAATAGGAAGTGGGTAGACTTTAGAATTGGATTTCTCACTCATTTCATCAATCCACCATTGATGAAGTCAAGGTTTTCTTCTTTAGTTCAAGGAAGAAGAAGAAGAAATGTTATGATAAGTTAATCAAGAAAAATAAGAATAATGAATTCTTATCATAATAGAACCATGGTCAAGTGTAGAGAATAAATCATGGTTAGTGGGATGGTTAGGGTTAAGCATGAGACAAAATGGTCACTTGGTCAAAGTCTTCATGAAGCTTCATGAACAAAACAAAAAAAGCCACCATTTTCTCATTTGCTTTTCTTTTTCCAAAAGAATAAATAAATGAATAAAATGAATATGGAAATAGTAAACTCTAACCATTTCATTAACCAAGGTTTAAGTCTTTACACTTAACCAAAAGGCATGTATCATCAAACATGATACAAGCAAGTGCACAAAATCATATCGCATATGCAATGCGCACATCCGAGTAAGAAAATCCATTTAAAGTGAACCGATACTAGTTAATGCAAAGTAATATATCAAATATATAATTATACATTAAATCATTAAATCAACACTTGATTCAATGATCCGGTCATGTCGAACATAACCGACTAGTATCCTATGTATCGGCTTATCGAATCAATACTTGATTCGATAACTAGGTTATATCGCATACAACCAATCGATACATCCATCGCGAGAATAGAATACGGTATCACATACACGCATTATTCTCGGTCCCGCACATATCTCATATGCGCTCCTATTTCGTTTCGCTTGAGCCAGGAAACTTCTGTGTAGGACTCTAAAGACTCGTCAATACGCCGGCAGCAGATGATGATCATATCAAACACCCACAAGCCGCAAGCGGTCTGCTAAACGTAACGGCCACCCGGGTATTGAGCGATCAGAAGATCGACGAGCAAGCCCGCTCACACTCCAGTGAATCCAACCAATAACACTACCGTACAGTCCGGTCTGATCGTCTGATATGTCGCATATATTGCCTAGGGGTGGTCAACGTCAGACCCCAATAGCTCGATAAGTCGTGTCGATACGAGGTCTATAACAATTTGAGAAACTACTGGTAACACTTACCAGTAAATCTCAGCAACCCTGGCCAGGGATTTCCTGTTATAGCCAATCGAACACAGCGCAACATCAACTCCCTATACCGGGAGAGACGAATCCCCTCCTATCGCTCATTGCCTCAATGTGACTCGGGACTGTACCCAAAAACCACCGTTTTGCACGCCCTCTTGGACGTGGTAAGATGGAAATCAAAGCACAGTGGGAACCACACAAGACTCTATGACGATCTCGGGTTAACAGACTACTCTGTACCAGTGTCACCAGAGAACTGCCATCTGACGTAAGGTATAATACCATCTGGGAGTTCTCGGCGAGTCCGTACAGTGTACCCAGTCTCTACTGAGCACCCGTATATCATCTCTGATGTCAAACACCAATGGATATGGGATCATCCATCGCCCATCTACATGGGTCGAGAAGGTACACGCTAGTCTACTCTGGTATATCGATGGCCCGTTTCGATACACCCACGACTAGGGACTTTGAAGGATGTACTTAAGGACAACCATGTCCCCACTAGTATGATCCGCAACACAGTCCAGATAGTCAAGTACACATCCTAAGGGCTTTACCAACATGTAACAGAGAGACAATCAGTATACACGTTAAGGTAAAGAGCAACCAGATAGCATACTATCATGTCGAGCAAGAAAGTCCTCCCTATATATGTCCCAGCATCCACTACAATATACATCCAATGTACAGTAATGGCCTCTAGGGCATACATATAACTAACAATTTCCCACTTGCACTAGGGCCATCTGTAGCAGTGGTTGTAGTATCTCATACTCAACCATCCCATAATAGTCTCTCTCTGGGAATAGGCCTTCGTGAGTGGATCCGCCGTGTTGTCCTCTGAGTCTACTCTCCTAACCTCGATCTTTTAGAGATCAACCATCTCCATGATCAAGTGATACTGCCTTAGAATAAGTCTGGATCACTGATGGGATCGGCGTTCCTTGGCATAAGCCACAACTCCATTGTCTCACAATGGTAGGAACGTAGTTCATCTCATGAACCAATATACACCCAAACAGCCTTTTTGGTAGTATCTTAAGTAGCGATGTATCCAACCTTTATCGTCTAGTATGCCACGGTATCTAGCTTTGAACTCTTCCAACATACCGTCCCTTTACTGAGGGTAAAGACAATGCCTGCGACTGACATTCAGTCGTCTTTATCACTCTGGAACTTTTCCAGTGATTCTCCCCAGGATCGATTGATACCATCTCACTACTACTAGTGAGTATTCTAACATCCAATTAGATCTATCTCATAGATCCAAAATCCAGGATTTAGTAGGTATCACTTTGATCTTGTATGGAGAATCATTGTGATAATCGGAGATTGATCGAGCGTAGCATAGGAAACTCCTTTCTTATCAAGAGTATGTCATCCACGTACTCTACGAGGATCTCCACCATACTCCCTACTACCTTTTTGTTTATACAAGGTTCATCTACTATTTTGATGATGTCAAACTCTTTGACTAACTCATCAAAACAGATGTTCCAACTCCGCGATGCCTGCTTTATTACATAAAACATCTTGCACGCGTTTCCGTTGCTCCCACTGTCTACGAAACCCTCTGGCTGTGTACTTATAGACGCACTCTTCTAAAACATCATTTAGAAAAGCAGTCATGACACCCAACCACCAGATATCGTAGTCATGGTATGTAGCCGTGACAAGTAGGATCTGGATGGACTTAAGCATAGGTACTGGATAAAGGTTTCAACATAATCCTTACCTGATCAATGATGCAAACCTTTAACAAGTCTAGCTTTGAAAGTCGTAACTTTTCCATGTACACCAAGTAATCTTCTCAAGATATACTTGCTCCTGATGGGGATTTAACCCTTCAGATATAGCAACCAAAGTCCATACTTTGTTGGTGTATAAGGATTCCATCTCAGATCACTAAGCATCCATCCATTCTTACAGAGTCCCACTCTTGATGGCCAGCCCGAAACTACTTGGGTCATCATCTCATGATGCAATTCTCGCTCCCACTGTCATCGAGAAACCGAAGTATCTCTCAGGTGGGTGAGGAACCCTACTAGATCGGCGGAGAGGCTGAGGTTCGTTGGTATCTACTGAATCCTCTGGTTGTACCAAATCATCTGCTGTAGTTTGTATAGCTGGAACATTTCCAGTTCTACATAACAGACCTTGCCTCGAGCTTGTCCGGATTTTGCTTTTAGACATTAGCCGGACAACCCCAAATCTTAACTAGCTTAAGACATGGGCTCTTCCCTTTCCATATCACATATGAAGCGGTAGGCAACAGATTTGATTTGAACCCTATTCAATAGGTATGCAGCTTCATAAGTGCATAACTCTCTAAAGGAAATAGGTAACTCAGTAGTACTCATCATAGAGCACACCTTATCATATAGGGTGTAATTGCTCTGCCCCGATATACCATCGTGCTATGGTGTATACGGAGGAATAATGCTGAGAGAGAATCTCATTCTCCTTTAGAATAGTCCAGGAATTCCATGCACAAGTATTCTCCTCCCTGATCTCATCATAGGACATAATACTTATACCCGTATTGGTTCTCTACTTCTAACTTATATTCTGTGAATATCTCAAAAGGTTCGGACTTGTGTTTCAACAGGAACATAGGTCTGAATCTCGAAAGATCATCAGAGAATGTAATGAAGTATAAAGAACCGGTCTTGGCATGTGTAGACTGGGGACCTACATACATCAACATGTATCATCCCAAGAGTTCATTAACTCTTTCTCTGTTTCCAGTAAACGGAGCTATGGTCATCTTATCTTTGTGACATGACTGGCGAGTTTCACAAGATGTAAGTTCAAACTAATTTAAATATGCATCTTTATGTAACTCTAGCCAGTCGGGTCGCATTGACCTGACCTAGTCTACACTACCTCAAGAAGGATTCGTTCATTTCTGAACTATTCCTCTTGTGTGTGTTCTGTATACTAAGAACTGTAGTTTGATTTAGAACATCAACGCTTTTAGATAACGTGCCTGATCCGATCAACTTTTGATATAGGAAATGTTCAAAACATTATCCAGCAATACAAAATTTTATCATTTCTTTACTACTAAAGAGACTGATATGATTTTGTATATCAGGTTCGGTATCTAATAACATTCGTTCAGAATCAATGTATTGGTAATACAGGGTGACAGTGACCAACAGACTTGGAAGCAACACTTGCCCCGTTTTCTGCCTCATGAAACTTATCACCCGTTCTCAGTTTTTCTACCCTTTTGTAGCCCTATGTAACAGATTACATATCTGGGATCCTGATCCAGTATCATATACCCAGGATTCGGAGGATACTGAGAAACAGTTCTGTATAATGAACACACCCGAAGATGATGCATCTCATGCACTTTCTTCGTTTGGGCGGCACGGGAATTCTGGTATTCCCCTATTTCCTGCTCTGTCTTATAACATTTATAAGTTGGAGCGGGACCAACGTTCCCCAGCTCAGTATAACAAGCGGGTTCGGTCAATAATCCGTTTTATTATCTTGATTAAGGCGTGATATGGTCGCTACCTGGAGAGAGAGAGAAGAAAACACTCAGCGTGCGCTCTTGCAAGATCAGATTGGTTATTATTTTATCTAATCAGGATGGCTCCCACTGCTTTTTATCAAATCTTCCTTCAAACCCTAAAAGGAAAGACTAGCCGGGATTAATTACACACTACAAGTTCGCCAATTTTTCAGCCAGGCCAGTGTCGGTACTTTGAGGGAGGTCCCCCGTGCTTTCGCACGAACCTAATTAATGTAAACCTCGTTTTCCCAGAGGCGTAACCTCGTTAACACCCTTCTAGACACCTACTTGATTGGCTAATTGTAATGTATAAAACTCTCCCAGGAGTAACTCTTACTCGCAGCAGGTATCGGGATCCAACTATCTCATAGAAGGTATGCAATCTCATTGCAAATTTCAACACTTGAAATTCCCGATAATATTTTGCCCCGAACGATCTATGACCTTGACAAGGTCAACAAACCATAGACCGCAAGTCAAGTTCAACCCGTCATTTCCTGATTGAATCAAACCCACCCACACGACCCTTGACAAGGTCAACAAGGCCGCACGACTACCCTAACCCAATCTGCATCATATGCATAAGCAGATAAATACTGGTTAGCTACCGCACACTGCGCCTTGACAAGGTCAACAAACGTAGTACGAATACTAAACAGAATTTATCTGAAATGACGGAGGGCTACGACAGGTTTTTATGAAAACCTATTGCGTAATGAACTTGATATCGTTGTAGGATCGAATGAATTTTGAAATGGAGTGCTTTTGAGGCTTTTCTTGTTTTGCTAAAGGAGTCACTCCTGGTGAAGGGATCGTCGGTCCTTTCCTCGTCGAATGAGGTGCGGGATATATCATATATATCACTGTGCAAAGCAAAAACACTTAAAAGCTATCAAAAGACAAACCGAGAGTGTAGCATCTGCCAGTTATTGCTAAAGGAGTCACTCCCGGTGAAGGGATCTCGGTCCTTTCCTTATCGAATAAGGTGCAGGATATATCATATATACCATTGTGGAAAGCAAGAACTGTAGCTACCTGTTTTATTTTGAAATTCGATTCTACAACATCTTAGGTTTCTTTTATATCATTAATCATATTAATGAAGTCCCATCATTTAAGTACCTAAACATCACAGATAAATACTGTTGGAGATAGTGCCATCAGAGTCAATTATTGGATCACAGGCACGTGATTGCAATGATTGAGGGAGGACATATCCCGGTAGAACAGTCTTACTCAAGATGATAGTATGCTATCTGGTTTATCTTTATCATCGTGTACTGCTTTAGGTGACCTGACAGGTCGCTATTACACGTTGATAGAGCTCCTAGGATTCTTGCTTGACCACCAGCAGTATGATGGCGATCATATACGTCGGAGCTGGTAGTCTATAAGCACATCCTTAAAAGGTCCCTAGTCGTGGGAGTTTCGAGACTGGGAATCGATACTCCATTAGTAGACTAGTGTATACAGTCGAGACCCCGACGAGGGGCGGTGGCCGGTCTCACAAGCCACTGGTGTCAGTTGGTTCACCTAAGATGTATACAGGTGCTCATTGGGTTATGAGTACACCGGACAGGACTCGCCGGGAATATGCTAGTTGGTCTTATACCAGACGTCAGATAGCAGTTCCCAGGTGACATGTGTACAGGTTAGTTCATCGACCTGAGATCGTCATTTGTCTCGTGTGAGTTCCCACTGTGCTTTGATTACTACCCTACCACGGCTCAAAGGAGTCGTGCAAACAGGTTTTAGTTGGGTACAGTCCCGAGCCACATGGAGGCAGTGAGCGGATCTGCAGGGGTTCGTCTCTCCCGATATTGGGGGTGAGGTCGCGCTGTGTCTAGGAGAGCCATTACGCAAAGCCCTCGGCCGAGGCAGGAGATTTACTGGTAGGTATTCCAATAGTATCTCAGGGCGTTCTGGGCTACACTCCGACACGACTTGTACCGCTTTTGGAGGTCTGACTTTTACCAACCCCCTAGGCCCGCCATGCGATACTCATAGACGAACGGACCGGACTGTACGGATATTGTCACTAACAGGCTCAGTAGGGTGTCAGGATGAGTTCGCTCATCGACGTCCCTTTTGGTCAATAGCTGGTGGCCCGTCATGTATTGGCTTATACCTCTGACGTGCTAGTGGTTAAATCCACAGCCATAGTATTGACGAGTCTTTAGAGTCCACCACACTTTCAGTTACTCAAGCTTTCGGGCGAAACGCTGTAGAGGCCGTATGGAGATATGGCAGGGTCCGATCAGATACGTGCGGTATTGCACGGATCAGGATCGGACGGTTTGTACTAGTGGCCGTATGGATATACGGCAAGGTTCGATCAGATACGTGCGGTATTGCACGGATCAGGATCGAACGGATATTACTAGCCGGCTTTGGTTTAAGCCGGATCCTAGTTTGGTACAGTGTAGAATTTGTCTCATTGCATTTGTATCCGGTCAGAATACAGATGCGGGTGTGTATGCACAGTATCGGGGTTTTCCTGTAATTTATTACGGGACCAATTTTCTGGAGTTGCCAGTTTGCATTCCGTTCCGGCCGGTTTTCCTTTGTTCTTTCCCGGCCGGACCTTTCCGATGGAGGGTGTTATTTGCAAGTTTGCAAATAACACATTGTGGAGGGTTTTCTTGCAAATGTATTTATTATGAAAGCATCTTTTGATACCATTCTCATCACTTGCTTTTTGTTGATTAGAAGTGATTTAGAGTTTGATATGAGTTTTGTTATCATGATGTTTTTGGCTATGGTCACCACTTGCTTTTACTACCATTACCTTCCTTCTAAGGTTGTGTTTTTGTATTCTTTCCTCCACCATTCTCATGAGAATATGGTTGAAGACATTTGAGAGAAAAGATGAGGAGAGCTTCATTTTTGAGAGTGTAGTTTTTGATCTCTTTTCATGTCAAGAAAAATGCAAGCAGCATTTTTCTTATCTTGATTCCTCCATCATCTTCAAAGGCAACAAACCCAAATGAGACATAGCCTCTACACTACTTTCTACAGCATTTCTTGGGCATGTCGACTTGCCGGCTTCATGCACGAGTTGCCTCGGTATTGAGGCGGGAGCCCGTAAAAGACGCAGGCGATGTGGTGCCCTTCCGGCGAGGAGGCGACGATGTGGAGACAAGACTTTCCGCGGGAGATCGGGACGATGACGAGAAGACCGGAGGACTCGGATCACTCGGTATACTTCTCTTCCCTTCTCTTGTAAGCTAGTATTGGTTAATGGTTAACGATCCGGGTTTTATTGTCCGCGGTAGCGCCAGTTTCCAAGTAAGGAAAATTTTTGATTCCGCATTTTGGCCTCGGTAAGACGGCCGGGGCGCTGCCGTGGCGCAACATGGTATCAGAGCCACGCCATTAACCTTGCCTAGCTTGTTCTAGTGTGTTTTACATTTCCGATCGAACAAAATCCCAAAAAACCACATTTCGTATGCATCAGTTTTCTGTCGATTTTTTCCGAGCTCTAAAAATTTTTCAGGTTGTAGAAAACTGATGTACATAGAATTATAAGCAAACTGCAAAAATTTGGTAAGTTGATCCCTTCAGAGGACCGCGGAACCGCGGCAAAGACCCCCCTTTTGCCGCGGTTCCGCCGCATCATGTTGGCTTCGTTTTGCCAAATTTTTGTAGTGGGCTTTTGGGCTTAAGATAGGGGTTTTGGAATATTAAAATTGGGCCCAGAATTTCTGTGAGTGCTACAGTATTGCTTGGGGGCCCACTTGTTAATTTTTGATCGATCGGATATTTTAAACACATTATTTCACAGTATTTACATTATATCTGCGACCGTGAATATCACTTGATCGGTAAATCCTGTCTAACTGCTATAGCCCGGTTAGACGGATTTGCGAACGTGATTTTCACGTTGATGTTCTATGTTTATGCTGTGTTGTTGCGGATCGGTCGTAGGGGATAGCCTGGATGCAATGTTAGTACAGTTTTGTTTTATATGTACATTTGATATTGCGGGGCGAGCGTCCGACATGTGGACTGCCGTCACTGCCTGTTTGTATTATTCTTTTGGGGCACGACCTGGTTGCGGTCGATGTACCCGGTGTATGTATATTTTACTTTCTGTACTAGGATTACCCCGCGGAGGGGTGCACGGATAGCCGGGTTCTAGAGGGCAACGGGCCCGCATCTCATGGCATTGAGACGGAGGGGGCTTCACTCTAGGATTGGCGGGCTGTTCGCCGCACTCGTAGGGGGTACAGGTTGACCCAGGAGGGGTGCCCAAGTTACCGGATTCCGTGAAGTGCTGGGTGGTCCATTCACGGTGCTGGAGGGGACTGCCTCGCTTCAGGTCTTGGCGGGTGACTTGCCGCGCCCGTAGGGGTCTAGGATTTCATTGCACAGGCTATCCACACGACCAGGGGAACGTCGGGTTTCAGCAGCGGCTCTGTGAAACCCGGGGCTTCCAGATATCTGTATTGTTCTGTGATGCTGTATATTTCTGTGATGTTGCATTTTATCACGCCTTGAGCGAAAATTATATATTGGTATATATATTAGTAGATGTTGTATATGTTTTGCATCCGCGCTAGTCCAGTCCCCGCTCTGTCGTTAGTTAAGTAACCTAACGGGTGATGACGGGACCCAGTGGCGAATGCGGATGGCATATACGTACATCAGTATATTTTCGTTCTTTGTGGTGTGATCAATTGATGGGACTGTGTTGATTCGGATCAATGCAAGATAAACAAACCTATTCTGATGTTGTTGGAACATTTTTCAAATTGCTGTTATTGCAAGGACATTCACTTTTGTTTTGCATCGTGGTATTCATTTGGAATATCCTGCTCCTCAGTCGACGAGGCAAGGGCCGAGATCCCTTCACCGGGAGTGACCCCTTGGACAGAAGTTTGCGTCAGGGCATTAACTTCACTATAGCCGATTACTTTTGCTTTGCATCGTGGTATTCAGTTTGAATATCTTGCACCTCATTCTACGGGGAAAGAGCCGAGATCCCTTCACTGGGAGTGACCTCTTTAGCAAAGGTTTTCGTCACTATATTTTTATAAAAAGTTGTGCAGTTCCTTCAACGATATCAAGTTCATTACGTTAAAGGTTTTTCGCCAAAAACCATTCGTAGCCCTCCGTCATTTCTTATGGGTATTATTTAGTATTCGTGCTGCGTTTGTTGACTCCGTCAAGGCGTAGTGTACGGTAGCTAAGTGGTGCTTGTTTGTTGCATAAATGGGATTGGTTAGGACAGTCGTGCGGCCTTGTTGACTCCGTCAAGGGCACGTACGGGTGGGTTTAATGCAATCCAGATAATGACGGGTTGAACTTGACTAGGACTCTTTGATTTGTTGACTCCGTCAAGGTCACTTGAGTCCTAGGGGTAAAAACACACATCGGGATTTTCAAAAGAACTGAAACTTGCCAGGCATGCGCATACCTTCTGGAGTGTGGTGACTTGAGTGGATTCCGTCAAGTTATCATGCGATGATAGTTGGATCCCGATTCCCACTGATGAGTTAGTTTACTCTTCGGGTGACCCCGACTAATTCTTCTTTCAGGTTTGGAGGAGAATTTGAGGTACAGTGGGAGGTTTCCTGATTAGATAAAGTGATAACCATTCTGATCTAGGTTAGAGTGCACGCTGAGTGTTTCTTTTCTCTCTCTCTCTTTGGCAGCGACCATTGACCCGACCCTGGACTATGACTCAGTGACCAAGTTAACCGAACTTTCTTAACACTGGCTTTTGGATTGTCAGAGTTGCAAACATCATTGCCACTCCTACTTTTACCCTTTTCTCCGGGACACCCCGTATTACTACGAACGTCCACTTCCATTGGACAAAACCATCGTATGGTTATATACGAACTCGAAGGACTTCGAGGATGGTTTCTGGTTCTGCAGAAAACGAATAGGATTATTCAGTTGTCTTTTCTTTTCACCTTCTCTCATTGCGAGTACTCCTTGGTTTAGGAGATAGTACACCTATTACGAAAATTGGATAGTCTTCTTCCAAACCTTAGGCAGGTGCCGAACGGTGGGGAATGAAGAAAATCAATTAGCATAACGATGGTGTACAGAAGGTATTAAGTTAAGACAAAGAAAGGGATTAGTAAGAGGGCAAAGTAAATTGCGACTGCTATTCACGACCAAACCGAGTATTTCTTCGCCAATCCTAAATCACCTTTGAATTTCTCCAGGACACTCCGTATCACTACGAAGATCCCAAGTATTTTGGATACTCCATCGTATGGTTATATACGAACTCGAAAGGAACTTGTTCCAGTTCGGGGATGGATTCTGGTCCAGGAGAAATAGGAATAAGGTTTATTCGGTTGTCTTTTATCTTCACCTTCTCTCGCATTGCGAGTGCTCCTAGGATTAGGACAGTACACCCATTATGCTTATTGGATAGTCTTCTTCCAAACCATAGGCTGGTGCCGAACGGTAGGGAAGGAAGAAAACCAATTGGCCTAAAAGGGTGTGCAGAAGGTAATGACTAAAGACATATAAAGGGATTTGGAGAGGTGGCAAAGAATTATACGGTTATAGTTATGAATCTGGATAATGGTAGAGGCATTACTAGGAATACCAGGATACCCCATCGAAACATTTCAATGTTTCAGTTCCACTGTGTAATGTTAAAAGAAAACTGATTTCCCGATTGGACACTTGCTCCAGGGTATGTATTTACCAGGTTTGATTCTCACATCTGTATGGTTTTACAGATGATGAGTGGGAGTGAGTTATTGGGAATTAGGTGACCATCCTCATTATATCGGAATTCGTTGTAATTGGTGATATTTGAGGAAGCCACCTGGGTTGTTTGCCGGTCGGCAAATATTTGGTTTTGAATATCCGCTGTTGTGCACCAATTTCAAATTGATATATCTGTACGTCTATTTTCATAGAGTGAGATATACCTTTTGATATTATGTCGATGATATTTACCTATATCAGTGGATGGTTAGGTAAGGAGCATCAAACAGCGGTGTAATTCTTCTTAACCATAAGTACAGTTTTCAACCTACGACGCACAGTGAAAGAGTTGTTAGACTCAGCGGACTTATACAGAGTATTGTATTTTGTCCAGTGTCCATTAGGACAGTAAGGTTGGTCCTCATACTATATTCTGTTTACTTTTAACTACTCTAATTCTTAGACATGTGTTTCGTAGAAACACAGGGTCTGAGTTTTGAGGAATTATTGGTATAAGAATAGAGTAGAGAACCAGGTATTGCAAGTATCGGGATTCTTCAAGGTGATCGAAGATGTAGATACTTGTGTGTGGTATTCAGTTGATAGTAATGAGAACTTGCTTCTCTTTCAGGTTACTCATAATTGGAAGCATTCCTAAGTTGGGTAACGCTGATCGGCCTCCTTCCATTTTGTTGACATGCACTGGAGACAGCTGCATGATTTGAATCTGGTTAAATTAAATCAGTGCCTCTGGTTCTATATTGGGTATAGAACAGTTCATATCTTAACGTTGTTAAGGTACGGGAAGTTGTCCGGCTTATGATTAAAACCAGACTCTGGATAACTCAAGGCACGTTTCTGTAATGGCTGTTTGTGGGTTGACCCAGGCTATGACGAGGGTTGACTTTCTACCATCTGGGAGATCAATAGAAATATTGTTCTAGACTCGCCACAGTTTTATT
Organism: Agapanthus africanus; assembly: GCA_030015575.1. Lineage (NCBI taxonomy): Eukaryota > Viridiplantae > Streptophyta > Magnoliopsida > Asparagales > Amaryllidaceae > Agapanthus > Agapanthus africanus. The sequence continues at coordinate 479,890,804 of CM057343.1, forward strand.
AAAAATGGATTTTTTCAAAAACAGTAGTGGGAGTATGGTAGAACTGGAAGTGATTCCAGAACCGCAAACGATTACTGAAGATTTGATAAGGAACCTAAAGATTCAATCTGATTTGACATTCCATTGGCCACTCCGCAGATAAGGTGGGTATCTTCAGGCACCCGAGAGGTACTCCGGTAGCCTCAAGGACGGTGACAGGGAAGTTCTTGTTTACCCACACTTGCCATTGTTGTTGTTCCAGGCTGCGAGGCCCGGCAGGAGGATGAGTATAGCGTCGTTCTAAACTAGCTTTAGAAGTGCACATTTATATGACTCTGCCAGAGGGTTGTCGTAGTCAGTGGGAGCAGCGGAAGCATTGGTGGACATCAGGCTTATGTCTATTTGTAGACTAAAGCAGATGTAGCGGAGATAGATCATCTATTTCTGATGTGACAGTCATAGGTTTGACGTCATCAGAATAGGGGATGGATCTGTTAAGAAGGTAGTAGGGTTTGATGTCCTGGTTTTGGATGACATACACAGAGTAGGAAAGGAAACTCCTATAATACGATCGGTTATACTTTGGTTGTCACACAGTGGTTTCTCCACACAGGACTTGGATATTATATCAGACATTCTGGTTACTAGATCTATAGTTTTAGATCTAGATTTGGATGGTTTCCTAATCTGGGTACCTTGACAGCATTCTATGAGTATTTAGAATGGACGACTCCTGGCACGGTAGTACACCTGCAGGTAATGGAGTCACCCTCTCTAAAGGTGTCTTACAGACTAAAGGGGAGAGGGATATGCATGATTGACAGATCACTTGCTTAGGCAATTGAGTCAATCATGAGATGTCAAGTACCACACCAGATATTGTTCTTGCAGTAGATGCAATAAGTTGATATTGATCCAATCCTGGAAAAACAGTCGGAAGCAGTTTTAGAATATAAGTTGATGTTCTAGGGATATGATAGCAGCAGCCTCCTTTAGGAGACGGTTATCATTCCAGGCTTCCAAGGTGACATGGATGGCAGAGTGGCTGTCAGAGTTATAGTTTTTCCTTCTGACGAGGGGCAGTATTTTGGACAGGTGGTCCAAGACAATACTGAGGGAGGCATGGCGCTGGATACTGATTAAGTTCAGTTGATGATACAGTCTAAGAAGTTTGGATTTGGAGTTCATCTATGAGCTAGGTCCCATCAGATATCCAGACATACTCTAAGACATGTATTGCTCATTTCGGAAGATGGCTTTCTCTGCGAACTTGAGATATAGAGAGACATAGAAAGAAACATCCCAGCGGATCCACTCACTGAGGCTATTCCTCGAATGCCATAGTTTCACAAACGAGCTTTGTGAGACTGACTAGTAGAGGAGTTGGGTGTTCGGTATCACACGGGCTGTGAGTATGCGACATCGCAATAATTAGCCTTGAGTGCAAGTAGGAGATTGTTGGAGATAGTGCCCTCAGAGTCAATTATTGGATCACAGGCACGTGATTGCAATGATTGAGGGAGGACCTATCCCGGTAGAACAGTCTTACTCAAGATGATAGTATACTATCTGGTTTATCTTTATCATCGTGTACTGCTTTAGGTGACCTGACAGGTCGCTATTACACGTTGATAGAGCCCCTAGGATTCTTGTTTGACCACCAGCAGTATGATGGCGATCATATACGTGGGAGCTGGTAGTCTATAAGCACATCCTTAAAAGGTCCCTAGTCGTGGGAGTTTCGAGACTGGGAATCGATACTCCATTAGTATACTAGTGTATACAGTCGAGACCCCGACGAGAGGCGGTAGCCGGTCTCACAAGCCACTGGTGTCAGTTGGTTCACCTAAGATGTATACAGGTGCTCATTGGGTTATGAGTACACCGGACAGGACTCGCCGGGAACATGCTAGTTGGTCTTATACCAGACGTCAGATAGCAGTTCCCAGGTGACATGTGTACAGGTTAGTTCATCGACCTGAGATCGTCATTTGTCTCGTGTGAGTTCCCACTGTGCTTTGATTACTACCCTACCACGGCTCAAAGGAGTCGTGCAAAAAGGTTTTAGTTGGGTACAGTCCCGAGCCACATGGAGGCAGTGAGCGGATCTGCAGGGGTTCGTCTCTCCCGATATTGGGGGTGAGGTCGCGCTGTGTCTAGGAGAGCCATTACGCAAAGCCCTCGGCCGAGGCAGGAGATTTACTGGTAGGTATTCCAATAGTATCTCAGGGCGTTCTGGGCTACACTCCGACACGACTTGTACCGCTTTTGGGGGTCTGACTTTTACCAACCCCCTAGGCCCGCCATGCGATACTCATAGACGAACGGACCGGACTGTACGGATATTGTCACTAACAGGCTCAGTAGGGTGTCAGGATGAGTTCGCTCATCGACGTCCCTTTTGGTCAATAGCTGGTGGCCCGTCACGTATTGGCTTATACCTCTGACGTGCTAGTGGTTAAATCCACAGCCATAGTATTGACGAGTCTTTAGAGTCCACCACACTTTCAGTTACTCAAGCTTTCGGGCGAAACGCTGTAGAGGCCGTATGGAGATATGGCAGGGTCCGATCAGATACGTGCGGTATTGCACGGATCAGGATCGGACGGTTTGTACTAGTGGCCGTATGGATATACGGCAAGGTTCGATCAGATACGTGCGGTATTGCACGGATCAGGATCGAACGGATATTACTAGCCGGTTTTGGTTTAAGCCGGATCCTAGTTTGGTACAGTGTAGAATTTGTCTCATTGCATTTGTATCCGGTCAGAATACAGATGCGGGTGTGTATGCACAGTATCGGGGTTTTCCTGTAATTTATTACGGGACCAGTTTTCTGGAGTTGCCAGTTTGCATTCCGTTCCGGCCGGTTTTCCTTTGTTCTTTCCCGGCCGGACCTTTCCGATGGAGGGTGTTATTTGCAAGTTTGCAAATAACACATTGTGGAGGGTTTTCTTGCAAATGTATTTATTATGAAAGCATCTTTTGATACCATTCTCATCACTTGCTTTTTGTTGATTAGAAGTGATTTAGAGTTTGATATGAGTTTTGTTATCATGATGTTTTTGGCTATGGTCACCACTTGCTTTTACTACCATTACCTTCCTTCTAAGGTTGTGTTTTTGTATTCTTTCCTCCACCATTCTCATGAGAATATGGTTGAAGATATTTGAGAGAAAAGATGAGGAGAGCTTCATTTTTGAGAGTGTAGTTTTTGATCTCTTTTCATGTCAAGAAAAATGCAAGCACCATTTTTCTTATCTTGATTCCTCCATCATCTCCAAAGGCAACAAACCCAAATGAGACATAGCCTCTACACTACTTTCTACAGCATTTCTTGGGCATGTCGACTTGCCGGCTTCATGCACGAGTTGCCTCGGTATTGAGGCGAGAGCCCGTAAAAGACGCAGGCGATGTGGTGCCCTTCCATCGAGGAGGCGACGATGTGGAGACAAGACTTTCCGCGGGAGATCAGGACGATGACGAGAAGACCGGAGGACTCAGATCACTCGGTATACTTCTCTTCCCTTCTCTTGTAAGCTAGTATTGGTTAATGGTTAACGATCCGGGTTTTATTGTCCGCGGTAGCGCCAGTTTCCAAGTAAGGAAAATTTTTGATTCCGCATTTTGGCCTCGGTAAGACGGCCGGGGCGCTGCCGTGGCGCAACAAATACGACGTACACTTATGCCATCCGCATTCGCCTCGATGTCCCCTCGTGCACCGTTAGGTTAGGTAACTAACGGCAGAGCGGGGCAGGGCTAGCGCGGGTGTAAAACATAAGTAATGTCTATATAATATATCATATATACTATATACTGTATCTATCATAGAACATCACATGATCACATCACAGATATCGCAGCAGAAGAAACATATGAAATATTGGATATACTAGGACGTCCGTGTTTTCAATACGAGCCAGTATAAAACACGGATTCCACGGTCGCGATGAATAGCTAAACCCACACCCCAAGACCCCTACGAGAGCGGCAAGCAACCCTACCAATTCTGGAGTTAGGAGACCCGGGCTCGACTCCTCGAGTTGGTCTCCCACTGGATTCCAGAACCCGGTTACTTGTGCCCTCCTCCTTGGGTCTATCCTAGTACGGAAAAGTAAATATTATACAAAGGGTGACAACTTCCGCTACCTGGAAGTGCCCCAATAAAAGAATATTACACACAAGTTTTTACATGAATGAAAATGAAAAACACTCATCTCACATAAAAAAACCCGGCTATTCAAACACGACGATCCAATATAGCATATCCAGCAACACATAACATCACATGTCATCAACGTAAGTAAACATGTCCATCCCAATTGTCGTTGACATATAGCAACGAAACCGGCGATATCACATATTACACTTACGGTCACAGAAAAGAAAGTGTAAAACTACAACAGTTGGAATCCGCAACCTGCATAGACATCGCATGCCTAATAATTATAAACCCCACATTTTAGTCTCATTATCGAAAACACTTTTCAATATCAAGTCGGGCAATTCAACAGGATTCCCGACATCCTGATCGAATGCTCGTCGCAAACTTTAGTAGGCGGCCGCACCCCCGATACCGTCGACGAAGTGCACCAAGGCGGAACACCGCTACCGCGAGCACCCAGACGGATGCTTTCGGCGACGGGGTTCTCCTACAGTTACTTGGTCGGGGCTATGGGGTGAGGCTGTCTATTAAGTTTATCCGGCGAGTATCCGCGTACGCTACGTGATTGCGATGGACTTTTGATCACATCAAAATTCCGTGGCAACCGATCAAATGAGACTAAACTGCTACGTTTATAACATTCATTCAGTTATCTCATAACTTATTGTGAATTCCAAGTATTATATCACATTCCAGATAATTAGAAAATGTTAAACTTTCCGATCGAACAATCGAACACCCAAGTTTTCCCGATACAGATCAACACATGAAACAAGTCTAAAAACATTCAGTTCGTGCCTCAGTACCAACGGTCCAGCCGTAGAAGGGTCAAGCCAACGCCTCACATGTGGCACGCCGTACTGCCCCAAACCCTAAGGTTCAAAGGGCAGTTCAAGACGGTCACATAATCGAGTTAAGGTTTGTTGTCTTCTAGAGGGTCCATCGAGTTACTTGCACTACTTAGAACGTCTTTAAACTACGGAAAAATCCAACACTTGGAAATTTCCGGCAAGGGAAAAGTTGGGTATTTATATCCGGTCGAACTTTTTAACATATTCAAAAATCATCCGGAAAAACACAAAGACGAAATTTGATAATCCGATCGAATCTTTGATTCCCAATACAACCTCAGAATACTCTTCTGTAGAGTCACAATAAAAATGTCCCAGAAAATATAGCATTATATTATATGAGTTACTGTGCAGAGATCAGCAGCCAAGGGAATAGTACTGCCGCGGAACCGCCGCAGCATGCATAGCACGTGCCGCGGTTCCGCGGTGGAATAGTTGACTTAGGCCCTCGTATTTCACAGTAATTCAAATAACACCCTACTTGATTTTCTGCATATTTTTAATTGACAAAAATCCCATTTTTTAGAAAAAGTCCAGAGAGCATTTTAGGGTTTTGGGTTTCGGTTCGATCGGGTTTCAAACGTCGTCTAGACTTCGCCTAAGGCTCTAGCTAGTCTCTGATACCAGTGAAAGGTTCCTAGGCACCCTAATGAGGTCTCACAAGGTATCAACCATGCCAATTTCAAAAAAATATAGGTGCCGAGAAACCCGACTACGGATCGTCGGCTAGAAAACTAGGCGAAAAAGAAAACTAGTTAACACTTAACTAAAAGAATACGGAAATACAACCTTTGTAGATCTGGTGCTCCACCTCCATAGCTCCGCAACGAAGTCCCCTCGCTGTCCTAGTGAATTCCCGGGCTCTAGCGTCGGCTTCATCGGAGAATGGACGGGCTAGGTCGTCGACGACGTGCCGAAGATGATCTACGTCGAAACATCACTAGATCGAGCTCCACCTTCACCAAGCCATGAATACTTGTGAAGGAAACACACTCTACTACTTGGCAAGAGGTAGAAGATGAAGAAATAGGAAGTGGGTAGACTTTAGAATTGGATTTCTCACTCATTTCATCAATCCACCATTGATGAAGTCAAGGTTTTCTTCTTTAGTTCAAGGAAGAAGAAGAAGAAATGTTATGATAAGTTAATCAAGAAAAATAAGAATAATGAATTCTTATCATAATAGAACCATGGTCAAGTGTAGAGAATAAATCATGGTTAGTGGGATGGTTAGGGTTAAGCATGAGACAAAATGGTCACTTGGTCAAAGTCTTCATGAAGCTTCATGAACAAAACAAAACAAGCCACCTTTTTCTCATTTGCTTTTCTTTTTCCAAAAGAATAAATAAATGAATAAAATGAATAAGGAAATAGTAAACCCTAACCATTTCATTAACCAAGGTTTAAGTCTTTACACTTAACCAAAAGGCATGTATCATCAAACATGATACAAGCAAGTGCACAAAATCATATCGCATATGCAATGCGCACATCCGAGTGAGAAAATCCATTTAAAGTGAACCGATACTAGTTAATGCAAAGTAATATATCAAATATATAATTATACATTAAATCATTAAATCAACACTTGATTCAATGATCCGGTCATGTCGAACATAACCGACTAGTATCCTATGTATCGGCTTATCGAATCAATACTTGATTCGATAACTAGGTTATATCGCATACAACCAATCGATATATCCATCGCGAGAATAGAATACGGTATCACATACACGCATTATTCTCGGTCCCGCACATATCTCATATGCACTCCTATTTCGTTTCGCTTGAGCCAGAAAACCTCTGTGTAGGACTCTAAAGACTCGTCAATACGCCGGCAGTAGATGATGATCATATCAAACACCCACAATCCGCAAGCGGTCTGCTAAACGTAATGGCCACCCGGGTATTGAGCGATCAGAAGATCGACGAGCAAGCCCGCTCACACTCCAGTGAATCCAACCAGTAACACTACCGTACAGTCCGGTCTGATCGTCTGATATGTCGCATATCTTGTCTAGGGATGGTCAACGTCAGACCCAATAGCTCAATAAGTCGTGTCGATACGAGGTCTATTGTTGGAGATAGTGCCCTCAGAGTCAATTATTGGATCACAGGTACGTGATTGCAATGATTGAGGGAGGACCTATCCCGGTAGGACAGTCTTACTCGAGATGATAGTATGCTATCTGGTTTACCTTTATCATCGTGTACTGTTTTAGGTGACCTGACACGTCGCTATTACACGTTGATAGAGCCCCTAGGATTCTTGCTTGACCACCAGCAGTATGAGGGCGATCATATAAGTGGGAGCTGGGGGGTCTATAAGCTTATCCTTAAAAGGTCCCTAGTCGTGGGAGTTTCGAGACTGGGCATCGATACTCCATTAGTAGACTAGTGTATACAGTCGAGACCCCGACGAGGGGCGGTGGCCGGTCTCACAAGCCACTGGTGTCAGTTGGATCACCTAAGATGTATACAGGTGCTCATTGGGTTATGAGTACACCGGACAGGACTCGCCGGGAACATGCTAGTTGGTCATATACCAGACGTCAGATGGCAGTTCCCTGGTGACATGTGTGCAGGTTAGTTCATCGACCTGGGGATCGTCATTTGTCTCGTGTGAGTTCCCACTGTACTTTGATTACTACCCTACCACGGCTCAAAGGAGTCGTGCAAACAGGTTTTAGTTGGGTACAGTCCCGAGCCACATGGAGGCAGTGAGCGTATCTTCAGGGGTTCGTCTCTCCCGGTATTGGGGGTGAGGTCGTGCTGTGTCTAGGAGAGCCATTACACAAAGTCCTTGGCCAAGGCAAGGAGATTTACTGGTAGGTATTCCAGTAGTATCTCAGGGTGTTCTGGGCTACACTCCGACACGACTTGTACCGCTTTTGGGGGTCTGACTTTTACCAACCCCCTAGGCCCGCCATGCGATGCTCATAGACGAACGGACCGGACTGCACGGATATTGTCACTGACAGGCTCAGTTGGGTGTCGGGGTGAGCTTCCTCATCGACGTCCCATTTGGTCAGTACCTGGTAGCCCGTCACGTATTGGCTTATACCTCTGACGTGCTAGTGGTTAAATCCACAACCAAGGTGTTGACGAGTCTTTAGAGTCCCCCACATTCAGTTACGCAGCTTTCGGGCGAAAGGTTGTAGAGGCCGTATGGAGATATGGCAAGGTCCGATCAGATACGTGCGGTACTGCACGGATCAGAATCGGACAGTTTGTACTATAGGCCGTATGGTTATATGGCAGGGTTCGATCAGATACGTGCGGTATTGCACGGATCAGGATCGAACAGATATTACTAGCCGGCTTTGGTATAAGCCGGATCCTAATATAGTACAGTGTAGACTTTGTCTCATTGCATTTGTATTTCGGTCGGAATACAAATGCGGGTGTGTATGCACAGTATCGGGGTTTTCCTGTAATTTATTACGGGACCAGTTTTTGGAGTTGCCAGTTTGCTTTCCGTTTCGGCCGATTTCCATTGTTCCGTTCATTGGCCGAAGATTGGTGGAGGAGGGCTTATTTGCATTGTTGCAAATAGGCATTTGTGGAGGGGGTCTTTGCCTTTTTTGTTGTATCATGATAGCACCATCTTTTGACTTCACCACCTCATCATGGCTTGACTTATGTATGATGATGGAGGGACATGATGGTTGATGATGATGAGGGGTGAGGTTGGTGGAGTGTTAGTTTACACTTGTGATCATATTCTTTCATGATTGGTTTTTGGATGCTTGGGATTATTGTTATGGTTGCACCACTCCTTCCTTGGCTCTCTCATTCTCTCCACTCTTGAAGTCATGGCCGGCCCAAGCTCTTTGTGGCTGTCCAAATTTTTTGAAGTGGGAAAAATGTTGTTCATTTCATGCACCAAAGTTCTCCTAGCTCCTCCATATACTTCTTGTATCAATCCCTCCACCAAAGGCAATTCCTACAACCCCAAATGAGATCTCTACACTACATTCTACAGCGAATCTTGGGCACGTCGAGTAGCCGGCTTCGTGCCCGAGTTGCCTCGGCATTGAGGTGGGAGCCCGTAAACATAGTAGGCGATGTGGTGCACTTCCGGCGACGAGGAGGAGACAGGACTTTCCGCAGGAGATCGGGACCATGACGAGAAGACCGGAGGACTTGGATCGTCGGTATATCTCTTTCCCATCTTCTAGTTAGCTTAGACTTGTTAATGGTTACGATCCGGGTGTTTAGTGCGCGGTGGTGCCGGTTTGCTAAGTCCGCAAAATTAAAGTTATTCACCGCTTCCGCATTCCGGCGTCGGATTGACGGCCGGGGCGCCGCCGTGCACTTACAGTGGTATCAGAGCCTCGCCATTAACTTAGTCTAACTTTGTGTAATGTGTTTGCATTTCCGATCGATCAAAAAGTTCCAAAACTGCATTTTAGTTCGCATCAGTTTCTGTTGAAAATTTTTGGTCTCGAAAAATTTTTCAGGTTATAAAATATTGATGTACTGGAAAATCTAAGAGTTCTGTAAAAATTTGATGAAGTAACTCCACAGTTGGAGCGCGGAACCGCCGCGAAAACCACCTTTGTGCGGCCCTTCCGCCGCGCACTATTCACATCACTTCACCATTTTTTTACAGAGGCCTTCTGGGCTTAAAATATGGGCTTTGGAATATTAAAGTTGGGCCAATTGTTTCTGTGAGTGCTACAGTTTTCTTTGGGGCCCACTTGTTAATTGTTTGATCAATCGGAAATTTTTTAAACACATTTTTCACAGTATTTACATTATATCTGCGACCGTGAATGTCACTTGATCGGTAAATCCGGTCTAACTGCTATAGCCCGGTTAGACGGATTTGCGAACGTGACTTTCACGTTGATGTTCTATGTTTATGCTGTGATGTTGCGGATCGGTCGTGGGGGATAGCCTGGATGCAATGCTAGTTCAGTTTTTGTTGTATTATGTACATTTGATATTGCGGGGCGAGCGTCCGACATGTGGACTGCCGTCACTGCCTGTTTGTATTATTATTTTGGGGCACGACCTGGTTGCGGTCGATGTACCCGTTGTATGTATATTTTACTTTCTGTACTAGGATTGCCCCGCGGAGGGGTGCACGGATAGCCGGGTTCTGGAGGGCAACAAGCCCGCATCTCATGGCATTGAGACGGAGGGGGCTTCACTCTAGGATTGGCGGGCTATTCGCCGCACTCGTAGGGGGTACAGGTTGACCCAGGAGGGGTGCCCAAGTTGCCGGATTCCGTGAAGTGCTGGGTGGTCCATTCACGGCGCTGAAGGGGGCTGCCTCGCTTCAGGTTTTGGCGGGTGACTTGCCGCGCCCGTAGGGGTCTAGGATTACATTGCACAGGCTATCCACACGACCAGGGGAACGTCGGGTTTCAGCAGTGGCTCTGTGAAACCCGGGGATCCCAGATATCTGTATTGTTTCTGTGATGCTGTTCATTCTCTGTGATGTTGCATTTTATTCACGCCTTGAGCGAAATATAATATATTGGTATATATATTAGTAGATGTTGTATATGTTTTGCATCCGCGCTAGTCCAGTCCCCGCTCTGTCGTTAGTAAGCTAACCTAACGGGTAATGACGGGACCCAGTGGCGAATGCGGATGGCATATACGTACATCAGTATATTTTCGTTCTTTTTGGTGTGATCAATTGATGGGACTGCGTTGATTCGGATCAATGCAAGTTAAAAACAAACCTAATCTGATGTTGTTGGAACACTTTTCAAAAAGCTGTTATTGCAAGGACGTTCACTTTTGTTTTGCATCGCGGTATTCATTTAGAATATCCTGCTCCTCAGTCGACGAGGCAAGGGCCGAGATCCCTTCACCGGGAGTGACCCCTTGGACAGAAGTTTGCGTCAGGGCATTAACTTCACTATAGCCGATTGCTTTTGCTTTGCATCGTGGTATTCAGTTGGAATATCCTGCACCCCATTCTACGGGGAAAGAGCCGAGATCCCTTCACCGGGAGTGACCTCTTTAGCAACGGTTTTCGTCACTATATTTTTAAAAGCTATCCGTTCCTTCGACGATATCAAGTTCTTTACGTTAAAGGTTTTCGCCAGAAACCATTCGTAGCCCTCCGTCGTTTCATATGGGTAGTCAATAGTATTCAAGCTGTGTTTGTTGGCCAAAGTCAAGGCACAGTGTTTGGTAGCTGTTGGTTATTCATATGCAGCATAGATAGATGCGTTGGTTTGGAACAGTCGTATAGCCTTGTTGGCCAAAGTCAAGGGCTTGTGCGGATGGATTCGAATCAACCTGGAGAATGACGGGTAGAACTTGACATGTGACTTATGATTTGTTGGCCAAAGTCAAGGTCATAAGAGCATGGGGCAGAAATCACATCGGGAGTTTCAAAAGAACTGAAACTTGCCAGATATGCGCATACCTTCTGGAGTGTGATGACGTGAGCGGATTCCGTCACGTTATCATGCGATGAGAGTTGGATCCCGATTCCCACTGATGAGTTGGTATACTCCTCGGGTGACCCCGACTAATTCTTCTTTCAGGTTTGGAGGAGAATTTGAGGTACAGTGGGAGGTTTCCAGATTAGATAAATTGGTAACCATTCTGATCTAGGTTAGAGTGCACGCTGAGTGTTTCTTTTCTCTCTCTCTTTGGCAGCGACCATTGACCCGACCCTAAGACTTTGACTCAGTGACCAAGTTGACCGAACCTTCTTAAACACCGGCTTTTGGATTGTCAGAGTTGCAGACCTCATTGCCACTCCTACTTTTACCCTTTTCTCCAGGACATCCCGTATTACTACGAACGTCCACTTCCATTGGACAAAACCATCGTATGGTTAGATACGAACTCGAAAGAATTTATTCGAGGATGGTTTCAGGTTCTGGAGGAAACGGATAGGATTATTCAGTTGTCTTTTCCTTTTACCCTCTCTCAGGTTACGAGTACTCCTTGGTTTAGGGGTAGTACACCTATTACGCAAATTGGATTGTCTTCTTCCAAACCTTAGGCTGGTGCCGACCGGTAGGGAATGAAGAAAACCAATTAGCATAACGATGGTGTGCAGAAGGTATTAAGTTCAGACAAAGCAAGGGATTAGTAAAAGGGCAAAGTAAATTGCAACAGATATTCACGACCAAACCAAATATTTCGTTACCACTCCCACATCACCTTTGTATTTCTCCAGGACACTCCGTATCACTACGAAGATCCACAGTTTATTTGGATACTCCATCGTATGGTTATATACGAACTCGAATGGAACTTGTTCCAGTTCGGGGATGGATTCTGGTTCAGGAGAAATAGGAATAAAGTACATTCAGGTGTCTTTTATCTTCACCTTCTCTCGTGTTGCGAGTGTTCCTAGGATTGGGACAGTACACCCATTATGCTTATTGGACAGTCTTCTTCCAAACCATAGGCTGGTGCCGAACGGTAGGGAAGGAAGAAAACCATTTGGCCTAAAGGGGTGTGCAGAAGGTAAAGACTAAAGACATATGAAGGGATTTGGAGAGGTGGCAAAGAACTATACGGTTACAGTCGTGAATCTGGAAGAGGCATTACTAGGAATACCAGGATACCCCATCGAAACATTTCAATGTTTCAGTTTCACTGTGTACTGTTAATAGAAAACTGATTTCCCGATTAGATACTTACTCCAGGGTATGTATTTACCAGATACGATTCTCACATCTGTATGGTTTTACAGATGATGAGTGGGAGTAAGTTATTGGGAATTGGGTGATCATCCTCATTATATCGGGATTCGTTGTAATCGGTGATATTTGAGGAAATCACCTGGGCTGTTTGCCGGTCGGCAAATATTTGGTTTTGAATATCCGTTGTTATGCACCAATTTTAAATTGATATATCTGTACGTCTATTTTCATAGAGTGAGATATACCTTTCTGAAATTATGTCTACGACATTTACCTATATCAGTGGATGGTTAGGTAAGGAGCATTAAACAGCGGTGTAATTCTTCTTAACCATAAGTACAGTTTTCAACCTACGACACACAGTGAGTGAGTTATCAGACTCAAGGGACTTGTACAGAGTATTGTATGATGTCCAGGGTCCATCAGGACAGAGGGGTAGGTCCTCGTACTATATTCAGTTTACTTATGACTTCTCTAGTTTTTAGACAGGTGTTTCGTTGAAACACAGGGTCTAAGTTTTGAGGAGTTATAGGTATTTGGATAGAGTAGAGAACCAGGTGTAGCAAGTATCGGGATTCTTCAAAGAGATCGAAGATGTAGATACTTGTGTATGGTGTTCAGTTGATAGTAGTGATTAAGAGAAATTGCTTCTCTTTCAGGTTACTCATAATTGGAAGTATTCCTAAGATTGAGTAACGCTGATCGGCCTCCTTCCATTTAGTTGACATGCGCTGGGGACAGCTGCATGATTTGAATCTGGTTCAATTAAATCAGTGCCTCTGTTTCTATATTGGATATAGAACAGTTCATATCTTAACGATGTTAAGGTACGGGGAGTTGTCCGGTTTATGATTAAAACCAGACACTGGACAACTCAAGGCACGTTTCTGTAATGGCTGTTTGTGGGTTGACCCAGGCTATGACGCGGGTTGATTTTCTACCATCTGGAAGAACAATAGCGATATTGTTCTAGACTCGCCACAGTTTTATTAAAAAATGGATTTTTTCAGAAAACAGTAGTGGGAGTATGGTAGAACTGGAAGTGATTCCAGAACCACAAACGATTACTGAAGATTTGATAAGGAACCTAAAGATTCAATAAGGATTGACATTCCATTGGCCACTCCGCAGATAAGGTGGGTAACTTCAGGCACCCGAGAGGCACTACGGTAGCCTCAAGGACGGTGACAGGGAAGTTCTTGTTTACCCACAATTGCCATTGCTGTTGTTCCAGGTTACGAGACCCGGCGGGAGGATGAGTATAGCGTCGTTCTAAACCAGTTTTAGAAGTGTACGTCTATATGACTCTGCCGGAGGGTTGTCGTAGTCAGTGGGAGCAGCGGAAGCATTGGTGGACAGGTTGCTTATGTCTATTTATAGACTAGAGCAGATGTAGCGGAGATAGATCATCTATTTCTGACGTGACAGTCATGGGTTTGACTTCATCAGAATAGGGGATGGATCTGTTGAGAAGGTAGTAGGGTGTGATATCCTGGTGTTTGGATGACATACACAGAATAGGAAAAGAAACTCCTATACTACGATCGGTTATACTTTGGTCGTCACACAGTTGTTTCTCCACAAAGGAAATGGATTTTATATCAGACATACTGGTTACTAGATCTATGGTTTTAGATCTAGATTTGGGTGGTTTCCCAATCAGGGTACTTGACAGCATTCTAAGAGTATTTAGGATGGACGACTCCTGGCACGGTAGTATACCTGCAGGTAATGGAGTCACCCTCTCCAAAGGTGTCTTACAGACTAAAGGGGAGAGGGACGGGCATGATTGGCAGATCACTTGCTCAGGCAATTGAGTCAATCGTGAGATGTCAAGTACCACACCAGATGTTGTTCTTGCACTAGATGCAATAAGTTGATATTGATCCAATCCTGGAGGAACAGTCGGAAGCAGTTTTAGAACATAAGAGGATGTTCTAGGGATATGATAACGACAGCCTCATTCGGGAGACAGTTATCATTCCAGGCTTCTAAGGTGACATGGACGACAAGGAGGTTGTCAGAGTTATAGTTTTCCTTCTGATGAGGGGCAGTATTTTGGACAGGTGGTCCAAGGCAATACTGAGGGAGGCATGGCGCGCAGGATACTGATTAAGTTCAGTTGATGATACAGTCTAAGAAGTTTGGATTTGGAGTTCATTTATGAGCTATGTCCCATCAGACATCCAGACACATTCTAAGACAGGTATTGCTCATTTCGGGAGATGGCTTTCTCCGCGAACTTGAGATATAGAGAGACATAGAAAGAAACAACTAAGCGGATCCACTCACTGAGGCTATTCCTCGAACGCAATAGTTCCGCAAACGATCTTTGTGAGACTGACTAGTAGAGGAGTTGGATGTTCGGTATCACACGGGCTGTGAGTATGCGACATCGCAATAATTAGCCTTGAGTGCAAGTGGGAGATTGTTGGAGATAGTGCCCTCAGAGTCAATTATTGGATCACAGGTACGTGATTGCAATGATTGAGGGAGGACCTATCCCGGTAGGACAGTCTTACTCGAGATGATAGTATGCTATCTGGTTTACCTTTATCATCGTGTACTGTTTTAGGTGACCTGACACGTCGCTATTACACGTTGATAGAGCCCCTAGGATTCTTGCTTGACCACCAGCAGTATGAGGGCGATCATATAAGTGGGAGCTGGGGGGTCTATAAGCTTATCCTTAAAAGGTCCCTAGTCGTGGGAGTTTCGAGACTGGGCATCGATACTGCATTAGTAGACTAGTGTATACAGTCGAGACCCCGACGAGGGACGGTGGCCGGTCTCACAAGCCACTGGTGTCAGTTGGATCACCTAAGATGTATACAGGTGCTCATTGGGTTATGAGTACACCGGACAGGACTCGCCGGGAACATGCTAGTTGGTCATATACCAGACGTCAGATGGCAGTTCCCTGGTGACATGTGTGCAGGTTAGTTCATCGACCTGGGGATCGTCATTTGTCTCGTGTGAGTTCCCACTGTACTTTGATTACTACCCTACCACGGCTCAAAGGAGTCGTGCAAACAGGTTTTAGTTGGGTACAGTCCCGAGCCACATGGAGGCAGTGAGCGTATCTTCAGGGGTTCGTCTCTCCCGGTATTGGGGGTGAGGTCGTGCTGTGTCTAGGAGAGCCATTACACAAAGTCCTTGGCCAAGGCAAGGAGATTTACTGGTAGGTATTCCAGTAGTATCTCAGGGTGTTCTGGGCTACACTCCGACACGACTTGTACCGCTTTTGGGGGTCTGACTTTTACCAACCCCCTAGGCCCGCCATGCGATGCTCATAGACGAACGGACCGGACTGCACGGATATTGTCACTGACAGGCTCAGTTGGGTGTCGGGGTGAGCTTCCTCATCGACGTCCCATTTGGTCAGTACCTGGTAGCCCGTCACGTATTGGCTTATACCTCTGACGTGCTAGTGGTTAAATCCACAACCAAGGTGTTGACGAGTCTTTAGAGTCCCCCACATTCAGTTACGCAGCTTTCGGGCGAAAGGTTGTAGAGGCCGTATGGAGATATGGCAAGGTCCGATCAGATACGTGCGGTACTGCACGGATCAGAATCGGACAGTTTGTACTATAGGCCGTATGGTTATATGGCAGGGTTCGATCAGATACGTGCGGTATTGCACGGATCAGGATCGAACAGATATTACTAGCCGGCTTTGGTATAAGCCGGATCCTAATATAGTACAGTGTAGACTTTGTCTCATTGCATTTGTATTTCGGTCGGAATACAAATGCGGGTGTGTATGCACAGTATCGGGGTTTTCCTGTAATTTATTACGGGACCAGTTTTTGGAGTTGCCAGTTTGCTTTCCGTTTCGGCCGATTTCCATTGTTCCGTTCATTGGCCGAAGATTGGTGGAGGAGGGCTTATTTGCATTGTTGCAAATAGGCATTTGTGGAGGGGGTCTTTGCCTTTTTTGTTGTATCATGATAGCACCATCTTTTGACTTCACCACCTCATCATGGCTTGACTTATGTATGATGATGGAGGGACATGATGGTTGATGATGATGAGGGGTGAGGTTGGTGGAGTGTTAGTTTACACTTGTGATCATATTCTTTCATGATTGGTTTTTGGATGCTTGGGATTATTGTTATGGTTGCACCACTCCTTCCTTGGCTCTCTCATTCTCTCCACTCTTGAAGTCATGGCCGGCCCAAGCTCTTTGTGGCTGTCCAAATTTTTTGAAGTGGGAAAAATGTTGTTCATTTCATGCACCAAAGTTCTCCTAGCTCCTCCATATACTTCTTGTATCAATCCCTCCACCAAAGGCAATTCCTACAACCCCAAATGAGATCTCTACACTACATTCTACAGCGAATCTTGGGCACGTCGAGTAGCCGGCTTCGTGCCCGAGTTGCCTCGGCATTGAGGTGGGAGCCCGTAAACATAGTAGGCGATGTGGTGCACTTCCGGCGACGAGGAGGAGACAGGACTTTCCGCAGGAGATCGGGACCATGACGAGAAGACCGGAGGACTTGGATCGTCGGTATATCTCTTTCCCATCTTCTAGTTAGCTTAGACTTGTTAATGGTTACGATCCGGGTGTTTAGTGCGCGGTGGTGCCGGTTTGCTAAGTCCGCAAAATTAAAGTTATTCACCGCTTCCGCATTCCGGCGTCGGATTGACGGCCGGGGCGCCGCCGTGCACTTACATCTATAACAATTCGAGAAACTACTGGTAGCACTTACCAGTAAATCTCAGCAACCCTGGCTAGGGATTTCCTGTTATAGCCAATCGAACACAGCGCAACATCAACTCCCTATACCGGGAGAGACGAATCCCCTCCTATCGCTCATTGCCTCCATGTGACTCGGGACTGTACCCAAAAACCACCGTTTTGCACGCCCTCTTGGACGTGGTAAGATGGAAATCAAAGCACAGTGGGAACCACACAAGACTCTATAACGATCTCGGGTCAACAGACTACTCTGTACCAGTGTCACCAGAGAACTGCCATCTGACGTAAGGTATAATACCATCTGGGAGTTCTCGGCGAGTCCGTCCAGTGTACCCAGTCTCTACTGAGCACCCGTATATCATCTCTGATGTCAAACACCAATGGATATGGGATCATCCATCGCCCATCTATATGGGTCGAGAAGGTACACGCTAGTATACTCTGGTATATCGATGCCCCGTCTCGATACACCCACGACTAGGGACTTTGAAGGATGTACTTATGGACTACCATGTCCCCACTAGTATGATCCGCATCACAGTCCAGATAGTCAAGTACACATCCTAAGGGCTTTACCAACATGTAACAGAGAGACAATCAGTATACACGTTAAGGTAAAGAGCAACCAGATAGCATACTATCATGTCGAGCAAAAAAGTCCTCCCTATATATGTCCCAGCATCCACTACAATATACATCCAATGTACAGTAATGGCCTCTAGGGCATACATATAACTAACAGGAATATAGATTCAAGATCCATATTCTCGTGCCGCCTCTAGTGTTCATTGTCCATGGAAGCCAGTACGAGGCACTTGGCTTTCGCGCTATCACTCTTCCAGGTCTTACGGATTTCCTTATCCGCGACACTGGATTCTGGACCTGGAACGGCGGGGGCTTTAGTAGTAAGCAGATACCCCAATTTGTCATAAGTGATTACCATCTTTACATTCCTGAACCAATCTTTATAGTTTGGCCCTGTCAATATGTTTTTATCTAATAATAACTTAAGGCCCGTCATGTTTGGTCGCTGCAATTAGGAGAGAGAGAAGAAACACTTTAGCATGATGCTCTTGCAAGTTTAGAGTGGTTTTTAGTTTATCTAAACAGGATGGCTCCCACTGTTTCTCAAATCTTTCCTCAAACCATAAAAGAAGAATTAGTCAGGATTAATCTCACCGTACAACACTTGCTTAACCGTTTGGCCAGGCCAGTGTCGGTACTTCGAGGGAGGTTTTACGATGCTTTCGCGAAGTTCCTTAATTAAATAACCTCTTTTCCCTGGGGGCGTAGCCCCGCTAACATCTTTCTAGACACCTACTTGGTTTATAGTATTGATCGTTAAGTGAAAAAAATCTCCCGAGGAGTAGCATATACTCACAGTAGGATCAGGATCCAAATATCATCGTGTGATAATGCTGAAGGAATCCTACCAACATTATCAAACTTCAAATGGTATGCAGCACTAGCAAGTTTCAGTTTCTTTAGAAACTCCCGATGTGGATTTTTGCCCCATGTTCTTATGACCTTGACTAAGGCCAACAAATCATAAGTCACATGTCAAGTTCTACCTGTCATTATCCAGGTTAATTTGAACCCAGCCATACACACCCTTGACTAAGGCCAACAAAGTAGTATGACTGTCCCAAACCAACGCATCTATCTATGCAACATATGAATACCCAGTAGCTACCAATCACTATGCCTTGACTAAGGCCAACAAACACAGCTTGAATACTATTGAATATTCATATGAAATGACGGAGGGTTACGAATGGTTTTGCGAAACCGTGAACGTAGTGAACTCGATATAATCGAAGGAACTTGATAGCTTTTAAAATGAGTGGTTTAGGCTCCGCATTTTAAAAGTTTTGCTGTTTTGGAAAAAACTGAGTGGTTTTAAAATTGTTCCAACGATTCAACTTTGGTTTGTTTGCTTAGCATTAATATAATGCAGTAACCGAACCATGGTTATAACTTGACCTGAACTCGACATGACTACTTGAACACATGATTACATCCTGAACATGAAATTGAACATTTTATATCCATGGATTCGGCAAGGACTTATAATCTTAATCTATACAATACAACACGCGGGGATAAAATGGTAGATTGGTACGGAACGTATATCATGGTACGAGAGGTTACTTAAAAGACACCTATATGAATTCACGTGCCGTTGTCCCGTGGGTTATGACGGGACCTTGTACTGTATGTTACCATAGTCCATGGGGTAAGATGGACTCCTCTCGTATACATGAATACCTTCCTTATCAAACTACAAATAACCTGTGACGACCCGCAGGGTACGGAACGTGACTGGCACTTAAGTTACGAAACGACTCAAGGCGTCCGTAAATTAAGTAAGCCAAAGCCCAGAAATCAAAACCAAATAAGCAGAAGAGTGAAGGAAAACCAATCAATTGAAAGAGAATTTATCAAATAAGTCATATCAAGCCTTTTTTAAAACAATATCAATTTTTCCGAAAATTTCGGCAGAGTCTCCTTTGTAAATACTGGCCCCCAAAATGGGTACAACAAGAATATATATGAATACAACAAATAAGGCATCCCCAAGCGGGAGTTAGCTCTTCGCCACAAGGCGGTCACAAATCCCACGCAATGTAAATCAGCAATGTGAATAAATAAACATAAGAAGCACAAGTAAAACATCATGTCGACTCAAGTGAGCTCGACCCCAAAATACAGCATAAAAAGCCCACAAATCTCACAGTCTCGTCTCTAGGTCAAAATACAACAATACTGGAAGATACAGTAGATGGAGTACTCTATATATAATGAATATACAAGGTGGTACAAAATAATAATACAGCCCACCTACGAGCAAAAGCCTCGAGTCCAGGCAAAAGAAGCAAGTGCGCCCGCCGCTACTGTGCTGACGGAGCGGACCTGCAAAAGACTGTGGCACAACGGGGGTGAGTTGCCAACTCGTGAGTAATAAATAACATCTATAGAGGCTATCGCAAGCATGCACACAAGCATCCTAGCATCTATAATACAGGTATGGCAGGATATACTAGCAGGTATGTATGCAACATGAATGTACTAGCAGGTATGTATGCAATATGAATTAACTCGTGATCTGAATGTGTAAGTATAAGAAATCATATTTTTCCTTTAGGAATCTCTTTTGAAATATCAGCACAATACCAATAGAATCAACAAGAATCTGTGTCCAGCATCGACACCTCAAAACTGTCTCAATCTCATGTATCCATATCATAGTATCTCTGGCCTCAGCCGTCTGGCTGACCCATCTCAAATATTAATATCTCATCATCTCGCGGCCACGGTCGGTATCCTCTAGATATCCGCCGTACCAAAAAGTCACCGGTAGGTAGTCCATCCCCTGCCAGGCTCAACGTCAGCAACACGACCTTCTCGTCCCGGGGTACCTTACCGAGCCCACCATGTACCCGAGACGGTTTATCCAACTCCTCGAAACGGGTCTCGAAAACCACAGCAAACTCATGGTGGACGACACTTACATTACTAGAAAACCGTAATTTTTCATATTTTAAAAAGGGTAATAAGTTTTAGAAATTTTGCGGCTTTCCCCCGAAATCCAGAAATATCATAAATCTTAAGAACTCATCATGAATGCATACGTCAATGATAATGAATGCATATGGTATCAATGTTCAAGTTACAATGTATGATTAATAGACTAGGCATGAACAAATGATATAATGATATACATGCACATGAATAGCAATTCTACAATGTTATTTTAAGGATTTATTGCAATAGTACAGGTTTAAGTATCAAATATGGTGACAATATTCAAGATTATAAGTTATCTAGTGTCGTGGCATGGAAATTACCAGGGCGTGTGTGTACGCATGAATAGTGCTCGTGCTGCATATAAAACCCCTGGTAATGGTGTAGGTGTCCTATAGAATGGATTCGCATATGTATGTCAAATAAAGTATGGATGTAGTTACTAATATCACTAGAAATCTTTAACTACTTAAACTATAGGTTACTTACGCCATCCAAATGATAGTCCCCCGTAGAAGTTATATCTACTCACCGGAATCCCCACCTAGCTATGTCCAATCACCGCTTTCCCTTTTCGTGCCGCGTCCGAAGTCTCCGCGACCGAACCTAGAAGTTGCACCAATACAAAACATAAGGTTACATATCATGAAACGACGCAAATCCCCAAACGAAAGTATCAACGTTCACGAGTTAGGCACAACGTGCACAAGGTGCGCGGAACACACACGAAAATCACAAAAACTAACTATAATCGTCGTTTTGGGCGCTCGGCAAAGCTAAAACCCGATCACACAAATATTCGCATTCACATACCCTACAAGTCGTAGGAGATGCCAACAATATACTCACGATAACTAATATAATTCATCCCCTAAATTTTTGCGAAAACCTAGTAAGCACAAAGGATATCCAAATTCGTGCAAATATCGCGGATTTGCGATAAAGTGCACACAACATCGCGCAAACACCTAAGTTAACCATAGATAGACACTACACTAATTTTCAACACATTAACCATGCTTCAAAACCTATTTTCCAACACCAATTCCTTTCTTGATTTTTATAATTAACAATTACAATCAAAATTACACACTAGAAAAACTTAAATTAGCATAATTTGAAGCCACTTAAGCAAAGTAACCTCATTAACTTAAGTTAGCAAACAACTAGATAGCAAAATAGATTTAATTAACTAAATAATGGTGTGCTAAAAACCCTAGTTTAAAACAAACTACCCTCTTAAAAACTAGATTAGAAATTAGCTAAACTTTTAACACTAAAATCATTTAATTAAAGGAATCTAACCAAAAGAATTTAAATGGGTAAGGATTATACCTCAAGATCTAGAGATCTAGCAAGAAGTTTTGCCTCCAAAGATGGCCTCCTAGCATCCAAGATCCATGCAAGAAAGGCTAAGAAGAATGGATGAAGGATGGGAATTAAATTGTGAGATTTAATTTGATTTTGGGAGCAATTTTTGATGAAAGTTGAGGATGAAAAGAGATGAGACAAGGAAGGGAGGGGGCTGCTGTTTTCTGCAGAATTCTCGGCTGTGGAGGAGTGGGGAGAGGTGTGGGGGAGTTGGGGGAAAATTTTCAAAGTCAAAAGACCAATCAATCAACAAAAACCCATACTCCAAATTACTATATTTAAATCCTACTCAAAACAATTCATTCACATGATTTAAAGTAAAAAAGAGGGGGATGGTGGCTGCTACAGCAGTGGTGGGGCCGGCCTAGGGGAGTGAGGGTGGGTGTGAGTGAATACAAAAAGGTTCTATGCAAAAAAGACCCCCCACAAGTTCATATTTGCAGGTTTTAGCTTAAATTAAATAAATTTTTGTTTTCCATAATTAAAACCAATTAGAAATTGAAATAAAATACTAAAAATTTATATTACTAACTAGAATTTAGTTAACATGATTTTAAAGATTAAAATTAGCCCATTTAAATTTGTATTTATCGCTAATTTAATGTATTTTTAACAGCTGAAAATAATATTAAAAATTGAAAAAATAGGGAAAATTTTTAAATGACCAGATATTTATAAGTAACTCATTAGCTACTAAAAACTAGCAATTACCTATCCAAATTAGGTATAATTAGGCCTAAACTGCAAAATAACAAAAAAGACGATTTACGGAAAAATACCAAATTTTCAATGATTTTCGGGAAAACACCAAAACGACTTTTCAAGGCGCTACAATCTTTCCCCCTTAAAGAAATTCGGTCCCCGAATTTAAAAATATAGCTACGCGTACCTTCAAAGAGATGGGGATATTTCTTCCTCATCTCGTCCTCGGTCTCCCAAGCGACCTCCTCGCTGCTCGGGCCATACCAAAGGACCTTGACGGTCGGTATAACTTTCAATCTCAATTTCTTCACCTGCCGATCCAGGATGACCACCGGCTGCTCTGCAAAAGAAAGGTCGCGCTCTAGCTGGACTGTCGGGTGCCGAATCGCATGCGAAGGGTCATGAAGGTACTTGCGGAGTATTGAAACATGGAAGACGGGGTGAACACCGGGAAAGCTGGGTGGAAGAGCCAAACGATATGCAACTGCGCCGACACGCTCGAGAATCTCGAAGGGACCCACAAATCTGGGACTAAGCTTTCCTTTTCGCCCAAATCGCATCACGCCCTTCATCGGAGAGACCCTCAGAAAAACATGATCGCCAACTGCGAACTCTAGCCTGCGACGGCGCCTGTCTGCATACGATTTCTGCCTGCTCTGAGCCGCTCTCATCCGATCTCGAATCAACTGTATCTTCGCGGTCGTCTCCTCAACAAGCTGCGGCCCCAATATACTGCCCTCGCTGAGCTCTGTCCAACAGACGGGCGATCTGCATCTCCTCCCATACAATGCCTCGAAAGGTGCCATCTGAATAGTATCCTGGAAGCTGTTGTTGTAGGAGAACTCCACTAAGGGCAAATGATGATCCCAGCTACCTCTGAAGTCTAAAACGCACGCTCGGAGCATGTCCTCAAGAGTCTGAATAGTCCGCTCTGACTGGCCGTCGGTCTGCGGATGAAATGCTGTGCTGAAACTCAAACGTGTACCCAATTCCTCCTGAAGTCTCTTCCATAGTCGGCTGGTAAACTGGGTGCCTCTGTCGGACACGATACACGTCGGGACTCCATGCAGTCGTACAATCTCGTCAATGTATATCTGGGCATACTGAGCAAAACCGAAAGTCGTCTTCACTGGAAGGAAGTGAACCACTTTCGTCAATCGATCCACGATCACCCAAATGGAGTCGTACCCTCGACTGGTCCTGGGTAGACCCACAATGAAGTCCATAGAAATCTGCTCCCATTTCCACTACGGAATGGGCAAAGGCTGCAACTCTCCCGCAGGCCTCTGGTGCTCGGCCTTGACTTGCTGACAAGTCAGGCATCTCGACACGAAGTCTGTGACGTCCCTCTTCATTCCGTCCCACCAAAAGACATCTCTCAAAGCGCGGTACATCTTGGTGGAACCCGGATGAACGTTGTATGTCGATCTATGCGCCTCCTTAATAATCTCACGTCGTAGTCCCTCAGAATCTGGTACGCACAGTCGAGTCCCAAATCGCAGTACTTCCTGATCATCGATCACGAACTCGGAAACTCTGCCCTGCCGCACCTGCTCTATGATCTCTGAAAGACGGTCATCACTGGGGTGTGCCTCTCGAATACGGTCAAGCAACTGCGGACGTGCACGAACATGCGCGAGCTGTCCCCCTATCGGAGTGAACTCGAACTCAACCCGGCTGTTGCATAAAATCTGCCAATCTGCCGACGACTGCCCATGTACTGTGCGCAAACAAGATAGACTATCCCCGGGCCTCCTGCTCAAAGCATCCGCCACTACATTAGCCTTGCCCGGGTGATACAAAATCTCGCAATCGTAGTCCTTTACTAGTTCCATCCAACGGCGCTGTCTGAGATTCAGGTCTCGCTGCTGAAATATATACTTTAAGCTCTTGTGATCAGTGAATATCTGACACGACTCGCCGTATAGGTAATGTCACCAGATCTTAAGTGCAAAGACCACTGCAGCCATCTCCAAATCGTGAGTGGGGTAGTTCTGTTCATGTTTCTCCAACTGCCGCAAAGCATACACGATCACCATGTCCTGCTGCATCAATACGCACCCTAGCCCCACTCGTGAAGCGTCACAATAAACCATGAATCCGCCTGATCCTCAAGGCAAAGATAACACCGGCGCCGTAGTCAAACAAGTCCGTAGCTGCTGGAAACTGTGCTCGCACTCCTCCGTCCAATCGAAAGGAACTCCCTTCCTGGTCAATCCGGTCAAAGGTGCAGCAATACGGGAGAAATCCTGAACGAATCGCCTGTAGTAGCCAGCCAGGCCTAAGAAACTGCGGATCTCCATAACTGATGTCGGTCTGGGCCACTACTGAACGGCCTTGATCTTCTTCGGGTCCACACATATGCCATCTCTCGTAATCACGTGACCCAAGAAACCAACGCTGTCCAACCAGAATGCATACTTGGAAAATTTTGCGAAAAGCTGGTGCTCCCTCAAAGTCTGCAACTTAATCCGCAAGTGCTGCTCGTGCTCCTCCCGGCTCCGGGAATACACCAAAATATCATCAATGAACACTATGATGAACAAGTCGAGATACGGCCTGAATACATGGTTCATCAAATCCATAAATGCTGCTGGGGCGTTGGTGAGTCCGAACGACATCACCAAAAACTCATAGTGGCCGCAGCGCGTGCGGAAAGTTATCCTCAGTATATCCTCATGTCGAACTCGTAGTTGATGGTATCCTGATCGCAAATCGATCCTCGAAAAATATCCTGCCCCCTGAAGCTGGTCGAACAAATCGTCGATACGTGGTAAGGGATACCGGTTCCTTACGGTAACTTTGTTCAGCTGGCGGTAGTCGATACACAAACACAAACTGCCGTCCTTCTTCTTGACAAACAGGACCGGAGCACCCCACGGAGAAATACTAGGTCGAATAAGCCCTTTATCCAACAAATCCTGCAACTGATCCTTCAGCTCTCGAAGCTCCGCCGGGGCCATCTGATAAGGCGGTATAGAAATAGGCCCCGAGCCGGGAATCAAGTCAATGCAGAACTCAACATCGCGCTCAGGTAGTAACCCAGGCAGCTCGTCAGGGAAAACATCAGGGAACTCACAAACAATCGGGACCCGGTCCAAAGGAACCTTTGCAGCTCGAGTATCATAAATATATGCTAAGAATCCCTGACATCCCCTCCGCAAGAGCTGACCAGCGCGAAGAGACGAAATCAAGTTGGGAAGGGTGACGCTGCGGTCTCCCTGAATAACAAGGACTGGCACTCCCGGAAAGCTAAATCTGACTGCCTTCTCACGGCAGTCCACCGAAGCATAACAAGTGGCCAGCCAGTCCATGCCCAGAAGCACATCAAAGTCCAACATATCGAGGAGAATCAAATCAACCGACGAATCCCTCTCCCCGATACGAATTGAACACAATCGAAACACAAAACGAGCGACAAACGACTCGCCTACCGGGGTAATAACAACAAGCGGCTGATCTAACGACGACGACTCACGACCAAACATCGGTGCAAAGTGTGTAGATACGTACGAATTGTAGGGTTCCTAGGCACTCTTGTGAAGGTTCATAAGGCATCAAACATGCCCGGATAAAAATTTAGACGTGCCGAACAACCCAAAGCCGGGATCTTTGCTAGATTATTAGGGTTTAACATGCAAGATGATAACTTTTATCTAAGTGTGAGGGATTACAACCATTGTAGTCCGCTCCTTCGCTTCACAAGCTCCGAGTAGAAGTCCCTTTGCCGCGATCCACGATCTCCCGGACTCATGAGAGGCTCCACGACTCGAACGATCCATGCTAGCTTGAAGTATTCCAAATCTCCGATGATCTACCTCGAAGTTGCAAAGACTCAAGCTTTCTCACTCTAAAGAGATGAACACACTAATCTCATGGGCTAGATGAGATGAGGATGAGAGAGTAGTATTTTTGCTTTCTTTTTATATCATTTTCTCATATTTTTTCATCACATAAAGAAAATCAAGTAAGCTTTCTTCAAGAGAGAAGAAGATGATAATGGAAAATCAATAATAAGATTAATCCTTTTGTGATGAATAGAATGAAAGCTATATGATTGATTTATTAACCATGGTCAAGGATGAGTGGTCAAGATTTAGTAGAGAATAAACTAGAGTTAGGGTTTGGTTGGGTTAAGAATGTGTCATCCAAAAATATCTTAAGAATGACAAAAGAAAAAGCTTCTAGAAGGTGCATGAAGCATCTAACCCTAATCAAACCCTAACCTCAATTAATCATCCTTAAACATGTTTAACAATTAATCATATCATGTCACAATAATATATATCACATATATATTATATATTTGCAACAAAAGAAAATAATACAATTAACATATATCGCATATATATCAATGTATCATCCAATGAGAAAATGAAATAATAAAGCGAGCCAATATTAGATAATGTAATAATATATCATATATATTATTATACATTAAATCATCGAATCAAAACTTGATCCGACGATCCGGCTATATCGAATATTACCGACTAATATATCATGTACCGATTCATCGAATCAACACTTGATCCGATGACCCGGTTCATAACTAAATATCGCGAGAATATAATACGGTATCCCATATCGCATTATTCTCGGTCCTGCACATATCACATATGTGCCTCTACTCCATTTCGCCTGAGCCAAGAAACCTCTGTGTAGGACTCTAAAGAATCGTCAATACGCCGGTAGCAGGTGATGATCATATCAAACACCCACAAGCTGCAAGCGGTCAGCTAAACGTAACAGCCACCCAGGTATTGAGCGATCAGAAGATCAACAAGCTAGCCTGTGCGTTCTCCTGTGAATCCAATCAGTAACACTCCCGTACAGCCCGGTCTGTTCGTCTGATATGTCGCATATCAAGTCTAGGGGTGGTATACGTCAGACCCCAGTAACCGATAAGTCGTGTCGATGTGTGGCTCATAACGGGTCGAGAAACTACTAGTAACACTTACCAGTAAATCTCTATATCAGCCCTGGCCAGGGACTTCCAGTTATAGCCAATCGAACACAGCACAACATCAACTCCCTATACCGGGAGAGACGAATCCCCTCCTATCGCTCATTGCCTCCATGTGATTCGGGACTGTACCCAAAAGCCACCGTTTTGCACGCCCTCTTGGACGCGGTAAGGTGGAAATCAAAGCACAGTGGGAATCACACAAGACTCCATGGCGATCTCGGGTCTACAGACTACCCTGTACCTGTGTCACCGGAGAACTGCCATCTGACGTGTGGTATATCACCATCTGGGAGTTCTCGGCGAGTCCGTCCAGTGTACCCAGTCTCCACTGAGCACCCGTACACCATCTCTGATGTCTAACACCGATGGATATGGGATCATCCATCGCCCATCATATGGGTCAAGATGCGTATACGCTAGTCTACTCTGGTGTATCGATGCCCTATCTCGATATACCCTCGACTAGGAACAGTTATACGATATACTCATTGACTACCGCGGCCCCACTAGTATGATCTCATCATAGTCCCAGTACTCAGATCCTAAGGGCTTTATCAATAGGTGAGAGTAAAACAGTAAACCAATACAAGTCAACATGTTAAGATAAAGTGAAACCAAATAGCATACTATCATGACGAGCAAGAAAGTCATCTCTATATATATCCAAGCATCCATTATAATATACATCATATGTACAACAATGGCCTCTAGGGCATATACATAACTAACAATCTCCCACTTGCACTAAGGCCAGCTGCTGTAGTATCGCATACCTAGCATCCCGAATAATCTCTCAAACTGTATCTAGGGAATAGCCTTCGTGAATGGATCCGCAGTGTTGTCCTTCGTATCTACTCTCCTGACCTCGATCTCCCGGCGATCAACTATCTCCCTGATCAGGTGATACCGCCTCAGAATATGTCTGGACTTTTGATGGGACCTGAGTTCCTTGGCTAAAGCCACAGCTCCATTGTTATCGCAATACAGAGGTATTGGATGCTCAATGGATGTAACCACACCAAGTTCACTAATGAACTTCTTGATCCAGACAGCCTCTTTGGCAGCATCGTTGGCAGCGATGTATTCAGCCTCCATCGTCGAGTCTGCAACGGTATCCTGTTTGGAACTCTTCCAATATACCGCCCCTCCATTGAGGGTAAAGACAAAACCCGAATGCGACTTAGAGTCGTCCTTATCACTTTGGAAGCTAGAATCGGTAAAGGACTTGATTGTAAAAGATTTCGGATTGTGTAGTTGGAAATTGTAAAGAAATCACAACCAAAAATATTTGACCGCAATCAACTACGGTGTCGGATGTAGATTGTTAGTGAGTGCGGATCGTCCACAGGGAAAGTGTAATCGTTCGTCTTTTGAATTAGATGAGTCGAAACTTTAATGAAAAGAAAACAAACAATTCATGATTTGAAATTGAAGTTCAAGAATTAGAAAATATAGATCTAATAACAAGAAAAAGATAGAATCAAGAATTGATAGTTTGATGATTTTTCCAAACCAAATATCAAGAATCGAAATGAGGCTCGTAGGAATCGATAGGATCTATAGATGTGATGTAATCTTACAATTACGTATTCTTATCCTTCGATGAATTGATACTAGATCGATGATAATCGATGAGAATTAGAGACTTCTTGTGAAACTAGGGTTTCATCTTATCTCTTGTTCTTTCATTGATACCATTCATATTCTAGCCTCTAGTAAATTCAAGAAACGATCGTAGATCCCTAATTTCGAGCGATCACAATCAAGAAAGCATCGCTACGAAACTAGGTCATCGATTCTTGAACTTGCTAGGGTTTACAAAACTCGTAGGACTTAAAAATAGTATTAAGATTTGTTACATCATCATTCTACAATCGTCTCGACTCCTTTACGAGCGGAGTTTTACTCAAACATTACAACAAGAACAACAATTACAAATTGAGATCTAATCATGATGCGAGAATTAAAAGAAAGCAAGATTAAAGAATTTCACCTTTTATTTATATCAACAATTTCATTACATTCGCTCAAGAACTACAAGAGGAAGAATTCGATCGTCGACTTGGCTTTGCTCGTCTCCGTGGATCGCGGATCGGCTTGGATCACTTGCCCGATTGAAGATCGGCTCGGCTCCTAAAAGGTTGAAGGCTTCTCACTTGATTTGGTACTCAAGATCTTGGATTTGGAGTGGAATTAGGGTTAGGGTTTCGCACAAGCCTTGTCACGAGACTTGTGGAAGAAAATGGTGTAGAATGAACAACCTCATCCCTTAGATCTAGGTTCCTATTTATAGCCATCAAAACCCTAGATCTAGGATTTGAATTTTTAGTTTCCCTCCAAAAGTTTGTTGAGGAAATTTGAATTTCCCTCCAAAAGTTTGTTAAATGAAATTCAAATTTCCCTCCAAAAGTTAGTTGAGTGAAATTCAAATTTCCCTCCAAAAGTTTGTTGAGGAAATTTGAATTTCCCTCCAAAAGTTTGTTGGATGAAATTCAAATTTCCCTCCAAAAATTAGTTAGAGGAGAAACTTCTAGATGTGATTAGTTAGGAGGGAGCTTCTAGAAGAGGTTAGTTAGGAGCTTAATTAGGATTAGCCTTGCTTAATTATCTTTGATGATCTGGTAGGAGCTTCGAGAGAATTCTGGAATTTAACATATCAGAAATGAATGTGGGCTCAGATATTGTGATTCTGCACCAAAAATTAAGCTCTGATGTGTCCAAAGCGCCGCGGATCCGCAGCCCAAGCAGGCTCCTGCCGCGGATCCGCGGCTACTTGTGGGCCTTGGGCTTTGATCTTTCTGGTACAGTCTTGGGATGATTGTTGGGCCTTTATTGTATATATAGAATTGTATAACTTCTTCTGAATTGCTACCAGATCTGAAATGATTTAGTTGGCATATTTTTGATCAGCTCTTTTGCTTTTCTTCCGTATTTCCTGCACAGACTCAAGACAAGTATTGCGCAAATACAGAAATGATGCGATGCCATGAAATGCGGTTAATTTCCTTTAAAGTGTCGGTTTAAAAGTCTAATACATGCAATCTGGTATTTTACGATTGATTTGCTAATATGTGAAATATGAATACCGAACACTTCTAAATGTATGCAAAAGATGGGGAAATTGCCGGCTAAAATATACAATATTTTCGACTGATCAAATACCCCCAAACTTAATTTCGATCGTCTCGAGCGAATGTTTTATTAAAAAGAGAAGGAGAAAATAAAGAAAGAGAAAAACTAACTAGCACACTTTCGTAGGCAACACGATTGCACTGAGCACGTGCAACAAGCCTTTAAACCTCTAGGTGTCCCTAGTAGGAGGAGTGTTGTCTCCTGTGGGTTTTCAGCGGATTGCACCCACAAAATCCAATAATAAAAGGAAGATCATGAATATTACATTTAAAGAAAAGAATCGTATAAGAAAGACTTTGAAAATTAGGGTTTCCAACTAAGCTAGCTTTTCGGTTGTCATGAGCCCTATCTTAATGGTCGTGAAAAGATGTTAGAAATCACGTCCTCCCTCAATAAAACATCGTCTTATTCTTCATTCCTATCTTTCTTCCAAACATCGATCATATAACCCTGCGTGTGTGTAAAGACATCCCTACACCCGGAGAATTCAATTCAAGCTATCATACTCTTGCCCATCAGCCTCAGTATATAATTTTTTTTTTCGATGAGCTCACACACTTTCATGCGACCGTTAATACTTCTTGAGGTACTAACCGACCGATTACTCATGTGCTTGCTTATTTGGTGTATTTTCCTCGTCTTGCACCACCTCAGGCATAGCAGTGACTCCCAGACCAGTTGGCCTTAGGGCACTAGGTGAAGAAGCACCCTCGCTATATATTTTTTTATTGCTTTCGGTGATAACAAAACCAGTGTTCATTTTTCTCACCACTTTATATTTTCTTTATTCATTTTTTTTTTATTTTCTTCATACATCGGCTTTAAGACAAGAGCATTTCAAGGTATCCTCTACTATCCCAGGCTTTAAGACGTATGTAAGTGCGAATAGCAGGGTAGCAACGTTCAAAATGTTTGGCTTTCAGAATAGAAACTATTTTTCAGACTTATTTTTATCCTCAGATTAGTGACGTCCTTCATCTTACTAACCCTTGGGACAACGGCTCATAACTACTTATTACTAGTTCGTATAAGAAAACTTCTAATTTTCTTAGTTTTCTTAAATTTTTCTAATCTCATGGATGTAATTTTTCACTATCTAAACTTTTATTATCTTATTTATATACAAAAAATATTTTTATAGTTTTGAAAAATTTTAAATTTTTATGGGTTTTCGAAAATGTTTTGTGCTTATGCAAATGATATGCAAATGATGCGAAAATAAGCACAAACCTCCCCCAAACTTGTTTTCAACAGTGTCCTCATTGTTGCCATCTGCTAAATCTCGAAAAACCTGTAAGCTTGGGAGGAATTTATTAGTGGGGGCAAAATATTTAAGTGAAGATCCTCCCCCAAACTTATTTTTGGCTCAAAATTTTGTAAAAATTTTATTTTCAAGAGCCCGATTATACCCCCCCAAACTTATGCAATGTTAATCTTTGAAAATCATATGAGGGGGTCAAAAATCAGTGGTCGATGCCAAGATTTGCAAAGACCGAATGTTAACACCAACCATTCAAAATTTTTATCAATGCAGTGCTCTGGTTGGTGGAAGAAGAAGTGGGGAAAAGGTAAGTGGTGGAATAGAATGTGTGTGCGTCTCATATTGGAGAGACGATGCAGTGTATGTGATGGATTACTCGCATTCTTTTTACAGTTCAAAAGAAGGGGTGGAGGTTCAATTTCAATGACTGGGAGATGATTCATCTCAACACCCGTGTTGTTCAGAAATGCAAGTTTTTCAGCGAAGATTTCCTCAAAAGTTCTATCAATACCCCGAAGAATAATGTCATCACAAGGTGCGGGGTGATCTTCAGACTCTAAAAGCAGTTCATAATCCGTGTTAATTGTTGACCCGGACATCTCGGTGGAAGAGTCCGTATGTGTATGATACATAGTTGGGTCAAACAATAACGTATGAAAAGAGTCAAGATCGATATCAGGAGGATCATCAAATTCGCTGCTGTCGACATCCATTAAGTCGACAGAACAGATCTGAGCAGTAGGTTCGAAGGGTACACTTCCCAACTTGTAAATGTTCAGCTCTATTGACCTATTCCCAAAAGATAAGGTCATAGAACCATTACGACAGTTGATTATTGCGTTGGAAGTGGCCAAAAAGGGGCGACCTAAAATCACCGGAATTTGATTCCGTGGGTTCGCTACAGGCTGTGTATCAAGTACAATAAAATCCACAGGAAATACAAATTCCCCGATTTTTATTAACACATCCTCCAGTTTACCCCTAGGTTTGGTGATTGATCGGTCAGCCATCTGGAGAGTTATGCTCGAAGGCTTTAACACTCCGATACCTAGTTGCTCATATACCGAGTAAGGAAGTAAGTTAACACTAGCGCCAAGGTCAAGTAACGCACGGTTGATGTGTTTCTCCCCAATAAAAATGGAAATAGTAGGACAGCCAGGGTCCTTACGTTTCCGTGGTAATTGTTGGGGAAAAGCCGTGTCTACAGTACTCGACATGAAGATTTTTTTAGGCACTTGAGTCTTCCTCTTCCTAGTGCACAAGTTCTTAAGAGTTTTTGCATAGGACGGAACTTGTTGAATAGCATCTAGGAGAGGGATGTTGATGTTAACTTCCTTAAACATGTCCACAATCTTCTCCATTTGGGCATCATGTTTCTTGGGCCTCAACCTATTTGGAAATGGAGCTCTATCAATAAGTGTTGGGTCCAACATTTGTGGAGAAGTTTGTGGGGGTGGAAAAGATGATGTGGGTGGAGGGTTCGAGCCTTTGGGAACACGGAGAATAGGCTCGGAAGAAGAAGGTAAGTTAGACGAAATAGGGTAAGGAATAGAAGTGTGAGTGGAAGTGGAAGTGGAAGCCGGGGTGTTAATGATCAATTCATCATTATCAATTTGTTCACCCAAATGATTGTCTAGCATTCTTCCAGATCTCAACGTCGTAAAAGCGTCCACATTAGTGTAATGTGAAGGTCTAGGATCAGGTACGGGTTGAGATGGAAGATTCCCTTCTTCTCTAGCACTTATTTCGGCTGTTATTCGTTCAATTTGTGCTTCCATTGATTTGATATTCTCATTTTGAGTGAGAATGGTCTTTATCATATTATCGATGGAAGATTGAAAACTTGCCGACTCTTGGATGGATTGTTTCATGAAAGTAACCAAGGTTTGCACCAGTGCAGAGATATTATCAGTACCGGCCAATTGCAAAGAGTTTTCATGTAGTGCAAAAGTGTTGGCAGGATTTTGAAAATTTTGTGGTTGGAAGGGGTGCTGACTCAATTGAAGTGGTGGTTGCTGTTGTGGTGGAGGGACCCTTTGAAAATTGTTTAGGATTGGAACCGTGTTTTGAGATTGTGATTGGTTCCAAGCAAAGTTCAGGTGATTCCTCCAATCTTGATTATATGAGGAAGAAGAGGGATAGTTTCCAGGTCCTTGCTGAAGTGAAGCATTAGTGTGACCTTGAAACGGTACATTCAAAGGACATTCTTCCGTCAAATGTGAAGGGTTTGAACAGCAGCCACACACGGTTTTGGGAAGTGTGGATTGGTTTAGGGAGGCTGAGGAGATTTTATTTTCTATAGCGTCGAGTTTCCTTTGTATTGCGGCCATTTCGGCTTTCAAGGTGACGGAAACATCGAGCTGATTGACATCTTCCCTAGGTGGTGGTGGTCTAACACTTTCCCATTGTGATGTGTTTTGAGCTAAATCTTCTAAGTATTTCCAAGCTTCACCATCATCTTTAGATAGGAATTGGCAATGACATATGGTTTCAAGCATCTGTCTAGTAGTGAGATCAACACCCTCATAGATAATTCGACACAAATCCTATCTGGGGATTCCGTGATGAGGGCATTGGATAAGAAGATCCTTGAATCGTTCAAAGCATTTCCAAAATGGTTCATTGGGAAGTTGGGTAAATTTAGAGATTTCGCTCCGAACACGGGCGGTCTTGTGATTGGAATAAAATTTCTTAAGGAATGCTGCAACGAATTCGTCCCATGTTGAAATAGAATGTGCGGGTGTGATGTAAAGCCACTTCTCGGCTAAATCGCACAAAGTGAATGGGAGAAGACGTAAACGCAGAGCATCCAAAGACAGTTGTGAATTCCCCATCAAAGCACATACATTTTCAAATTTGGAAATAAACATGTATGCGTTTTCAGAATCAAGACCATGAAATTTGGGTAAAAGTTTGATGAATTGGGGGTTGATTTCAAAATTTTCCCCTATGGCAGGTGGTATAGAAAGACAGGTGGGAAGGGTAACACGTGTAGGATAGCATCTCTCTTGGAGAGAAATGCGTGGAAGATTCTGCGCACCTGCGGGCGGTGGCAGAGTAGTGTTAAAGTTTGATGGATTTGGGTCCATCACGGGTGTGGTGGGTGGTGGGGGAGAAGATGAAGAATTACCGACTCTGGGGTCGATAAAAGAAACGCGGACAAGACGGGAAATGGAATCCCGTGTCCAGCCTAACATTGTGCTAAACGGTTGTAGCACAAGTGGCAGCGTTGGTATAATTAGAGAAAAGAATGAATGTGATTGGTGTTTGTTTTGAAAATTGATACGGATTTTTGAAAAAAATGATGCAACAAAACAAATGCAACACACAAAACCCTAGAATCTAATGGTCACCTAGGTCTGGCTCTAGACCGCTCCTAACTGCCAAAAGACAAGTCGCAGGATAAATCCTCCACTGCCTCTTTGTCCCCCTGTGGCCGGATAAGTGCCAGGTAAGTGGGAAGGAACCACCACTACAGTGGGCCTAATTAATAACCACTAGCCTTAGACACACTCGCCTTAGGCACCACAAGAAAACGCGGATAAGCAATGAATTACCCACGGCCTTCTCTTGTCCTATTGAGCGCGACAGTCCTTAGAGTCTTCTCTAGATTTCTTTTAGTTAATGAGGGTAATGCGGATGCAAGTTTTGCGATTTTCGGGGCCTAGGAAGGGTAATGAAATCCCCACCTAATTTGAATTTGGTCGTGCCTCTTAAATTTCCGTATTAATATGCAAACAACCAAGAATCAAAAATACGCACAAATTTTTATTTAGCTTTGCGGCGCTGCGATTTATTTGCAAAGAAACCTGCAGCAAATTGTCAATTGGAGCATACAGAGGAGGAGATAAGAAAGATAGAGACTTACAGAGAAAAATTGGTGCAGTGAACAGTCAAGGGGGCCGCGGAACCGCCGCGGATGAGGGTAGTTTGCCGCGGAAACGCGGTGGTATGTTGGGATCAGTGCACAGAAATTTGTGCACAAGCTCCTGTTCACCTACACAGCTCTCTGGATGTTTCAGAAAAAAAATTTCCACAGCTCCAATGATTCCAGATTTCCTCGCAATCAAATCACAACACACGTATTAGTGTTTGCACGAATTTTGATCACAAAATTTAGATGGAATAAAATTTTCAACTCAAATTTCAAAATACGAACAATTAGCGCACTATCCCCGGCAACGGCGCCATTTGATTGTAAAAGATTTCGGATTGTGTAGTTGGAAATTGTAAAGAAATCACAACCAAAAATATTTGACCGCAATCAACTACGGTGTCGGATGTAGATTGTTAGTGAGTGCGGATCGTCCACAGGGAAAGTGTAATCGTTCGTCTTTTGAATTAGATGAGTCGAAACTTTAATGAAAAGAAAACAAACAATTCATGATTTGAAATTGAAGTTCAAGAATTAGAAAATATAGGTCTAATAACAAGAAAAAGATAGAATCAAGAATTGATAGTTTGATGATTTTTCCAAACCAAATATCAAGAATCGAAATGAGGCTCGTAGGAATCGATAGGATCTATAGATGTGATGTAATCTTACAATTACGTATTCTTATCCTTCGATGAATTGATACTAGATCGATGATAATCGATGAGAATTAGAGACTTCTTGTGAAACTAGGGTTTCATCTTATCTCTTGTTCTTTCATTGATACCATTCATATTCTAGCCTCTAGTAAATTCAAGAAACGATCGTAGATCCCTAATTTCGAGCGATCACAATCAAGAAAGCATCGCTACGAAACTAGGTCATCGATTCTTGAACTTGCTAGGGTTTACAAAACTCGTAGGACTTAAAAATAGTATTAAGATTTGTTACATCATCATTCTACAATCGTCTTGACTCCTTTACGAGCGGAGTTTTACTCAAACATTACAACAAGAACAACAATTACAAATTGAGATCTAATCATGATGCGAGAATTAAAAGAAAGCAAGATTAAAGAATTTCACCTTTTATTTATATCAACAATTTCATTACATTCGCTCAAGAACTACAAGAGGAAGAATTCGATCGTCGACTTGGCTTTGCTCGTCTCCGTGGATCGCGGATCGGCTTGGATCACTTGCCCGATTGAAGATCGGCTCGGCTCCTAAAAGGTTGAAGGCTTCTCACTTGATTTGGTACTCAAGATCTTGGATTTGGAGTGGAATTAGGGTTAGGGTTTCGCACAAGCCTTGTCACGAGACTTGTGGAAGAAAATGGTGTAGAATGAACAACCTCATCCCTTAGATCTAGGTTCCTATTTATAGCCATCAAAACCCTAGATCTAGGATTTGAATTTTTAGTTTCCCTCCAAAAGTTTGTTGAGGAAATTTGAATTTCCCTCCAAAAGTTTGTTAAATGAAATTCAAATTTCCCTCCAAAAGTTAGTTGAGTGAAATTCAAATTTCCTTCCAAAAGTTTGTTGAGGAAATTTGAATTTCCCTCCAAAAGTTTGTTGGATGAAATTCAAATTTCCCTCCAAAAATTAGTTAGAGGAGAAACTTCTAGATGTGATTAGTTAGGAGGGAGCTTCTAGAAGAGGTTAGTTAGGAGCTTAATTAGGATTAGCCTTGCTTAATTATCTTTGCTGATCTGGTAGGAGCTTCGAGAGAATTCTGGAATTTAACATATCAGAAATGAATGTGGGCTCAGATATTGTGATTCTGCACCAAAAATTAAGCTCTGATGTGTCCAAAGCGCCGCGGATCCGCAGCCCAAGCAGGCTCCTGCCGCGGATCCGCGGCTACTTGTGGGCCTTGGGCTTTGATCTTTCTGGTACAGTCTTGGGATGATTGTTGGGCCTTTATTGTATATATAGAATTGTATAACTTCTTCTGAATTGCTACCAGATCTGAAATGATTTAGTTGGCATATTTTTTATCAGCTCTTTTGCTTTTCTTCCGTATTTCCTGCACAGACTCAAGACAAGTGTTGCGCAAATACAGAAATGATGCGATGCCATGAAATGCGGTTAATTTCCTTTAAAGTGTCGGTTTAAAAGTCTAATACATGCAATCTGGTATTTTACGATTGATTTGCTAATATGTGAAATATGAATACCGAACACTTCTAATGTATGCAAAAGATGGGGAAATTGCCGGCTAAAATATACAATATTTTCGACTGATCAGGACTCTACCTGGAGTTCTCCGTTACCATACACCAAGAACATCTCCTTAGTCCTTCGTAAGTACTTGAGAATGTTCTTCACAGCTGTCCAGTGACTCTCTCCAGGATCTGCTTAATACCGACTCACTACACTTAGTGAGTATGCTACATCGGGTCTGGTACATAGCATCGCATACATGATAGAGCCTACCGCCGAAGCATAGGGTATCCCTTGCATGCGAGCTCTCTCCAAATCAGTCTTGGGAGACATCTCTTTGGAGAGAGTGAGTCCAGAGATCGTGGGTTGGTTCCCACGCTTGGATGCTTCCATACTAAACCTCTTTAGTATGGTGTCAATGTACCTGGATTGGGACAATCCCAGTATCCGTTTAGATCTATCTCTATAGATCATGATTCCCAATATGCAGGAGGCATCACCTAGATCTTTCATTGAGAATCTCTGTGATAAGAAGAGCTTAACTGATTACAGCATAGGAATATCATTTCCTATCAAGAGTATGTCATCCACGTACAATACGAGGAAGACAATCTTACCCTCTGCTACCTTCTTATAGATACAAGGTTCATCTATATTTTTGATGAAGTCAAACTCTTTGACTACAACATCAAAACAGATGTTCCAACTCCGCGATGCTTGCTTTAACCCATAAATGGATTTAAGCAGCTTGCACACCTTTCCGCTGCTCCCACTATCTACGAAGCCCTCTGGCTGAGTCATGTACACGCTCTCTTCTAAATCACCGTTTAGAAAGGCGGTCTTAACATCCATTTGCCAGATTTCGTAGTCATGGTATGCAGCAATGGCAAATAAGATCCGGATGGACTTAAGCATAGCCACTGGAGAAAAGGTTTCGTCATAATCCACACCTGGTCGTTGACGAAAACCCTTTGCAACAAGTCTAGCTTTGAAAGTCTCAACTTTTCCATCCACACCAAATTTCCTTTTAAAAATCCACTTGCTCCCAATGGGTTTTACCCCTTCAGGAGCATTTTCCAAAATCCATACTTTATTGGTGTACATGGATTCCATCTCAGATCGCATTGCATCCAGCCATTTCACAGAGTCACCACTCGTGATGGCCTGCTCGAAACTAGTCGGGTCATCATCATCCATGATGCAATCCTCGCTTTCACCATCAATGAGAAAACCGTAGTATCTCTCAGGTGGACGAGAAACCCTACTAGATCGGCGGAGAGGCTGGGGTCCGTCGGGTACTACTGAATCCTCTGGTTCCACTAAATCTTCAGTTGTAATTTGTGTTTCTGGAACATCTTCCAGCTCTACCTCTTTGCCACTAATTTCTTTTGCAAGAAATTCCTTTTCTAAAAAGGTGGCATATTGAGAAATAAACACTTTTTGTTCCTCAGCGTGATAGAAAATATATCCTTGAGAATTCTTAGGATATCCCACAAATTTGCAAAGAACTGATCGTGCCTCGAGTTTGTCTGGATTTTGTCTTTTGACATAGGCCGGACAACCCCATATCTTAACTCGTTTAAAATATGGTCTCTTCCCACTCCATATCTCATATGGTGTGGTAGGTACAAATTTAGACGGAACTAGATTCAATATGTATATGGCTGTCTCAAGCGCATACCCCCAAAAGGAAATAGGTAACTCAGCATCGCTCATCATAGATCGCACCATATCTAATAGGGTCCGATTCCTTCGTTTCGATACACCGTTGTGCTGTGGTGTATAAGGAGGAGTAAGCTGAGAGAGAATCCCATTCTCTTTTAGATAATCTAGGAACTCACCGCTTAAGTATTCACCTCCTCGATCAGATCGAAGAATCTTAATACTTTTGCCCGTTTGGTTTTCAACTTCGTGCTTATATTCTCTGAATTTCTCAAAAGCTTCAGACTTGTGTTTCATCAGAAACACATGTTCGTATCTAGAGAGATCGTCAGTGAATGTAATGAAGTAGGAAAAACCGTTCCTGGCATGCGTAGACATGGGACCGCATACATCACTATGTATCAGTCCTAAGAGTTCGGTAACTCTTTCTCCGTGTCCACTAAACGGAGCTTTGGTCATTTTTCCTTTGAGACATGAATGGCAAGTATCATAAGATGATAATTCGAATGGATTCAAATAACCATCCTTATGTAACTTAGCCAGTCGTGTCGCATTGATATGACCAAGTCTACAATGCCACAAGTAGGATTCGTTCATATCCGAACTTTTCCTCTTGTGTGTGTTTTGTATATTCAGGACTGTATTCTGATTTAGAATGAATATGCCATTATGTAACGAGCCTGATGCAATCAACTTTTGATCTAGGAATATGTTCATAACATTATCCTGTACTACAAAATTATATCCTTCTTTACTTAATAAGGAGACTGATATAATGTTGCACATCATGTTCGGTATATAATAGCACTCATTTAGAATCAGTGTATTACGACTTGGTAATACAAGGTGATATTCGCCAACTGCTTTGGCTACAATACTTGCACCGTTCCCTACTTGAACGGAATGATCACCTTTTCCCAGTTCTCTACCTTTACATAGCCCATGTAACTGTTTACATATGTGGGATCCTGATCCGGTATCTAATACCCAGGACGTAGGGTGAACTGAGAAACAGTTCTCAATAACTAACACACCCGAAGAAGATGCATCAACATGCATGTTCTTTTGGGCAGCGTGAGAATCTAGATAT
This sequence comes from Agapanthus africanus, assembly GCA_030015575.1. Taxonomy (NCBI): domain Eukaryota; kingdom Viridiplantae; phylum Streptophyta; class Magnoliopsida; order Asparagales; family Amaryllidaceae; genus Agapanthus; species Agapanthus africanus. Next base: position 479,931,885 of record CM057343.1, read on the forward strand.
TCTCCTGTTTCCTGTTCAGTCTTATAACTCTTATAAGAAAGAACGGGTCCAACATTCCCTAGCTCAGTACAATAATTGGGTTCAGTCAATATATCCATATTATTATCTTGATTATGGCCTGACATGGTTGCTACCTGGAGAGAGAGAGAAGAAAACACTTTAGCGTATGCTCTTGCAAGATTAGATTGGTTATTATCTTATCTAATCAGGATGTCTCCCACCGGTTTTATCAAATCTACCTTAAAATCCTAAAAGGTAATATTAGCCGAGATTAATTACACCCTACAATTTCGTCAATCTTTCAGCCAGATCAGTGTCGGTACTTTGAGGGAGGTTCCCCGTGCTTTCGCACGGACCTAATTAAAGTAAACCTCGTTTTCCCAGAGGCGTAACCCCGTTAACACTTTTCTAGACACCTACTTGATCGGCTAATTGTCTTGTGTAAAACTCTCCCAGGAGTAACTCTTACTCGCAGTGGGTATCGGGATCCAACTATCTTATAGGAGGTATGCAATCTCATTGCAAATTTCAACACTTGAAATTCCCGATAATATTTTGCCCCTAGCGATCTATGACCTTAACTAAGTCAACAAACCATAAATCGCAAGTCAAGTTCAACCCGTACATTTCCCAATTGAATTAAACCCACCCGTACGACCCTTAACTGAGTCAACAAGGCCGTACGAATACCCTAATCCAATCACATCTCATGTTTTAGCAGATAAACATTACTTAGCTACCGTACACTATGCCTTAACTAAGTCAACAAACATAGCACGAATACTAAATAATATCTATCTGAAATGATGGAGGGCTACGCAGGTTTTTCAGAAAACCCTGAGCGTAATGAACTTGATATCGTCGTAGAATCGAGTGAAGTTTTGAAAATGAGTGTTTTTTAGGCTTTTCTTAGTTTCGCTAAAGGGGTCACTCCCGGTGAAGGGATCGTCGGCCCTTTCCTCATCGAATAAGGTGCTGGATATATCATATATACCGCTGTGCAAAGCAAAACACTAAAAGCAATCAAAAGACAAACCGAGTTTTGTAGCATCTGCCAGTTTCGCTAAAGAGGTCACTCCCGGTGAAGGGATCGTCGGCTCTTTCCCCATCGAATAAGGTGCAGGATATATCATATATATCACTGTGCAAAGCAAAACTGTAGCTACCCCTTTTATAAATTTTTGATTCTACAACATCTTTAGGTTTCTTTTCTTTTTATTAATCTCATTAATAAAAATCCCATCAGCTTATGCTTCCTAAGCATCACAGAAGAAACGAAAGCAGTAATATTTATATATCAGCATATATATATAGTATAAGCATTCGTCTCAGGCAGTAATATGATCTCATCACAGAACATTGCAGCAGAAGAACATATATGAAATATTGGATATACTAGGACGTCCGTGTTTTTAATACGAGCCTGTATAAAACACGGATTCCACGGTCGTGACGAATAGCCAAACCCACATCCCAAGACCCCTACGAGAGCGGCAAGTAACACTGCCAATTCTAGGGTTAGGAGACCCGGTCTCGACTCCTCGAGATGGCCTCCCACTGGACCCTAGAACCCGGTTACTTGTGCTCCCCTCCTTGGGTCTACCTAATGCGGAAAAGTAAATAATATACACTGGTGACAGCAACCGCAACCTGGAAGTGCCCCAAATAAAAGAATATTACATTACAAATGAATTTTACATGAATGAAAATAAAAACCCTCATCTCACATAAAACCCCAGGCTATTCAGAACGCGACGATCCAATATAACATATCACAGCAACACATAATATCACATATCATCAACGTAAGTAAATATGCGCATCCCAATTGTCGTTGACATATAGCAACGAAACCGGCGATATCACATATTACACTTACGGTCACAGAAAAGAAAGTGTAAAACTACAACATTTGGAATCCACAATCACTTTAGACATCGTAAATCCGAAATATCACATACTTCGCATTTCATGCCTAACTCTATGAATTCCACATATTGTATCACATTCCAGATAAATAGACAGTATTAAACTTTCCGAGCAGATAATCAAACACCCAAGATTTCCCAAAGTGCTCAACTCTTGAGCGGAGTTCAAATAATCCCAGAACATGTCAAAGTACCAGTGATCCAGCCGTAGAAGGGTCAAGCCAACGCCTCACATGTGGCACGCCGTACTGCCCCAAACCCGAAGGTTCAAAAGGCAGTTCAAGACGGTCACATAATCGAGTTAAGGTTTGTTGTCTTCTAGAGGGTCCACCGCTTAACTTGTACAATTTTTCCGAAAGATTTAAAACCGAAAAAATTTCAACACTTGAAAGTTTGTCGTACCGGGAAACAGTGAGTTAATGATATCCGTTCAAATAGTTTAACAGTTTCTAAATATCCGGAAAGAAATACGAATTTAAATATTCCGATCGAATCTACTATTACAAAACAAACCCCAGAATTTTCAACACTTGAAACAGATTAAAAATACCCAGAAGTATCAACAAGCACCTACGGATATTACCATAAAAGCCACGTGTCATGAATCCATCATTCCGCCGCGGAACCGCCGCGCAAGCATGCTTGCGCCGCGGTTCCGCCGCCGTTTGGTCGAATTGGGGGCTCGGGTTTTATGGTAATTCTTAGAATTCCCTGCTGATTTTTTTACATATTATTAATTCAGAAAAATCCCAATTTTTGAAAAATTTCCAGAGAGGGGGCTTTTTCCGTCGGTTCGGGTTCGATCGGAGTTTTAACTTCGTAAACACATCGCCTAATGCTCTAGCTAGGCTCTGATACCACTGTAGGGTTCCTAGGCACTCTTGTGAAGGTTCATAAGGCATCAAACATGCCCGGATAAAAATTTAGACGTGCCGAACAACCCAAAGCCGGGATCTTTGCTAGATTATTAGGGTTTAACATGCAAGATGATAACTTTTATCTAAGTGTGAGGGATTACAACCTTTGTAGTCCGCTCCTTCGCTTCACAAGCTCCGAGTAGAAGTCCCTTTGCCGCAATCCACGATCTCCCGAACTCATGAGAAGCTCCACGACTCGAACGATCCATGCTAGCTTGAAGTATTCCAAATCTCCGATGATCTACCTCGAAGTTGCAAAGACTCAAGCTTTCTCACTCTAAAGAGATGAACACACTAATCTCATGGGCTAGATGAGATGAGGATGAGAGAGTAGTATTTTTGCTTTCTTTTTATATCATTTTCTCATATTTTTCATCACATAAAGAAAATCAAGTAAGCTTTCTTCAAGAGAGAAGAAGATGATAATGGAAAATCAATAATAAGATTAATCCTTTTGTGATGAATAGAATGAAAGCTATATGATTGATTTATTAACCATGGTCAAGGATGAGTGGTCAAGATTTAGTAGAGAATAAACTAGAGTTAGGGTTTGGTTGGGTTAAGAATGTGTCATCCAAAAATATCTTAAGAATGACAAAAGAAAAAGCTTCTAGAAGGTGCATGAAGCATCTAACCCTAATCAAACCCTAACCTCAATTAATCATCCTTAAACATGTTTAACAATTAATCATATCATGTCACAATAATATATATCACATATATATTATATATTTGCAACAAAAGAAAATAATACAATTAACATATATCGCATATATATCAATGTATCATCCAATGAGAAAATGAAATAATAAAGCGAGCCAATATTAGATAATGTAATAATATATCATATATATTATTATACATTAAATCATCGAATCAACACTTGATCCGACGATCCGGCTATATCGAATATTACCGACTAATATATCATGTACCGATTCATCGAATCAACACTTGATCCGATGACCCGGTTCATAACTAAATATCGCGAGAATATAATACGGTATCCCATATCGCATTATTCTCGGTCCTGCACATATCACATATGTGCCTCTACTCCGTTTCGCCTGAGCCAAGAAACCTCTGTGTAGGACTCTAAAGAATCGTCAATACGCCGGTAGCAGGTGATGATCATATCAAACACCCACAAGCTGCAAGCGGTCAGCTAAACGTAACAGCCACCCAGGTATTGAGCGATCAGAAGATCAACAAGCTAGCCTGTGCGTTCTCCTGTGAGTCCAATCAGTAACACTCCCGTACAGTCCGGTCTGTTCGTCTGATATGTCGCATATCAAGTCTAGGGGTGGTATACGTCAGACCCCAGTAACCGATAAGTCGTGTCGATATGTGGCTCATAACGGGTCGAGAAACTACTAGTAACACTTACCAGTAAATCTCTATATCAGCCCTAGCCAGGGACTTCCAGTTATAGCCAATCAAACACAGCACAACATCAACTCCCTATACCGGGAGAGACGAATCCCCTCCTATCGCTCATTGCCTCCATGTGATTCGGGACTGTACCCAAAAGCCACCGTTTTGCACGCCCTCTTGGACGCGGTAAGGTGGAAATCAAAGCACAGTGGGAATCACACAAGACTCCATGACAATCTCGGGTCTACAGACTACCCTGTACCTGTGTCACCGGAGAACTGCCATCTGACGTGTGGTATATCACCATCTGGGAGTTCTCGGCGAGTCCGTCCAGTGTACCCAGTCTCCACTGAGCACCCGTACACCATCTCTGATGTCTAACACCGATGGATATGGGATCATCCATCGCCCATCATATGGGTCAAGATGCGTATACGCTGGTCTACTCTGGTGTATCGATGCCCTGTCTCGATATACCCTCGACTAGGAACAGTTATAGGATGTACTCATTGACTACCGTGGCCCCACTAGTATGATCTCATCATAGTCCCAGTAGTCGAGTACAGATCCTAAGGGCTTTATCAACATGTGTGAGTAAAACAGTAAACCAATACAAGTCAACATGTTAAGATAAAGTGAAACCAAATAGCATACTATCATGACGAGCAAGAAAGTCATCTCTATATATATCCAAGCATCCATTATAATATACATCATATGTACAACAATGGCCTCTAGGGCATATACATAACTAACACGAATGTGTGGAACCTGGGTCGAATAATACTCGCGCGTCGAAAGAACATACTGGCAAGGTACCTGTCACAACGGCATTGGATGCCTGCGCATCCTGTGGCGTCAAGGCGAAAACTTGGGCATGTCCCCAACCAATAGCTGGCTGTCCTCGGCCTCCTCGTCCTCTCTGGATTGGACCGCCACGTCCACGGCCTCTGGGTGCATCAAACTGACGTAGAGCATCGCCTGTGGTAGGAAGCAGAGCTCTCTGAGGAGGAGGTGGTAATGGTGGTAAGGTCACATGTGGAACTGTCACCGCTCCCTGCCGTCTCACCGGACATTCTATGATAAGATGGTGCGGACTCCCGCACCCATAACATCCTGGCGACGCCCGCTGTCCCTGCGGATATGAACCATATAACTGACCCCGTCCAATTCCTCTGCCAGGCCCATCTCTCGGAAAGAGTCTGGCGCGCTGCCTCTGCGACGGCACATCGGTGCGAATCCTCTTCGGTCCAGAAACGGCCGAAGTCTGTGAAATGCGTGCCTCCATCCATAATGTCGTGTCCATAACAGCTGAATAAGTGTCGAAGTGCTGGGCACCAATAGCAAGAAATAGCTGGGTGTCAAGTCCCTGCACGAACCTCTTCACTCTCTTTTCTACAGTATCCACCAAATACGGAGCATATCTGGACAACTGCGTGAACTGGACATCGTACTCAGACACCGTCATCCCTGGGGTTATGATCAAGGCCTCAAAACTACGAGCTCCAGCGTCACGAATGCTCTCTGGGAGGAAACGGGCTAGAAAGACTGCTGTAAACTCGGCCCAAGTCATAGGCGGTAGTCCTGCAGCTCGACCTCTCAAGACTGACTCCCACCATGTTTGCGTGAGGCCCTCTAGACGGAAACTCGCGAGCTCCACCCATCGATCGTCCGAACATCTGAGCGAACGGCAGATCCTGGCTAAACTGTCAAGGAATGTCTGCGGATCCTCTGCTGCATCGATGCCCGTAAAGACTGGAGGTCTCAGCCTCATGAAATCCTGTAACGATACTGGGATAGCCACGGTAGTAGTAGTAGGAGGAGGAGCAACTGTCTGGGCAGCAGGCACCATGGTAGTCTGTGATGTGGTAGGTACATCCTCCGATCTCGGTGCACGACTGGCCGCTACTAAGGATCCCACCATCTGTCGTAACTCCTGCATACCTCCCATCATCTGTCGTAGCTCCTCCATACCAGACTCTAGCCTATCCATGCGGCCTGGGGAATGCGGATCAGTCTGTCGCTGAGGCGTAGGGATACCACCCTGCTCGGTCCTCGTCTCGGACAAGCCTGCTCGGATCTTATATCGGGCGGCAACCCTCTGCGCTCTCGTAGCCTTCGGCGGCATAGTGGCTGGTACAGGAAACAGGATAATAAGAACAGTGCAATAGAATCATAGGATACACGGAATTGAAGAAGGAGTTTCCAAGCAAGTATATCCGAAAGTCACTTAGGCGGAGTACCGTATCGCAAGTATGTCGCGGACATACACACGCTACGTTACCCTGGTTAAGTCACTTACTCCATCTACCAAGGTCATCCTACACTTAGAAAGGTAAAACCTATCGCTTTGATACCAACTTTGTCACGACCTGCAGGGTAAGGAACGTGACTGGCACTTAAGTTACGAAACGTCTCAAGGCGTCCGTAAAATAAGTAAGCCAAAGCCCAGAAATCAAAACCAAATAAGCAGAAGAATGAAGGAAAACCAATCAATTGAAAGCGAGTTTATCAAATAAGTCATATCAAGCCTTTTTAAAAACAATATCAATTTTTCCGAAAATTTCGGCAGAGTCTCCTTTGTAAATACTGGCCCCCAAAATGGGTACAACAAGAATATATATGAATAAAACAAATAAGGCATCGCCAAGCGGGAGCTAGCTCTTCGCCACAAGGTGGTCACAAATCCCACGCAATGTAAATCAGCAATGTGCATAAATAAACATAAGAACCACAAGTAAAACATCATGTCGACTCAAGTGAGCTCGACCCCAAAATACAGCATAAAAAGCCCACAAATCTCACAGTCTCGTCTCTAGGTCAAAATACAACAATACTGGTAGATACAGTAGATGGAGTACTCTAGATACAATGAATATACAAGGTGGTACAAAATAATAATACAGCCCACCTACGAGCAAAAGCCTCGAGTCCAGGCAAAAGAAGCAAGTGCGCCCGCCGCTACTGTGCTGACGGAGCGGACCTGCAAAAGACTGTGGCACAACGGGGGTGAGTTGCCAACTCGTGAGTAATAAATAACATCTATAGAGGCTATCGCAAGTATGCACACAAGCATCCTAGCATCTATAATACAGGTATGGCAGGATATACTAGCAGGTATGTATGCAACATGAATGTACTAGCAGGTATGTATGCAATATGAATCAACTCGTGATCTGAATGTGTAAGTATAAGAAATCATATTTTTCCTTTAGGAATCTCTTTTGAAATATCAGCACAATACCAATAGAATCAACAAGAATCTATGTCTAGCATCGACACCTCAAAACTGTCTCAATCTCATGTATCCATATCATAGTATCTCTGGCTTCAGCCGTCCGGCTGACCCATCTCAAATATCAATATCTCATCATCTCGCGGCCACGGTCGGTATCATCTGGATATCCGCCGTGCCGAAAAGTCACCGGTAGGTAGTCCATCCCCTGCCAGGCTCAACGTCAGCAACACAACCTTCTCGTCCCGGGGTACCTTACCGGGCCCACCATGTACCCGAGACGGTTCATCCAACTCCTCGAAACGGGTCTCGAAAACCACAGCAAACTCATGGTGGACGACACTTACATCAATAGGAAACCGCAATTTTTCATATTTTAAAAAGGGTAATAAGTTTTAGAAATTTTGCGGCTTTCCCCCGAAATCCAGAAATATCATAAATCTCAAGAACTCATCATGAATACATACGTCAATGATAATGAATGCATATGGTATCAATGTTCAAGTTACAATGTATGATTAATAGACTAGGCATGAACAAATGATATAATGATATACATGCACATGAATAGCAATTCTACAATGTTATTTTAAGGATTTATTGCATAGTACAGGTTTAAGTATCAAATATGGTGACAATATTCTAGATTATAAGTAATCTAGTGTCGTGGCATGGCAATTACCAGGGCGTGTGTGTACGCATGAATAGTGCTCGTGATGCATATAAAAACCCTGGCAATGGTGCAGGTGTCCTATAGAATGGGTTCGCATATGTATGTCAAATAAAGTATGGATGTAGTTACTAATATCACTAGAAATCTTTAACTACTTAAACTATCGGGCGACTTGCGCCATCCAAACGATAGTCCCCCGTAGAAGTTACATCTACTCACCGGAATCCCCAGCTAGCTATGTCCAATCACCGCTTTTCTTTTTCGTGCCGCGTCCGAAGTCTCCGCGACCGAACCTGGAAGTTTCACCAATACAAAACATAAGGTTACATATCATGAAACGACGCAAATCCCCAAACGAAAGTATCAACGTTCACGAGTTAGGCACAACGTACACAAGGTGCGCGGAACACACACGAAAATCACAAAAACTAACTATAATCGTCGTTTTGGGCGCCCGGCAAAGCTAAAACCCGATCACACAAAATTCCGCATTCACATACCCTACAAGTCGTAGGAGATGCCAACAATATTCTCACGATAACTAATATAATTCATCCCCTAATTTTTTGCGAAAACCTAGTAAGCACAAAGGATATCCAAATTCGTGCAAACATCGCGGATTTGCGATAAAGTGCACACAACATCGCGCAAACACCCAAGTTAACCATAGATAGCCACTACAGTAATTTTCAACACATTAACCATGCTTCAAAACCTATTTTCCAACACCAATTCCTTTCTTGATTTTTATAATTAACAATTACAATCAAAATTTCACACTAGAAAAACTTAAATTAGCATAATTTGAAGCCACTTAAGCAAAGTAACCTCATTAGCTTAGGTTAGCAAACAACTAGATAGCAAAATAGATTTAATTAACTAAATAATGGTGTGCTAAAAACCCTAGTTTAAAACAAACTACCCTCTTAAAAACTAGATTAGAAATTAGCTAAACTTTTAACACTAAAACCATTTAATTAAAGGAATCTAACCAAAAGAATTTAAATGGGTAAGGATTATACCTCAAGATCTAGAGATCTAGCAAGAAGTTTTGCCTCCAAAGATAGCCTCCTAGCATCCAAGATCCATGCAAGAAAGGCTAAGAAGAATGGATGAAGGATGGGAATTAAATTGTGAGAGTTAATTTGATTTTGGGAGCAATTTTTGATGAAATTTGATGATGAAAAGAGATGAGACAAGGAGGGGGAGGGGGCTATTGTTTTCTGCAGAATTCTCGGCTGTGGAGGAGTGGGGAGAGGTGTGGGGGAGTTGGGGAAAAATTTTCAAAGTCAAAAGACCAATCAATCAACAAAAACCCATACTCCAAATTACTATATTTAAATCCTACTCAAAACAATTCATTCACATGATTTAAAGTAAAAAATAGGGGGATGGTGGCTGCTGCAGCAGTGGTGGGGCCGTCCTAGGGGAGTGAGGGTGAGTGTGAGTGAATACAAAAAGGTTCTATGCAAAAAAGACCCCCCACAAGTTCATATTTGCAAGTTTTAGCTTAAATTAAATAATTTTTTGTTTTCCATAATTAAAACCAATTAGAACTTGAAATAAAATACTAAAAATTTATATTACTAACTAGATTTTAGTTAACATGATTTTAAAGATTAAAATTAGCCCATTTAAATTTGTATTTATCGCTAATTTAATGTATTTTTAACAGCTGAAAATAATATTAAAAATTGAAAAAAATAGGGAAAATTTTTTAAATGACCAGAAATTTATAAGTAACTCATTAGCTACTAAAAACTAGCAATTACCTATCTAAATTAGGTATAATTAGGCCTAAACTGCAAAATAACAAAAAAGACGATTTACGGAAAAATACCAAATTTTCACCGATTTTCGGGAAAACACCAAAACGACTTTTCAAAGCGCTACATAACCATGTTAGAATAACTATCATACACCAGTAAATGATCATATACAACTTTACCTGTATAAGTCTATGTTACCCACCCCGGTAGTTAACGGGGAGACGGAATAGGTAAAAATCGAATTTTTCATAGCAAGGTAACATAGACAAGCCATAAGGATATTTGCTAAATATTAACTAACAAACTAACTAGGAGTGTTAACTACTAGGTTAGATGATTATACCTCAAGGTACTAGTCCTTCTTCTCCTTGTTGTGCTTGTCCTCGATGTGAGCTCCTTGGAGTGATGGTGGATGATGCCTCCTCACCGGCTTCTCCACGTCAAAGAAGATCCATCCGAAGGTCTCTACCTTGAGCTCCAACCTCTATAATGAAGTGACTAGGGTGCTTGGTGTGCTAAACTAAGAACCCTAGAGTGAGTAGAGAAGGATTTTGGTAGTTTGGTCTCAATGGCCCTTGATTTTCAACTCATGAAACACTAGGGCTTGAAAGAGGAAGAAGGAGAGAGCAACCATGAGAGAGGGTGTTGTAAAAGATAATGAAGAGAGAGAGCTCTCATATGAGGAAAAAGAATAATAATTTTAATTAGGATAATGTGATGGTTAATTTGATTTGACCATTATCATGTCACAATTAATGCTAAGCAAAATATCTCATGCTCAACAAAAATATCTAAGTCAACAATGGTCAACTAGTCAAATGGTTAAACCAATTAACCATGACACAATTAACTCTAATAAAATTAGTAAACAATTTCCTCCATCTCATTATGCTTTTAATCAAATCAATGGTCAAAACCCTAATGAGGTGTCTCCTTCTCTGCCTCTATTAACTGTATATACATACCCGCATCCGTGTTCCGAGAAACAAAAATACAATGAGACTAAACCAATCCAAAATCAAATACTAGGATCCGGCTTAAACCAAAGCCTACTAGTATCAACTTCCCGAACACCAAACATGCACAAGTGGCCGTATGTGAACGAACCCTGTCGTAAAAACCATACGACCTCTACCTCGTTTTTCCCAAAGGCGAACAACCCTCTGTGTGGGACTCTAAAGACTCGACACTACGCTGGCAGTGGGTTTAACTATAGGCCGCAAACGGTACTAGCTGTACATAACGGTCCCCAGGTAGATGTCGATAAGAAGGCCGATGAGGAAAACCTATCCAAACTCCTACTGAGCCTGAATATGACAATCTCCATACAGTCCGGTATGTTCGTCTAAGAGTATCGCATATCGGGCCTAGGGGGCAGTAAACGTCAGTCCCCTGATAGCGGTATAAGTCGTGTCGGAGTGTAGTCCAAAACACCCTGAGAAACTACTGGAATACCTACCAGTAAATCTTGCTTGCCCTGGCCAGGGACTTTATGTAATGGCTCTCCAAACACAGCGCGATATCAACCCCCAATACCGGGAGAGACAAATCTTATCTAACCGCCACTGCCTCCAAGTGCTTCGGGACTGCACCCAACTACTAACTGTTTGCACGACTCAATAGAGCCGTAGTAGGGTAGTAATCTAAGAACAGTGGGAACACACTTGAGGCGAAGCAGCATTGTCAAGTCAACGGACTAAGCTGTACTCATGTCACCTGGGAACTACTACCTGACGATATGTATAATACCAACCAGCAATTCCCGACGAGTCCTGTCCGGTGTACTCATAGACTAACGAGCACCTGCATACTATCTCCAGTACGACGTACTAATGGCTGTGGGACAGACCATCTCCCCTGCTGGGATGAGAAGCGTATACACTAGTCTACTCCGGAGTATCGATTCCCCGTCTCGATAATCCTACAACTAGGGACCTGTATAAGGATGTTCTTATAGATTACCAAGCCCCTACTAGTGTGACTGCCATCACAACGCTGGTAATCAAGCAAAGATCCTAAGGGCTCTACTAATATGTATAAGCGATATGTTAAAAGAAATACATGCATATATTAAAGTAGAAACAAACCAAGTAGCATACTACCATTTTGCACAAGACTGTCAATACTACTGTAAATATCCCAAGCTTCCATTAAGTAATATACAATCCAGTATGATACAATAATGGCCTCTAGGGCATATACACTAACAACCTGTTCATTTCACATTACATACTATCTTCTCTTTCTTCTTTTAGGACTTACCGAGCGCTAGTTCGCTGACGACATTCCTTTCTGTTTTTGTAACGTTTCAAAATAATAAAATATGATTTTTGGGAATTTTTATAATTTAATATTATTTTAATGAATATTTTAATATTCTGGAATAATTAAATACAAATAAATGGGGAAAAATTATGGAAAATTCTAAAATAGGGTATTTTATGGAATTATGCCATTTTTAAGTTTTTATGATTAGTTATGTGCTAATCGCGATTAAAAATCGCTAATCGGATTTTTAGCTTTTTGGTGCAAAAATGTGCACATATCATTTTCCACACTTGTTACACTTGTTACACTTGTTACATGTTTTGGGGTATGGTTGCTTAGGGTTTGCAATGGAGTGAGAAGGAAAAGAAAAAGGAAAAGAAAAAGAAAAGAAAAAGTAGCATGATGATGAGAGAGAGAGAGTAGGTTGCTTTTGACTCATTGTGACCCTTTCCTCCATCATTTCTCTTCTCACTTTCTCTCTCCCCTTCTAAGGTGCTGCTGCTGCAGCCTCTCCCTCTTCTTCCTCCTCTCTCTTCAACCTAGATCCAACATGAATACAACCCCAAAACCCTATTCCCATTTCACAAAAAGTGTTCCCGAGCTCACTAGCTACACATTGAACCTGGCAAGATTGGATTTGGAGGACTTTGAGCGACTCAAGAATTTTCTTGAGTTGCCAAAGAAGGTAAATTCTGGACCTATTAGAGTAATATTTCATTTCTTGTGCATCAATTCTAGTTTCATATCGATATGGTGTCGTTTGGTGGATTTGTGAAACCTCAAGTTAGGCTTTATGTGAGATCTGAAATTAAAGATGAAATTGAGGATTATAGTGACCTTAGAACCCCTAGTGTGATGTTATTTTGGATCAAACTAGAGACTAGAACACAGAATACGTATTTATGAGACGATGTCGGAGAAAAACTGTGAATCTGTGATCGTATTTGGGAATCTGCTATCACCCCGAGAACCCTAAAATAAAATTGAGTTGACAGTGAGATGTGCAGGCACCCTGGAACCACCACACCAAACCCTAGCACCCAACTCATTTCCCTGGCCACAGATTTAATCCCCCTGGCCACAAATTGCAGCCAGAGCAGGGGTTCTGGTGCTCGTTTTGGTTCTGTAGCCTTATACCCTGTAGACTTGACCCTGAGTATGTCTAGTTTTGACTGATTCCAGTTAGGGTAAAATCTGGGTTGATTTTCTTGAGTTGGCTTATGATTTACGACTTGTTTTAGCATGGATTTTGGTATTTGGTGATTCGTTCCTGTCGGGTGGCGTTTGGACGTCAACGACAAGTGGGTATTGATCGTGTTTACATGCGAGACGATAGGTTTCTACCTATGCGAGTAGCGTGTGCTGTTTTGGCTTTCCGATGTGATTTTCATGTGCTTTAGCGTTTGTGATATACGTGTAGGTACCGACGTGATGTTGAGGCGAAGAAGATGAAGATGGCGACATCGGCATCAGCACACGAGAAGCAAGGTGAGTAGATTTATATCTACGGGGAGAAGTCGGGTGGATGGCGTATAGCACCCCCGCAGTCCGTGGTGATATATACGAATACGTATACACACACATATTTATTATGTGTTGTTAGGATTATTGATGGTGATAATGGAGTTATTGATGATAAGGATGTATTGGTTTAGTATAGTGCGAAACCCTAGAGTAGTGGTTGCACCCACACATACACGCACACATATACTTACATACATTCTTTCATTTATCTGTGCGCATATGGAGGTGTGTATATCTACACATGGGTATGGGACTATGTGTTCATATACGGGATTTGAGGATGATACGTGGGATTGAGATGAGTCGATTGATTTGAGGCCGTGAGATCGGCGATATGACAGAGTTCGTATTTGAGATGTGATATGATGGTAGTGATACCTGTTATGTGATGAGATAATATATATATTGACTCAGAATTATGTGGTTTTCATACCCCTTCCGATTGACTTGATTGTTGGGTCCATAGTTCGCATAGTAGGCGTTAGACTAGACCGAGTCATACCTATTTCAAAACTAACGAATCAGGGATATTTTAAAGATAGGCAAAGGGGATTCTACGGATATTTTCAAACGACACATCTTTTCTTAAAACTCCGTAGCCCTTATTTTACCAAAAACCCTGATTCGTCTTATTTCAAAAGGCAAGGCTGCATGATATATTTATTGAGATAGAGTCTGTACTGTTGCGTTGATTATTTGATTCCGCATTCTCATGCTATTTGCATTGCATTGCTTGTATTTATTGATATATTACAGTCATGCTGCTAGGACACAGCACCATTATCGATGATGCGTATGTTCCACGTACACTTGTTGCCGGCTCACACACTTCATCATCGATAATTGCCATATCACTACACTGTAGTATTGTTGCATTCAGGATATGATTCTTGCATGATAGACTGATGTGCTTACATTTCTTTTACATACCACATACATCATGCTTTCTGATTATACGCATTGAGAGTTGCTGTTTCCATGATATTTCTGGATTTCGAGAACCGTGGGTATTTCAAAAGAGAATATGTCATTGCTTTAAAAAAAACCGGTTACCCTTGATATGATATTTCAGTGCGTCCACCATGTGTTTTCTCGGTGCTGAGAGCGATATGTGAAACCCGATTCGAAGAGTGGACGAGCCGATTGCGGGTACATGGTGGACCCGGTATGGTTCCCCCCGGCAAGATGATCGAAGGATTTTTCCGATTGAGCCTGGAGGCGGGCGAGTACCTACCGGTGATTGGTTGGACCTGGCGGTTATCCGGAGGATACTGGTCATAGTCGATAGATGGATATGGGCGTACTGCTGGGGCCGAAGGCCGATTCCGCAGATGGAGCCCGATATATGAGGATTTACGTGCCGATGCTGGGCACAGTTTTCATGATGTTTTCGAGTGTCGATGCTGGGCACTCCGGTTCCATGATTTTGACGTGTCGCGAGGGACACAGGTGGTTTATATCCTCATATTTCCATGCATATGCTGATGATATTTACATGCATGACGGTTATTGTCATTGGGTGACGAGTGGACGGGATCCACGTACATGCAGATTGATTTCATTGATTATACCTCACATTTATGATATGCTATTACCTGAGGCACTGGCACGAGCACTTGGCACTACACTCATGTATAGAGATTACATTGTCATTTTAGCATGCTTCAGACTTGTTCATATTGAGGTTTATATATATATCTGATCGTATTGACCTAGGATGGGTCATACATTCGATCTCTGCTTGTAGATATTTTCTATTCACGAGTTGGCAACTCACCCCCGTTGTGCCACAGTCCTTGCACGTTTTTGTCGTACAGGTTCCATAGCGGCATTTCTGGCACACTGCTTCCATATGGGTGACTTGCTTGGGTATGCGGGTTCTTTTGTATCAGAACCGCCCTTGTTCCTGTATTATTCATTGTATCTAGAAATTCCATCAACCAAAACTTATATTATTTCGACCTTAGAGTCGCGCTTGTAGTATTATGGTTTTCTGGCTATTTTGAGTTTCTTTTTGGGTTTTGATCCTCGCCCTTTGGCGTTGTATATTTTTATTGCTTGCGTGGTTGTGACCATCGATTGACGAAGAGCTAGCTCCCGCTTGGTGATGCCTTTTATCATTTCATATATATTATTCTTGTTGTACCCCGTTTGGGGCCAGTTTTTACAAAGGAAACTCTGCCGAAATTTTCAGAAAAGACTACACATTTTTTAAAATGCATTTCGGCTGAGTTATTTGAAAACTTTGATTTCAAACATGCTTTCTTTACTTATTAAAAGCCAGTTCTTTATTTACTCCTTAAATGGTTTTAGATTTCTGGGCTTTTGGCTTACTTGGATCAGATGGAGTCCGATAGACTTCATAGGATTCAAGGGCCAGTCACGTGCTCTTTCGGGTCGTGACAGTTTCCTTCATTGGAATGTTCATCAGGAGGACCGGACACTGAGGAGATAGAGCCGAGCCAGAAGGACTTGGATCATCTTGCCGCACAGCCAGATTACTAGCTCCTTCCAGCCTGCACTTACTTTCTGTATGTCATTGTTTAGGCATTGCTTTTGTTTATTTTATCTTTTTATTTCAAACAGTTGTATGTAAACTTGAATGTAAATAAAGTTGTTGTTTTATTTTATTACTCTTGTCATTCTTGTTCATTTATATATTACTTATTTACGCTTAACGTATTTATTTCATAGTAAATACGTTGCGGGCTTTCCATGTCACCGTTTCCGTCTATTGGGAAGCGGGGCGTGACACTTCAGGTGCTTCGGCTTCCGGGCGGTTCATGAGAATAGCAGCCTGCTACTGCTGGCCCACTAAAAGACTTTTGATGGCTTCTAGAAGCACCGTCTGTTTGTTGTTTGGAGCGGCAACGGTAGGGGGAGCTGGTAAAGTAGGTGGTGGTGTGTTGCCATTGACATTGGTACTGGTGTTGTTGGGAAAATCCATCACCTTGATAGAAAAGAAAAAGTTATGATAGATTCAAAAAATTTGAAATGTAATGAATGTATAGTTGCCGATTCTTATAATTCTTGTGATATATTGCTTAAGACTTCATGCAGAACTGACTTGCATGGACCGCCAACAAAACCTGTCACGCCCCGCTTTCCAATGGATGGAAACGATGACCTGGTAAGCCTGCAACGTATTTACTATGAAACAAATATGTTAAGCATAATTAAGCAATATAACAATGAACAAGAATGACAAGATTAAAAATGAAACAACAACTTTATTTACATTCAACTTTACATACAACTATCTGAAAATAAAAGATACAATAAATAAAGCAAATGCCTAAACAATGGCATACAGAAAGTAAGTGTTGGCTGCAAAGAGCTAGAAATCTGGCTGTGCAACAAACTGGTCCAAATCCTCTAGGCTCGGCTATATCTCCTCAGATTCCGGTCCTCCTGACGAACATTCTAAAGAAAAAAAAAGAAAGGAATGTCGTCAGCGAACTAGCACTTAGTAAGTCCCAAAAGAAGTAAGGGAAAATAGTATATCATGTGAATGGAACTAAAAGAACAGAGGACAGGTAAAATTGTATATGATCATTCACAGGTATAAAATAGTTATCCTAATGTGGTTATTTGTAGTTTGATAAAGAATGTATTCATGTATACGAGAGGAATCCATCTTACCCTGTGAACTATGGTAATATGTAGTACAAGGCCCCGTCATAACCCACGGGACAACAACACGTGAATTCATGTAGGTGTCTTTTAAAGTGACTTCTCCTGCCACGATATACGTTCCGTACCAATCTACCCATTTATCCTCTCGTATTGTATTGTATAGATTAAGATTACAGGTCTTAGCCGAATCCATGGATATAAAATGTTCAGGTTCATGTTCGGGATTTAATCATATGTTCAGGTAGTCATGCCGAGTTCATGTCACGTTATAACCATGGTTCGGTCAAGTCAGGTCAAGTATACAAGTTTGAATTTGATGTTTAAATTCAAGTATTCAGGTTCGTGATCAAGTATTCAAGTTCGTGTTTTTGGATTCTGGTTTGAGTTTGGACTCAAATTGAGCCAGAAACTTGTGAACGGATTTAACTCTTGAATTCTTAGTTTCAGAAGTAATCGGCAACTTCTGCACATGGACGGCAGGATTCATATGTTTTTCCAAGACAATTGTTATTGATAACTGTTGGATATAGTGCCCTCAAAGTCAATTATTGGATCGCAGGTACGTGATTACAATGATTAAGGGAGGACCTATACCGATATGACAGTCTTACTCGAGATGATAGTATGCTATCTGGTTTGTTTTTATCATCATATACATGCTTTAGTTCACTATTGCATATTGATAGAGCCCATAGGATTCTTGCTTGACTGCCAGCAGTATGATGGCGATCATATACGTGGGAGCTGGAGTCTATAAGCACATCCTTAAAGTGTCCCTAGTCGTGGGAGTTTCGAGACAGGGCATCGATACTCCAGAGTAGACTAGTATATACAGTCGAGACCGCGACGAGGGGCGGTGGCCGGTCTCACAAGCCATTGGTGTCAGTTGTTTCACCTAAGATGTATACAGGTGCTCATTGGGTTATGAGTACACCGGACAGGACTCGTCGGGAACATGCTAGTTGGTATTACACATATCGTCAGATAGCAGTTCCCATGTGACATGTGTACAGGTTAGTCTGTCGACCTGAGATCGTCATTTGTCTCGTGTGAGTTCCCACTGTGCTTTGATTACTACCCTACCACGGCTCAAAGGAGTCGTGCAAACATGTTTTAGTTGGGTACAGTCCCGAGCCACATGGAGGCAGTGAACGGATCATCAGGGATTCGTCTCTCCCGGTATTAGGGGTGAGATCGCGCTGTGTTTAGGAGAGCCATTACACGAAATCTCTGGCCAGGGTAATCGAGATTTACTGGTAGGTATTCCAGTAGTTTCTCAGGGTGTTCTGGGCTACTCTCCGACACGACTTATACCGCTATTGGGGGTCTGACGTTTACCAGCCTCCTAGGCCCTATATGCGATACTCATAGACGAACAGACCAGACTGTACGGATATTGTCACTGTCAGGCTCAGTAGGGTTTCAGGATGAGTTCGCTCATCAGCTTCCCTTTCTTTCAATACATAGGCAACCGTTACGTACAGCCAGTACCTCTGACGTGCTAGTGGTTATACCCAGTGCCAGTGTATTGATGAGTCATTAGAGTCCCCCACAGACAGTTTCTCAAGTTCGGGCGAAACGTTGTAGAGGCCGTATGGATATATGGCGGGGTTCGATCATATCCGTGCACTTGTGCACGGATCATGATCGGACGGATAATACTAGTGGGTTTTGGTTTAAGCCGGACCCTAGTATTATATTGTGTTGGGATATTTGTCTCATTGCATTTGTATTCGGTCGGAATACAAATACGGGTATGTATTTACAGTTGATGTGTAATCCTATAATTCGTTACGGGATTATTTTGGGAGTTGCCGGTTTTCTTTTCCGGTCTTAAACATCTGGTCCCTTGTTTAATATTTTAATACGGAGGTGTGAGTTTTTTTGTGTGCATGGATATTTATGTTGCTAGATATTCTAACACCCATCACTACAATTCCCTTTTTCCACAGTGGACTTCTTTTTGGTCGGCCCCACTTCACCTCTCCATTTTGAATTGGCAGTGAGCCATTTCTATCTTGATTGGTGGCCGAGCACTTGATGGCTGGCAGTTTGTGGGGCAGCATGGGTCCTTGGTGTGTCATTGCTTGATTGCATTTAATGAGCATGGCTTAGCATAGTGGGTAGCTTGCACAGCATGTTGATTAGGTGAGGGGTGTGCTGTTTTTTTTTGGTGTGGGAGTATTTTATTTTGTGTTGCATATATTTAATATATTCACACTCACAAAAACTCCTCATGCTCACCATTTTTTTGAGGACAGACCCTCACCACTTTGCAAAAGATACACAGAGAGCTTTCCTTCACAAAAGGGAAGTGGCCGAGCCCCATTAGTGATTGGCTTCACAAGTTTTTCCATGTGCTCACATTCACTTCATCACACATCCTTGGCAACTCCAATCTACCTCTACTTAAATGTTTGGGTATCTTGAGACAATATATTCTACACTATCTCTACTTCATTCTTGAACATGTCGGCTAGCAAACTTCATGTCCGAGTTGTCTCGGTCTTGAGGCGGGAGCCCGTATAAAGATTCAATGACGTGGTGCCACATCGACGAGAGAGATCGGGAAGCGGACATCGTTGATGCAGCAGCGGGGAGCTTGGTGCGGAGATTAAAGACCGAAGGACACGGATCGATCGGTATAATCTCTCCAAACCTTTTTACATTTTGCTAGAATACGGTTAATGGAATGATCCGGGATATTTGGTTCGCGGTGGTGCCGGTTTCGTAAAAAGTTTTTGTTCCGCATTTGGCGTCGGTTTGACTGCCGGGGCGCCGCCGTACCCCAACATGGTATCAGAGCCAAACTATTAACCGTTTTCTAGCTTAATCTAATGTGTTTAAAATATCGATCGACGGAATTTTCAAAACCGCATTTCCAATATTTCAAGTTTCTGCCTATTTTTAAAGTCGTTGAAAAATAGTTTTAAGTATGTTAAAAAATCGTGCAGGCGTTTCTATGACCCATGAAGAAATTTTAAAGCACGACGTCACCATCACGCCGCGGAACCGCGGCAGAACAGGCATGTTCGTCGCGGTTGCGCGGTGGAATTGTGGACTCAGCACTTCATTTTTCTTCTGGGTGTCAGGTATATGAAAATGTGGTTTCTGAGATGTTTTGTTTGAGCCCAGATTTGTTAGAGTACTGATTTTGTATTTGGGGGCCCACTTCGGGAAGTTTTGTCGACCAGAATTTTAAATATATTAATTTACAGTACTTATATTACTATCTGTGACCGTGAATATCATTCGATCGGTAAAACTTGTCTAATTGCTATAGTTCTTTTAGACGGGTTTTGCGAGCGTGACATTCACGTTGATATTCTGTGTTGTGCTGTGATGTTGCGGATTTGTCGTGGTGGATAGCTCATGTGCAATGGTAGTGCTGTTTGGATTTATTTGTACATTTGATATTGCGGGGCGAGCGTCCGACTTGTGACTTCCGTCACTGCCTGTTTGTATATTATTCTTTTGGGGAACGACCGGGATGAGGTCGGTGTACCCGTTGTATATATTTTCTTTTCTTTATTAGGATTACCCCAAGGTGGGGTGTACGGATAGCCGGGTTCGAGAGGGCAACGGACCCGCATCTCATGGCGTTGAGACGGAGGGGGCTTCAATCTAGAATTGGCGGGCTATTCGCTGCACTCGTAGGGGTACAGGTTGACCCAAGGTGGGGTGCTCAAGTTACCGGATTCCGTGAAGTGTTGGGTGGTCCATTCACTTTGCTAAAGGGGGCTGCCTCGCTTCAGGTTTTGGCGGGTAACTTGCCGCACTCGTAGGGGTCTAGGTTTTCTTTGCACAGGCTATCCACACGACCAGGGGAACGTCGGGTTTCATTTGCGGATCTATGAAACCCGGGGATCCCAGATTATCTGTATTGTTCTGTGATACTTATTACTTTTCTGTAATGTTGCATTTATCATACCTGGAGAGATTATTATATATATACTAGTAGATGTTGTATATGTTTTACACCCGCGGTAGTCCAGTCCCCGTTCTGTCGTTAGTTAAGTAACCTAACGGGTGATGACGGGACCCAGTGGCGAATGCGGATGGCATATACGTACATTTTATTTTCATTATTTTCTGGTGTGATTAATTGATGGGACTGCGTTGATTCTTATCAATGCAAGGAAAAACAAACCTATTTTTGATGTTGTTGGAACCAAATTTTCAAAAAGCTGTTATTGCAAGGACGTTCTCTTTTGTTTTGCACAGTGGTATTCGGTTTTGAATATCCAGCACCTCATTCGACGAGGCAAGGGCCGAAATCTCTTCACCGGGAATGACCCCTTGGACAGAGGTTTGCATCAGGGTAATAATTTCACTATAGTCGGTTACTTTTTGCTTTGCATCGTGGTATTCAGTTTGGAATATCCTGCACCTCATTCGACGGGGAAAGAGCCGAGACCACTTCACCGGGAGTGACCTCTTTAGCAAAGGTTTTCGCCACTATATATTTATAAAAACTATCCGGTTCCTTCAACGATATCAAGTTCATGACGCTAAAGGTTTTTCGCCAAAAACCAGCCGTAGCCCTCCGTCATTTCTTACAAGTATTATTTAGTATTCGTGCTGCGTTTGTTGACCTAGTCAAGGCGTAGTGTTCGGTAGCTAAGTGGTGCTTGTTTGTTGCATTTTAAATGCGATTGGTTAGGATAGTCGTGCGGCCTTGTTGACCTAGTCAAGGGCACGCGCGGGTGGGTTTAATGCAATCCAGGATAATAACGGGTTGAACTTGACTAGCGGTTTATGGTTTGTTGACCTAGTCAAGGTCATAAACCGCTTGGGGTAAAAATCATATCGGGAGTTTCAAATATCCAGGAAACTTGCTAGGCTTGCGCATACCTTCTAGAGTGTGATGACGTGAGTGGCTTCCATCACGTTATCATGCAATGATAGTTGGATCATGATTCCCACTGATGAGTTGGTTTACTCTTCGGGTGATTCCGACTAATTCTTCTTTCAGGTTTGGAGGAGAATTTGAGAATACAGTGGGAGGTTTCTTGATTAGATAAAATGATTAACCATTCTGATCTAGGTTAGAGTGCACGCAGAGTGTTTCTACTTTTTCTCTCTTTGACTGCGACCATGACCCGACCCTAGACTATAACTCAGTGACCAAGTTAACCGAACTTTCTTAAAACACTGGCTTTTGGATTGTCTGGGTTGCATACATCATTGCCACTTTTTCTTTTACCCTTTGAGTTTCTCCAGAACACCCCGTATTATTACGAACATCTACTTCCATTGGATAAATCCATCGTATGGTTATATACGAACTCGGAGGAACTTCTTTGAGGATGGATTCTGATTCTGGAGAGATCAAATAGGACTATTCAGTTGTCTTTTCCTTTTACCTTCTCTCAGGTTATGAGGGCTCTTAGGATTAGGAGAGGGTACACCTATTACGCTTATTGGATAGTCTTCTTCCAAACCATAGGCAGGTGCCGAAAGGTAGGGAATGAAGAAAACCAATTAGCCTAAGTTAGGTGTACAGAAGGTAATAAGTAAAGACAAATAAAGGGATCGGAAAGAGGGCAAAGTAAATTGCGACTGTTAATATTCACGACCAAACCACGTATTTCATCGCCACTCCTAATTCACCTTAGTATTTCTCCAGAACACCCCGTATCACTACGAACATCCAATTCCATTGGATAAATCCATCGTATGGTTATATACGAACTCGAAGGAACTTTTTCGAGGATGGATTCTGGTTCAGGAGAAATAGGAATATGGTTTATTCAGTTGTCTTTTATCTTTACCTTCTCTCAAGTTGCGAGTGCTCCTAGGACTAGGAGAGTACACCTATTATGCTTATTGGACAGTCTTCTTCCAAACCATAGGTTGGTGCCGAACGGTAGGGAAGGAAGAAAACCATTAAGCCTAATGATGGTGTACAGAAGGTAACGACTAAAGACAAATAAAGAGAATTGGAGAGATGGCAAGGAAATGTATGGTTACAGTCATGAATCTGATAATGGAAGAGGCATAACTAAGAATACCCGGATACCCTTTCGAAACATATTCATGTTTCAGTTTCACTGTGTATTGTTAATAGAAAACTGATTTCCCAATTAGACACTTGCTCCAGGGTATGTATTTACCAGGTATAATTCTCACATCTGTATGGTTTTACAGATGATGAGTGGGAGTAAGTTATTGGGAATTAGGTGATCATTCTCATTATATCGGAATTCGTTGTAATTGGTGATATTTGAGAAAATCGCATGGATACAGTTTTCAACCTACGACGCACAGAGTTTGAGTTATTTAACTCAGGCGACTTATACAAAGTATTGTATATTGTCAAGTGTCCATTAGGACAAAAGGGTTGGTCCTCGTACTATATTCTGTTTACTTGTGACTTCTCAAGTTTTAGATAAGTGTTTCGTAAAAATACAAAGTCCAAGTTTGAGAAGTTATAGGTACAGCAATAAAGTAGAGAACCATGTATTGCAAGTATCAGGATTCTTCAAGGTGATCGAAGATGTAGATACTTGTGGTTGGTATTCAGTTGATAGTAATGGTTTTTGAGAACTTACTTCTCTTTCAGGTTACTCATAATTGGATGCACTCCTAAGTTGAGTAATGCTGATCGGCCTCTCTCCATTCAGTTGGCATACACTGAAGACAGCTGCATGATTTGAATCTGGTTCCAATTAAATCAGTACCTCTATTTCTATATTGTATATAGAATGGTTCGTATCTTAACGATGTTAAGGTACGGGGAGTTGTCCGGCTTATGCTTAAAACCAAACTCCGGATAACTCAAGGTACGTTTCTGTAATGGCTGTTTGTGGGTTAACCCGGGCTTCGACGAGGGTTGACTTTCTACCATCTGGAAGATCAATATTTATATTGTTCTTGACTCGCCACAGTTTTAGTAAAATGGATTTTTTCAGAAAACAGTGGTGGGTGTATGGTAGAACTGGAAGTGATTCCAGAACCACAAACGATTACGGAAATTTATTAGGACCTAAAGATTCAATCAGGATTGACATTCCATTAGCCACTCCACAGATATGGTGGGTAACCTCAGGCGCCCGAGAGGTACTCCGGTATCCTCAAGAACGGTGACAGGGAGGTTCTTGTTTACCCAGGCTTGACACTGCTGTTGTTCCAGACTATGAGACCCGGCAGGAGGATGAGTATAGCGTCGTTCTAAACTAGATTTAGAAGTGCACGTGTATATGACTCTTCCAGAAGGTTGTTGTAGTCAGTGGGAGCAGCGGAAGCATAGTGGACAAATAGATTATGTCTATTTATAGACTAAAGAATATATAGCGGAGATAGATCATCTATTTCTGATGTGACAGTCATGGGTTTTGACTTCATCAGAACAAGAGATTGATCTGTTAAGAAGGTAGTAGGGTGTGATGTCCTAGTACTTGGATGACATACACATTGTAGGAAGTGAAATTCTTACACTGCGATCGATTATACCGTGGTTGTCACACAGTAGTTTCTCCACATAGGATATGGATATAATATCATATGTTATTTTTGCACTAGATGCAATAAATTGATATTAATCCAATCCTGGAGAAACGTTCGGAAGCATTTTTAGAACATAAGTGGATGTTCTAAGGATTTGATAACGGCAGCATCCTTCGGGAGACGGTTATCATTCCAGGCTTCCAAGGTGACCTGGATGACAGAGTGACTATCAGAATTATAGTTTTCCCTCTGACGAGGGGAAGTATTTTGGACAGGTGGTCCAAGCGGATATAGAGGGAAGCATGGTGCAGGATACTGATTAATTTCAGTTGACGATACAGTATAAGAAGTTTGCTGGATTTGGAGTTCACTTGTGAGCTAGGTCCTATCAGATATCTAGACATATTCTAAGACAGGTATTGCTCATTTCGGGAGATGGCTTTCTCCGCGAGTTTGAGATAAAGAGAGATATAGAAAGGAACATCGGGGCGGATCCACTCACTGAGGCTATTTTTCGAACACAATAGTTTTACAAATGACCTTTGTGAAACTGATTAGTAGAGGAGTTGGATGTTCGGTATCACACGAGCTGTGAGTACGCGACATCGCAATAATTAGCCTTAAGTGAAAGTGGGAGATTGTTGGATATAGTGCCCTCAAAGTCAATTATTGGATCGCAGGTACGTGATTGCAATGATTGAGGGAGGACCTATACCGATATGACAGTCTTGCTCGAGATGATAGTATGCTATCTGGTTTGTCTTTATCATCGTATACATGCTTTAGTTCACTGTTGCATGTTGATAGAGCCCATAGGATTTTTGCTTGACTACCAGCAGTATGATGGCGATCATATACATAGGAGCTGGGGTCTATAAGCACATCCTTAAAGTGTCCCTAGTCGTGGGAGTTTCGAGACAGGGCATCGATACTCCAGAGTAGACTAGTGTATACAGTCGAGACCCCGACGAGGGGCGGTGGCCGGTCTCACAATCCATTGGCGTCAGTTGGTTCACCTAAGATGTATACAGGTGCTCATTGGGTTATGAGTACACCGGACAGGACTCACCGGGAACATGCTAGTTGGTATTATATATATCGTCAGATAGCAGTTCCCAGGTGACATGTGTACAGGTTAGTCTGTCGACCTGAGATCGTCATTTGTCTCGTGTGAGTTCCCACTGTGCTTTGATTACTATCCTACCACGGCTCAAAGGAGTCGCGCAAACAGGTTTTAGTTGGGTACAGTCCCGAGCCACATGGAGGCAGTGAGCGGATCGTCAGGGATTCGTCTCTCCCGGTATTGGGGGTGAGATCGCGCTGTGTTTAGGAGAGCCATTACACGAAATCCCTGGCCAGAATAATCGAGATTTACTGGTAGGTATTCCAGTTGTTTCTCAGGGTGTTTTGGGCTACTCTCCGACACGACTTATACCGCTATTGGGGGTCTGACGTTTACCAGCCCCCTAGGCCTTATATGCGATACTCATAGACGAACAGACCGGACTGTACGGATATTGTCACTGTCAGGCTCAGTAGGGTTTCAGGATGAGTTCGCTCATCAGCTTCCCTTTCTTTCAATACATAGACAACCGTTACGTACAGCTAGTACCTCTGACGTGCTAGTGGTTATACCCAGTGCCAGTGTATTGATGAGTCATTAGAGTCCCCCATAGACAGTTTCCCAAGTTCGGGGGAAACGTTGTAGAGGCCGTATGGATATATGGCGGGGTTCGATCATGTCCGTGCACTTGTGCACGGATCATGATCGAACGGATAATACTAGCGGGCTTTGGTTTAAGCCGGACCCTAGTATTATATTGTGTTGGGATATTTTTGTCTTATTGCATTTGTATTCGGTCGGAATACAAATGCGGGTATGTATTTACAGTTGAGGTGTAATCCCGTAATTCGTTACGGGATTATTTTTAGAGTTGCCAGTTTTTTTTTCCGGTCTTAAACATCCTGTCCCTTGTTTAATATTTTAATATGGAGGTGTGAGTTTTTTTGTATGCATGGATATTTATGTTGCTAGATATTCTAACACCCATCACTACAATTCCCTGTTTCCACAGTGGACTTCTTTTTGGCCGGCCCCACTTCACCTCTCCATTTTGAATTGGCAGTGAGCCATTTCTATCTTGATTGGTGGCCGAGCACTTGGTGGCTGGCAGTTTGTGGGGCAGCATGGGTCCTTGGTGTGTCATTGCTTGATTGCATTTAATGAGCATGGCTTAGCATAGTGGGTAGCTTGCACAGCATGTTGATTAGGTGTGGGGTGTGCTGTTTTTTTTTTTGGTGTGGGAGTATTTTATTTTGTGTTGCATTTATTTAATATATTCACACTCACAAAAACTCCTCATTCTCACCATTATTTGAGGACAGACCCTCACCACTTTGCAAAAGATACACAGAGAGCTTTCCTTCACAAAAGGGAAGTGGCCGAGCACCATTAGTGATTGGCTTCACAAGTTTTTCCATATGCTCACATTCACTTCATCACATATCCTTGGCAACTCCAATCTACCTCTACCTAAATGCTTGGGTATCTTGAGACAATATATTCTACGCTATCTTTACTTCATTCTTGGACATGTCGGCTAGCAAACTTCATGTCCGAGTTGCCTCGGTCTTGAGGCGGGAGCTCGTATAAAGATTCAATGACGTAGTGCCACATCGACGAGCGAGATCGGGGAGCAGACTTCGTCGACGCAGCAGCGGGGAGCTTGGTGTGGAGATTAAAGACCGAAGGACATGGATCGATCGGTATAATCTCTCCAAACCCTTTTACATTTTGCTAGAATACGGTTAATGGAATGATCCGGGATATTTGGGTCGCGGTGGCGCCGGTTTCGTAAAAAGTTTTTGTTCCGTATTTGGCGTCGGTTTGACTGCCGGGGCGCCGCCGTACCCCTACAATAACTCCATTAAGTTGTCTAACCTGAATAAAAAAGCACTCACTTTCTCCGGCTTTGTCATGACCCGAAGGTACGGAATGTGACTGGCACTTAAATTACGAAACGTCTAATGGCGTAACGTATTCTATGTAACCCAAAGCCCGGAAATCTAAACCAAGTAAAGAAATAGAGTGAAGGAAAACTTAATAAAAGAAAGCTATTTAAAACAAAATAAGTTGCACTAAACATTTTAAAAGCATCAAAATTTTTCGAAATTTCGGCAGAGTCTCGTTTGTAAATACTGGCCCCCAAACGGGTACAACACATATAAATACATATATACCAAGAATAAAGGCATCCCCAAGCGGGAGCTAACTCTTCGCCAAAAACGAAATCACAACCACATGCAGTGAATATATCATAATAATGCGAAATAAGTATAAAAGCATAAAAGGATCACGTCGGCTCAAGTGAGCATCGACACCAAACCACAATACAAGTCTCAAGTCTCACCGTCTAGTCCAATATACAAGGGTAGATGGGGTATACTAGATACAAATAAAAAACACGGTAGGAGCAAAAGAAGATCCTCCAAGACCCACCTATGAGCAAGCTGTAAGTCGAAGCAAACGAAGCGGAAAAGAAGTATGCCCGCCGCTACTGTGCTGACGGGTCAGACCTGCAAGATACTGTGGTATAACGGGGGTGAGTTGCCAACTCGTGAGTAGTAAGTAACATCTAACAAGGCTATCGTAAGCATGCACGCAAATGCGTCACAATCTACATATACCGATATGATGCGATGCACTAGTATGTATGCAACATGAGTGCATAATCACATGAAACCTGAGTATGTTTGGTACGAAAAATCTGTATTCTTATCTTAGTAAAACTTTTGTGAAATAACTGAAGTAGTATCAATGAAATAAACTGAAATCCGTGTCAAGCATCGACACCAAATATGTATGTTTCAATGTCTCAATATCTCAATATATCAATATCTATGTATCTCAAAGTCTCAATATCTCAATATCTCTGTATCTTGAATCTCAATATCTCGAGCTCCGGCAGTCCGGATCGGCCCAAATCATCAACTCTCACGGCTACGGTCGGTATCCTCCGGATATCCGCCGCGCTAGACATCAAAAATAACCGGTCGGTAATGCTTCCCTGCCGGGCTCAACGCCATCTGTGCGATCTTCTTGCCCCGAGGTACCACACCGGGTCCACCATGTGTTAGTTATGTATATGCCCTAGAGGCCATTTTTGTATATATGATGTATATTATAGTGGATGCTTGGATATATATAGAGAAGACTTTCTTGCTCGATATGATAGTATCATATCTGGTTGCTCTTTATCTTAACATGTTGACTTGTATTATGTTAATGTCTTGCTCTCATATGTTAATAAAGCCCTTAGGATATGTACTTTACTACTAGGACTATGATACAGATCATACTAGTGGGGCCATGGTAGTTCACAAGTACATCCTATACCTGTTCCTAGTCGAGGGTGTATCGAGACAGGGCATCGATACTCCATAGTAGACTAGCGTATACACATCTTGACCCATATGTTGGGCGATGGATGACCCCACATCCATTGGTGTTTGACATTAAAGATGGTATACGGGTGCTCAGTGGAGACTGGGTACACTGAACGGACTCGCCGAGAACTCCTAGATGGTATTATACCTATCGTCAGATAACAGTTCTCTGGTGACACTGGTACAGGTTAGTCTGTAGACCCGAGATCGTTATAAAGTCTTGTGTGATTCCCACTGTGCTTTGATTTCCACCTTACCACGTTCGAATGGTGCATCGGAGCGATCGACAGGCTTATCACGTGCAAAACGGTGGCTTTTGGGTACAGTCCCGAATCACATGGAGGTAATGAGCGATAGGAGGGGTTTCGTCTCTCCCGGTATTGGGGGTTGATGTTGCGTTGTGCTCGATTGGTTATAACTGGAAGTCCATGGCCAGGGCTGATATGGAGATCTACTGGTAAGTGTTATCAGTAATTTCTCTACCTGTTATGAGCCTCACATCGACATGACTTATCGGTTATTGGGGTCTGACGATCACCACCCTTAAACTGGATATGTGACATATCAGACGAAGAGACCGGACTGTACAGTAGTGTTTACTGATTGGATTCGCAGGAGTATGTACAGGCTTGCTTGTTGATCTTCTGGTCGCTCAATACCCGGGTGGCCGTTACGTTTAGCTGACCGCTTGCGGCTTGTGGGTGTTTGATATGATCATCACCTAATGCCGGCGTATTGACGAGTATTTAGAGTCCTACACAGAGGTTTCCTGGCTCAGGCGAAATGGAGTAGGGGCACATATGTGATATGTGCGGGACCGAGATTGATACGTGTATGTGATACCGTATTCTATTCTCACGACTTGTGACATTGGTCGGTTATATGTAATATAGTCGGATTATCGGATCAAGTGTTGATTCGATAAGTTGTTGCATTTGATATTAGTCGGTTATATGTACTATAGCCAGATTATTAAATCAAGTATTGATTTAATAATTTAATGTAGAATTATATATTTGATATATTAAATTACATTAACTAATATTAGCTCACTTAAGCATTACTTTTTCTCACTTGATGATACATTAATATATATGTGATATATGTTAATTGTATTATTTTCTTTTGTTACAAAATTATATATATGTGTAATGCATAATTGTAACATGCTAGGGTTATACATGCAACAAGGGTGTATGAGACTTAAAACATGCGAGGATTAAGATTAGGGTTTATATTTATTATTAAGGAAATTCAAAATTGTGGAATTTAGTCATGGTTCAAAGCTTGTAGAAACTTGTAGGTTCATTGACTTGGTCCACTTTTTTGTCAAGCTTAAGATATTTATCAACCTAACCTTTAACCCTAGCTCATGGTTAAATCTCTACAAAGGTTAATCATGACATACTTAACCTAAGGTTGCATTTCTAACCTCATAGAATTATTCTTTTATCACTTCATCTTCTTCTTCCTGAAAAAAGCTTGCTAGCGTTTTCCTTTGTGATAAAAGATTGTGAGAAAAAGAAAACTAAAGAGAGCAAAATTCCTACTTCATCATCCTCTTCTATACTAGCCATATAGATTAGTGTGTTAGCTTCACTAATTCCATATTAGTGAAGTCATAACTTGAGTCCGTGTTTCCTTGAAGTAGATCATCTTGGATTGCAAAGTCTTCAAGCAAGCATGGATCATTCATCTTACGGAGCCTCTCAAGAGTCCGGGAGTTCTTGGATCGCAGCGAAGGGACCACTACTTGGAGCTTGTGAAGTGAAGGAACGGACTACAAAGGTTGTAATCCCTAATCACTTAGTAGTAAAGATGTTTACTTTATGTTTCCATTTGATTCTCTAGTTAAAGATCTAGGTTAGGATTGTTTAAGCATGGCAAATTTTTTTAATTTGGCATGGATGATGTCACCCGAAACCTTGCCGTCATGCTTAGGAACCCAACACCGTGTACCCGCAGACGGTGCATCCCCCTCCTCGAATCGGGTATGTGATACAGCTCAAGAATCGAGAAAACATATGGTGGACGCCACACACATCATATCACGAGAAAACCGCAACTTGCATTTTTTAAAAAGGATAATAAGCTTATAAATTCTTGCGGTTTTCTCCAAAATCCAGAAATCTCATCAATACTGAAATCCTCAAGAAGAATCGCAATATGAAAATATGTCGATGATGATGGAAATCTATGATACGGTAGTATATACCATGCGAAGTACAGCCAGAAGCTATGCATAAATCATGATGCAATGAGATATGTATAAATGTCTGACAATCCTACGTATCCATCTTAATGAAATAAATATGCAAGTATAAATCTACGGATTATATACGATGCATTGCACAATTATCGATCCTAAGCAAAGTCTATAGTGTTCGTGACATAGAAATTACCAATGGCGTGTGTGTTCACATAAATAGTGCATGTGCAGCAGGAACCAATGGTAATGGTGTAAGTGTCCTATGCGATGGTATCACACACACACACACGAGCTGATGCAATGCAGTGAGATGCATAACTAGGAAACTACGCGTATAATACAAGTACTATAAGTAATACTAAACCATCGGGCGCCTCACGCCATCCAGACGATCCCCCATAGATGTATACATCTACTCATCGGGACGTCTCGGTTAAACTGATCCGGCCTCAGCCCTGTCTATCCGCGCCACGTCCGACGCCTCTGCACCCGATCCTAGAATCGTGCACAAGCAATTAAAAGAATAAATATACGAATAGTCGCGGACACAAATGACACAAGTCAAACAACGCGCGATAATTAAACGCTCACGCACTCAACGCACAAACGCGCTCGCGACCACGCCACAAACCATAACTAAGGTCACAAAACGTGAAAACCACCCGTCCTAGTATCCCCTCGTACCAATTGCACATTCAAAACACATTAAATATCTTAGAGATTAAGTTATAACTCATCAAAACCTCAAACTTAATTAGAGTCGATTTATTTCAAAAAAAAACTAGTAAGCATCCATTTTCCATTTTAGTTCAAATCTTGATATTTGAAAAAAAATTAGTGGCCACATTGCTCACATAATATCTTAACTAAGTCACACAAACCATTACTTAATTTTTATATCACCAATTTAATTAAATCCTTAAAATCTAGTTTGCAAAATTTTCTAATTTTAACAATTTTAAAGTAACACTTTATAAATTAACAACTAAACTAGATTTTGCTTATCTTAAAATGTTAAACCACTCATGTCAACCTTAATGATGTGATAAAAACCGATCTTGAATTCAAAACCCTTCTCTTTAAAATCAAAATCTTGTAATTAGAACCATAATTAAACTCCTAATTAAGTTGATTCAAAGTATTTAACCAACAATTAAACATTAGGATTAGGATTTACCTCAGCAAAACTTGAATCAAGCTTGCAACTTAGCCTCTAAATTGCTTCCTTGCTCCAAGAATTCAAGATAGTATTGGCCAAGGAATAATGGGTATGGGTTAAATTAGGAATTAGTGGGATTTTTTTGTGTTGATTTTTGATGAAAAAGAAGAATTTTTGAGTTGAAATGAGGTGAGGAAAAATGGAGAATGGGGCAGCTTCGGTTCGGCCAGAACTTGTGTGGGGTTTTGTGTTGGTGAGTGAGAGAAAGAGAAAGAGATGTGTGGAATTGTGTAGAAGTCTCCCATTATACCCCATATTAATTCCTTTTTACATTTTCTTATCTTTTATTTTTAGAAGTGGAAAAAGAAGTGGGAATTGAGGTGGAGAAATGGGGCTGCTGCAGAAGAGGGCTCGGCCTTGAGGAAGTGGGGGTGAATATGAGTGTGTGTAGAAAATTCTAGGTCATGAAAAGTCCCCCCAAACATAACACTTATTTACTCATTTCTTAATTATTTAATTTTTCCTAATAAACCCTAGAATTCTCTAGAATTGTGGAGACAAAATGAGAAAGAAAGAGCTTGCTACAACTAAGTGTTTGTGTTGTCAAGGTTTACATTTGTATAATTAACCCATTCAAAATTGTAATTTACACTAATTAAATGTATAATGAAAGCTTAAAATAATATTTAAAATAATTAATTAAGAAAAATATTTAATTAAACTAGAAATTTATAAGTGACTAAATAAATACCACATACTAGCAATTACATAGTTAAAATGGGTGTATTAAAGTCTATGTAGAAAAATAATGATAGTTACGTTTTACGGAAAGTACGAGTTATATTTACCGATTATCGGAAAATTCACCTAAAGGATTTATTTATTTATTTATTTATTTTCAAAACGTTACAGGCTCCCTGAGGGTCAAGAGAAATGATACCGCTTAAACATTTGTTAATTCTATAGTCCTTAAAATCTTGTTTGCATATCTCGATTGGGTTTTATGAAAAATATGTTATTAATGTTTTAAAAATAACCACGAGGGTGATTTACAAGATCTAGGGTTTTCATGGGCATGTGTTTTAATTATTGGGGTATTTTAATGATAAAAACCTAGTTTTTAAAAGTTTATGGTATTTCATTGAAAACTAGCCCTTTTTGCTAACTTGATGGTATTTTATTAACATTTTAATCTTTCATTTTAAAAAACTAAAGTTTCATAATATGTTTTTATTGAAAATACGGATTTATAATTTTTATATAATTTTTCAAAAAATTATTTTTGTTTAGAAAAGTCGCATTTCTTAAAAACCGTATTTTATTTCCTTTCGAGATCGAATACTCCGTAAGGAGTTCTGCATCTCGCTCTACTATCCTAAGAATGTGCGATAATCCATACCATCCATTAGCTGGTCCCCTAACGAGAGTTGTAGAGGCGTATTTGTCAAGGATTACAAAATACCGATTTAAAAGAAACCCGTTTTTTGAAAAGATGTGGTATTTTATTGAAAAAACTATTATTTGAACCAATATATATATATATATATATATATATATATATATCGTGCTATGAAACCATAGTGTGCATGTGGGGTAGGTTGTTACCCCGTGAAGTTTTCCTAAAAGTATTGTTTTAACAATTATCGAAAAGAGGTTTATACTAAAGTTCATGGTATTTTAATGAAAAAGTTCGTTTATATTTGTTTCACATGAAAATTTTGGTTAAACTCCAAGCTAAAAGATTGTAATCAAAGTTACACATAGGGTGGTAAAGTTAGTTTGAACTATGTATTAAGGAAAAGGGAGTTCCAAGTTTAAAAAGAAATGTATCAGAGATAACTCCACTTTACCGATATATTTTTAAGAGATGAATTGAGATGAAAAGAAAAAGAGATGAGAGGGACTTACGGTTTTATAATATCGAGAATAGAGTAAGGAAGAAAGGAAGGGTAATCGTGGCGTCACGGGAGCTCTATAAACGGGTTCGATTTTCGATGGAAAAAGTTTGGTTGCTAGCTCCACTTGCACTTAGGAACTTTTGGAATGATTTTGCTAGAAATTGTCAGAATAGAGCGGAGTTAGGGCTTGGGGTGGTATTTATAGTGAATAATTAGGGTTTGGAAATTAAAATTTTGGACTAAAATGCATTAAAAAGTGTTAAATGGTGAATTGAAGGGTCTCTGATTGATTGCAGGAAAATCAAACAGTACGGTAGAGTTAAGGGGAGCTGAAGGGGTATGTGTGCAAAGCACGGAGCAATTTGGGCCTATATCAACCATCAGCGCCGGCCATATCCTTGAACGGACGGTCGAATCTCGTTGGCTTGTCTCGAGATTTGTGTTACGTGTCAGTTGGGTGTGTACACCTCATTGCGCCTGTTTGATTTTTCTGAAACTTTTCATTTCTCCGTGTATTGCATGTGCAACTCTTAGGCTTCCAAAAAATTAAAAAGAAAAAATCTAAAAAATAATTGGGTCTGATGGAAATCGAACGCACAGGCTATATCACAGCAGTGCAGGGGCTTTACCATTGAACTACAAGTTGCTTATTGCTTTTATTTAACAAAAATAACTTTTAACTCTTACACAGACTGTAATACTCTTTTTTGTACAATAACAAGAAAATTTATGTACAGTGATTTCAGACTCATTATAGGGAAAAAATACTTTTATGAGATCCTTATGGCTCATAAAATTGAAAAGCCTTAGGTGACAGGGGTCTAAACCTGTCTTCTAAGCCATCGTTCCCCAACGGGCATGGCAAATGATGATTCACTCATGGTACCATATTCCAGTGTAGCGGTGCTGATATCAAACCAAAACCAAAATCCATAAATTCTCTCATGGAAAATGATGATTCGCTCATGGTACCATTTTCCAGTGTAGCGATGCTGATGCTAAACCAAAACAAAAATTCCCAAATCCTTTCATGGCAAATGATGATTCGCTCATAGTACCATATTTCAGTGTAGCGATGCTGATGCCAAACCAAACTAAAATCCCCATATCCTCTCATGGCAAATGATGATTCCCTCCTGGTACTATATTTCAGTGTAGCAATGTTGATGCCAAACGAAAACCAAAATCCCCAAATTCTCTTATGGCAAATGATGATTTGCTCCCGGTACTATATTCCAGTATCATGATGCTAATGCCAAACAAAAATCCAAATTCCAAGTCCCATGCGGCAATGCCTCAAATTCAAAGGTCCCGCCAAATAAAGCACGAATCAAACTAAAGTCCCACCCAGAAGCGCTTCTAAGCTCAAAAGTCCTACCGGACAGATTGGAACCTCTTAAAACAAATCAAGCCAACCAATTCCAACAACGACCTCTACGTCAAAAACAGTGACACTCTATGTAAGGAG
Source organism: Agapanthus africanus (assembly GCA_030015575.1). Lineage (NCBI taxonomy): Eukaryota > Viridiplantae > Streptophyta > Magnoliopsida > Asparagales > Amaryllidaceae > Agapanthus > Agapanthus africanus. The sequence continues at coordinate 479,967,838 of CM057343.1, forward strand.
AAACGTAAAACAGATACTCTGTATCGGGGTTACGTCAAACAGACACTCCGTCTCGGGGATACGTGAGACAGTGACACTCCGTGTCGGGGAAATGTATACCAGTGACACTCCGTCTCGAGGATACATCAAACAGACACTCCGTCTTGGGGAAACATCAAACAGTAACACTCTGTGTCGGGGACACGTTAACCAGCGACACTCCGTTTCGGGGATACATCAATTAGACACTCCGTCTTAGGGAAACGTCATACAGTGACACTCCGTGTCGGGGACATGTCAATCACTGACACTCCGTTTTAAGGATACATCAAACAAACACTCCGTCTCGGGAAAACGTCAGACAGTGACACTCTGTGTCGGGGATGCGTCAACCAGCGACACTTCGTCTCAGGGATACGTCAATCAGACACTCCGTCTTGGGGAAACGTCAGATGGTGACACTTCGTGTCAGGGACACGTCAACCTTTGACACTCCGTCTCGGGGATACGTCAAGCGGACAGTCTGTCTCGGGGAAACGTCAGCCAGCGACACTCCGTTTCGGAGAAACGTCAACCAGCGACGCTCCGTGCCGAGAAAATGTCAAATAGACACTCCGTCTCGGGGAAAAGTTAACCAGTGACACTCCGTTCCGGGAATACGTCATACACCGACACTCCGTCTCGGAGATACATCAAGCACCGATCGTCCATGTTGTAAAAAGGGCAGTGCCATCCTCCTAAAAGCAGGAACCAAATCAAGTCAATCCCCACGCGAAAGAAGATCCATCTATTTCACACATACGACCCATAAATATAGCGTGCATTCATTGATGGGGGCACTTTGTTGGGGTTAAAATTTATACCCCATTGACCAAAAGTCAAAGTCAAACCGCGAACAAGTAGGCTCAAGCCAAAGAAAACAGATGCTACTGTCGAATCCAAGCCGGGCCTACGTCTGAACACAAGTCCAAGCAGGTGGGCCTAAGCCCAGACCGGCCCCATGCCAAAGGAATAATCATCAAGTAATAAATAGGTTTGATATAATTTTCATGAATAAATGTAAAATAAACGGGCAAAAAGCCAAAATTTGTAAAGTCCATGACTCACGTACAAAAAAAAATAAGTACACGGGCTAGGTATGGGCAAAATGTCAATTTTATACAAGCCATAGGGCTAAATGAAAACATGTAAGCCCATAAAAGAGCCCCCATGATGATTTGAAATTTAATTTGAATTAATCTTGATTCCCCAAAAACAAAATCTTGAGTTTTGAGCCGCTCTTTAGTGCGCAAGTCGCTGTTTTTTTTTCCTTTTTTTAAGTGCGCATGTTAGGAGGCTTCAAAAAGGGGAAAAAGAGCTCCATTTGATTTTCAAAAGTCAAAATCTTTGTGTTTTTGGACTGTTGCTTCATTGGGTTTCGCCCCTACTTGCACCGTGCAAGATGCGTAACGTGCTAGGTGTCCATTTGGTTAGGTATGCATCCTGTTAGGTGCACATCGAGCCAAGTACACACCGACCCAGCTGCGCACCTAGTGCGCACTTTCCTAAATACGCACCTTACTGGACCTTTTAGCCCATTCGAGATCTTTTGGCCCTCTTCATTCCCTCGCACCTTGCCAAGTACGCACCTTGCTAGATGCGCATCTCTACAGGTGCGCACTTGTCATGTCCGCCCCTTGCCAACTGCGCATCTTGATAGGTGTGTACTTGTTATGTGCGCACCTTACCATGTGCTTACTTTGCTGAGTGCACACTTGACATATACACACACATCATCTCTCCCATTAGAAAAAAATTTCTAATGGGGCGCTGCTCCGCACCCTGTAAGGGGCCCGCTTTCCCCTTACCCCAAACCCACTATTCGTGTAGCGGGATCCCAGTAAGAAATTCTGTGAGGCCCCCGATATGCCCAAAGCGCTCTCAGTTTGTTTTCAAATACAATACGCACGTATTGCATATTGTGTTCGCATGATCTGTTTGACTTGTTAATCTGAGGTTCTTTCGCTTAAAAAGTGAGGGGTAATTAACGGCAGCTTAGTCCGCGGTTGCTGGAGATTCGGATCCCCACTATAATTAAACCCTGGCCTATCCCGGACATGGGGAATCTGTAATATACCTGACAAGAGACGTGCATTTCTATCTCAATAGAGTGACGAAAAACACTCTACATGTGATAGCTTGAAAATGAGGGTATTGATGTGTAACGGAGGATCATATCTTGTTTCTCGTGGTACCGAAAGGAAAAATGGTACATTGCATTATATATAAATTTTGAATTTCATGAATCTCGTGTTATTGTTGTTCTGTGGCATTACAGAATATCCTAGTTATATAATAAAACTCCCACAATCGAGTTTATATTTATACTTACTAGTACTGAAATATCGAATATCGTGATACTCTGGTTATATTGCACTGATTAATGCATGCTATTTATTTGACATGCAAACTACCGTTTACTGTTCATAGTTATTCTCATGCTTATTATTATGTATACCATATTTCGTATCAAATATCGATTAATGATTATAGTAATACACCATAATTTTACTAGTATACCAAAATAATTCTACACTACGTTCTTATTAGTATGACATGATAATTTACTAAACTAATTTATAATCAAATAATTCTAAAATAAAATATACCTTATATATTTTTATAATTATGAATTTTTGTGCATTGTTACCTTTTGATGATATTAATAACAACCCTATACATATTGTTATTCCTAAATTACAAAACTTTATTATTACCGTTTTCTATAAATTAAGCAAATATTATTATTGTGTTATATTTGTTCCAACTGATTGAAACCCTGTATTAAACATATTAGATTGTAAATATTTATAACTAAATTTATTGTAGCAAAAATATCACGTTTCATTGTAAAAACTGTTAACATAGAAAAATATTGTTTTATAATAAAATGAGGACTTACCAAATTTTAGTTCGCCGACAGCATTCCTGTTTTCATGTTTTTTTTTCTTGGGAATACTTTGGGACAGGTGATAATGCTAGGTATGAAGCGGTACCAACCAAGAACAATCAACATGTTTCAAGTCAGGCCGAGTTCTAGTTTTTCTTTTCAGTAAGCATGTCTTTTGTGCAAGACTATCCTTCATTCATAATTTCTTAAAGTTTCGAAATGTGTTCAGTTATCGATTTTGTGACTATCATAAATATTGTTGGATATTTTATAAGTTTAAAATTCTTATACTATAATTTTTTTTACTGCTTATATAGAAAATTAGCGTATTCATGTCAAGAAAGAGCGCTTCTCGATATGAATATGTTACGGGCTTATCGTTCTCGTTTCTCGTTTTTGGAAGCAGGACGTGACAAAAAGAGATGAGGAGATGGCATGAGACGGTGGAGTGGAGTTTGAAGGTATTTTACCATAACTAAAATTGTTTGAGGTATTTTTTGTGAAAAACTGTGCTCCTTGAATGTGGCCTTTTGTAATTTACGCTCTTACATTTTCTTCCCTTGATACATTTTGCATATAATAAAAATAATATAGAAATGGGACAAGCACTCTCACTTTCAAACAGTCCCAAATAAATCCTCAGCCATTTCATCAAACGCCTCATTCAATTCAAGGGCATCATCAAGCTAGCCCCCAGTAAATTCCACCATCAAAATCTCTGGTAAAATTTCAACCCCCCACATTTATTAAACTCACAGTCCCTCATTAACCTCTCTTCACCCCCTCTTCCTCTTCCTCTTCCTTCTCCTAAAAGAGCGACCTTTTATGGCTTCCAAGCTCACTCTGTCCTCAAAATGAAGCCTTTTCATATATAAAAAAAGTTGATCAAAAAGAGCTCTCTTTGTCTCAAAATGGGTATTGGTTTCTTTGCTTCCTTTCTCATTGCATCACTTCTACTCATAACCACAACCTCTCAAGAACCCAACACAGATGGCTTCTACGTCTTCGATTTCTTCCAGAAAATGGGAAGAGAGCTTCCTCTCTACACCAATGGCTTCTCCTCTCCAATCTGCTCATGGGCAGGTGTCAAATGTGACGAGCAAATGGGTAACGTTGTCATCGCGTTATCAGCTTCTGGTCTCAATCTCTCAGGCCCAATCCCTGAAAACACCATTGGCAAGCTCGCAAAGCTTCAATCTTTGGATCTAAGCAGCAACAGCATCACTGGCCTCTCCTCTGATTTCTGGGGATTGGGCAGCTCTCTCATCATCCTCAACCTTTCAAGAAACGAGATCGATGGGTCTCTTTCAAATAACATTGGCAACTTTGGGGAACTGGAAAGTTTTGATCTTTCTCACAATAAGTTCTCTGGTGAAATCCCTGCTGCTGTTGGTTCCTTGCCAAGGCTGAAGCTTTTGAATCTCAGTGGAAATTGGTTTGAGGGGAGGATCCCAGATGAGATTGCTGGGTGCAAATCTTTGGCTTCAGTTGATTTCTCAATGAACAAGTTTTATGGGACTGTCCCATTTGGATTTGGAGCTGGCTTCAACAGTTTGAGGAGCTTGAATCTTGCGGTAAATGGGTTTGATGGGAAAATGCCAAATTTATCAGGGTTGGAGTTCATCAGTTTCCTCAATTTGTCAGGTAATTTCTTTCAGGGTTCAATTGTTGAGATGTTTGAGCTACCTTTGGTGATCATAGATTTGAGTGATAATCAATTTCAGGGCCACATTTCAAAGGTGAATCTTAGAACTAATTACCTTGATTTATCTAGGAACCAACTCAGTGGTGATTTCTTTAGTGATTTGAGCCAAGCACAATCACTTGAACATCTCAATTTAGCTTTCAATAGATTCACTCATCAAAAATTCCCTCAGATTGAGAAACTTGATCAATTAAAATACCTCAACTTGTCAAGCACTAGCCTTGTAGGCCAAATATCAAATGAAATCTCAGAACTTACAACTTTGTCAACTTTGGATCTTTCACACAACCATTTAACTGGCCGAATTCCTGATTTGGATGCCGAAACCCTTCAAATTTTAGACCTATCCTCAAACAATCTCACCGGTGAAATCCCGTTGTCACTCCAACAGAAACTGCCCAATTTGCAAAAGTTCAACTTTTCTTACAATAACCTCACATTTTGCGCCGATCGATTATCTCCCCGAACTGTAAACTCGTCGTTTATTGGCTCTAACGATCATAACAATTGTCCGATTGCAGTGAACCCTAATCTCATCAAACATAACAAAACAAAACACAGAAATCTCAAGCTAGCAGTGGCCATAGCTCTATCATCGTTCTTCTTGATACTTGCATTGATTTGCATTGCGTTTGGGTTTCGGAAAAGAACAAGATCGTGGGCAGTGAAGCAACTCTCGTACAAAGAAGAACAAATCGTTTCTGGCCCCTTTTCATTTGAAACAGATTCGACAACTTGGGTTGCCGATGTAAAACAAGCCACTCAAGTCCCCGTGATGATTTTTGAAAAGCCATTGCTGAATTTCACGTTTGCGGATCTTTTGATCGCAACTTCGAATTTCGATAGAGGCACTTTGTTAGCCGACGGACATTTTGGTCCAGTTTATAGAGGAATTCTAGCCGAAGGGATTCAAGTAGCGGTGAAAGTTTTAGTTCATTGCTCAATGTTAACTGATCAAGAAGTTTCGAAAGAGCTCGAACGGCTTGGAAGAATAAAACACCCGAATCTAGTTCCCTTAACAGGCTATTGTATAGCCGGAGATCAAAGAATCTCAATTTATGAATATATGGAGAATGGCAATTTACAAAATCTACTTCATGATTTGCCATTAGGAGTTCAGACATCCGAGGATTGGAGCACAGATACTTGGGAACATGAAGAAGAAGAAGAAATTACAAGTGAAGGAAAGACTACTTGGAGCGTTAGGCATAAGATTGCATTGGGGACAGCAAGAGCTCTGGCATTTCTACATCATGGGTGTTTCCCGCAAATTGTGCATAGAGATGTGAAAGCTAGTAGTATCTATCTCGATTCGAATATGGAGCCGAGATTGTCTGATTTTGGATTGGATAAAGTTGTGGGTAGTGATTTCGATGAAGAACATTCTAAAGGATTGCACGGCTACATTCCTCCTGAATTTTTCGAATCAGGGGCTCAATCTTTGACATCGAAATCAGATGTCTATGGATTTGGGGTCATTCTTTTCGAGCTGCTTTCAGGGAAAAGGCCAACCGGGGATCAGTATCACCCAGAAGAGAATAAAGAGAGGAGTTTAGTGAGTTGGGCGAGGGCATTAGTGAAGAAAAATCAAGGATTAGCGGCGATTGATCCAAAAATTAGGAGCTCAGGATTGGAGAAGCAAATGGAAGAGGCATTGAGGATTGCTTATCTTTGTACTGCAGATTTGCCTTCGAAGAGGCCTTCGATGCAGCAAATTGTCGGGCTTTTAAAAGACCTTGAACCGATTGTTGGATGCCAGTTAGTTTAATTTTCCTCTCTTGTTTTGAGCTTAAATATCACAAAGTTGTGTATATTAACTTGAAAGAGGTTAAATTCTCCATCAGCTTCTTTATATGCCTTGTACATGTTGGTCGTTCTTAGGTGTGACAGTTTTAACCGTGTGTATGTGATTCATCAGTACTTGGCACTTCCGCAATTGGTTTATTAGCACATAAAACCCATGGATCGGACCGGTCTTGAAAGGAGTAAAAGGTTGAAATTCACGGAAGCGTCACGTGCTAATAAATCAGTTGAGAAGTGATGGCTGTTGGATCAGTTATAGATGAGCGTGCTATATGCAAGCAAGCTCTTACAGTAGAATAAGTACAGGGGAGTTTTATGCTAAATATGAGAAAGATCATACTTCACTCTTGGACATTTAGTTGCTACTTGAATAAAGAAAGTTGGAAGGTACTCATCTATAGGCTAGGTTTGTTGTTTTGAGCAAGTTTTATGTCTTTTGGTTTAATGTCTCAAATTGTATTAAAGTTATATAATTGATTAAGTTTTGTATCTCTCTTGAGAAATCATGGATGACATCTAATAAGATTCTTTAAACAAATCTATGCAGGAAAGTGGGACAAGTAATATATACATACGCTCTCACCATCACCTTTCATTTTTCAAACTAAAATTTCAAGAATAGTTTGACTGCAAACATAAGCATTGATTGGGTTTGGGACATTGGTAGCAAATTGTAATTATTTTTACTCAGGGGTTTGGTTGGTGTGCATATTTGTATGTCATTGTAATTATTTTTACTCAGTGGTTTGGTTGGTGTGCATATATTTGCATGTCTTTCGACTTCTATTAGTTTCAATGTCAATTGTCAAGGGCATTAATAATGTCATTTAATGATGCTTGAAAGGAGTGGGCCTTGCCTCCTTCATGTGTCATATTATTTGTCATGTTAGAATATTTGGATTCGGCAAAAAAAACATAGCGGATAACCGGCGCATAATGTGTGGGGTCTACATGCTGGATTTTTTGTAGGTCATACATACAAAAGATTTGTTGACTTTTACATAGATGTATTTATTACTTGTTTCTTTGAGACATTTTTTTCTCAATAAAGTATTTTCTTCAAAGTTATCGAGTGTCTAAATAGCATAAGTATGTATTAGAAATAAATTCTAATTCAAATTGTTATGTGTTCAGGTTTTTTAAATTATAGGCTTAGCCTATTTAAATAAACAACAATTCGATCATATTTGTTATCATATTAGCTAATGTATTAGTTGACATGTGCGCGTGTGCAGGAAAATGGATATGAGGTTGCCTACCCTTTTTTAAAAGATGTCCCGCCATAAAAACACATACTTTCCATGTTTTTTACCGATTCAAACCGACCATCTTGATCTACTCATCATAGAACTCTTATGTACAAAAAATCTCATAATTTAAAGTTCTTTAATTCGTTCATCAAACATATAGAAAAATTAATGGCTCACCATATAGGAAAAATATGATCACTTAATGGACGTATTAAAAGTTTTTAAATCTCGAGAGTCTTTGCACATAGGGGTTTTATAATACGTAAATCAAAATGACGGATTTGAATCGTTGAAACACAGAGAGTATGTGTGTTTTGAGGCGGGACCACTTTTTTAAAAAAGGGACCGCCCTCGTACCCCTTTCTCTTTGTGTGTGAAGGGGAGTGATCTATTGCAATCCACGTTTTTTAAGAACGGGAACTCTCGTTCTACGGCATATTTGAACGCCGCTCCGTTTAAGTTGATCATCTTACCCTTAAATATATGTGTATGAAAAATCAAAGAATTTAAAGACTTTTAACCAATACACCGGATGAGTAAAAAATGAACGTCTTTCGATAATGCAACACAAAATCCATCCGATGTATTGGTTAGAGATGTTCAAATCTCTTAATTTTTCATACACATACATTTGAGGGTTGTAGGGTTCCTATGCACACTAATGAGGTCTCACAAGGCATCAACCATGCCAATTTCAAAAATTACAAGTGCCGAGAAACCCTAATACGGATCGTTAACTAGATTTTAGGCGAAACAAATGCGAATAGTTAACAACTTAACTAAGTGAACGGAAATACAACCTTTGTAGATCCGGTACTCCACCTCCATAGCTCCGTGATGAAGTCCCCTCGCTGTACAAATCGGATCCCAGACTCTAGCTTCGGCTTCATCGGAGAAATGGGCGGGCTAGGTCATCAACTACGATGCCGAAGATGATCTATGTCGAGGGATCACAAGATCAAGCTCCCACTTCACCAAGTCATGAAACTTGTGAAGAAAACACCCTATACTACTTGGCAAGAGGTAGAGGATGAAGAAATAGGAAGTGGGTTCACTTTAGAATTGGATTTCTCACTCTTTTCATCAAATCACCATTGATGGAAGCAAGGTTTTCTTCTTGAAGAAGAAGAAGATGATGATAGAATATCATAAGTATTATCCAAAAAGAATAATAAAATGAATACTTATCATATCCTAACCTTGGTCAAGTGTAGAGAGTTAACTAGAGTTTAGATGAATGGTTAGGGTTTGTAGAAAAAGACAAAGTGGTCACTTAGTCAAAGCTTCATGAAGCTTCAACAAGCTTCAAGTTTGAAAGCAACCATTTTGTTTTTCTTTTCACTTTTAACCAAAAAAGAAAAGATAAATAATTAAGTGAAATGAAACCCTAATCATTCACTAAACATGGTTTAAGTCTTTACACAAATCCAAGTGAGTATGTATCATCAAACATGATATAAACAAGTGCACAAAAATATATCACATATACAATGTGCACATCAAGTGAGAAAATCCATTTAAAGTGAATAAATACTAGTTAATGTAAAGTAATATATCAAATATATATAATTATACATTAAATCATTAAATCAACACTTGATTTAACGATCCGGTCATATCGCATATGACCGACTAATATCCAATGTATCGGCTTATCGAATCAATCCTCGATTCGATAACTAGGTTATATCGCATACAACCAATCGATACATTCATCGCGAGAATGGAATACGGTATCACATACACGCATTATTCTCGGTCCCGCACATATCTCATATGCGCTCCTATTTCGTTTCGCTTGAGCCAGGAAACCTCTGTGTAAGACTCTAAAGACTCGTCAATACGCCGGTAGCAGATGATGATCATATCAAGCACCCACAAGCCGCAAGCGGTCTGCTAAACGTAACGGCCACCCGGGTATTGAGCGATCAGAAGATCGACGAGCAAGCCCGCTCACACTCCTGTGAATCTAACCAGTAACACTTACCGTACAGTCCGGTCTGTTCGTCTGATATGTCGCATATCTCGCCTAGGGGTGGTAAACGTCAGACCCCACTAGCTCGATAAGTCGTGTCGATATGAGGTCTATAACATTTCGAAAAACTACTGGTAACACTTACCAGTAAATCTCAGCAACCTTGGCCAGGGATTTCCGGTTATAGCCAATCGAACACAGCGCAGCATCAACTCCCTATACCGGGAGAGATGAATCCTCTCCTATCGCTCATTGCCTCCATGTGATTCGGGACTGTACCCAAAAACCACCGTTTTGCACGCCCTCTTGGACGTGGTAAGGTGGAAATCAAAGCACAGTGGGAATCACACAAGACTCTATGACGATCTCGGGTCAACAGACTACTCTGTACCAGTGTCACCAGAGAACTGCCATCTGACGTAAGGTACAATACCATCTGGGAGTTCTCGGCGAGTCCGTCCAGTGTACCCAGTCTCCACTGAGCACCCGTATATCATCTCTGATGTCAAACACCAATGGATATGGGATCATCCATCACCCATCTGTATGGGTCGAGAAGATATACGCTAGTCTACTCTGGTATATCGATGCCCCGTCTCGATACACCCACGACTAGGGACCCTGAAGGATGTACTTATGGACTACCTCGTCCCCACTAGTATGATCCGCATCATAGTCCAGGTAGTCAAGTACACATCCTAAGGGCTTTACCAACATGTAACAGAGAGACAATTGTTCCCCCAATCAGAGCAAGGCTCTGTTTGAATTTTGAAAATTCAAAATTGAGAAGCAACGCTTTAGATCCCGTGCGCTGCGCGCAATTTGCCACGTGTCAGAAGTTGACTCGGCAGCACAACGCCCAAGGCAGTGCGTCCAATCAGTGCAAGGCTCTTTAAAAAGCAAAAGCAACGCTCAACTGCGCAAGTGCACCACAGCGCGCCACGTGTCTGCGCAATTGCGCAAGCACAACTGCGCAAGCGCACTGCTGCGCAAGAGAACCTCAGCGCGCCACGTGTCTGCGCAGTTGCGCAAGCACAGCTGCGCAAGCGCACCTCAGCGCGCCACGTGTCTGCGCAGTTGCGCAAACGCTGTTGCGCAAGAGCACCTCAGCGCGCCACGTGTCTGCGCAGTTGCGCAAGCATAACTGCGCAAACGCACTGCAGCGCGACACGTGTCTGCCAAGTTGCGCAAGCACAACTGCGCAAGTGCACCGTTGAGCGACACGTGTCTGCGCAGTTGCGCAAGCACAGCTGCGCAAGCGCCTCACTGCGCGACACGTGTCACGCGCTGGTGAGTTGCGCAACAACAGAATGTAGATTTAAGGAAATCTTTTCTGTTCTTGTTAAAACAAGAAGATTTCTTCTGTAAAACAGGGGCCTTTGGATCAAATATCCAACGGTGGGGAAAATTCCCCAAATCACTCAGAAAAGATCTTTTTAACAAATTTAACTGATCTTTGAGCACTATAAAAGAAGACCCCAGACCCCATTTCAAAGATATAGAGAATTGGATAAAAAAAAAAAGAAAAGAGCTCTAGAGAACTTCTTGAGAGCACAAAAGAAGAAGAAGGTAAAAACCTTTGAAATAAGAGAAAATTCTCTTAGGAATAGATCATTGATCTAAAGGACAAGATCAGTGATCTTCAATAAATAAATAAATAATAATAATAACAAAAAAATAGTGCCTTGCACTTGCTAGAGAACCTCTGGTTCTCTGAGATAGAAAGAAAGAAAAGATTTTTTCTTTTCTTTGATCTAAATCTAGATCAAGAAATTAAAAAGTGCTCTGCACTCCTTTCCTTGAATCTAAAAGATTCTTGGTGCTTTGCACAAATGCAATGCATTACTTGAAGGGCCAGGCCCAAATCAAAAAGATCTAGCAGGCCAAAATAAATTGCAAAGCAATAAAAGGGATGAGCCCAAATAAAATTGATGCTCTGCATCATTCATAAAGAACAGAGCCCAAAAACAAATTGATGCCCTGCATCTTTTCTGGGCAAATCCCAAATAAAAATAAAAGGAAATGCAAAAGTAATGTTGGACATTTTTTTTTACTGGACTTAGCCCAATCGTGGCCATAAGTCCTTAAATTAAATTGACTGAGCAAAATGGCTCTCCTAAATCAATCTACATCCGGTTCGAGGGTACATCTCCGAACTCATTTGACATCTATCGTTGTAATTCCTCAACGACGTCAAAGAGGTGACGGGTCCCAACGACCACATATCAATATTGGACCGAAACGTCCCTAAACTAATATCGGACCGAAACGTCCCTAAACTAATGTCGGACCGAAACATCCCTAAACTAATATCGGACCACCACGTCCCTAAACTGGCGATGGACCACCACGTCCCTAAACTGGAATATGGACCACCACGTCCCCAAAACTGGAATGCGGACCACCACGTCCCTAAACTGGCGATGGACCACCACGTCCCTAAACTGGCGATGGACCACCACGTCCATAAACTGGAAAACGGACCACTACGTCCCTAAACTGGAACAATAGAGTCTCCGAACGCTCTTTTGCCGGATCTAAACGGTCCTGTTTAAGTTGATCTTAGCCCCAAACACGGCTAACGTATCCTTAAACATTCAAATGGATTATAAAACTCCCAATCAACTGTGGTTCGAGGGTACATCTCCGAGCTCCTCTGATACATGTCGTTGTAATCCTTCAACGACGTCAGAGAGGTGACGAGTCCCGATGGCCATACATTAAATTAATCACTACGTTAAGTTGATCTTAGTCTAAAACAGGGCTAACGTATCCTTAACGAACGTTTAAGTTGATCTTAGCCGCAACGCGACTAATGCATCCTTAAACTGAAAACACCAAACCCAAATCTAAGCAAACACGGATTTGGACTAATCCACGTCCTACGGGCGACGGCATTACTCAGTCTCCGTATACAATCCACGGGCAACCACAAATAAAACAAACACATACGACACGAAGTGAAATTCTGGAGAAGGAGAAAGTTGTTACCGCGATGTGGTAGCGTAATTAACTGCAGGGGCTTGCGCCTGCAGGGAAGAGCGTCCCCACAATCAAAAACCCCTCACCCTGAGGGGGAATCTGATGAAGTCTGCTACATCGGCCGCATCCGTCTAAACCTCCGATACACGGTGCCATAAATCAACTTGGCATCTTTGGAGAGGTAGACGGATAAAACCATATAGCATCTGCCCCGAACCTCAGGCACGGACGCGAAGTCCGGGCCGCCGTTCGGAGGGGAACAGATTCTGGCACGCCCGGTGGGACCTTTTCCTCTTTCCACTCCACACTTCGTGTGTCGTCTTCGCGAACCAATCGCGGTTTGTTAAATGGTTGCCTACGGATTTCAAGTTGCTAAGATTTGGTCTTTTGTCTGGCGCAGAACTCAAGCATCCATGGATTCTAACTGCACCAACTGCGCGAAGTACCACTGCAACGGACGCTCCACCTCACCTGGAGGTGTAACATATGGGCCCCAAGCGGCCTCTTTCCTCGCTCTGCCGGTAGAACAGGTGACCCAGGCCACCACCGGCTTGTTTTTCGGGACCATGGTCCCACCTACAAGCTTCTCTATGCCGATATCCGCACCGGAAGCGAACAAGAAGTCGGTGTTCGACCGGCTCACTGCTACCACGACCCCTGTCAACGGGTCGTCCGCTACCAAACCGACAGCCTCTGTCTTCACCAGGCTGAATCGGAACTCTAAATTGGCTGTCCCAAAGAGGGCAACGGCCGCTGTTCCGGAAGTCGTTAAGGCGGCTCCTCCCGCCATAGAGTCAGTCTTTTCAAGACTGATGATTCCTGCTCCTACCCCTGCACGAAGATCTGTTTTTGACAGATTGGATATTACTCCGCAAAGAACAACCTCAGTCTTTAAGAGGATAACACCGGCGGCGCCTCATTCAGACAGGGGGCAAAGAGAAGTTATCTCTATCGCTGAGCCGATCCCAACGGCTCGTCGTGCTCGACGTCGACATTGGCGACGAGTGAGGAAGGCAGGGGGCAACTCCCCCTCGGGGCTAACCCCACCTGCTCCAGTAGTGGAGGTCAACGCTGCTGTTCCAACTGAGAACAACTTTGAACTACTGAGGAGAGTGCGTAAGAACTCTCCAACCGCTACCTTGAAAAGATCTCCTCCACATGCGGAGAGAGTTCCAGAAACAAAACAAGAACAGCCCCCTCAACGGCTATCCTCAAAAGTTTATAAAGTATGGCGGAGGGTTCAAGACTCCATGATCGATCCAGACCACTTGCGTCACCAGAAAAAGGCGAAGGTGGAAAATAACAAAAACCGCCCCATTAAACAGCAGGGGGCAACAAATGCTAGGATGCCCACTTCAACGACTCCTTCAACCTCAATGGTCCACAAAAGAAAAAGGCCAGAGAAAGCTCCCGTGACACCGACAAAGTTTAAAAGCGGTGAACCTAAACGCCCCAAGTCAGGGGGCATAACAGTTCATACGGTTTATATGGCTTCTGGAAAGGAAGAAAGTCGTACTTCTACGGGTCACCGACCGCTTACTCGATCAGTGACCAAGGCTCAGGAGCAGCAACAAAAGCTCCAGGAGATGATGACTACAATGGCTGCACTCACGGAACCAAAAGAGAACCCTGAGACGTCCTTAGATGAACGCTAAGAGGAAGAAACCGACGCCGAGTTCCTCCGCCGAGTACTGGAGAAGAGAGACAAAGAGGTTGCTGAACAAGCGGCCAACATACAGCGGATGGGCCTCCTCTTCCAGGATATGATAGGGATGATGATACAACAGGATCCCCCGACTGAAGAACCCCCGATCGTCCTTGGAGATGATAGGGGAGAGACATCAAACCCTCAGCCCGTTCTATCAACAGCTAAAGGGGATACAATCTCTAAGACTGATCTGGACGAATACATAGCCCAGCAAATAAAGGTTCATCACGCGGCCGAAGCAGCCGGCCACGTCGTAAAAACGGGGCGACCGTATCCAGGCTGGTATGACCAAATCAAGTACCCGCCGGGTTACACAATTCCCAAGTTTCATGTCTACAAGGGGACCGGCAATCCCCATCAGCATGTTGCCCAGTTCAGGGCGCTTTGCGGTAACACCGGCGGTGATGACAAGCTCTTGCTCCGCCAGTTCGTTGGAAGTCTATCGATACGGCGTTTGAATGGTATTCTGAGCTTCCCAACGACTCTATTAAAACCTTTGCGGAGATGGAGCTGCTCTTCACCCAACGCTTTGCAAGTGCCAGTGAACGTACCCCGATGACGGCACTGATTAACGCTAGGGTAAAACCCGGCGAGACATGGGTTCAGTACGCTATACGGTGGCGTAATCTATGGTCAAAGTGTGAGCAGCGCATAGAAGAATCCCCTGCGGTGGGAATGTTTGTTGGAACCCTTGATCCACAGGCAACTATCTCACAGTTCATGATGTTCTTCAAGCCGACTACTTTCCAGGCTTTGATCGACAAACTAGCGCAGATGGACCAGATGGGCCATAAACCCCCTCTCCCGAAGCCGGACCTCCGAAACGACAAAGCAAAGGGAAAAGCGATCATTGTCGCTAATGCCCAACAACAACCGAGCGACTCGAAGCCGGTTGCTCGTCCAAACAATACGCGCCCATACGTACCCCTTGAGGACAGGATGGGACGTCCTTACTCCTTCCCCCGCGATAAAACGAGGAGGCTATTCGAGCTGGCGTTGCGCAACAGACTCATAAGTTTGCCAGATCCAAAACGCTCGTCGCAACCGAACGACGTCAACGAGCCCAACTACTGCCCTTACCATCGGGTGCTAGGCCATCCCATCGAGGATTGCTACGTTTTCAAGAATTGGCTTGAGAATCAGTACCGTCAGGGCAAATTTGCGCTATCTGACAAATGGAAGGTGAATCCTCCGCAGCCCCACACCTCTAAGGGGACGAATACGCCGGGGGCAACATGCTCCGTCATTGAGGAAGCTCCTTGGAAGGTTGTATTGTCAGCCAAGACGAAGAGGATGCTAAACGATCTTCAGACCTGTCCAGCAGTTAAGTGGAAGAACCCCTTGGAACCGCAGGTTATTGAGGGGATGTTGAAGCCACGACCGACTCCGAAGACCGATGGTGGTAGTTCAAGCATTCATAGCCAGCTGTCAAAATCTTCGAAAAAGAAGAAGAAGAAATCTAAGAAGCCCGTGAAGCCGGGCGACAAGCGCACAGAATTACAAAAGCAAATCGACGCACTGGATGAATACAACCAAAAGGCGTGGACTCCCATTACGCTCCAAGATTTCCTTGATCACGTCTTTCAAAAAGAAGATGAGGGAGAAAGTTCATCGGATGAATCCGAGGAATATGTGGCGAGCTGTCATATGATCTCCCATTCGACCACGAATGATGAAGGGACTTCTGGCACTAAAACGCTGGGGGCAAATACTGAGTCAAGGGTTTCGGAGTTATCAATCGAAATGATTGACGCGTTTCTTAATGAAGCTCGATTGAAAAGTAAAGCTGATCGAGAACGCGAGACGGCTATATTCGAAAGGGCCAAGCGCCAGCGACTTGAGGAAAGAGCTGAGATGATCCCGCTGGAGCAAAATGCCTCCACCGTTGACAAAAGCCAATTCAAGATAAAAAAGAGGTTTGCTAAGGCCATATCGATGGGCATGAAGCTGCCATCCTCTGAAGGAAAAATGACTGGTGTGGCAGAAATGCACCCCTCTTATTGCTTATATCATCAGAAGGTCTCGCATCCCACTCAAGAGTGCAAGGCTTTCGATAGATGGTGGCAAGGATACGTCGCTAATCAACAACGCTTTAAACGGGAAAAGCGTAAAATTCGTCGGGAGCAAAGAAACACGACCAAAGAGCTTGAAAGAACTGCCAGCAATTGTCACATGGTTAACACTGCCGGGTCACAAGTGCCTACATTTGGGAGCGATTCCGATGAGGAGCTAGAGCTTGGCCCCCTCTTCAAAGAATCCACTTCGGGAAAAGAAGAAGAACCGAAGGCTTGCGAAAATATACAGCTACGCAATCGAACATTACCCGAAAAGAATCTCGGATCCTTAAATAAGAAAGACAAAGGGAAAGAGAAGGTCTCTGAAGACATCGCCTTGGATGACCGAGTTGCGGAAGAATTGACCGCCAAGAATCCGCCAAAGAGGAATAAAGTGGATTACAATGTCTTGGCGCATCTGAGAAAGCTACCCTCACAACTCAGCATTCTCGATGCCCTATTACTATCAAAAGAGGCGAGGGATTCTTTGATTAAGGTCCTACAAGATCCGGACCAATTCCAAGCTTTTCTGGCCGAACAAAAGATGAAGGATGAATTGGAAGAGGTGCACACAGCCGACGTTGCTTTCGGCGATGAAGACCTTCTCCTCGGGACGTGCGAACACAATCGCCCCCTTTATGTCTCAGGATACTGCCATGACATAAAGATAGGCAAAATCCTGATAGATAATGGATCGTCTGTTAATCTCCTCAACGTGCGGATGTTGAAGGAAATCTGCATGAGCGTCCAACACCTTGCGCGGGACAAGATCACCATCTCCGGGTTCGACTCCCAATCGTCAAAAACTCTTGGATCTGTGATATTGACGCTACGCTTCGGGTTGCTCGTCACAGACATCAAATTCCATGTTATAGACGCCAAGACGTGCTACAATGCTCTGCTCGGCCGACCATGGCTACACGAGTACAATATCATCCCTTCTACACAGCATCAGTGCACGAAATATTCTAGGGATGGCCTCGAGTACACAGTGGCGGGAGAGTTGAATCCGTTTTCCGTAAATGAAGTTCGCAAGTATGAAGATGCCAAATACTTCTTGCCAAGTTTCGAGGACACGGAAAGGTGTCACAAGCCGGAGAACAAAACTAACGCCACCATCCCTGTCTTCGGCAGTGACACCGAGGAGGAGGATATAATTTATTCAGGTCCATCCCAATCCATCAGGCCAAGACCATCCGTTCCTTCATTGATCTTCGGCAGTGATTAAGAGGATGAAGTTCATGCTGTATTCCCCGCTCGGCCTTCAATACGGGTTTCCGCTGATGAAGAGCGAAGTCTGCAGATAACCATGGTGCCGCTTGAACATTACAAAGAACTGGATGCACTCGACACCAACAGCGTAGAAGAATTGCAGACATTTTATGTCCCTCCCGGACGAAAAGACGAGAAGGCAATCCTATTCTACCGCTCAGAAGAAAATAAAGTGGAGAAAGAGATCTGGCATGGAGCAGATCCAACGTTGGACAGGCTTCAACCCATTCGTCTACCCAGATATTATACGGAAGGCTTGAGGAGACTGTTGAAGCGCCAGGGAATACCTTTCGAACAAACCGTTAGAAAGGCCAAATTCTATGACAGGGTTTGGAACGTCCCCGGAACTCAGCACAAGCTACCTAATGGGAGGCTGGAGACGATCGGGCTCGGATACATTCGCTCCAGGAAACGAGAGCCGCTCCGCGATTGTTACGTCGTGCACAATTCTGATGAAGAAGCAAATGCCCAAGAAGAAAACGCTAATCCTGAGCCAGCAAAAGTTCCTGATGCAAAACCGCCCAGTCCATCATTTGAAGACCAGATGGGCAAACTTATAAGGGATGCGGGTCAAAAAGCCCGAGATGATCACAATCGTGAGAAGGCCAAGACACAGCGCCTCCTTCAACAGGCGGTAAAGAACGAAGATGCCGCTCCCTGCCAACCTGCTACAAAAAGGGTTCGACGCGAAAGCAAAAACAAGTCGAAAGGCAAGAAAGGCGCTCAACAACCACAAAGCAGAACTAAGAAGCCACGCATCCGAGAGTCGAGCGTTATTGACCAATCCCTCATGAAGAAAATGGGTCGAGCATACTCGTTTCCTCGAGACAAGACGAAAAAGATACTTAAGCTTGCTCTGAAACATCAAATGCTTACATTGCCGGAGTCCAAGCACCCAGAACAGGCAGGTGAAGTCTCTGACCCAAATTATTGCTCTTACCACCGAGTGATAGGGCATCCTCTTGAAGATTGCTTCACCTTTAAGAATTGGGTCGAAGATCAGTACCAGCTTGGCAAGTTTGCTCTGTCTGACAACTGGAGAGTAACGCCACCACAAAAGCACGAGCCAAAGGCCACGAAAGAAAAAACAGTTCCACATTGGGACTGGAAGCAAATTCGCACTTGTCATGTGATCACAATATTAAAAGAAGAACCCGAGAATATGGACAACCCCCCTTGGTGCCTCGAAAATAGCGATGATGAGGTAATCTCAGAATTTCCACCACGCCAAAAGAGCTGGAAGATGGAATTCATACTACTGCAGATAACCTCAAGAAAATCGAGTTGGGGACAATAAATGATCCGCGACCGACATTCGTCAGCGAGCTGCTGTCTGAAGAGAGGGTGGCTGCGCTAAAAGACGTCCTTGTGCAGCATAAAGATTGCTTCGCATGGAACTATGCCGAGATGCCGGGACTTGATCCAGAAGTTGCTGTACATAGACTGGCAATATCCCCGAGTGTCAAGCCGGTCAAACAAGTGCCGAGAAGAATGCGGCTTGAGCTCGAAATGAGCATCAACACGGAAGTCAAAAAACTGATAGACTCCGGCTTTATCCAAGAGGTTCAATACCCTGAATGGATTGCTAACATCGTCCCAGTGATGAAGAAAAATGGTACGGTGCGCATATGCGTGGACTTTCGGGATCTCAACAAAGCCTGCCCGAAGGATGATTTCCCAGTACCAGTCACCGAACTAATGATAGACAATACGTCCACGCATGAGATTTTCTTATTCATGGACGGCTCATCAGGATATAATCAAATAAAAATGCACCCTGAAGACCAGAAACATACGGCTTTCCGGACTCCTTTGGGAATATTCTGTTACAAGGTGATGCCCTTCGGTTTAAAGAACGCCGGTGCAACCTACCAAAGGGCCATGACGAAGATTTTCGATAACCTTATACACGAAATTGTTGAATGCTATATCGACGACCTCGTTGTTAAAAGCAAATCATATGAGGAACATCTCGAGCATCTGAAGACCGTATTTCAACGTCTTCGACAATACAACTTGAAGATGAACCCTCTGAAGTGTGCATTCGGGGTTTCCTCGGGCAAATTCCTGGGATTCGTCGTTCGACACCGAGGTATCGAGATAGATCCGTCCAAGATCAAGGCAATCATAGGAATGCCTCCGCCGAGAACTCTCAAACAGCTGCGGTCTCTCCAAGGAAAGCTCGCGTACATACGACGATTTATAGCCAACCTCTCAGGAAAGTGCTGCCCTTACAGCCACCTGATGAAGAAGGGAACCCCGTTCGTTTGGGATCAAAAGTGCCAAAGCGCACTAGACGAGATTAAACAATACCTGCAAAACCCTCCAGTGTTGGCTGCTCCAGTGAAGGGAAAGCCTCTCATTCTTTACACGGCCGCCCTTGAAGGTTCTTTGGGCGCATTATGGGCACAAGAGAATGACCAAGGGAAAGAAAGAGCACTTTACTATTTAAGTCGAGTGCTGCTAGGGGCAGAAAGCAATTATTCCCCCATTGAAAAACACTGCATGGCGTTGATCTTCACAATAACAAAGCTTAGACATTACGCATTAGCGCATGAAGTCTATCTCATTTCAAAGGTGGACCCTCTCAAATATCTAATGTCAAAGGCCATATTGACAGGACGACTCGCTAAATGGGCCCTACTCTTAATGGAGTTCTCGATAGCATATCGACCACTCAAAGCAGTAAAAGGCCAGGCCATCGCCGACTTCCTTGCTGAGCACCCGATACCAGCCGACTCTCCTTTAAACTGCGATCTTCCGGACGAACATGCGTTTGATGCGATCGATGGTGATAATACCCGATGGGAGCTTTATTTTGATGGAGCATCTTCCGTGAAGAAGCGCAAACAAAGTACCCCTATAATCAAATCGGGGGTAGGACTCATCTTTATAACTCCACAAGGAGGGATAATGTGCTACGCGTTCTCCCTGACGGAACCGAGGACAAACAACGAAGCCGAATACGAAGCTCTGATAGCAGGCCTCGAGATCGCCATTGACATGGGAATTGAGAACCTCCTCATATACGGAGATTCTCAACTGGTCGTTAGTCAAGTAAACGGCGATTACCAAACATGCAAACCGGAATTGGTAAAATACGGTGAAAAGGTGCAACAACTGCTAACCCAAATTCCCTCCTATACTTTGGAGAGCATACCACGCGCGGATAACAGCAAAGCGGACGCACTGGCCAAACTTGCTAAAGAACTGGCTGACGAGAACCTTGATGACGTTAGAATCGTGGTACAAAGCCGTCGAGTGCTTGCCCCAGCAGAAGTATCTCCGGAATCATCCAAAGAAAAAGGGGCGAACGAGGAGACAACCCTGCAAATAAAAGATTGGGAAAATACAGAGGACTGGAGAGAAGCCTTCATAGATTACTTCAAGTTCCACCGAATGCCTGAAGAAGCATCCATAAGACATCAACTCGTGAAACGAGCTCTGTCTTTCGCCTTCGTCAACGATACTCTATACAAGAGGTCATTCGATTCTCTGTGGCTGAGATGCTTAGGACCTGACGAAGCGAGAAGAGTCGTCCAAGAAGTTCACGACGGACTCTGCGGTTCCCACCAAGCAGGCCCTAAGATGAAGTTAAAGATAAAACGGATGGGCTACTATTGGCCCACCATGATGCAAGACTGCCTCGAATATGCGAAGCAGTGTCACCCGTGTCAGATCCATGGGGACTTCATCCACCAGCATCCCAATCCACTGCATCCAACAGTGGCTAGCTGGCCATTCGAAATGTGGGGAACTGACATAGTCGGCCCCATCGAACCAGCATCGTCCAAGGGACATCGTTTCATCTTGGCGACGACTGATTACTTCTCCAAATGGGCAGAGGCGGTACCGTTGAGGGAAGTGAAGACGGAAAACATCCTCCATTTCTTCAAAACGCATGTCATATACCGGTTTGGAACCCCGAGAAGGATCATCTCTGATAATGGGCCAGCCTACCGAAGTCATAAAATTAGCCGCTTCGCACAGCAGCACAATATAGACTGGAGATATTCCTCAGTCTATAATCCGCGAGCTAACGGTCTCGCCGAGGCCTTCAACAAGACCTTGACCAAAATTATGAAGAAAACGGTGTTCCGAAACAAGAGGGACTGGCATGAGAGGTTGCAAGAGGCTCTTTGGGCGTATCGAACCACGTTCAAGACGGCCACGAACACAACGCCCTACGCGTTAGTATTCGGCACGGAAGCGGTGCTACCCCTTGAAATAGAATTACCTTCTTTGCGAGTAGCAATTCACTACGAGCTGACGGATGAAGAAAATGCTCACCTCCGGTTTGAAGAGCTTGACGCTCTTGATGAAACCCGGCTCGTAGCGCAACAAAATCTGGAAGCATACAAGGCGAAAATGACGCGCTCATATGAAAGATTGACTCGACCGAGGACATTCCGCCAAGGCGAACTCGTGCTAGTGGTCAAAAGGCCTATGATCCCCAATCGCGCTAAGCAGGGGAAGTTCGAGCCGAACTATGAAGGACCGTACATCATAGACAAGGTTTACCAGGGTGGGGCCTATCTACTCATGGACATGCACGGTGAAAGACCTTTCAGGCCGATAAACGGTCGCTTTCTGAAGAAATACTATGCTTAATGAATCACAGCCTAGGTCAATGGTAGATGACGACGACTATGTCCGCTCGCTATCTTCCTAAGCTCAAGCTTTATAAGTATTAGCCAGCCTCTCAACGACGGACCGAAATGTCCTTAAACTAACAGCGGACCGAAATGTCCTTAAACTAATAGCAGACCGAAACGTTTTTAAACTATTACCGCGGCATCTTTAGACTGACGAGATATAAAAAAAAACATATAAAAATAAAATAAAATAAAAACGGTAAGTCCATAAGCAAAATGGGCACGGATGAAAACCCGAAAGGGCTCCGTGAGTAAAAACAGCAGGGCTACCGGCGAGTGTTCGTGAAAACCCGAAAGGGCGCGACCTCGTAAAAAAGAAGGAAAAAGAAAATAAAAAAAAAGGAAAATAAAAACGGTAAGTCCATAAGCAAAATGGGCACGGATGAAAACCCAAAGGGGCTCCGTGAGTAAAAACAGCAGGACTATCGGCGAATGTTTGTGAAAACCCGAAAGGGCGCAACTTCGTTAAAGAACCCTTATAGAGTCCTCTCGACCTTGTAAGGAGAAACCACCTGCGCGAGATCCTTACGACTCACAAAGGAGCAACACACTTAGGGATCCCCACGATTCCTAAGGAGAAAATACACTTGCGAGATCCTCACGACTTGTAAGAAGAACTCTCTTATGAGACCCTCACGGCTCATAGGATTTGAAAGTCTTAAGTTACAGAGACCTAAACCTGTGCTTAAGCAAACCCCCACAAACTTCCAATATTGCCCTACAAGTGGTCCAACACGGGCTCTTGTATACAATCCACGGGCGCGAATAAACATTTCCCTAACCAAGGTCCATCCGTGACTGGGGATATGTTCGCATAATCCTTGTAAATCCTCTCGATTTACAAAGGGAAAACCCTCCTGTAGGATCCTTACGACTTACAGAGGAACAAAACACTTAGGAACCCTCACGATTCCTAAGGAGAAAATACACCTATAAGATCCTCACGACTTGTAGGGAGAAATAGCTTTGTGAGACCCTTACGGCTCATAAAGTCAAAAACCTTAGTCGACAGGACCCTAACCCTGGTCGCTAAGCCTCCTTTGTTCGACAATGACAGAGGCAAATGATGATTCACTCCTGGCAATATCCCAGTCATAGCGATGCTGATGCCGAAACCGGTGTCCAATTTCAGGTTTACGGCGAAAAGCCAGTAGGCCGCACATGCATACGAAATAGCCGAAATGATGGGGCAACTTGCAATAAAAAGCAGCAAGTAAAGTGTATGCATGCGAAATAGCCGAAATGATGGGGCAACTCGCAATAAAAAGCAGCGAGTAAAAATAAAATAAACAGCCGAAATGATTGGGCACCGCGAAAAATAGCCGAAATGATTGGGCAATCGCGACCTTCGTGATATAAAAGCTGAAATGATAGAGCATCGCGGAAATAAAACAAAAAATAATGATGATAAAATTTTGGCCCTACAGTTAAGATCACATCGATCCCTGTATACAATCCAAGGGCCTAAACAAAGAAAGAACCATACTCTTCCAGCAAATTCCTCGACTCACGGATACAAACACTCCGTGACGAAAGCCTTCTGATCCGCGTCGACCCGCAGAGCCACCAGTGCCTCCGTAGGAATCCTCGACTCGTTTCAAACCCCAAGGAAACAAATAATCCTTGGCGCTTGGGAAACAAATAATCCCAGCAAATTCCTCGACTCACGGATACAAACACTCCTTGACGAGAGCCTTCTGATCCGCGTCGACCTGCAGAGCCACCAGAGCCTCTATGGGAACCTTCGACTCGTTTCAAACCCCAAGGAAACAAATAACCCTTGGCGCTTGGGAAACAAATAATCCCAGCAAATTCCTCGACTCACGGATACAAACACTCCTTGACGAGAGCCTTCTGATCCGCGTCGACCTGCAGAGCCACCAGAGCCTCTATGGGAACCTTCGACTCGTTTCAAACCCCAAGGAAAAAAATAACCCTTGGCGCTTGGGAAAAAAATAATCCCAGCAAATTCCTCGACTCACGGATACAAACACTCCTTGACGAGAGCCTTCTGATCCGCGTCGACCTGCAGAGCCACCAGAGCCTCTATGGGAACCTTCGACTCGTTTCAAACCCCAAGGAAACAAATAATCCTTGGCGCTTGGGAAACAAATAATCCCAACAAATTCCTCGACTCACGGATACAAACACTCCTTGACGAGAGCCTCCTGATCCGCGTCGACCCGCAGAGCCACCAGAGCATCTATGGGAACCCTCGACTCGTTTCAAACCCCAAGGAAACAAATACTCCTTGGCGCTTGGGAAACAAATAATCCCTAGCAAACTCCTCGACTCACGGATACAAACACTCCATGACGAGAGCTTCTTAACTCATGTCAACTGTTCCGCTACAACCGTAGACAGATCCCCGATTCGTCTCGATTTGTAAGAAGAAGTCTCAGACAGCAAGGATTGAAAAGCTTGCCTTTTGAGCAATGGGGCCCTGCAAGTCAATCCAAACTGTTCTCTTGCATACTATTCACGGGTCTCACTCTCCAAAGTCGAATTTCGACGAGGAGGGAAACAACCACTTACGAATCCTCTCGACTCGTAAGAGGGAAAATTCCCCTATAAGATCCTTACGACTTATAAGAGAAAACCACACTTAGGAATCCTCACGATTCCTAAGGAGAAAATCCACCTATGAGATCCTCTCGATCCGTAGGGAGAAAAGCCTCTATGAGACCCTCACGGCTCATAGAATTGAAAAGCCTTAGGCAGCAGATCTGAACCTGCGGCCTAAGCCATCGCCATTTCCTAAGGAAGTCGAAATACTCATTTTTAGACATTCATCAACCATGGTTATTAAGACGGCCTGCCGACATTAAAAGAAAGAAAAGACGGAGAAATGACACAAGACATTACAAAAATGTGCGTCTTTTATTCATAAATATTGATCGAGTACAGGATACATTGTGCTAAAGAATAAAAAATATATACATATACTTTACAAAGACAAATGATACAAGGAGAATTATTGGGAAGGAAACGTCTTGCATAGGTGTAGCAATTGCTCGCATATGTCCTTCCATGCCTTCTCTTGGTCAGCTGCCACCGCCAGCTCTGCCTCCACTTGGGCTCGTTGCTGCAAGACCGACGCAAGCTGCTCCCTGACGACCTGATAGGCAGCTTCCCGACTTGGGATATTGCGCTCAGCTACGTCAAGCTTCCGCTTCAAGTTTAGCCCATGGGAGATGCGCTCCAAGAGACCCTCAAAGATAGTCTTCACTTGGGCAGCATTTGCCTCAACCTCAGCGCGCAGATGGGCCGTTTCGTTCAAGGTCTTTTGGCATTCCCTTAGTCTTAAAGCAGCTTCTTGCTCCAAGTGGCGGGAGTGCGAAGTGCTTTGCTCGAGCCAAGTTGTGCGTTGGGTACTCAGGGCTAAAACTTCGGGAGAAGGGCGCGTCGACTCCAGCCGGTATAGACAGGCCTCGATCTCCCTGCAGTGATTAACCCAAGATCCGACGACGCCTTCGTTATGAAAATTTACGAGCGCCGCCAACATTGGATTAACCTCCACAGCGAAATCTACGGCAGAAGGGAGAGCGTCCATGTTGAGCTCTTCGATGTACCCGCTCAGCATGCCCAAACTCATCACAGCACCCTTTGAAGACGGGCGTTTCAAGAAAGGGCCTGCCGGTGGAAGGACGCGAGACTCAAAAGGGACCGAAGCCGGAACAATAGCTGCAAAACAAAACATGGTTAAACGATGGTTCAAGAGATGTTTAAGGGTTACCAAAAAAAAAGGAATTTGCTATACCAGCAGCAACAGACGGCAAAGCCGGAAGAGCCGGTAGCGCGGCAGGTCTTGCATCCCCTCCTTCGATTTGTGGCACTGCAATAAAGAAAGGGAAAAGTCAGAAATCATTCAATTGCTAGAAAAAAGGGGATGAACGAAGATATTGTAGTGAACGTACACTCACCAGCGCCACTAGAGGGAGAAGCAAGTTCGAATGGGAAGGAGAAGTGTGGGAGCAACACTTGATATAGATGATCAAAGAGCACTCCTGAAAAGATGCAGTGGTATGGCGTTAGTCCATGAACTACACGTTTAAAAGATTAACTTGTGAGTCGCAAATCCATACCTTCCAACATCCGCGATGGCACGAGGGAAGACGGGGAAGTGACCACCGCCAAAGCAGTAGTTGACGGTGCTCCTTCAAGCAATGGAGCGTCGGCACTGGCCGCACCTGCAAAGACAAGCTTGTTAGAAGAGATCGCAAGATATATAAAAAGGGGGGGAAACGATAGTAACCCGAAACTTACCCGACGAACTGCCAGCCGAGACTGAAGCAACTCCTTCCTCCATTGACATCAGGCCACCACCCGTAGCCTCGTCACCCGACTCAATAGGGACCGTTGTTACACTTGCAGGCCCTAGAGAAGGCGGGGGAATATAGGCGGAGAGGGTCATGATTGGAGCATTGCCAGATTCTTGAGAAAGAGCAGCTGGCTCGTCCTCAGGAATCGTGGCGACCTCAGCCGCTACTCCTACGGATCCTGCGGTCACGGTTGTCTCATCCACCGTCACCGCGAGGTCTCCAGCCTCGAGCGCTTCGCCTTCTACCGCCTTCGCCTCGATTAAGACAATCATCTCATCTACCGCCACGTCAGGAGCGGTATCAATGACCCTCTCGGTGGCGGACTCCTCAACCTCTGTAACAGATCCCGTGGCCCCAATGACGCGCCTTACGGTCGGCTCAGGTTCGGTAGGCGCCGCTTCCGCCGTTTCCTGGGGTCCAACGGTCTCCGCCTCCCCCTCAGTCGGACTAGGCCCTGCCAGATGAAACGCATATGAGCCAATGGCTTTATAATTCTTATAACAAAGCTCTGAAAGAAGTACTACCTGAAGAAGATTTATCATTTGCACTTCGAGCCGCGCGCGCCACTTGCCTATAAGCAGTAGATAGGGCGGCAGGGGCCTCTTCAGAAGGAGTGTCGGCATAAGGAATCGTGCTAGGGCCCGCTCCCGTGGCCAAAGCAGCTCTGCTCGCCTCTGCTTCAGAAGGAGTGTCGGCACGAGGAAGAGTGCTAGGGCCCGCTCCCGCGGCCAAAGCAGCTCTGCGTGCCCTTGCTTCGCGTCTCAACCGCTTCTGCTCCTCTCGAGCCGTTGAGACGGATGCCACTAGGGCTTCCTTGAGTGAGGCTCCCTCGTCCGTATATAGGGATGCCTCTAGATTCTTCAAGGCATCCCTCATCGTCTTGTCAAGCCGGGGCTCTTGTGGCAACTTCGATGAAGCTGGGACTTCAGTAACAGGCTCAGGAAGGACCCCCGCGTCAACTGATATAAGCTCTGCAAAGAAACAAAAGAAGGTTAGGTTGACCATCAGAGAAGATGACAAACTTTCATTATGAAAGGGAAAAGGGTAGGACATACCAACGCCTGCTGGGACACGCTTCTTCTCCTCCTCCTGGAAGGTCTTCAAAGAGGCAGCAATGGCCTCTTCAGTGGAAATGCCTGTTGAAAACGAAGCAAATATTAGCTAAAGATAATAATAAAAATGCAGTAAAATGATAAATAAAGCGTCTGATGATTACCGGACTCAGCGAGTTTGCTTAACATCGCTTCAAGCCTCGCCGATCGCTCCGAAGCTGCAATGGCGGCAGCTAAATTGGTGTCCTCAGGGTCCACCACAAAGCCCTCATTGCTGCCATACTCACATATGGCCTCGGCAGGAGGAGCCGTAGGCCCTAAGTTAAGGATCGCGTCGAGGGATAGGGTGGACTTCTTCTTCTTCTGTCCGCCAGCTTTAGACCCACTCAGAATAGCCTTGTGCTTGGCAGTCACTTTAGGGCGGCGGGTCCCGATCTCTGCCCCCCCGCCAGACCCTGGTGATACCACATTAACCGTCTTCATGGGAGAACGGGGGGCCGGCGGTGCATCCACCGTGGCGGGCAATGGCAATCCACGCGGGGGGCTCAACACGCGCGGTCGGTCAGCTCCTGCATCTTTTATCGGGGGGATGACCTGGATCCTTGGCTGCAAGGGAGCCTTGCGATCACCGCCAGGAGGCGCACCCCTACGGTCAACCAGCTAGCATTTCTCCATTAAAATGATTGGACCCATAGCATGCGCATACCAGGCTACATACGGATGGATTATTTTAGGAACACAGCTAGGCTCACTGATAAAAAAATAGGATCCTGTATTAAGCCGGACGAAATGATGCATCGCATTCCTTATCCCCTCTGGGCCGACCGCGGGTGTTTCCAGAAAGGCCTCCATCGGGATCCCTTGATTGTAACTCGATTGTCGGGCAAATCGATGTGGGTTATACCTCATAAAGAGAGCCGTCTTATTCTGCCTAAATACTAGGTAGCCCGGCTGAATGGAGTAAAGGTGAAGGATTTCCCGAGCCTTCAGTACAGAAACCCTGCCCTTAAAGTCGTCACGCAGCGACACCACTGACTTAGCGGTCTCGGAGCCTATGGTGATGACCTTATCCACAAAAGAGGTCTTCGCTCCGACTAGATGTGAACGCAGGAGCAGTCCCCTAGACTCCCGCGGAGGTGCAACCACAATTGAAGCCCCGACCAACCGCATGATTCTTGGGAGTCCGTATTTCTCAAAGAATGGAGGAGTCTTATGGGCACCAAACACCCCTCGCACATGCAGCTCCATCCAAGAAGTGAAGTAGTGCATCGGAAAGTTAGCAGGCTGTACCCCAGGCTCATTAGCGTCCGCCGCTACACTAAGTCCATTATAAAGGTAAGCCAGCCCGGCAATCCCTACCGATAGCTGCAAACCAGCCGCCATTCGATGCGCCGGGTAAAAGACGGAGGACCGCATGAGGCGTGGATGCATGGGAAGCGTGAAGCTGCATAGCCATAGACCTAAGAACCCTATGAAAAAAGTCTCCTCGTCCATGCCAGGAACGGCGATCTCTGAGAAAGGGACACTGGCAGTGCCGGGGAGATAAAAATCCCGCTGCTCATTTTCCGATGAAGGTCGGCGGTCCAAGCCGAAACCAAAGGGGTCAGCAAGCTGAGCGAACTTCTTGCCCTGCTCTGATAGGAACTCCGGGCGGATAAAACGAGCGATGAAATCCGCGAAACTGACGCCCCGGTCGCCCGATTCCAAATGGAGTTCCTCATAAATCTCCAACACCTTCACCAAGCCCGGGTACTGATGCTGAATGGCATTTTCCGGAGTTAAGTCAAATACAACCTGCTTGGTGGCAAAGACGTACTCATCAGGAGGAAGCAGCTCTTCGTAGTGCTCCCCCCTCACTGGTAGACCTGAAATCTCAACAAATTCTTCCAAAGAGATGGAGACTTCCCTATCCGCTGTCAAGAAGGTGTGGGTGGGGATATTCCATTGTTCAATAAAGGCCTTTATCCACCACGTTGGAGGAGAGGGATACTCGAAAAGCGAAACGTAGACGGCCGAATATAAACCAATCTTCATTAGATGAGTCCTTTTCGCCGATAAGATGTACTGGGCCCATTGCAGGTATCCGGCAAGCGGTCGCGGGATCAGTCCAATATTATAAGCCTGTCCCCAAGGGCGTGCTTCACCCTGACAGATTCGCCTCCCCAAGATGTCTATCGCCGGCGGCGGCTGCACTGGGATGGCACCAATGGCAGGCTGGAGGAGATCGTCAGAATTCCAATTTTTAACCTCCACGGCATACTCCACCGGGGGCTTGTCCGCATAAGGAATCGTAACTATGGGCTCAGAGGGCGAAGCGGAGCTGAAGCTGCGGCGGCCTTGGATGATTTGGCTATACCACCTTTCCCACAGGTGAAGTCTCTTGCACTCAGGATCGTGATCTCTAATCAAGGCGAACACCACCCGGTCCACTGGTGCATGTGGGAACCCTCCTTCTGAGCGAACAAAAGGGAAAGACAAATCTTCAGACATGTTCCCTGTAGAAAAAAATAAATAAATATAACCGTTAGCGTTCCAATGCTTCACATGTCAAAGTCCTACATCACACTACAATGCAGTGAGTAGGGGACCAAAGGGGGACCCACAAAATCTAGATGACGGCGCATCATTTGATAAGACAGTCCCATCATTGGATGAGACTGTCAATTAATGAAAAGGTCCCCAAAAGAATATCCTCACTGATGGGAAATCCCTAGAGACAAGGAGAAATATTCTCTTTCAAAGCAAAGCTCTGTCACAGAGTGACACTTGTCAAACTCTGGTCTCAGGGGAACAAAATTCCTTAAAAGAGCATAGCTCTATGGTAATGGTGGAAAGATCCATCAATTTTATCTTTAGAGTTTTGGAATCTTGAAAAATCCATGAAAACTTATAAAACAAATTTTTTTTTCTCCGTTTATCAGATCTAAAAAGATCTACATTTGATCTAAGAGCAATGCTCTGCTCATGGGTTAGAATCCATGGATCAGATCTCTGTAAATCTGTAAATTTTTTGAGAGCAAGGCTCTGTTGAAGAAACCCCAAAGGGGTTTTCCTTTAGATCAAAGATCCATAAGAGCAAGGCTCTGTTTAAATCAATTTAATTTAATTAATTTTACCTAGAGTGATTCTAAAACTAGAACTTTGAAGTTCTCACAAGAGCAAGGCTCTGGAAGTTCTTAAGCAAGAGCAAGGCTCTGAAATTCAAATTCTTGAAATTGGTAAAGAATTACCAAGGACCAAGGGTCCTATTTATAGACGCCTGCATCTCTTCACCTGACCTCAGCGCGCCACGTGTCTGCGCAGTTGCGCAAGCACAACTGCGCAAGCGCACCTCTGCGCGACACGTGTCTGCGCAGTTGCGCACACACTGTTGCGCAAGTGCACCGTTTAGCGACACGTGTCTGCGCAGTTGCGCAAGCTCAGCTGCGCAAGCGCCTCACTGCGCGACACGTGTCTGCGCAGTTGCGCAAGCACAGCTGCGCAAGCGCCTCACTGCGCGACACGTGTCACGCGCTGGTGAGTTGCGCAACAACAGAATGTAGATTTAAGGAAATCTTTTCTGTTCTTGTTAAAACAAGAAGATTTCTTCTGTAAAACAGGGGCCTTTGGATCAAAGATCCAACGGTGGGGAAAATTCCCCAAATCACTCAGAAAAGATCTTTTTAACAAATTTAACTGATCTTTGAGCACTATAAAAGAAGACCCCAGACCCCATTTCAAAGATATAGAGAATTGGATAAAAAAAAAAGAAAAGAGCTCTAGAGAACTTCTTGAGAGCACAAAAGAAGAAGAAGGTAAAAACCTTTGAAATAAGAGAAAATTCTCTTAGGAATAGATCATTGATCTAAAGGACAAGATCAGTGATCTTCAATAAATAAATAAATAATAATAATAAAAAAAAAATAGTGCCTTGCACTTGCTAGAGAACCTCTGGTTCTCTGAGATAGAAAGAAAGAAAAGATTTTTTCTTTTCTTTGATCTAAATCTAGATCAAGAAATTAAAATGTGCTCTGCACTCCTTTCCTTGAATCTAAAAGATTCTTGGTGCTTTGCACAAATGCAATGCATTACTTGAAGGGCCAGGCCCAAATCAAAAAGACCTAGCAGGCCAAAATAAATTGCAAAGCAATAAAAGGGCTGAGCCCAAATAAAATTGATGCTCTGCATCATTCATAAAGAACAGAGCCCAAAAACAAATTGATGCCCTGCATCTTTTCTGGGCAAAGCCCAAATAAAAATAAAAGGAAATGTAAAAGTAATGTTGGACATTTTTTTTTACTGGACTTAGCCCAATCGTGGCCATAAGTCCTTAAATTAAATTGACTGAGCAAAATGGCTCTCCTAAATCAATCTACATCCGGTTCGAGGGTACATCTCCGAACTCCTTTGACATCCATCGTTGTAATTCCTCAACGACGTCAAAGAGGTGACGGGTCCCAACGACCACATATCAATATTGGACCGAAACGTCCCTAAACTAATGTCGGACCGAAACGTCCCTAAACTAATATCGGACCACCACGTCCCTAAACTGGCGATGGACCACCACGTCCCTAAACTGGAATATGGACCACCACGTCCCCAAAACTGGAATACGGACCACCACGTCCCTAAACTGGCGATGGACCACCACGTCCCTAAACTGGCGATGGACCACCACGTCCATAAACTGGAAAACGGACCACTACGTCCCTAAACTGGAACAATAGAGCCTCCGAACGCTCTTTTGCCGGATCTAAACGGTCCCGTTTAAGTTGATCTTAGCCCCAAACACGGCTAACGTATCCTTAAACATTCAAATGGATTATAAAACTCCCAATCAACTTTGGTTCGAGGGTACATCTCCGAGCTCCTCTGATACATGTCGTTGTAATCCTTCAACGACGTCAGAGAGGTGACGAGTCCCGATGGCCATACATTAAATTAATCACTACGTTAAGTTGATCTTAGTCTAAAACAGGGCTAACGTATCCTTAACGAACGTTTAAGTTGATCTTAGCCGCAACGCGACTAATGCATCCTTAAACTGAAAACACCAAACCCAAATCTAAGCAAACACGGATTTGGACTAATCCACGTCCTACGGGCGACGGCATTACTCAGTCTCCGTATACAATCCACGGGCAACCACAAATAAAACAAACACATACGACACGAAGTGAAATTCTGGAGAAGGAGAAAGTTGTTACCGCGATGCGGTAGCGTAATTAACTGCAGGGGCTTGCGCCTGCAGGGAAGAGCGTCCCCACAATCAAAAACCCCTTACCCTGAGGGGGAATCTGATGAAGTCTGCTACATCGGCCGCATCCGTCTAAACCTCCGATACACGGTGCCATAAATCAACTTGGCATCTTTAGAGAGGTAGACGGATAAAACCATATAGCATCTGCCCCGAACCTCAGGCACGGACGCGAAGTCCGGGCCGCCGTTCGGAGGGGAACAACAATCAATGTACACGTTAAGGTAAAGAGTAACCAGATAGCATACTATCATGTCGAGCAAGAAAGTCCTCCCTATATATGTCCCAGCATCCACTACAATATACATCCAATGTACAGTAATGGCCTCTAGGGCATACATATAACTAACAATCTCCCACTTGCACTAGGGCCATCTGATAGCAGTGGTTGTAGTATCTCATACTCAACCATCCCATAAAAGTCTCTCTCTGGGAAAAGGCCTTTGTGAGTGGATCCGCCGTGTTGTCCTCTGAGTCTACTCTCCTAACCTCGATCACCCTGGAGATCAACCATCTCCATGATCAAGTGATACTGCCTTAGAATATGTCTGGATCACTGATGGGAGCGGCGTTTCTTGGCATAAGCCACAACTCCATTGTCTCACAATGGTTGGAACGTAGTTCATCTCATGAACCAATATACACCCAAACATCCTCTTTGGTAGCATCTTAAGTAGCGATGTATCGTGCCTTTATTGTCTAGTTAGCCACGGTATCTAGCTTGGAACTCTTCCAACATACCGTCCCTTTACTGAGGGTAAAGACAATGCCTGTGACTGACTTTCAGTCGTCCTTATCACTCTGGAACCCTTCCAGTGATTCTCCCCAGGATCGATTGATACCATCTCACTACAACTAGTGAGAATCCTAACATCCAATTCGATCTATCTCACAGATCCAAAACCCAGGATTTATGAGGTATCACTTTGATCTTTTATGGAGAATCATTGTGATAAGCGGAGATTGACCGAGCGTAGCATAGGAAACTCCTTTCCTATCAAGAGTATGTCATCCACGTACTCTACGAGGATCATCACCATACTCCCTACTACCCTTTTTGTTTATACAAGGTCCATCTACCATTTTGATGATGTCAAACTCTTTGACTAATCCTTCAAAACAGATGTTCCAACTCCGCGATGCCTGCTTTATCACATAAAACATCTTGCACACGTTTCCGCTGCTCCTATTGTCTACGAGGCCCTCTGGCTGTGTACTCGTAGACGCACTCTTCTAAAACATTATTTAGAAAAGCAGTCATGGCACCCAACCGCCAAATATCGTAGTCATGGTATGTAGCCGTGGCAAGTAGGATCTGGATGGACTTAAGCATAGCCACTGGAAAAGGTTTCATCATTATCCACGCCTGGTTGATGACGAAAGCCTTTAACAAGTCTTGCTTTGAAA
Organism: Agapanthus africanus; assembly: GCA_030015575.1. Taxonomy (NCBI): domain Eukaryota; kingdom Viridiplantae; phylum Streptophyta; class Magnoliopsida; order Asparagales; family Amaryllidaceae; genus Agapanthus; species Agapanthus africanus. Next base: position 480,002,170 of record CM057343.1, read on the forward strand.
GTCTCAACTTTTCCACCTACACCAAGTAATCTTCTCAAGATATACTTGCTCCTGATGGGGATTTAACCCTTCAGATATAACAACCAAAGTCCATACTTTGTTGGTGTACATGGATTCCATCTCAGATCGCTAAGCATCCAGCCATTCTCGTAGAGTCTTACTCCTGATGGCCAGCTCGAAACTAGTTGGGTCATCATCCCATGATGCAATCCTCGCTCCCATTGTCATAGAGAAACCGAAGTATCTCTCAGGCGGATGAGGAACCCTACTAGATCGGCGGAGAGGTTGAGGTTCGTTAGTTACTATTGAATCTTTTGGTTCTACCAAATTATCTGCTGTAGTTTGTATAGCTGGAACCTTTCCAGTTCTACATAACTGACCTTGCCTCGAGCTTGTCCGGATATTTCTTTTAGACATAGCCCGGACAACCCCAAATCTTAACTAGCTTAAGACATGGGCTCTTCCCATACCATATCTCATATGGAGTGGTAGGCTGTGATCTGATTCGAACCCTATTCAATAGGTATGCAGCTTCTCAAGCGCACAACTCCCAAAAGGAAACAGGTAACTCAGTAGTACTCATCATAGAGCGCACCATATCGAATAGGGTGCAATTGCTCCGCCCCGATATACCATCGTGCTATGGTGTATACGGAGGAGTAATGTTGAGAGAGAATCTCATTCTCCTTTAGAATAATCCAGGATTTCCGTGCTCAAGTATTCTCCTCCTCGATCTCATCAAAGGACATAATACTTATACCCGTGTTTTGGTTTTCTACTTCTAAATCATATTCTGTGAATATCTCAAAAGGTTCGGACTTGTGTTTCAACAGGAACATATGTCTGAATCTTGAGAGATTATCAGAGAATGTAACGAAGTACAAAGAACCAGTCCTGGCATATGTAGACATGGGACCTTACATACATCAACATGTATCATCCCAAGAGTTTACTAACTCTTTCTCTGTTTCCAATAAACAGAGCTGGTGTCATTATATCTTTGTGACATGACTGGCAAGTTTCACAAGATGTAGATTCAAACTGATTTAAATATGCATCTTCATGTAACTTCAGCTAGTCGGGTCACATTGATATGACCTAGTCTACAATGCCTCAAGAAGGATTCGTTCATTTCTGAACTCTTTCTCTTGTGTGTGTTTCGTATACTAAAGAACTGTAGTTTGATTTAGAACATTAATGCTTTTAGATAACGTGCCTGAACAGATCAACTTTTGATATAGGAAATGTTCAAAACATTATCCAACAATACAAAGTTATATCCTTTCTTTACTAATAAAGAGATTGATATGATTTTGTATATCAGGTTCGGTATCTAATAACATTCGTTCAGAATCAATGTATTGGTAATACAGGGTGACAGTGACCAACAGACTTGGCTGCAACACTTGCCCCGTTTTCTGCCTCATGAAACTTATCACCCGTTCTCAGTTCTCTACCTTTCTGTAGCCCTATGTAACATATTACATATGCGGGATCCTGATCCGGTATCATATACCCAGGACGTAAAGGACACTGAGAAACAGTTCTATATAATGAACACACCCGAAGATGATGCATCAGCATGCACTTACTTCGTTTGGGCGGCACGGGAATTCTGGTAATCCCCAATTTCCTGCTCTGTCTTATAACAATTATAAGTTGGAGCGGGACCAACGTTCCCCAGCTCAGTATAACAAGCGGGTTCGGTCAAATATCCGTATTATTATCTTGATTAAGGCGTGATATGGTCGCTATCTGGAGAGAGAGAGAAGAAAACACTCAGCGTGCGCTCTTGCAAGATCAGATTGGTTATTATTTTATCTAATCAGGATGGCTCCCACTGTTTTTATCAAATCTTCCTTCAAACCCTAAAAGGAAAGACTAGCCGGGATTAATTACACACTACAGGTTCGCCAATCTTTCATCCAGGCCAGTGTCGGTACTTTGAGGGAGGTCCCCCGTGCTTTCGCACGAACCTAATTAATGTAAACCTCGTTTTTCCAGAGGCGTAACCTCGTTAACACCTTTCTAGACACCTACTTGATCGGTTAATTGTAATGTGTAAAACTCTCCCAGGAGTAACTCTTACTCGTAGCGGGTATCGGGATCCAACTATCTCATAGAAAATATGCAATCTCATTGCAAATTTCAACACTTGAAATTCCCGATAATTTTGCCCCTAGCTCCTATGACCTTGACGGAGGCCAAACTACCCATAGTCCGCTAGTCAAGTTCAACCTGTCATTTCCTGGTTGAATTAAACCCACCCGCACGACCCTTGACGGAGGCCAAACAACGCCGTACGTATACCCTAATCCAATCGCATCATATGCTAGCAGATAAGCACTAGTTAGCTTCCGTACACTACACCTTGACGGAGGCCAAACTACCGCAGCACGAATACTAACTAGTACTTATCTGAAATGACAGAGGGCGACGACAGGTTTTTTTTGAAAACCTATTGCGTAATGAACTTGATATCGTTGTAGAATCAAATGATTTTAAAAATGGAGTGTTTTTGAGGCTTTTCTAGTTTTGCTAAAGGAGTCACTCCCGGTGAAGGGATCGTCGGTCCTTTCCTCATCGAATGAGGTGCGGGATATATCATATATATCACTGTGCAAAGCAAAAACTCTTAAAAGCAATCAAAAGACAAACCGAGTGTGTAGCATCTGCCAGTTATTGCTAAAGGAGTCACTCCCGGTGAAGGGATCTCGGTCTTTTCCTCATCGAATAAGTTACAGGATATATCACATATACCTCTGTGCAAAGCAAGAACTGTAGCTACCCTTTTTTATTTTGAAATTCGATTCTACAACATCTTTAGGTTTCTTTTACTTTCATTAATCACATTAATGAAGTCCCATCATTTAAAGTACCTAAACATCACAGATAAATACGACGTACACTTATGCCATCCGCATTCGCCTCGATGTCCCCTCGTGCACCGTTAGGTTAGGTAACTAACGGCAGAGCAGGGCAGGGCTAGCGCGGGTGTAAAACATAAGTAACGTCTATATAATATATCATATATACTATATACAGTATCCATCACAGAACATCACATGATCACATCACAGATATCGCAGCAGAAGAATCATATGAAATATTGGATATACTATGACGTCCGTGTTTTCAATACGAGCCAGTATAAAACACGAATTCCACGGTCGCAATGAATAGCCAAACCCACACCCCTAGACCCCTACGAGAGCGGCAAGCAACCCTACCAATTCTAGAGTTAGGAGACCCGGACTCGACTCCTCGAGTTGGTCTCCCACTGGACTCCAGAACCCGGTTACTTGTGCTCCCCTCCTTGGGTCTATCCTAGTGCGGAAAAGTAAATAATATACAAAGGGTGACATCTTCCGCAACCTGGAAGTGCCCCAATAAAAGAATATTACATACAAGTTTTTACATGAATGGAAATGAAAAACACTCATCTCACATAAAAAAAAACCCGGCTATTCAAACACGACGATCCAATATAACATATCCAGCAACACATAACATCACATGTCATCAACGTAAGTAAACATGCGTATCCCAATTGTCGTTGGCATATAGCAACGAAACCGGCGATATCACATATTACACTTACGATCACAGAAAAGAAAATGTAAAACTACAACAGTTGGAATCCGCAACCTGCATAAACATCGCATGCCTAATCAAATGAACTCCTTAGACATCGCATGCCTAACAATTATAAACCCCGCATTTTAGTCTCATTATCGAAAACTCTTTTCAATATCAAGTCGGGCAATTCAACAAGATTCCCGACATTCTGATCGAATGCTCATCGAAAACTTTAGTAGGCGGCCGCACCCCCGACGCCGTCGACGAAGTGTACCAAGGCGGAACACCGCTGCCGCGAGCACCCGAACGGATGCTTTCGGCGACGGGGTTCTCCTACAGTCACTTGGTCGGGGCTATGGGGCGTGGCTGTCTATTAAGTTTACCCGGCGAGTATCCGCGTACGCTACATGATTGCGACGGACTTTTGATCGCATCAAAATTCCGTGGCAACCGATCAAGTGAGACTAAAGTGCTATGTTTATAACATTCAAATCAGTTATCTCATAACTGCTTGTGGATTCCAAGTATTGTATCACATTCCGGATAAACAGAAAATGTTAAACTTTTCGATCGAACAGTCGAACACCCAAGTTTTCCCGATACAGCTCAACACATGAAATAAGTCTAAAAACATTCAGTTCATGCCTCAGTACCAACGGTCCAGCCGTAGAAGGGTCAAGCCAACGCCTCACATGTGGCACGCCGTACTGCCCCAAACCCTAAGGTTCAAAGGGCAGTTCAAGACGGTCACATAATCGAGTTAAGGTTTGTTGTCTTCTAGAGGGTTCATCGCGTTACTTGCACTACTTAGAACGTCTTTAAACCACGGAAAAATCCAACACTTGGAAATTTCCCGACAGGGGAAAAATTGGGTATTTATATCCGGTCGAACTTTTTAACATATTCAAAAATTATCCGGAAAACACCTAGACAAAGTTTGATAATCCGATCGAATAATCGAATCCCCAAAACAACCCCAGAAAACACAACTCTTGAGTGCAAATTAAAAATTCCCATAAAACTCAGAACCTGAAGAAATAAATTACTGTGCAAAAATAAAAGGCTGATCTCATCATATTGCCGCGGAAACGCCGCAGAAGCCAAGCTTCTGCCGCGGTTCCGCCGCACTTTGGCCGTATCTTTTGGTCAATTTTGCACCGTAATTCATAGAATTCCCTGCTGAATTTTTTAAGAATTTTTAATCTGGAAAAAACCCAGTTTTGTAAAAATGTCCAGAGAGGGTGAAATCTTGGGGTTTCGGGTTCGATCGGGTTTCTAACATCGTCTACGCATCGCCTAAGGCTCTAGCTAGGCTCTGATACTACTGTAGGGTTCCTAGGCACACTAATGAGGTCTCACAAGGCATCAACCATGCCAATTTCAAAAATTACAAGTGCCGAGAAACCCTAATACGGATCGTTAACTAGATTTTAGGCGAAACAAATGCGAATAGTTAACAACTTAACTAAGTGAACGGAAATACAACCTTTGTAGATCCGGTACTCCACCTCCATAGCTCCGTAATGAAGTCCCCTCGCTGTACAAATCGGATCCCAGACTCTAGCTTCGGCTTCATCGGAGAAATGGGCGGGCTAGGTCATCGACTACGATGCCGAAGATGATCTACGTCAAGGGATCACAAGATCAAGCTCCCACTTCACCAAGTCATGAAACTTGTGAAGAAAACACCCTATACTACTTGGCAAGAGGTAGAGGATGAAGAAATAGGAAGTGGGTTCACTTTAGAATTGGATTTCTCACTCTTTTCATCAAATCACCATTGATGGAAGCAAGGTTTTCTTCTTGAAGAAGAAGAAGAAGATGATAGAATATCATAAGTATTATCCAAAAAGAATAATAAAATGAATACTTATCATATCCTAACCTTGGTCAAGTGTAAAGAGCTAACTAGAGTTTAGATGAATGGTTAGGGTTTGTAGAAAAAGACAAAGTGGTCACTTAGTCAAAGCTTCATGAAGCTTCAACAAGCTTCAAGTTTGAAAGCAACCATTTTGTTTTTCTTTTCACTTTTAACCAAAAAAGAAAAGATAAATAATTAAGTGAAATGAAACCCTAATCATTCACTAAACATGGTTTAAGTCTTTACACAAATCCAAGTGAGTATGTATCATCAAACATGATATAAACAAGTGCACAAAAATATATCACATATACAATGTGCACATCAAGTGAGAAAATCCATTTAAAGTGAACAAATACTAGTTAATGTAAAGTAATATATCAAATATATATAATTATACATTAAATCATTAAATCAACACTTGATTTAACGATCCGGTCATATCGCATATGACCGACTAATATCCAATGTATCGGCTTATCGAATCAATCCTCGATTCGATAACTAGGTTATATCGCATACAACCAATCTATACATTCATCGCGAGAATGGAATACGGTATCACATACACGCATTATTCTCGGTCCCGCACATATCTCATATGCGCTCCTATTTCGTTTCGCTTGAGCCAGGAAACCTCTGTGTAGGACTCTAAAGACTCGTCAATACGCCGGTAGCAGATGATGATCATATCAAGCACCCACAAGCCGCAAGCGGTCTGCTAAACGTAACGGCCACCCGGGTATTGAGCGATCAAAAGATCGACGAGCAATCCCGCTCACACTCCTGTGAATCCAACCAGTAACACTTACCGTACAGTCCGGTCTGTTCGTCTGATATGTCGCATATCTCGCCTAGGGGTGGTAAACGTCAGACCCCACTAGCTCGATAAGTCGTGTCGATATGAGATCTATAACATTTCAAGAAACTACTGGTAACACTTACCAGTAAATCTCAGCAACCCTGGCCAGGGATTTCCGGTTATAGCCAATCGAACACAGCGCAACATCAACTCCCTATACCGGGAGAGACGAATCCCCTCCTATCGCTCATTGCCTCCATGTGATTCAGGACTGTACCCAAAAACCACCGTTTTGCACGCCCTCTTGGACGTGGTAAGGTGGAAATCAAAGCACAGTGGGAATCACACAAGACTCTATGACGATCTCGGGTCAACAGACTACTCTGTACCAGTGTCACCAGAGAACTGCCATCTGACGTAAGGTACAATACCATCTGGGAGTTCTCGGCGAGTCCGTCCAGTGTACCCAGTCTCCACTGAGCACCCGTATATCATCTCTAATGTCAAACACCAATGGATATGGGATCATCCATCGCCCATCTGTATGGGTCGAGAAGGTATACGCTAGTCTACTCTGGTATATCGATGCCCCGTCTCGATACACCCACGACTAGGGACCCTGAAGGATGTACTTATGGACTACCTCGTCCCCACTAGTATGATCCGCATCATAGTCCAGGTAGTCAAGTACACATCCTAAGGGCTTTACCAACATGTAACAGAGAGACAATCAATGTACACGTTAAGGTAAAGAGTAACCAGATAGCATACTATCATGTCGAGCAAGAAAGTCCTCCCTATATATGTCCCAGCATCCACTACAATATACATCCAATGTACAGTAATGGCCTCTAGGGCATACATATAACTAACAAGGGTAAGGTGATCAACTTAAACGAATCGGATCGCTCAAATATGTCTTAGACCGAGAGTTTCCGTTTTTTAAAAAACGCGGACCGGTTTACAGTAAAGCACTCTTATATATAGAGAAAGAGAAAGAAAGAGAATAATGGAGGAAAGAGATCCTAGGAGAGTTTTTGGTTATGCGGCGGTGAAAATATACACCTTTCAACATTTTATTCAATGATCGGCATCCATCTTTATCATCGAAGATGTGGATACACCAAATTTCATGTGATTCTACCACTTTTTCATCGTTGCAGTAGCAATGTAAAAAGTTATATTGTCGGTAAACCGTTAATTTTGCGCCAACTAAATTAACGGTGAAAAGGTTGTAGAATCACATGAAATTTGGTGTATCCACATCTGGGATGATGAAGATGAAGATGATGGGTGCCGATCGTCAAGGAAAATCGTAGAGAGTATGTTTTCGACGCCATAAGAGAAAATCCCCCCCTCTCTCCCTCTCTCTCTCTCTCTCTATCTATCTATATATATAGATAGAGAGAGAGAGAGAGAGAGAGAAGAGAGAGAGAGACCTTATGAGACTTTTTGCGTTAGGTGGCAGCACAAATCACGTTTTCCACCATTTTATTCGACGATCAGTATCGGCCATCTTGATCTTCATCGTCTAGCAAGTCGATACACCAAATTTCGTGTGATTCCAACACCTTTTCACCATTGATTTAGTGGGTGCAAAATTAACGGTTTACCGACAATAGAACTTTTTACATTTCTAAATCAACGGTGAAATGGTGTTGTAATCATATGAAATTTGGTGTATTGACAAATTCAAGAATGGAGATCAAGTTGGAAGGTGCCGATCGTCGAATAAAATATTGGAGGATATACTTTTTGCCGCCACCTAACGCAAAAAGCCTTCTAGGGTATCTTTCCTCCATTATTCTTATATATGTTAGGAATATGTATGTCCTAGAGGCCATTATTGTACATGTGATGTATATTATAGTGGATGCTTTAACATATATAGAGAGTATTTTTTTTCTCGACATGATAGTATGCTATCGGTTACTCTTTATCTTAACATGTTGACTGATATTCTTTACTGTCTTGCTCTCATATGTTGATAAAACCCTTAGGATATATATTTGACTACCAGGATTATGATGAGATCATACTAGTGGGGCCAGGGTGGTCCAAATGTGCATCCTTTAATCAGTTCCTAGTCGTGGGAATATCAAGACTAGGGCATCGATATTCCAGAGTAGACTAGTGTGTACGTTTCTTGTCCCTCAGAGAGCGATGGTTGATCCCACAGCCATTGGTGTGTGACATCAAATATTGTACACAGGTGCTCATTGGAGAATGGGTACACCGAACAGGACTCGCCGAGTACTCCTAGTTGGTAGTATACCTACGTCAGATAGAAGTCCTCTGGTGGTACTGATACAGCTTAGTCTGTAGACCCAAGATCGTCATAGAGTCTTGTGTGGCTCCCACTGTGTTTTGATTTCCTCCCTACCACGGCTCAAAGGAGTCGTGCGACAGGTGGATTTTGGGTACAGTCCCGAGTCATATGGAGGCAATTAGCGATAGGAGGGTTTTCGTTTCTCCCGGTATTGGGGGTTGATGTTGCTCTATGCTCGATTGGCTATAACTGGAAGTCCCTGGCCAGGCTGCTGCAGAGATTTACTGATAAGAGTTATCAGTAGTTTCTCAAACAGTTATAGGTCAGACATCGGCATGACTTATCACGTTACTGGGTCTGACATTTACCACCCCTAGACATGTTATGCGACATATCAGACGAAGAGACCGGACTGTACGGTAGTGTTACTGATCTTCATGGAGAATATGGACGAGCTTGTTTATTGATCTTCATATCGATCAATACCCGGATAGCCGTTACGTCCAGTTAGTACCGCTGACGGCTTATAGGTGATTGATGTGATCATCACCTACTGCTGGCGTATTGACGAGTCTTTAGAGTCCCACACAGAAGTTTCCTGGTTCGAGCGAAACGAAGTAGGGCACATATGTTGATATGTGCGTGGGCCTGATTAAATATGAGTGTGTGATACCGTATTATAATCTGGCAGTTATCTGATGTCGGTCAGGTTATATGTGATATAATCGGATTATCGAATCAAGTGTTGATTTGATAATATGATATTCAGATTAATGATATTAGTCGGTTATATGAGATGTAACCGGATTATTAAATCAATTGTTGATTTAATAATGTGATATATATTATATATGATATAATTATATCTTGACTAATATTATTAGCTTACTATTTATGTTTCTTAATATATATTAATATATGTATATTTGATATATATATATATATATATATATATATATATATATTATATGAAGAATGACATCTATTTTCTATTTTTAGAAAATACAAAATGAGGTGTAAATTGTGGAGATATTTGTGGAATGGGAAAAGCATGGGTTTTTATCATATTATATTGGTCTTGACTCACTATTCAAGTATGGTTGCAATTTAGAATTGCAATTTATTCCATACTTGAATAAGTGAGAAAAGAGAGAGCCATTTTGAGTTTACTCTCATTCATTTTTAATTCTATGCTTGCTCTTAGCTTGAGTTCATGCCTTAGCCATTTCCATGAGCCCTTGCTCTCTACAATTTTCTTCATCCCACTTCTAAGTTCAAACTCTCACATGTGATGTGAATCATTGAACTTGTGAAAACCCTAGTGAGTAAATTAAACCCCTACTTCACCATCTCATATTAGATTAGCAATTTGATGTGGAGTGTTGCCTTTACTAATGAGATTAGTGAAGGTTTAGATTTAGCTAGTGGACTTCGGGTGGATCTTCTTTGGCACGAAGATCACGAAGGAGGTTCTTTCATCTTGAAGAGGAGCCTAGTGGAGTCGTGTGGACCACAACTCGGAGCTAGAGAAGAGAAGGACTCGATCCACAAGGGTATAACCTTCTTTCCTTTTACTAGTTTTGTGATGATACCAATCTAAACCCTAATATTCTAACTAACGATCTTGTTTAGTCTGGCTTAGCACCTATAAAAATTTGAATTTGGCATGCTTAATGCTACTAAAACCTCATTGTGGTGTTAGGGTCGACTTTCATGGTATCAGAGTTAAGCTAGAACATTAGGGTAGACTATCATAACTTGTAGCGACGTTAGAAATCCGCCGTTTCTGTCGCGCAAAAACTGCCGATAAATTTTTTTTCCAAAATGATGTTTTGAGTTGTTTGCACACCCTGCGGGCTCACGGTTTGAACTGAGAAACCGCGGGGTAGAGTGTGTGCACCCTGGGGACACCCCGGGGGGACCAGAGGCCGGGCCCACACCCCAAGACCACCACAAGGTGGTCTTGTGGGTGGGTGACCCGAGAGCACCCCAACTAGGTGCTCTCGGGTCTGCCTTCCCCTAGGGGCCACTTCGAGGTGGCCCCTCGGGGTGGGTACCCCCCTGAGGCCCCCATTCGATAGTTAATTTTGGGATCTTCGCCTCTACGAAGATTCGGGTGGGTTTCGAGTTCGTTTCGACTCCCAGATTGTCTTAAAATGATCGGTTTTAGAACTTTAGCTCACTGGATTTTTCATGTCTTGAAAAAAATGGTTTAGTTTGCTAATTGCGTGCGGAATTCTAATATCGTGGTTACTTTACAAGCTTTGTGATGTGTGATATAATTATTAGAATCCGGATTAATTAGTTTTATGAAAACTAGTTAGTATATTGTAAACCTAGCCGTTTAGTCTTAATTGATCGATTGCCACGAAGTTTTGATTCAGATCAAAACTCCATGGCAATTGCGTATTGTACGCGATCACTAAGTCGGGAATCTTGTTGAATTATCAGACAACCAATTGAAAAGTGTTTTCAATTTGAGACTAAAATACAAGTTTTATAAGTTAGGCATGATTTCCGGAATATGAGATATTCCGGGTTTATGATATCTAAGGATATTGCGGATCCCAATTATTGTAGTTTTCTGTTTTCTTTTATGCGACTGTAAGTGTAATATGCGGGGTATCCCAATCTCGTTACTATATGTCAACAAGTTTTAGGGATACGTATATTTTCTTACGTTGATGATATGTGATATCATGTGTTGCTATTGATATGATTTATTGGATCGTCGTGAAAGAATAGCCGGGGGGTTCTATGTGAGATGAGAGTTTTTATTTTCATTCATGTAAAATCTGTAGGTAATATTCTTTTATTAGAGCACTTCTGGGTTGAGGATGATGTCACCATTGTTGTATATTATTTACTTTTCCGCATTTGGATAGACCCAAGACGGGGAGCACAAGTAACCGGGTTCTAGAGTTCAGTGGAAGACCATCTCAAGAAGTTGAGACCGGGTCTCCTAACTCTAGAATTGGCAGGGTTACTTTCCTCTCTCGTAGGGGTATAGGGATGTGGGTTTGGCTATTCATCACGACCGTGGAATCCGTGTTTTACATTACTGGCTAAATTTTAAACACGGACATCCTAGTATATCCAATATTTCATATATTGCTTCTGCTACTTGATTCTGTGATGTTGATCATATAACTGTGTAAGACGAATGTACTATTATATATATGATATATAATAAACGTTGCTTATGTTTTGCACCCGCGCTAGTCCATCCCCCGCTCTACCGGTAGTTAAGTAACCTAACGGTGCATGACGGGGCCCCGTTGCGAATGCGGATGGCATAAGCGTACATTCTATTTTCGTTTCATTTTTCTGTAATGTTTACGAAACATTTTTTGATGGGACTTCATTAATGATATTAATGAAAAGAAAGAAACCAAAAGATATTGTAGAATCAAATTTTCAAAAAGGGCAGCTCTAGTTCTTGCTTTGTATAGTGGTATTCCTTGATAAATATCCATCACCTCATTCGATAGGGAAAGAGCCGAGATCCCTTCACCGGGAGTGACCTCTTTAGCGAAACTAGCAAATGCTACAACCCACTCGGTTTTGTTTTTGACAGCTTCTCTAGTTTTTGCTTTGCATAGTGGTATTCCTTGATGAATATCCAGCACCTCATTCGATGAGGAAAGAGCCGAGATCCCTTCACCGGGAGTGACCTCTTTAGCGAAGCTAAGAAAGCCTAAAAAACACTCCTTTTCAAAATCATTAGATTCTACAACGATATCAAGTTCATTATGCTCATAGTTTTCTTAAAAACCTGTGTAACCTTCCGTTATTTCAGATAAGTACTATTTAGTATCCGTGCTGCGTTTGTTGACCTTGTCAAGGCGTAGTGAACGGTAGCTGATTAGTGCTTATCTGCCCGCATATGATGCGATTGGGTTAGGGTAATCATGCGGCCTTATTGACCTTATCAAGGGTCGTACGGGTGGGTTTAATTGAATCAAGAAATGACGGGTAGAACCTGTAGGGATTCTATAGCACCACACTAGGTTTAGGGTTGCATCACACATGCTATAACAAAAATTTTAGAGGGTGCTAAATAATTCCAACCATGAATTGAACTAGAAAGATAGAGTGACAACATACTAGTATCATATACTACAAGTGTCTAACACTAAGTGGGAGAGAATACAACCTTTGTAGACCTCCTCCCAGACTCTTTGGATCGATTGAGATTTGAACCGGTTGGTTTGTGTCCTTCCGAGTCCACGATGATCCACCACGAAGTCTCTTTGCACCAAGCTCCAAGCTTCTCTTGATCAAGGATGAAGAAGAAGCTAACACTCCACACCAGTGGGCAAGACTAAAGCAGAATGGTGATTTGGGTTTGGATCTCAATTAAAAACCTTTTCTTTTTAATCCTTTTTCTTTCTTTTGAAACCCTAGTGAGCTTCGAGGAGAGAGAAGAAGAAGGAGATGGCACAAAACAAACTCAAGAGAGTAATATGATAACTATCCCTAAACTCAAGAGAGTAAGAGTGTGTCATCCATGCTAAACCATGGTTATAAAATATTTAGATATTTTGTAACCTGAGTTTAAGCAAAACCATGGGCCAAAACCATGGGCAAAAGAAACCATTGACTTTGTCAACTCAAGAGAGTTGAATAGTCAACCATGATTTTAATCCCATTTTGCTTTTCTCAAATAAAAAAAATATCTAAAAATTGTTACCATGTGAGTCTTGCATTGCCACCACCAATGTATCATCAACCATGACACATGAATGCTTGCACGTGTGCATGCACATCAACATGTTTATCTCATGTTCTCCGCCGGAATAATCCCTACCAAAGAAACTAACCAGGGTGTCTCCGTGTATGATATTCGTATCTGCGTGGTGAAAGCTCTATCTTGTTATCTTTTGAAGGTATGTGGACACGTATGAAGAATATTGTAGGTCAATGGATATAACAATCAATATATCATCCATCTCTCATACAGATTCCGATTCATGCAAGGATATAAAACAGCGGAAGTGAATATATCATAACTAGCGGCCTACACAACTCTATGATCTTCAATATTTATGCGGGGTAGAAGATCTCCGGAAACCATAAGTTCTCCGATTGTTCTCTTATTCTTTTGGCTATGGGAGGCGGGAATCAATCTCAATGTTGGTTGGAAAGATTCCTTAATCACCATGGTTACTGAGACTTCGAGGAAGACGATGGAACCAAGAAACCAAATAATCAATTAAACTCTCTCTCTCTGTGTGTGTGTGTGTGTGTGTGTGTGTGTTGACGGATGCATATGAACTTGATCGCAAACCCCAGTATCTGCCTTCTTATAGATAGGCAGAGGGGCTAAACATAGACAGACAATATCGCATCAGGGCCAGAACCCTAATAAGGTTCGGCCACCCCTAACCGACCCCATCTAGGAGGTCGAGCCTGACTCGAGCTCGGCTTCACAAGATGGGTTGGGTCGGCTGACCCTTCTAAACTCGCCTGCTTGATTAGACGGGCCATTGGGCCGACCCAAGATGGCCCAATGCCAACAAATATGTAGAAAGTGTATTTATGTATTAGACGAACTCAAGTACAAAGGCTCTAGGGATCACAATCTTATAACTCAAGTAATAATCTTTACAGGCTCCATCATATAATTGATAAATGTTGAAGGATCTTTTTGGCAATAAGGATTGTTGTTGTTGTTATAATATAAAGCACTTAAAAGCTCGATTCAGGCTTTTGGAATCCTTACAATTCTCTTCAAACCCTTCTTGGGTTTTAACTTTGTATTTGGTCCCTCAATTTTATTTGCTATAAATTTTCTTCACCCCCAATTTGTGTTTTAAATTTGTATTTGGTCCGTTTACTTTTATTTTGAGTTTGCCATAATTTTTTCTTTGTTTCTGATTAATGATTAGATACAAATAGGATTTGATGAAATCTCATAGGTTTTATTATAAATTTACCTTATTCTATGTTTTCATTGATGAATAGACTGAAAATATATTTAATCAAATCTCAAAAATCATAACAGTTTATAGAAACTTATGCATATTTTTTTTTATAAATTTCGTGTGATTTTAGGTGTTCAAAAATCTATTTTATATGTGTTTGTTTTTTCCATGTTTGATGAAATCTTATAATTCATAACATTGTATAAAAACTTATGCATGTTATGTGGTTTAAATATTTTTATTCCAAAAATAACAATGTCTGCAAATAGATTTTTAAAAAATAATTTCTGAAATTTTTTTATGATGTAAAAAGGAATTGAAATCTCCACCTAGAAAACGTTGGCTAGAAATTTTCAAATGTTGTTTAGCTTCAATTCAAAAAATGCAGAAAATGGATAAAGATGTAAAATCTAAGAGAATTTTATAAAATTGTTTTTTTTTAAATAAATAAATTTTTCGAGAATTTTTTGAGCGAATTGTGTCAAGCTTTAAAGATTAGCGAGAATGAAATTTAGTTGAAATGCTGATCATTTCTGTAATAATATATATTATATAAAGCCCTAATGAGCCTTAAAGCTTGATTTCAAGGTTTTGGATTTCCAATTCTGCTCTAGCCGTTTTCTATTTTCCCAATTTTTGTCCACAATCATGTGGGTGAATCATGCAATTTTTTCTTTTTTTCTCCAGAAAATTTTTCTCAGCCCCTTAGATCTTAGGATATTTGAATTTGGCCCCTTCCTTTTAATGAATGATGATTGAAAAAATTCCGGCTCCGCTTCTGTATTTTAAAAAAATTTGCATTTGGTCTCTAATAAAGCATTTTGCATGTGGCTCCTTTTATATTTATCTATACATAGTCAAAAAGATTGAAAAATTAGATTTTGCCCATTTTTTTGTTTAAAATTTTCATTTGATTCAGTTTCTCATATTTCTTCTTTCTGCTTGAAATTGATTAAGTCCAAATGCATTATCTAAACTAATATATATTTTGGAGTTATATGAAGTTGCGGTCAAATAGTAAACTCGATGCGATCCGCCGTATCTCAAAAAAAACAACAGGTGAACAATGTGTCTTTATGGTTATTAAAGTGATGCACATCTATAAGATTACATCATGTGATTGCAATTATGTGGCTGCAGTCGATCTTAGAACCATTCCCGCCTACATTTTGCGTTAATTTCGAATTAAAACGAACATGATAGTTTGTTAAAAATCAGCCTCTCAAGCGGGTTATTTGCTACGATAAATAAATAAAGCATAATATCAATATAGATTGCGGCATAATATTTTTCTTAAATTGGCATAGATTATTCTGTATTTAATTGAAATTTTTAATATCCTGCCAAAAAAATTTATATGATTTAGCTGTGCATTCATCGTAGATTATGAAAAAAATATCAAAACAGAATTTTCGTACACATTTTTCATGCACCGATGCATTTGCACGGGCCCTTGCTAGTTACAAATAAATTGATGCGATTGTAAAAGCATCAAACATGCATGTCAAATATACATTTTTATGTTGTTAAGAAAGTTGCAAAGAGAGTGAAAAGACTCTAGAAAGTGACTTTTCTATCTCTTTGGTTGCTTAAAGAAAGCAAAGAGCATGAAAGTGAAAACTATATCTTCTGCCTTACTTAAAGGCATGTTTGTTTGGCATGAAATGGCATGAAAGTGCCGGAAGTAGATTTATTTCTCATACTTCAAGTATTTGTTTTGACAAGAAGTGGCACTTGAAGTTATTTTCATAAGCTGATGTGGATTCTATGTGGAGTCTGTATTTCAAAATTTCTCTTTATGACCTCTTGGACTTAAAAGTGGCATGAAGCACAAGAAAAGTGAAAGAAAGTAATATTTTATTCATAGTATTAATTACTTTTAAGTTTCTTTCATTCTCTCTCGTCCTTTTAGATAAAAGTTTGTATAAAATAATTATATTTATTACTTCAATAGCATTACTTTCATGAACTTCTTTTAAAAATAACTTCAAGATTGCTTCCAACATTTTCGGTGCTCTCGTTCATCTGACGTCCTTTTTTATGAAATATTTTCTTTCCCCTCCAAAGGGCAGTGAAAAGCAAAAGAAAAGTGCATGTGCTTGTTTGATTTACTTTCTATCACATCTTTTTTCTCAAGCATTGCAGCTACAATGGGCTCATCATAGACATACTTATATGATCTAGAAGATGGTTTTTAAGATATTCAACTTGGTAATTGTATTGAATATCAAGAATGTATATATATTATAATTTACATGATGAGATCAGATAAAATGTTTTTTAAGCTTGTTACAACCAATTTGGAAGTTGTGAAAAGATTCATGCGATTGAGATCCGCAACAGCTGCACCCGTGATGAGCAGACGTCTGACTCGCATTGTTCATATGTCTACGTGTTTTCTGGATTTGTAAGACTAAGGGCCAGACGTCTGAATTTTCTATTTCAGACGTCTGGCTTCGCTCTGTTATTTGGAGTGGTTTCTTCATACGTCTGCAGGTACTTCTTCAGACGTCTGCTATTGTTTTGGGCATTTGTCACTGTTAATAATAATGATAAAGGCAAGTGAATCATGCTTTGTAGCTTTTTGTAAAGAGACCGGCTTAGGAATATACATCTACCAATTAACACTCCGGTCGAAGAAAGCAACAAAATTAGAATTTGTCGGGTTGTGACCCGGATCTTTAGTCCCACGTCGGAAGGTGATGTGATATATAATACAAGTTGGACCTCTACCTCGGGTTTTTGGGTTAGAATGGACCCCAAGTTGTGTTATGTATCCGTCACTTGTGGACTCCACCCCCTAACAAATAGTGTCAGGGTACAGGGTTGTTTGTGGAAGGATGGGGTATGAAATACCAATGTGGGATGATGAATTTGTGTGAAGTACTTGTATATCACCAGAGGAAGAGTGAGTACAACGTTTGAATGTGTTGGATACGAGTCAAGCTCGGGATTTATTGGGTTATGACCCGCATCTTTAGTCCCACATCGAAAGTTGATGAGACAGTGATGTGATATATAACACAACTTGGACCTCTATCTATCATTTCGGGTTTTTGGGTTAGAATAGGCCTCTAAGTTGTGTTATGTATACATCGCGAGTGGGCTCCCACCCCCTAACAGAATTAATGATGCGGCCAGGAGGTATGATAGACTTAAACGATCATGAATGGAGACGGCTAAGAATGATATGTTGATTGTTAGTTTTCCCAAAAACACGGGACTTGGAAGAAAATGACTTGTATAGTCATCCCTAAAAAGTACGGAAATATATAATTTTGTTGGTCACATAACAAAGAGGTTTTGTGTATTTTGAATTTTTTTTCCTTTTTCGTTTCTCCATGTCAAACGGGTAATGATGCAACCAGAGTAATGATGCAACCAGAGGTATGGATAAACTTAAACGATCATGAATGGAGACGGCTAAGAATGATATGTTGATTGTTAGTTTAACCAAAAACACGGGACTTACAAAACATAATGGAAGAAAATGACTTGTATAGTCATCCCTAAAAGTATGAGAATATATAATTTTGTTGGTCATAACAAAGAGGTTTGGTGTACTTTGTATTTTTTCCCTTTTTCGTTTCTCAGTGTCAAACGGGTAATGATGCAACCAGAGGTATGGATGGACTTAAACGATCATGAATGGAGACGGCTAAGAATGATATATTGATTATTAGTTTAAACAAAAACACGGGGCTTACAAAACATAATGGAAGAAAATGACTTGTATAGTCATCCCTAAAAGTATGGGAATATATAATTTTGTTGGTCATAACAAAGAGGTTTTGTGTACTTTGAATTTTTTTTCCTTTTTCCTTTCTCAGTGTCAAACGGTTAATGTTTAGAAATTTGTTGCCTCAGCAATTTCTGTGTTTGTCAAGGACAAAAACTGAAAAATGTAATGATATTACATGTTATCTCGGCTCTTTACTTCATCTATTATAGGTCGTGATGGATCCAGAAAAAAATATGAGAAAGAGATGGGAGGGGGGATTGGTAAATGCAAGAAAGAATGCGAAAATGATGAGAGAAAATTCTAGCATTTTATTTCATTTCATTTCATTTCGTTTTATTCTTCTCTGACTTAGACTGGTCCGGTCATGGCACTGGAGCAATGTTTTCTCAGAAGACCGGAAAGCCCAACACCCATGGGCTCTGCATTTAATAAAAAGAATTAGGGTAACGTGGCCCGCTCAGGAGTTGTCTAAAAACCGTGTAATTTACGAAATTGTTGAGAAAGGCTTACTACTCCAAAATCTTTGTGAAAAAACCCTTAGGATGCATTTCATTTAGGCCTTGTATTCCCTTAACTGCATGGATATTACAGGAAACTGCTTATATATTACAGGCAGCTGCAGCTACTTAGATATTACAGGCAGCTGCAACTACTAAAACATTACAGGCAACTGCTTGAATATTACACACAACTGGTATTGAATGGGTTTTGATCGGGCCCAGGGTTTTTTTTAACAAGAGCAAAATGCCTAGGGATTTTACACAAGTTTGAAGTGGGTGGTTTTTTTTGTTTTTGTTTTTTTGACAATTTACCCAAAAATTTAATTATTGATGCCATATTTTAACTTTGATTAGAGCCACATAGCACACATCAACATGGGCATAATTTATACTTATTATAATCCCTTTTATTTTGAGTTTAACACTGTGATTCTACCTAGTGAGATGAATTTGGCCGTATGAAAATAAAAAATTTATAGGTTAAAAAAAACAAATAAAACATGAAACAGATAATAAAAGAAAAAGGAGACTGCTTTAGGCTTTTGGAAAGCAAATCCTTAGAAAAGAAAAATGAAAAGTGCTTTCTGCCATTGCTAGCTAATTGTGTAGTAGAAGAGTATAAACCTCTTTTTCTCTTTTAAGTCATACCGAAAGTGCAATGCCCAGAGCAATATTCTAGCCGATTACAACCATATATTAAAATATTTGGGTATATTTTTGGATATAAGAAGTATAAGAAGAAACTTGATTTGCTCATATAAAAGGAAAAAGTCATAAGAATCATATTCTTATGATAATTTTAATCTCTTAATACGGTTGCGTGAGCTTCAATTGTATGGATTTTTGTTTACCAAATATAAAAAATATAACCTTTATGGCCTTGTATCAAACTCTATATCACTTTCACAAGGTATTTATATTCGTTTTTGAAATAGTAGTTGTAGTACCTTTGAAGATTATTTGGCAAAAAAGGCAAACATGACCCGCTTTTAATAGCTTTTTGAACAAAACTTAGACAAATTAGCATCCTAATCATTGCACTTTCTTTTATACTATCATTTTTTTTGCAATTAAACTACAAAAGGAAATTCGATAATACCAAAGATATCGATAGAAACGTATGATTCGATACAACAAAGTTTTTGAGTGGTGTGCATGTTCAAAAATATTTTTTGCTCTTCTTCAATGAATACAGCCTATAACAACATTCGGTCAAAACAAGACTCGGGCTTTTTAATTTCGTCTCTACTATTATAATGCGCTCTTTAAGAGATTGGAATTGTATTTTATCCTTTTTGTATAGATGCAATAGGATTTTACTTTTAAAGTAATAAAGTAATAGTTATAAAAATAGGAGAAAAATCGTCCTCGGAGATCTCATTATTCCAGGCTGCACATGTCAAAATCTCTCTCTCTCTCTCTCTCTCTATATATATATCTCCCTCTCAAAATAAAATCCCCTTTTAAACTAAAATATCTCACCTCTCTCTCTGTTTTAAAAATAAAAACTTTCCAAAATTCTCATAAAATGTATTTAAAGATCATTTAGAAAATGAAAAATAAAGACATGAATTTTTTTATAAATATTTACTGCGATTCATGCTACAATAGCATTACGAGGACCTCAATAAAACGAGAATTTTATCATTCTAACTTTATAGTGAATGACATCAAGGCTTCTGTAGGCATACTCCAAAAAATTATGCCAATTATTATTCTTAATTAGCAAGTTTCCCATGCCATGCACGGGCATAAGTATTTGTCCAGAAAATATGCTATCGTAAAGATGACCAGAATCATAAATAAATTTTATTGTAACCTAATTCTTCAAGGTTGAATTAAATTCTAAAGAAACAATTTGGAAAAATTCTTCATTTTTTCTCGAAACAAATCCTTCACGAATGGCAGCAAAATAATGTGTTTCACCAATGCAAATTATCACCATAACAAAAACAACATTTTTTTTTAATAATGATCCAATATCCAACTTAATGCTTAATGAATATTTCACAGCCATGACAATCATAATTTAGTTTCAGACCACTGTTTAAATTTGCAACAAAAACATAAAAATTTTAAATTGATTTAATCATGGAATGTTTGCATCTAAGAAGCATGAACTTAAAAATCATTTCAAATGAAATGCAAAATATGATCCCTTATTATTCTTTTACTCCTTTGATTTTAAGACTAATGCTTTACGAAGCTATAATTCTAATTAGTGAGGTTTTAATGGTATGTACATATAATATAATATCTGGTTGAGTTGTTAAAACAATGAACTTTCTAACAAATTTAAGCAACAGATTAAATTGTCGTGTGTGTAGAGTATAGATCCGTTAGAATGGATTCGTGATTTTAAGAATACGAATCTGAATAAGAACCGTTGAATCTTGTATTTTTAATCAACGGTTAAAATTAATGCAGCTTAATAAATCGTTAATAAATGGAAGTTACACTCCCTAAAACTTCCAAATATTGTGTAGGTAATACTAAATGATTTGATGTTATGTTTCTCTTAAATTTTTATCTAAAATCAAGAAGCAGAATATTTATCTTCCATTTACTAAAGATTTATTGAGCTGGATTAATTTTACCCGTTGATTAAAAATATAAGATCCAACGGCTTAAATCACATGAAACTTAGTGTGCCCATATTTTGCACCATAGAGAACAAGATGAACGGTGCCGATTATTCGAAAAATAGGTAAAAAGTCAAATTTTGAGACAACACCTCGTTTCTGGGAATAAGGCGCCGCTTCATAAACACCTCTCTCTCTCTCTCTCTCTCTCTCTCTCTATCTATCTATATGTGTGTGTGTGTCACACCCATAGTCACATAATTCGCGAATTATTCGCCGAATTCGTGAATTATTCGCGAATTTTTGATCAGACGAATTAATCTCCGAATTATTCGCCATTGCCGAACTGGCCGAATAATTCACGAATAATTCACGAATTATTCCCGAATTATATGAAAAACAACGAATAATTTAAAAAAACAGCAAATAATTCACAAAATCAAAATCTAGCGTATCATATATTAATTTATTGCTCGAAATCCTTCCCGAACATTTCCCGAACACTTACCGAATCTTTCCCGAATACCTGCCGATTTTTTCCGAATAGTTCTCCGAATCCGAATTTTCGACCTCGCCGAATTATTCCTGAACGACGAATTTGTGACTATGGTCGCACCCCGCTTCCCAGAGTGCGCTAACTACGGCACGTGACAGAGCCAACCATACTACCTGTAGATAGGAATCATCCCTCCACAGTCACATTACGGCTGTTTATAGGATATCAAGAACAGTAAAATTTAAAATCTATCTAATACATGTCCATTTGCCAAAATAAAAGAGTCAAGAAAATGTATAAGCGGAAACGATAGTAATAACCAATAAACAACATCTGGAAATACGTCCCAATATGGGCTCACATCAAGAAATAAAAGTGTGGAAAATAAGCTAAGAGTCTAAAAGCTAAACATCTCTAAACCACACATAATCAATTCCTCACTGCTCGGCTTGACGGTTAAAGTACTCCTGTTCAGCCTGTGATAGAGATAGAGAAACTGGGCCATACAAGACCCAGACGTCAGTGCGTCATAATATCAAAACAATAATAATAACCAGAATGTAACGATATATGTAAACATGAAAATAAAGAATAACATGGATATGAACGGTGAGGTATGTATGTTTATGTGAAGTGCGATGAGTAACCTAAACTGTGATACTAGGTTATCTACTCTAAAGTCTTTGAAATCAATTAAATGGAATCGTCAATGTAACTCAATAGTATCTCGTGTGTGCCCGGAACCACGGTCAAAATTCTCGGGCTGAATTCGAGACGTGCCGCTAGACAGTAAACAGGTAACATGTACAGACGAATGATATCAGCAGTATCATCTCGGGGCTGGCCTAGCCCGTAAAGACTGAACAGTATATGTAGCGAACTGTTGAGTTACAAGTCAGGTTTCATTATTGATTTCTCCTTACTCCCCAGGTTATGTGTTTAAGTCAGGTATTGATGATGTAAGTCTAATACCAACACAGGATCAAACAGGTATGGGTTTGTTTATGTAAACATCAGGTTACGTCCATCAGGACAACAAATCAGGATTGTCGGCATTAGTAACAAAATCAAAGTAACAAGTCAAGTAGTGTGTCAGGATATGTCATGTGATGCATATGTATTAAGTGGATATCAAATGTGAAACTGTAATCGATATCGGAATCACGATAAATAGCGCTGATGTCAGGATGCATATGTGTCTATCTGTAATAACCTCTATATATATATCCATGACTATGTATGATGCAAGCTCGATAACATGTCGCACTAATATAGAAGTAACATGATATAATGAAGTTCCGGCATACAACTAGATATGCAATTGACAGTATGGATATCGAAAAACGGTAAAACTATAGCATTGGATGCACAATACCGCACATGTATTATTTTTATTCATATATAAATAGATATACTATAACACAGCATGTTGCAAGATAAACTTGCCTGATTGGATCTCACGATGAGGTACGTACGTCACGTTCGACGTCGGGTAAACGTCGCGATGCAAACCACGTGCGTATAAGACTGGACTCGGCTGCTCATAGACGTGAAAATGCTGGATGACGACGACGACTGAGTCGCCCGGATCGTCGGCGACGTGCGTGACTCCGGCGACAGTCAAGAACCGAGAAGCAAGAAAGAAAGAAGAAAGAAAAGAGAAGAAGGAGATGGAGGGAATGGGTTGTGGTATTGGTGATCGAGCTCTAGGTTCAGGGGGCAGAGGAGAGGTGACGACGATGATGGACTGTCGACGGCAAGGGCTACATCGGCAGTGGGTTTCTTGGGTTAGTTGGGTGCTCGGGTTCTTGGTGCTCGGGGTTTGTGGTGTTGGGGGTCTGCAGGGAGGTGAGGAGATGAGAGAGAGATGAGGAGGTGATGGCAGGGATGAGGGTGACGGCGACGGCGATGAGGTGGTAAGGTGATCGACGGTGGAGGTGAGGGGGTTTCTGGTGTTGGGTTTTCGGGTGAAGTTGCTGGGGGTCGTGGTGGAGGCGTTGTGATGCTGGTGGAGAGAAGAGATGAGGAGAAGGAAGAAGTGGGGGTGAGGTCGTGATTGGCGGCGAGGTGAAGGTGAGGTCGAGGTCGGGGCTGTAGAGTGTAGGGGCTGCTGGGATTGTGGGTGTCG
Organism: Agapanthus africanus; assembly: GCA_030015575.1. NCBI lineage: Eukaryota > Viridiplantae > Streptophyta > Magnoliopsida > Asparagales > Amaryllidaceae > Agapanthus > Agapanthus africanus. The sequence goes on from CM057343.1 coordinate 480,026,056, forward strand.
AGGGTTCTCGGGAAAAGGAGAGGGGAGGTGATGAAGGTGGTCGAGGGCGAGGAGATGGTGAGGTTGGGATGGTCAGCGGCTAGGGCTAGAGCTCGGACGTGGGTTTGCGAGGGCTAGGGAAAGAAGACGATGTGAAGAGAGAGAGAGAGAGGTGTAAAGAAATAATATATATTAATATATAAATATAATTATATATATAAGGGGAAAGAGAGAGAGAGAGAGAGAGAGAGAGAGAGAGAGAGTGAGAGGAGAGAGAGAGAGGCGGAGTATAGGGAGAAAGAGAGATAGCACGGAGAGAGATGTGAGGATAGGAAAATATATTATTTAGTTAATTATATATATTATATATATACGTATGTAAAACTGTTAAGATATAAAATATTATAATATATTTAGTATAGGATTATATAGCTAATAACAAAATGTTCCCCTCCGAAAGACGGCGCGACATGGCGTCTCTTGCCTGAAATTCGGGACAGATGCTAATTGGTGCTATCCATCCACCTCTCCGAAGATGCTAAGTTGATTCATGGCACCGTGTATCGAAGGTTTACACGGATGCGGCCGATGTAGCAGACTTTGTCGGATTCCCCCTCGTTTGAGGGGTTTTTGATTGTGCGGATGCTCTTCCCTGCAGGCGCAAGCCCCTGCAGTTAATTACGCTACCGCATTGCGGTAACAACTTTCTCCTTCTCCAGATGGTCACTTCGCGCCGTGTGTGTTTGTTTTGTGTTTTGTTTCCCGTGGATTGTTTACGGAAACCGAGTTATGTCGTCGCCTGTAGGGCGTGGACTAGTCCAAATCCGTATTATCTTAGATTTGGGTTTGGGGGTTTGGTTTGAGGATACGTTAGCCATACTTGAGGCCAAGATCAACTCAAACGTTTGTTAAAGATACGTTAGTCCGACCTGAGACTAAGATCAACTTAACGGGATCGTTTAGATCCGACAAAAGAGCGTTTGGGCTCTATTGTTCCAGTTTAGGGACATAGTGGTCCATTGTATGTATGGCCGTCGGGACCCGTCACCTCTCTGACGACGTTGAAGGATTACAACGACAGATATCAGAGGAGTTCAGAGATGTACCCTTGAACCGAAGTTGATTGGGGGGATTCATAGTCCGGTCTGTTTGAAGGTTTAAGGATACGTTAGCCATATTTGAGGCTAAGATCAACTTAAACGGGATCGTTTAGATCCGACAAAAGAGCGTTTGGGCTCTATTGTTCCAGTTTAAGGACATAGTGGTCCATTGCTAGTTTAAGGACATTGCGGTCCGTGGGTAGTTTAAGGACATTGCGGTCCATGGGTAGTTTTAAGACATCTCGGTCAAGGTTAAGGACGTCGTAGTCCATGGGTTTAAGGACCCCACAGTCCATTGTTAGTTTTAAGACATCTCGGTCAAGGTTAAGGACGTCGTAGTCCATGGGTTTAAGGACCCCACAGTCCGTATCTTGATTTAAGGACGCATTAGTCCATGAGTTTAAGGACCCCACAGTCCGTATTAATGTGTGGTTGTCGGGACCCGTCACCTCTTTGAAGACGTTGAGGGATTACAACGCCAAGTATCAAAGGAGTGAAGAGATGTACCCTAGAACCGGAGTGGATTAAATAGTCTTTGGCCCAATTTGGGATTGAGACCAATTAATTATGTTTTGAGCCCATTGGCCCAGTTAATTACGAATTGAGGACTTATGGCCAGTTTGGGCTAAGTCCAATCATGTCTGGGACATCGGCTTTCTGTTGATCCATTGAAGGAGAGGCTTTGCCTCTGGCCATTTAGCCAATTGGGCTAATGCCTAGTGTTAAACACTAAAGACCAATCAGTGTTAAACACTGGGAATGGGATTGATAAGTTAGTGTTTAACACTAAAAGATAGTTGGTGTCAAACACCAGCAACAAGGCTTTCAAATTAGTGTTAAACACTAAAACAGTCCAGTGTTAAGCATTGGCAACAGAAATTCCAAATTAGTGTTGAACACTAAGATAACCAGTGTTGAACACTGTGAATAAAGCTCTTTGCTTAGTGTTGAACACTAGAGCCAAACAATGTTTTAACACTGGATTCAGGGGTCCCATTTTAGTGTTAAACACTAAGGCAAGAGGGGTCACGTGGCAACACGTGAGAGCGCCCTCCCTTCACTTGTTCTTCTGAGCCTATGCATCTTTTTAGAGCATCACGTGCCATCACGTGACGGGGATTCAAGCGCTTGTGTGTTAAAGCTTCTGTCAAGGGTCACGTGAGTCACGTGAGGCACTGCCTCCAGAGGGCTTTCTGTAGATCTTTTGGGGAGGAGGGTCACGTGGTGGCACATGACCCTGCCTCTATGTATGTTGTTTAGAAGATCTGTTAATCTTTCTCAGGAATTAAATTCCTCGTAGAGTTGAACCCTGACAATAATTTCAGAGGAATTAAATTCCTAGTTCCTTTTGAAGAGTTGAACTCTGAATCTTCTATAGGAATTAAATTCCTCATATATGTGCAGAATCGAATAGGGTTGAACCCTAATAAAAGCTTTAAGGAATTAAACCCACACTCTCTGTTAGAGAATTATTCTGGGGAATAAGATTAAGGGAATTAAATTCTTGTTGTTTTAACAGAACTAAGTTCTTAACTAGGGTTAAACCCTGATTCTTTTTGTTCTGAAGGAATTAAATTCGCATAACACAGGGTCAAACCCTAATTTTATTTTAAAGGAATTGAATTCCTATAGTTCTGTGAGAATTAAATTCTCGTGCTTCTATTCCCTCTCTATGCTTTGAATCTGCATGGCAGGATCTCAACCCATTGAGAATTAAATTCTCAACTCAAGGGGAGATGTGCACTTTACAGATCCTCCACCAAAGAGAGAAGAAATATGTCCTTCTGTTTTACATCAGAGTTAAACTCTGTTGAGAATTAAATTCTCTTTCTTTCAGTGAAACCTTCCCTTTCTTACCTAGGGTTTTCTTTTGCAGAAGATCCAAATTCCTCTCAAGTATCAAGGCTCTCTCTCTTTTCTTCCCTCTGCGTGTATATTTCTTTTGTGTCTCTTGGCTCCTATTTATAGGAGAAGCAGCCGAGTCAATTAGTTTTTTGACGAATCTTCATTGAGAGATTTGATTTGCATCCATCATTCGTTTTGGACCTTTGGATTATTAGGTGAATTTTATTCACCATTGGATTTCAAATCCAGGGATTCTCCTTTGTTATTTCTGTTAGATTTAAAGGGGAAATCTTTCCAAATTCGAGATTTTCCCATAGAAAGATGATATTTAATCACCTCTAAATCTTTAATTTAATCGATTGCTTTTGGAAAGATTTGAGAGGTCTTTTCTCAGAATTTAATTCTGTTGACAAATGGGCTTTGAAGTCGGTCACGTGTGGCCACGTGACCCTTGGTCACGTGTGGCCACGTGACCCCCTTGGAACGAGCCTTCTTCCTTCTTTTTACGCTCTGTTTTCTGGTTGCTGCTTAACTATCACGTGCCACCACGTGACAACTGATCACGTGTGAGCACGTGACCCTGGCATGGAGCCTTCTTCTTGATTTAACCGGAGAATGAGTCTGATGTTTTGAGTGTCACGTGCCAACACGTGACCCTGGTCACGTGGAAGCACGTGACCTCTTCTGAAGACTTTTTCTTGATTTGCTCAGGGAGCTGTTGGGTTTTGAAGCCGTTTTTGATTGTCACGTGCCAACACGTGACCCAGGTCACGTGGGAGCACGTGACCCTTTCTGAAGCCCCTTTTCTTTGATGTATTTGGGAAACTGAATTTGCCTTGCCGATACTTTTAGGTGTCACGTGCCCACACGTGACTGTTGGTCACGTGTAAGCACGTGACCCCCTTCTGAAGCTTTTTCCATAAGCTTTTCTGATTTTAAATCAGGAAACAAATGCCCCCACAGCGTTGTTCTTACGTATCCGCACGTGAGTGCAACGCTGTCACCTTTTGTGACCGTTGGATTCCTTTAGGGATTTGGGGAGATGAATCGTTTCCATCGCCTTCTATAAATACCCATGTCTCTTCAGAAGAGCCTTCACTTTGCTCATCTTCCTCCCTCGAGAGCTTTTTCCTTTGAGAATTTAATTCTCGTTTCCAGAGCTTAGTTCTCTGTCTCAGACATTCTCCAGAGTTTAACTCTGTTGAAGGATCCCTTTTCCTCAGGTAATAATGTTGAACGGCTGAAGCACCTTCATTTTAAAAGAACTCTCTGGATTTTAAATCCACATTAAGGATTTCACAAAGAACCCATTTTTTTCAATTTTTTTTTAACCTCCATCAGTAGATCTCTTAGGGTCGGATGATCCTTGGGGAGATGATGATGGCGGTTCAACTCCATGGAATTTAATTCCATCCCAAAAATGCTTTCTGGGAATTTAATTCCCTTTTCTTAATAAGGAATTTAATTCCAAGGAAGAATTCAGTTTCTTCACACGGAGGCTTCTTGGGGTTTCCTTGTCATTCTATGATTAGTGAAGAAGAGGAGGGTTTGTAATAAATCGTCCTGATTTTTTATTTCAGGTATCATGGAGGCTCATTTGTATGATCTCAACGAAATCATTTCCTACGGGAATATTCGTGCCCTGGGCCGTAGTCAGAATCAGGAGTTCACCAATGCTCAGTGTGCTGAGATTAAGAGCCGCTTTGACGAGTACGACCATCGGCTACTCCCCCGTCACTCTTCTCTTCTGAGGCTCATCGTGCTGGCGATTTGGGAGGCGCTTCCTCTCTTCTGCGCCGGTGTGCCACTCAGGGCATTGGACGTTGCCGAGGATAAGATACATTCGGTGTGTCTGATGAGTTTGATCTCGAAGAGAAGGCGTGACAACCTCATTGATCTTTTGCACCAGGCGTTTCAGCAGTCGGCCATACTTGCTGCCTACCGGAGGGTGGAGGACATCCGCGAGGACCCAGACGCTTGCGATCGCGAGAGAAAACATACTCGGGCGGTTCGAAATGCTTGGAGGATCTTGGACAAGGTCAAGCTTGAGTTTCTCAACCCATGCCCCGCGTCTGAAGTCTTACCATTGTAAACGTGTCATCTTTATTTTGTGTGAACTTCTTGAAGTATGAATGACAAGTTTTATTATGTCTTTCCATGTTTGCATGCCTTTCTCTAAGATTTTATCATTTTACTACTGTTGTTGTTGATGCTTTTAATATGCAGGGTGCTACTCCATTTTTTTTTAGTGCACATCAAGTTTAGACCTCACGTGTTCTGCACATGGGGTCCCTTGATGGGGCTGTTCACAAAATTTTCCCATGCCATATTTTCAGTGCACAATATCAGATGCAGAAAAAAAAAGCCTTGGAAATAGTTCCATCTCCCTGATTTTCGATGCCTTTCCTTTTTTGGGCCTTGGAAATAGCTTCATCATGCAGGATTTTCCGCGCACAGCACTTAATGCACTTCTTTATATATGAGGCTATAGCTTTCTTTTCCCTTCACAAAGAGATTTATATTATTTTTTTTTTATCTTGGAGTAACTTGTCTTGAGAAACAAACGAGCCCCATGGCCTGCAATCGCCCTTGTGCTCGTCGACAGCCATGGGAAGTTCCTATTGAGGAGATGGTCCCCCGCTTTGCTGCTCGGTTAGTGGATCCCCTCCTTACCGACAACGAATGCGACTCAGGCATGCATGAACTCTCGATCCGTAGGGGGTCCCCCCTCCCGATGGGTTCCCTCTGGCTCCGGATGATCCTCACAGCCGTGCTTGCCGACATTCCTCCTCACCCGGCAGAGATGACCCTGGCGATGCTTGATGCGACTGAAGAGAAGCTCGAGGGCTTTCACGAAGCGTGCCTGATTACTCAGGCTTTGAAGGACTGCTCGATTCACCTGCTGAGCCAAATAAGGGCCCGGCGAGCTATTATGTTTGCTTTCGCGGACGAACATGGCACCAATCGATGGGGAGCGACTCCTCGCGAGAACCGTCGCTTTGACGTGCTGGAAAGAGCGGAGAGAGAGATGGAGAATTTTGTTCTTTGCTTTGTTAACCCTTGTGCTACTGATCCCGTGTTTGGTGACCTCTTCCCGCTAGCGTAGAATATTTAAATTAGTCCCTTTTTTTTGTATGCTTCATGCTGAACCTCCATGTAGGCCTTACATTCCTCTCGTATGTATGTTTTCGCTTGCACAAATAAACTTTGTGTTCTTCTCATGAAGACTTTATTTAGTCACCAATATTATCATCACGTCGCATGCACATCGGAGCTTCGCATATTATTTCATCTTTTTTATAATTGCGAACGCATGCTTGACGGGATAACGTCAGAAATTTTCTTATTGCTTCCCATACCCGATGAAGTACGCGTGTTTTAGTTCGACTACTGCTATCAACCAGAGCTTATTTATACAGTCCAGAGCGTTCTTATCCTGTCTCAGAGGCCGCGGTCGTGACGGTGGGTTTAAATGGCCTGATAAGGCGACACGTGGCGAACACATTGTTGTGCGAGGGAAGAGGTCGGTCGTAAATTCTCGGAGAGGGAGTTGGCTTCTAAGGCGCTGAGTAAGCTTCAAGCTAATCTCACCGCCAAGGACAACAAAGCATACGAACTCTGGCGGGTGCTTTAGGAGTCCATAAAAGAGGTGGTGGCTCTCGATAAAGCTGCCACGTTTACTCGCGAGAGGGTCGAGGCTCATAAAGCCACCGAGAAAGAGCTCGAAGTTCGGCTTGCTTCGTATCAAGCTCAGCAAGCTCAGGCGGAGGCTCGTCTTCTGGAGATCTTGCGTCATGAAGCCGTGGCTCAGCAACAGAACGATGAACTGGTAAAATTACTGCACCGCCCGCCGGCTTGAGGACTTGTATCTTTTCTCCCTTTTTGTACGTACTCATGAATGAGAGTATCTCCTTTTTTCGTTTCTTTCATAAGTTGTACTTTGTATCTATTTTGGTTTATGAATAAAAGATACATTTTTCCTCTCAATGGTGTGTCCCATTTTCATTGAATGTATTCTGCGGATATTCTACCTTGATCTCCTTGCAGGATAGCGATGGCTTAGGATTCAGGGTTAGGATCTGCTTCCTAAGGCTTTTACATTTTATGAGCCACGAGGGTCTCACAAAGAGTTTTTCTCCCTATAGGTCGAGAGGATCCCATAGGTGTAAGTTCTTCTTAAAAATCGTGAGGATTCTTAAGCGGGTTTTCCCTTGAGAGTCGTAGGGATCTCACAAGAGAGTTTTTCTTCCTTACAGGTCGTGAGGACTTGTAAGTGCTGGATGTGGTCACCCTTGTTCGTGTTTTACGGAGTCAGGGTTTTTCCAGGTATCGTAGTTTAAAGACGTCGCGGTCAAAGTTAAGGACCTCATAGTCCGTGGATTTAAGGACTCCACCGTCCGCTGCTAGTTTTAAGACATCACGGTCAAGGTTAAGGACCTCATAGTCCGTGGATTTAGGGACTCCACAATCCGATGTTTGGTTGCAGGGACCCGTCACCTCTTTGAAGACGTTGAGGAATTACAACGCCGAGTATCAAAGGAGTGAAGAGATGTACCCTTTAACCAAGGGAGAATCCGTAGGGAATCGGGGTGGTTGATCGTTAGTTTTAAGACATTGCGGTCGAGATTAAGGACGTCATAGTCCGTGGATTTTAAGGACTCCACAGTCCGGTATTTGCTCTGGATGCTTCACACGGGTTCACTGTCGTGCTTGGCGAGGACCAGGCTCCGCTCTGGACGTTTTCCACGGGGTCAAAGAGTGACATTATCCGCGTTCCACGTGACCAGGAATTTTGCACTAGATGCTTCACACGGGTTCACTGCCGCGCTCGGCAAGGACTAGGCTCCGCTCTGGGCGTTTTCCGCAGGGTCAAAGAGTGACGTTATCCGCGTTCCACGTAATCAGGAATTTTGCACTAGATGCTTCACATGGGTTCACTGCCGTGCTCGGCGAGGACTAGGCTCCGCTCTGGATGCTTCACACAGGGTCAAAGAGTGACATTATCCGCGTTCCAAGTAACCAGGAATTTTGCACTAGATGCTTCACACGGGTTCACTGCCGCGCTCGGCGAGGACTAGGCTCCGCTCTGGATGCTTCATACGGGGTCAAAGAGTGACATTATCCGCGTTCCACGTAACCAGGAATTTTGCACTAGATGCTTCACACGGGTTCACTGCCGCGCTCGGCGAGGACTAGGCTCCGCTCTGGATGCTTCACACGGGTTCACTGCCGTGCTCTACGAGGATCAGGATCCGCTCTGGACGTTTTCCACGGGGTCAAAGAGTGACGTTATCCACGTTCCACGTAACCAGGAATTTTGCACTAGATGCTTCACACGGGTTCACTGCCGTGCTCGGCGAGGACTAGGCTCCGCTCTGGATGCTTCACACGGGGTCAAAGAGTGACATTATCCGCGTTCCACGTAACCAGGAATTTTGCACTAGATGCTTCACACGGGTTCACTGCCGTGCTCGGCGAGGACTAGGCTCCGCTCTGGATGCTTCACACGGGGTCAAAGAGTGACATTATCCGCGTTCCACGTAACCAGGAATTTTGCACTAGATGCTTCATACGGGTTCACTGCCGTGCTCGGCGAGGACTAGGCTCCGCTCTGGATGCTTCACATGGGTTCACTGCCGTGCTCTGGGAGGACCAGGATCCGCTCTGGACGTTTTCCACGGGGTCAAGAGTGATGTTATCCGCGTTCCACGTAACCAGGAATTTTGTCGATTGTATCCGCATTTCACGGGATGGAGGTTTGACTGTTGGCGATATGTATACCGCCGAGCCATGGAACTGGGAGTTGCCGCTGTTCCGTTTAGCTTGAGGTTGTGTCCGTCGTTACGAAACGAGTGCTGGGATGATCTCTAAGTCGCTTGTGGCCCGTCGAGATTTTGCTTCTTCTTATGATGAAACCTGGGGGGAGGTATGTTCCCTTTCTTTCTATTTTTGTTCGTGCCCCTGGGTTGTATACAGGGGTTGATGTAACATCACCTGTAGGGTATAAATTTTATTCATATTTTATTTCTTTGTCCGCGATGCTCTATCATTTCAGCTTTTATATCGCGAAGGTCGCGATTGCCCTATCATTTCGGCTATGTTTTCGCGGTGCCCAATCATTTTGGCTATTTATTTCATTTTTACTCGCTGCTTTTTATTGCGAGTTGCCCCATCATTTCGGCTATTTTTCATGCATACATTTTTACTTGCTGTTTTTTTTATTGCAAGCTGCCCCATCATTTCGGCTATTTCATATGCATTTTTGGCTCGCTGATTTTTTATATATCGCGAGTGTGGAACTTGGGATCTGATACCAATCTTAGCATCAGCATCGCTGCGACTGGAATATTGCCTGGAGCGAATCATCATTTGCCATGAAAGAACTTGGGATTTGATACTGGTTTAGGCATCAGCATCGCTGCAACTGGAATATTTCCAGGAGCGAATCATCATTTGCCTCTGTCGATGTTGAACAAAGGTGGCTTAGCAAACAGGGTTAAGGTCCTGTCGACTAAGGCTTTTGACTTCATGAGCCGTAAGGGTCTCACAAAGGTATTTCTCCCTACAAGTCGTGAGGATCTTATAGGTGTATTTTCTCCTTAGGAATCATGAGGGTTCCTAAGTGTATTGTTCCTCTGTAAGTCGTAAGGATCCTACGGGAGGGTTTTCTCCTTGTAAGTCGAGAGGATTTACAAGGGTTGTTTACCATGCAAACATATCCCTAGTCTCGGATGTGACTTAGTTAGGGAAATGTTTATTCACGCCCGTGGATTGTATACAAGGGTCAATATTGGACTACTTGTAGGGCATTATCGAAGGTTGTGGGGGATTGCTTAAGCACAGGTTTAGGTCTCTGTAACTTAAGACTTTCAAATCTTACGAGCCGTGAGGGTCCCATAAGAGAGTTCTCCTTGCGAGTCGTGAGGATCTCGTAAGTGTATTTTCTCCTTAGGAATCGTGAGGATCCCTAAGTGTGTTGCTCCTTTGTGAGTCGTAAGGATCTCACGCAGGTGGTTTCTCCTTACAAGGTCGAGAGGACCCTATAAGTGTCTTTTAACGAAGTTGCGCCCTTTCGGGTTTTCACAAACGCTCGCCGGTAGTCCTGCTGTTTTTACTCAGGGAGCCCTTTTGGGTTTTCATCCGTGCCCATTTTGCTCATGGACATACCGTTTTTTTTATTCTTTTTCTCTTTTTTTTTTACAAGGTCGCGCCCTTTCGGGTTTTCACGAACACTCGCCGGTAGCCCTGCTGTTTTTACTCACGGAGCCCTTTTGGGTTTTCATCCGTGCCCATTTTACTCATGGACATACCGTTTTTTCATCATTTTTTTTTATATTTTTCTTTTTTTCCTTTTTTTTTTTTTATTCCTCGTCAGCCTAAGGATGCTGCGGTAGTAGTTTAGGGACGTTTCGGTCCGTCGTTAGTTTAAGGACATTTCGGTCCATCGTTAGTTTAAGGACGTTTCGGTCCGTCGTTAGTTTAAGGACGTATCGGTCCGTCGATAGTTTAAGGACGTTTCGGTCCGTCGTTAGTTTAAGGACGCTTCGGTCCATCGTTAGTTTAAGGACGTTTCGGTCCGTTGTTAGTTTAAGGACATTTCGGTCCGTTGTTCAGGGGAGGGCCGGCTACTGCTTGTAAAGTCTGAGCTTAGGAAGATAGCGAGCGGACATAGTCGTCGTCATCTATCATTGACCCAGGCTGTGGCTCATTAAGCATAGTACTTCTTTAAGAAGCGGCCGTTTATTGGCCTGAAAGGCCTTTCACCGTGCATGTCCATGAGTAGATAGGCTCCACCCTGGTAGACCTTGTCTATGATGTACGGGCCTTCATAGTTTGGCTCAAATTTTCCCCGCTTGGCACGATTGGGGATCATAGGTCTTTTGACCACTAGTACGAGTTCGCCTTGGCGGAATGTCCTCGGCCTGGTCAATCTTTCATACGAGCGCGTCATCTTTGCTTTGTAGGCTTCTAGATGTTGTTGCGCTATGAGCCGGGTTTCATCGAGGGCATCAAGCTCCTCAAGCCGAAGGTGAGCATTTTCTTCGTCCGTCAGCACGTAGTGGACTGCCACTCGTAGAGAGGGTAACTCTATCTCGAGGGGGAGCACTGCTTCCGTCCCAAATACCAACGCGTACGGCGTTGTGTTTGTGGCCGTCTTGAATGTAGTTCGATAGGCCCAAAGGGCCTCTTGCAGCCTCTCGTGCCAGTCTCTCTTATTCCGGGAAACGGTCTTTTTTATGATCTTCGTCAAGGTCTTATTGAAGGCCTCGGCCAGACCGTTAGCTCGTGGGTTGTAAACTGAAGAATATCTCCAGTCTATATTGTGCTGCTGCGCGAAGCAGCTAATCTTATGGCTTCTGTAGGCTGGCCCGTTATCGGAGATAATCCGCCGTGGGGTTCCAAACCGATAGATGACGTGCGTCTTGAAGAAGTGGAGGATGTTCTCCGTCTTCACTTCCCTCAGCGGTACTGCTTCTGCCTATTTGGAGAAGTAATCAGTTGTCGCTAGGATGAAACGATGTCCCTGGGACGATGCTGGCTCGATGGGGCCGACTATGTCAGTCCCCCACATTTCGAATGGCCAGCTAGCCACCGTTGGATGTAGTGGATTCGGATGTTGGTGGATAAAGTCTCCATGAATTTGGCACGAGTGGCATTGCTTCGCGTACTCGAGGCAGTCCTGGATCATCGTTGGCCAGTAGTAACCCATCCGTTTAATTTTTAACTTCATCTTTGGGCCTGCTTGGTGAGAACCGCAAAGTCCGTCGTGAATTTCCTGAACAACTCTTTCTGCCTCGTCAGGTCCTAAGCATCTCAGCCATAGAGAATCAAACGATCTCTTGTATAGAGTATCGTTGACGAAAGCGAAAGATAGAGCTCGTTTCATGAGCTGATGTCTTGAGGACGCTTCTTCGGGCATTCGGTGGGACTTAAAGTAGTCTATGAAGACTTCCCTCCAGTCCTCAGCCTTCTTACGGTCTTTTATTTGTAGGGTCGTCTGCTCAGTCGCCCCCTTTTCTTTATATAATTCCGGAGGTATTTCTGCCGGGGCGAGCACTCGACGGCTTTGTACCACGATTCTGACGTCATCAAGGTTCTCGTCAGCCAGTTCTTTAGCAAGTTTGGCCAACGCGTCTGCTTTGCTGTTTTCCGCACGCGGTATGTTCTCCAAAGTATAGGAGAGAATTTGGGTCAATAGTTGTTGCACCTTTTCGCCGTACTTCACCAATTCTGGTTTGCACGTTTGGTAGTCACCATTTACTTGACTAACGACCAATTGGGAATCCCCGTATATAAGGAGATTTTCGATTCCCATGTCGATGGCGATCTCGAGGCCTGCTATCAGAGCTTCGTATTCAGCTTCATTGTTTGTCCTCGGCTCTGTTAAGGAGAAGGCGAAGCGCATTATCCCTCCTTGTGGAGTTGCGAAGATGAGGCCTATCCCCGATTTGATCATTGGGATACCTTGTTTCTGTTTCTTTACGGAGGATGCTCCATTGAAATAGAGTTCCCATCGGGTACTACCGCCGCCAATCGCATCAAATGCATGCTCGTCTGGCAACTCGCAGTTCAGAGGAGAACCAGCAGGTACTGGATGCTCAGCGAGGAAGTCGGCAATGGCCTGGCCTTTCACTGCCTTAAGAGGTCGATACGTTATTGAGAACTCCATCAGGAGTAGAGCCCATTTAGCGAGTCGACCCGTCAATATAGCCTTTGACATCAGATATTTAAGAGGGTCCACCTTCGAGATGAGACGGACTTCATGTGCCAACGCATAGTGCCTGAGCTTTGTTATCGCGAAGATTAACGCCAAGCAATGTTTTTCAATGGGAGAGTAGTTGCTTTCTGCCCCCAGCAGAACTCGACTTAAGTAGTAGAGTGCTCTTTCTTTCCCTTGGTCGTCCTCTTGTGCCCATAATGCGCCTAAAGAACCTTCGAGGGCGGTTGTATAAAGAATGAGAGGTTTTTCCTTAACCGGAGCAGCCAACACCGGCGGGTTCTGCAGGTATTGCTTGATCTCGTCTAGCGCGCTTTGGCATTTTTGATCCCAGACGAATGGGGTTCCCTTCTTCATCAGGTGACTGTAACGACGGCATTTGCCTGAAAGATTAGCGATAAACTGCCGGATGTATGCGAGCTTCCCTTGGAGAGACCGCAACTGTTTGAGGGTTCTTGGCGGAGGCATTTCCATGATCGCCTTGATCTTAGATGGATCTATTTCGATACCTCGATGTTGGATGATGAATCCCAGGAATTTACCCGAGGAGACTCCAAACGCGCATTTGAGGGGATTCATCTTCAAATTATATTGACGAAGGCGTTGAAAGACAGTCTCCAGATGCTTTAAATGCTCTTCGTATGACATGCTCTTCACTACAAGGTCATCGATATAGCACTCGACGATGTCATGTATGAGATCGTCGAAGATCTTTGTCATGGCCCTTTGATAGGTAGCATCGGCGTTCTTTAGACCAAAGGGCATAACCCTGTAGCAGAATATACCCAAAGGGGTCCGGAAAGCGGTGTGCTTCTGGTCTTCGGGATGCATCTTTATCTGATTGTATCCTGATGAACCGTCCATAAAGGAGAAAACCTCATGAGTGGACGTGTTATCTATCATTAGCTCGGTTACTGGTACTGGGAAATCGTCCTTTGGACAGGCTTTATTGAGATCCCTGAAATCCACGCATATGCGTACCGTCCCATTTTTCTTTATTACCGGGACGATATTGGCGATCCAGTCGGGATATTGGACTTCTTGGATAAATCCAGAATCGATCAGCTTTTTGACTTCGGCGTTGATGCTCATTTCAAGCTCGAGTCGCATCCTTCTTGGCGCCTGCTTGACTGGCTTGATATCCGGGGATATTGCTAACTTATGCACAGCAATCTCCGGATCTAATCCTGGCATCTCGGAGTAGTTCCACGCGAAGCAGTCTTTATGTCGTAGAAGCACGTTCTTTAAAGCAACCACCCTTTCTTCAGATAGCAGCTCGCTGACAAATGTCGGTCGCGGGTCATCTGCCGATCCCAACTCAATCTTCTTGAGGTTATCTGCAGTAGTATGTATGCCATCTTCCAGTTCTTTCGGAGCTGGCGGAAATTCTGAGACCACCTCATCATCGCTGTTCTCAAAGCACCAGGGAAGGTCATCCATATTCTCGGGCTCTTCTTTTAATATCGTAATCGTGTAACAGGTGCGAATCCGCTTCCAGGACTGAGGTGGATCTGGTTTTGGTTTTGCGGCTTTGGGTTCGTGCTTTTGTGGCGGCGTTACCCTCCAGCCGTCGGATAAGGCGAATCTGCCCTGTTGGTACTGGTCCTCGACCCAGTTCTTGAAGGTGAAGCAGTCTTCGGTAGGATGTCCTATGGTTCGGTGATAAGAGCAATAGCTCAAATGAGAAGCCTTGTTAGCTTGCTCAGGGTGTCTAGACCCTGGAAGCGCGATCATTTGATGTTTTAAAGCGAGCTTGAGTAACCTCTCCGTCTTGTCTCGGGGGAAGGAGTACGCTCGACTCATCTTCTTCATGAGAGACAAATCCGAGCCGCGCAATCCCGATCACGTAACCCCCTAATCCTGCGTCGTTGTTGTCGGCTCCTCTTTCCGCTTCTTGATTTATTTCCGTCTCTGCGTCGGGCCTTTCGTACAACGGGTTGACGAGGATGAGCATCTTTGTCTTTTGCAGCCTGTTGAAATAGACGTTGCGTCTTGGCCTTCTCGTAGATGGCCATCTCGCGGTTGTGGTCTTCCCGAGCTTTTTGACCCATTTTCCTGATAGGCTTATCCATTCGTTCTTCAAACGACGGACTCGGCATTTCAATCGCGGGATCTAGTTTTGATGAGGGGTTGACATCTCCTGACAGGGCGTCCTCTTCTTCATCAAAGGTATATATAGCGTAGCTGCTGTGGGCCCGTCCCCGTTTTCTGGTTCTCGCGTATCCAAGCCCAAGTGTTTCCATTTTCCCGTTGGGCAATTTGCGTTGAGTCCCAGGGACATCCCAGATCCTGTTGTAGAACCCAGCTTGTCGAACAGTCTGTTTTAAGGGTACTCCTTGGCGCTTCAATAGCCTCTTTAATCCATTTGTATAGTATCTGGGCAGACGGATGGATTGGAGCCTGTCGAGTGTAGCATCCGCGCCATGCCAGATTTCTTTCTCTACTTTCGACTCTGAGGATCGGTAGAATAGGATCACCTTCTCACCCCTTTGCCTGGGAGGGACGTAAAATGTTCGCAGGTCCTGCACATTGTGAGCTTGAAGTGTATCGAGATCCTTGTAGTGTTCTCGCGGTATCATGGGGATTTGCAAACTATGGTCATCGCCAGGGGGTGCTTGTATTGACAGCCGATTGGAGAACACGGCATTAACTTCATCTTCTGAATCACTTCCGAAGACCAACATGGGGGCGGGCGTCCCCAGGTTGTTGCGTTGAGATGGCCCTGCATAAACTATCTCTTCCTCTTCTTCGGTATCGCTCCCGAAAACAGGGATAGTGGCGGCGGTTTTGTTTTCCGGGTTGCGACACCTTTCTGTATCCTCGAAATCTGGCAAAAAGTACTTCGCATCTTCGTATTTGCGGACTTCGTTCACGGAAAATGGGTTCAACTCACCTGTTACGGTATACTCGAAACCATCCTTAAAGTACTTCATACACTGATGTTGCGTAGAAGGGATGATGTTGTATTCGTGTAGCCAAGGACGGCCGAGTAAGGCGTTGCAGCAGGTCTTGGCGTCAATGACATGGAATTTGACGTCTGTGACGAGAAGTCCGAAGCGTAATGTTAGTATCACAGATCCGAGAGTCCGTGACGATTGTGAATCGAAACCGGAGATAGTGATTTTGTCACGAGCGAGGTGCTGCACACTCATGCAGATTTCCTTCAACACCCGAACATTAAGGAGATTGACGGAGGATCCATTATCCACCAGGATCTTGCCTATCTTGATATCATGGCAGTATCCAGAGACATATAGGGGACGGTTGTGGTCGCACGTCCCGAGAAGGAGGTCTTCGTCACCGAAAGTGATGTCGGCCGTATGCACTTCCTCCAGTTCATCCTTCATCCTTTCAGTGGCGAGGAAGGCTTGAAATTGCTCAGGTTCTTGTAATGCCTTAATTAGTGAGTCTCGCGCTTCTTTTGATAATAAGAGGGCATCGAGAATGCTAAGCTGAGAAGGTAGCTTCCTTAGGTGCGCTAGGATGTTATAGTCCACCTTACCCTTTCTAGGAGGGTCTTTGGCAGCCAGCTCTCTCATGACTTGGTCATCTAAAGTGATATCTTCAGTGACCTTTTCCTTTCCCTTATCTTTTCTACTCGCGGGCCCGAGATTCTTTTCTGGGAGTGTGCGATTGCGCAGCTGAATGTTCTCGCAGGCCTCCGATTTCTCCTCTTTCCCTAAAACGGATTCTTTAAAGAGAGGGCCCAGAGCCATTTCTTCATCAGAGTCGCTCCCAAAGGTGAGAACTTGTGACCCCCTGGCGTTAACCATGTAACAGTTGCCAGTAGTTCTGTTGTGCCCATCGACAGTACTTCTTCGCTCCCGACGGATCTTGCGTTTCATGCGCTTAAAATGTTGCCGATGAGCAACATATCCTTGCCACCATATCTTAAAGGCGTCGCACTCCTCCATGGGGTGTGAAATTTTCCGATGATATGCGCAATAATCAGGGTGCCTCTCCACCCCATCGTGCGTGTTTCCTTCCGAGGGTGGTAGCTTCATTCCCATTGACGTGGCTTTGGCAAACCTTTTCCTCGTCTTGAATATCTTCTTGTCTACTTCGGATGCCTTTCGCTCTGGCAGGGGTAGTTCAACTCTTTCGTTCAGTCGCCTGCATTTGGCTCCTTCTGACGCGGCCATCTCACGCTTCTGATCCTCTTTACTCTTTAGACGAATCTCGTCTAGAAAGGCATTGATCATTTCATTTGTTGGCCATGCACGCTCTGGTTCAGGCTCTGCCTCCAGCTTCTTAGTGCCAGGAGTTTTCCCATCATCGGTAAACGAGTGGGAGATTACGTTACAACTCGCCACATATCCTTCGGATTCATCCGACGAGCTCTCTCCATCATCTTCCTCTTGAAAAATGTGGTTGAGGAACTCTTGCAGTGTGACAGGAGTTCGCGTCTTTTGATTGTATTCTTCCAGCGCGTCGATTTGTTTCTGCAAGTTCGTGTGCTCGTTTCCAAGCTTCACGGACTTCTTGGATTTCTTCTTCTTTTTCTTCGAAGATTTTGACGGTTGGGCGTAAGTATTTGGGCCCTTATCGCGAGTCTTCGTAGTTGGGCGGGGCTTCAACATTCCTTCGATAATTTGAGGTTCAAGAGGGTCCTTCCATTCGATCATAGGGCACGCATGAAGGTATCCCAGCATTCTTTTGGTTTTAGTTGATAGCACGACCTCCCACGGAGCTTCTTCAATAAAGGAGCAGGTTGCCCCCGGTGTATCCGCTTTCTTAGGAGGATTCGGCTGTGGTGGGTTCACCTTCCACTTTTCTGACAGTATAAACTTCCCCTGGAGGTATTGATCTTCGATCCATCCTTTGAAGACGAAGCAATCTTCAATCGGATGACTTACCGTTTGATGGTAAGGACAATAGTTAGGGTTATTCACCTCCGTGGGTTGCGGCGGTCGCCTTGGATTTGGTAGGTTTATAAGTCTGTTGCGTATTGCCAGCTCGAATAACCGTTTCATCTTGTCTCGTGGGAACGAGTAAGGACGTTTCACCTTTTCATTATAATACCGGCGTCTTTTTTCCAGTTGATCTGCCGGTTTCGGGGCGTTAGGTTGCTGTTGGGCATTCGCGACAAAGGTTGCCCTTCCTTTACCCTTGTCATTCCGAGGTTCCGACTTCGGGGGAGGTGGTCTATGACCCATCTGGTCCATCTGAGCCAACTTGTCGATTAAAGCCTGGAATATGGTTGGCTTAAAGAACATCATAAACTGGGAGATAGTTGCGTGGGGGTCTAGGGTTCCCACGAACATGCCCACTGCGGGTGCCTCCTCAATGCGTTGTTCGCATCTCGACCACAAATTCCGCCAGTGTATAGCATACTGGACCCAAGTTTCGCCTGGTTTTACCCTG
Organism: Agapanthus africanus; assembly: GCA_030015575.1. Classification (NCBI taxonomy): domain Eukaryota; kingdom Viridiplantae; phylum Streptophyta; class Magnoliopsida; order Asparagales; family Amaryllidaceae; genus Agapanthus; species Agapanthus africanus. The sequence continues at coordinate 480,044,062 of CM057343.1, forward strand.
GCGTTAATCAATGCTGTTATTGGAGTGCGTTCGCTGGCACTTGCGAATCGCTGAGTGAATAACAACTCCATTTCAGCGAACGTCTTGATAGAATCGTTCGGGAGTTCCGAATACCATTCGAACGCTGTTTTCGATAAGCTGCCCACGAACTGGCGAAGCAACAGTTTATCATCACTGCCGGTGTTACCGCAGAGGGCCCGGAACTGGGCAACATGTTGATGGGGATTGCCGGTCCCCTTATACACGTGGAATTTCGGTATCGTATAGCCTGGCGGGTATTTGATTTGGTCGTACCAGCTTGGATACGGCCGTCCCGTTTTTACGACTTGACCAGCTGCCTCAGTCGCATGATGAACCCGGATTTGCTGGGCTATATAGTCAACCAAGTCAGCTTTAAAGATCGTCTCCTCCTTGGCCGTTGAGGGGGCTGGCGGTGGATTTGACGTTTCTCCTCGGTCGTCTTCAAGAACGATTGGGGGATCCTCGGCGGGTAGGTCCTGCTGGATCATCATTCCTATCATATCTTGGAAGAGAAGGCTCATACGCTGTATATTGGCTGCTTGTTCAGCAGCCTCTTTGTCCTTTTTCTCCAGTATCCGGCGAAGGAATTCAGCGTCGGTTTCTTCCTCCTGGCGTGCGTCTGAGGACGTTTCTGGGCTTTCTTTTGGCCCGGTAAGTGCGGCCATAGCATTCATCATTTCTTGGAGCTTTTGCTGCTGCTCCTGAGCTTTGGTCACCGACCGTGTAAGCGGTCTATGACCCGTGGACACGCGGCTGTCTTCTTTTCCTGACGCCATGTATACGGTGTGGACCATCATGCCCCCAGACTTAGGGCGTCTGGGCTTAGTGCTATTAGCTGTCGTTGCAGGCTGGGGGATCTTCTCTGGCTTCCTCATTTTATGAGCCATGGAGGTTGAGGGGGCCGTTGAGGTGGGCGTCCAGACAGCCTTTCGGGGTTTAGCCTGGTGACCAGCTTCCGGTTGGATTTTCAGCTTCTTGTGCTGGCGGGAGAAGTTTGGATCGATGATCGAGTCTCGGGCCTGCCGCCAAACCTTATAGATTTTAGAAGACAACCGTTGAGGGGATCGGGGCTGTTCTGATTTTATTTCCACAACCTTTTTTAATGGGGGAGGAGACCTCTTTAGCACTGCAGTAGGAGAATTCCTTCGCACCTTATTTAGCATCTCGAAGCTGTTCCCAGTTGGAACAGCAGCATTAACTTCTGCCATCGGGGCTGATGGAGTTAACCCGGAGGGGGAGTTGCCCCCAGCCTTCCTTACTCGGCGCCAATGGCGACGTCGAGCGTGTCGAGCGGACGACGTTGGGTCAGCGGTAAGAATGGTTTCGTCTTGCCCCTGTGTAGGTGGAGGGTCGCTGTTGGTGTTAGCCTGTCAAAGACCGACGTCTTTTGGGTAGCAGGGGCGGGAGCTGAAGACTTCAATCTTGTAAAGACCGACTTTTTGGCCAAAGAAGCCGCCTTGGCGATTTCGGGAGCAGGAGCAGCCACTTTCTTAGAAGCAGCCTTCTCTGGGATTGTAGACCTCATGATGGGTCTACCGGATTTCTGGCCCAATCTAAAGAAGACCGAGGCGCTGATGTTGGGCGACCCGTTGAGATGAGCCGCGGCAGGGGTAAGACGATCAAAGACCGACTTCTTGGGAGCTTCCTTTGTCAGCACCGGCGCCGTGAAGCTTGTTGGTGGGAGTATAGTCCCGAAGAACAATCCGGTAGTGGCCTGAGTCACCTGGTCCACCGGTATTGTGAATAACGAAGCAGCTTGGGGTCCATAGGCTATACCTCCTAGCGAGGTAAAGCGTTGGTCGCAATTGCAGTCCGAGCAGTTGGAGAATTTCACGGAAGTAGAAGCCATCGATCCTTCGCTTTCTGCAATAAGCGAGATGCCAATTCTTAGTATCTTGAAACCCAAGGGCCACCATTAGCGAACCGCGATTGGTTCGCGAATCACGACACACGAAGTGTGGAGTGGAAAGAGGAAAAGGTCCCACCGGGCATGCCAGAATCTGTTCCCCTCCGAAAGACGGCGCGACATGGCGTCTCTTGCCTGAAATTCGGGGCAGATGCTAATTGGTGCTATCCGTCCACCTCTCCGAAGATGCCAAGTTGATTCATGGCACCGTGTATCGAAGGTTTACACGGATGCGGCCGATGTAGCAGACTTCGTCAGATTCCCCCTCGTTTGAGGGGTTTTTGATTGTGGGGACGCTCTTCCCTGCAGGCGCAAGCCCCTGCAGTTAATTACGCTACCGCATTGCGGTAACAACTTTCTCCTTCTCCAGATGGTCACTTCGCGTCGTGTGTGTTTGTTTTGTGTTTTGTTGCCCGTGGATTGTTAACGGAGACCGAGTTATGTCGTCGCCCGTAGGGCGTGGACTAGTCCAAATCCGTATTATCTTATATTTGGGTTTGGGGGTTTGGTTTGAGGATACGTTAGCCATATTTGAGGCCAAGATCAACTCAAACGTTTGTTAAGGATACGTTAGTCCGACCTGAGACTAAGATCAACTTAACGGGATCGTTTAGATCCGACAAAAGAGCGTTTAGGCTCTATTGTTCCAGTTTAGGGACATAGTGGTCCATTGTATGTATGGCCGTCGGGACCCGTCACCTCTCTGACGACGTTGAAGGATTACAACGACAGATATCAGAGGAGTTCAGAGATGTACCCTTGAACCGAAGTTGATTGGGGGGATTCATAGTCCGGTCTGTTTGAAGGTTTAAGGATACGTTAGCCATATTTGAGGCTAAGATCAACTTAAACGGGATCGTTTAGATCCGACAAAAGAGCGTTTGGGCTCTATTGTTCCAGTTTAAGGATATAGTGATCCATTGCCGGTCCGTGGGTAGTTTAAGGACATTGCGGTCCATGGGTAGTTTAAGGACATTGCGGTCCATTGTTAGTTTTAAGACATCTCGGTCAAGGTTAAGGACGTCGCAGTCCATGGATTTAAGGACCCCACAGTCCATTGTTAGTTTTAAGACATCTCGGTCAAGGTTAAGGACGTCGTAGTCCATGGGTTTAAGGACCCCACAGTCCGTATCTTGATTTAAGGACGCATTAGTCCATGAGTTTAAGGACCCCACAGTCCTATTAATGTGTGGTTGTCGGGACCCGTCACCTCTTTGAAGACGTTGAGGGATTACAACGCCAAGTATCAAAGGAGTGAAGAGATGTACCCTGGAACCGGAGTGGATTAAATAGTCTTTGGCCCAATTTGGGATTGAGACCAATTAATTATGTTTTGAGCCCATTGGCCCAGTTAATTACGAATTGAGGACTTATGGCCAGTTTGGGCTAAGTCCAATCATGTCTGGGACATCGGCTTTCTGTTGATCCATTGAAGGAGAGGCTTTGCCTCTGGCCATTTAGCCAATTGGGCTAATGCCTAGTGTTAAACACTAAAGACCAATCAGTGTTAAACACTGGGAATGAGATTGATAAGTTAGTGTTTAACACTAAAAGATAGTTGGTGTCAAACACCAGCAATAAGGCTTTCAAATTAGTGTTAAACACTAAAACAGTCCAGTGTTAAGCATTGGCAACAGAAATTCCAAATTAGTGTTGAACACTAAGGTAACCAGTGTTGAACACTGCGAATAAAGCTCTTTGCTTAGTGTTGAACACTAGAGCCAAACAATGTTTTAACACTGGATTCAGGGGTCCCATTTTAGTGTTAAACACTAAGGCAAGAGGGGTCACGTGGCAACACGTGAGAGCGCCCTCCCTTCACTTGTTCTTCTGAGCCTTTGCATCTTTTTAGAGCATCACGTGCCATCACGTGACGGGGATTCAAGCGCTTGTGTGTTAAAGCTTCTGTCAAGGGTCACGTGAGTCACGTGAGGCACTGCCTCCAGAGGGCTTTCTGTAGATCTTTTGGGGGAAGGGTCACGTGGTGGCACGTGACCCTGCCTCTATGTATGTTGTTTAGAAGATCTGTTAATCTTTCTCAGGAATTAAATTCCTCGTAGGGTTGAACCTTGACAATAATTTCAGAGGAATTAAATTCCTAGTTCCTTTTGAAGAGTTGAACTCTGAATCTTCTATAGGAATTAAATTCCTCATATATGTGCAGAATCGAATAGGGTTGAACCCTAATAAAAGCTTTAAGGAATTAAACCCACACTCTCTGTTAGAGAATTATTCTGGGGAATAAGATTAAGGGAATTAAATTCTTGTTGTTTTAACAGAACTAAGTTCTTAACTAGGGTTAAACCCTGATTCTTTTTGTTCTGAAGGAATTAAATTCCCATAACACAGGGTCAAACCCTAATTTTATTTTAAAGGAATTGAATTCCTATAGTTCTGTGAGAATTAAATTCTCGTGCTTCTATTCCCTCTCTATGCTTTGAATCTGCATGGCAGGATCTCAACCCATTGAGAATTAAATTCTCAACTCAAGGGGAGATGTGCACTTTACAGATCCTCCACCAAAGAGAGAAGAAATATGTCCTTCTGTTTTACATCAGAGTTAAACTCTGTTGAGAATTAAATTCTCTTTCTTTCAATGAAACCTTCCCTTTCTTACCTAGGGTTTTCTTTTGCAGAAGATCCAAATTCCTCTCAAGTATCAAGGCTCTCTCTCTTTTCTTCCCTCTGCGTGTATATTTCTTTTGTGTCTCTTGGCTCCTATTTATAGGAGAAGCAGCCGAGTCAATTAGTTTTTTGACGAATCTTCATTGAGAGATTTGATTTGCATCCATCATTCGTTTTGGACCTTTGGATTATTAGGTGAATTTTATTCACCATTGGATTTCAAATCCAGGGATTCTCCTTTGTTATTTCTGTTAGATTTAAAGGGAAAATCTTTCCAAATTCGAGAGTTTCCCATAGATAGATGATATTTAATCACCTCTAAATCTTTAATTTAATCGATTGCTTTTGGAAAGATTTGAGAGATCTTTTCTCAGAATTTAATTCTGTTGACAAATGGGCTTTGAAGTCGGTCACGTGTGGCCACGTGACCCTTGGTCACGTGTGGGCACGTGACCCCCTTGGAACGAGCCTTCTTCCTTCTTTTTACGCTCTGTCTTCGGGTTGCTGCTTAACTATCACGTGCCACCACGTGACAACTGATCACGTGTGAGCACGTGACCCTGGCATAGAGCCTTCTTCTTGATTTAACCGGAGAATGAGTCTGATGTTTTGAGTGTCACGTGCCAACACGTGACCCTGGTCACGTGGAAGCACGTGACCTCTTCTGAAGCCTTTTTCTTGATTTGCTCAGGGTGCTGTTGGGTTTTGAAGCCGCTTTTGATTATCACATGCCAACACGTGACCCAGGTCACGTGGGAGCACGTGACCCTTTCTGAAGCCCCTTTTCTTTGATGTATTTGGGAAACTGAATTTGCCTTGCCGATAGTTTTAGGTGTCACGTGCCCACACGTGACTGCTGGTCACGTGTAAGCACGTGACCCCCTTCTGAAGCTTTTTCCATAAGCTTTTCTGATTTTAAATCAGGAAACACAAAATTACTCCGAAAAATACCCGGGGCTCTTCTAAAATATAGTTTTAAAATATGGATAATATATGTATCAGCCAAAACCTTAATGCGATGTCCGGTTAAATAAAATGCATACCCTCAAGAACGGATACATGTAAAAACACGTAGCGATCCAAACGAGTCCGTTTCATCAAACAGGAAGTGAACACGATGTCAGAATGCAACCATAGGGTATGGAGTATGATACATGCCATGCTAGATGTTAAAATATATGTTTGGTTATAATTTGTATTATTTAAAATATATATGCAGATACTAAATATATGATACATGTATATAGAACATATGTGTGCACGGATTCTCTGTACTAGTAATCATATAACGTAATCTAGAATCAAGATGGGTTTCAAGCATACGGGTCGGGTCAGATACTAACCACAGATACCAAATGCATTATATGCACCCAAAAGCAAACAATAAACAAGAAACTGTCGTAAAATTATAAAATACTCAAATCAACTATGGTATAAATGAACTATGGTGTTACATTATACCCAACTACAAAAGAATTTTGTCCTCGAAATTCCCGGAGCAAGAGAAGACAAGAAAACATGAATCTAAGACAAGAGGTGTGGAAACTCCCATCGGATCTCATCTTCATGTTCCCAAGTTGATTCTCCGTGCGAACGATTCCTCCATGAAACAAGTACTAGAAGAATAACCTTGTTCTTGAGGACCTTTTCTCGTCGATCCATAGTCACCATCGGTCTTTCTTCATACGTTAAGTCCTCCCTTACTGTCAGCTCCGGATGATTTTGGACATGTGTCTCATCTCGAACATACTTGCGGAGTTGAGATATATGAAACACGTCATGAACACTCGCCAAAGATGGTGGTAACACCAATCAATAGGTTACTTCTCCAACACGTTCGATGATACCGAAAGGCCCCACGAATCGAGGACTAAGCTTGCCTCGACTACCAAATTGAATCACTCCTCTAGTCAGTGATATCTTCATGAATAAAAGATCGCCAATTGCAAACTCTATAGGTCTTCGTCCTGTATCGGCCCAACTTTTCTGTCGATCTTGTGCCGGCTTCATATGATTTCTGATCACATTAACTTTCTCCATTGTTTGCACGATAAAATCCGGTCTCAATAATCTTCTTTCTCCAACATCATCCCAACAGACGGGCGAGCGATACTTACGACCGTATAATGCTTCGAATAGAGCCATCTGAATAGTCGCTTGAAAGCTGTTATTATACGAAAACTCCACCAAGTGCAAATGATCCTCCCATGAACCCTTGAAGTCTAACATGCATGCTCTCAACATATGTTCAAGAGTTTGGATCATTCTTTCTGACTGGCCATCTGTCTGGGGATGATAGGCTGTGCTGAACTTCAATCGAGTGCCCAAACTTTCCTGTAGACTTCTCCAAAAGTGCGATAGGAATCGGGTATCACGATCGGAAACGATGTTTACAGGTACTCAATGCAATCTCACAATCTCCTGCATGTACCATTCAGCTAAGGCTTCCGTCGACTGACCAACTCGAAATGGTATAAAGTGAGCTGCCTTGGTCAATCGATCAACAATCACCCAACTGCATTGTTGCCCTTTGGATTCCACGGTAATGTTGTCACGAAATCCATGGTTATATGATCCCACTTCCACTGAGAAATCGGAAGTAGTTGCAATAAACCAGCTACCCTTTGATGTTCAACATTAACTTGCCGATACACCAAGCACTTCGATACGTAGCGAGCAATCTCCCTTTTCATGCCTTCCCACCAGAAATGTTGTCGCAGATCTCGGTACATCTTTGTGCCTCCCAGATGTACAGAATATGCGGAACTATGAGCTTCCTTCATAACTTCTTCACGAATATCTTCTTTAGGCACACATAAACGGCTCCCATATCGTAACGAACCATCTTCATGAATCAACAAGTCCGTTCGAAGTCCCGCTTCTACCTGTTCCCGAAAATTCTGCAACCTTGGATCGTGCGACTGCACTGCTTTAATATTATCGATCAAAGACGACTGTACTTGCAATTGCATCAACTGTCCCGAGAAATGCGGTAGTATAATCTCCAATTTGAATCTCTGAAAATCATCTATAAGCTCCTTCTATGCAGTCAACATCCGTATTGCTGGCAACCGACTTAGAGCATCGGACACTACACTAACTTTTCCAAGATGGTATTTTAGATCGAGATCATAGTCATGTTGGGTTTTGCCGACGCCCTGGCCATCTACCATGGCCGGTACAGAACAAAAACTGGCATTCAAAATTTTTAGCACAAACAAAAACCGCCACAAGATCGAAACCATAAACCTATACTAGCAAAACTAAAGAGAGCTAAACTACAAGGTTAGAATGTTATGCCAAATGAACCAAGTCTTTCAGTCTTCCATCAACATCCTTAGCTCCTTGAGGCGTGCTCAAACAAACTTGGCTGCCGGTCTTACTCCGTCGAAGATGATCCACCCGAGAGATGTAGCTCATGGCTCTAGCTCCACATATAAAGCAAGTGAAGCAACTAGGGATTCTAGGTTGCTAATCTAGAATTCCTAGGATGTAGTGAATGATCTAAGTGTTGGTCTATCTCATCTCACCTCCTCTCATGATTCTCAATACATGAGAGGGTTGAGAGGAGGTGGAAGATGAAGGTCGAGAGAACTCAAGAAACACAAGATGGAAGTGAAGCCAATGGTGAGTAGATGAGAAGGCTCACACAAAATGAACCATCTCTCTTTTTCTCCAAGTGAGCAAAATTGCAAGTGAGGAAAAATCTCAAGAGTAGAATGGTTTTACAAAACAATTTTTTCAATAAAATATGCAACCCATACTTGAATAGTATGCACAAATGAATTAATAATTCACTTGTGCACACTATGCAAGCATGGTCCTCACCATACTCCCATCAAGTCAATGACACCTCATTATCCATTTAGAAAATAAATGATCAACCCAAAATGAGGTGTCCACCTTCTAGAATATTATCTGTAGAAAATACAGATTATATTCTACTGTATAAACATACCTGTATTCGTACCGAAATACGAATACCCAAAGAGATAGAATAACACAAAGAACATAATACTAGAATATACATATCGAAATACATATACTTAAATTATTAAATCAATACCTGATTTATGTTCCAGGTCCATCTAGGTCTCTGGTGGTCTATCTAGGTCTCTGAGGTTGCTAGTTTTTCTTTTAAAGGTTCCAGGTCATCCCAGATTTCCTGTAGTCCACAATTTATACACTAAACCGACATTGAAAGTTCCAAACTCAAGTCTCATGGCCTAGGCTCTGGTTTGGGCTAGGTTTTAACACCAACGGGTTTGTGGTCACCAATTACACCTCAATATTCCAATTACAAGTCAAGTTTCCCCCTAAACCTCAACTTGGAAAATTCCAAGATCACTAATCCACACTTGTTTAACTCCAAACTACCCCTAGGATACACTAAACATAATCACTTACTAAAAGATAGGAAATATACCTCATTTGGAAACTCAAGAATTTTCTTGAGTTACTCAAAGTCTTCAAAATCCAACTTTGAAAGGTCCAAAGTGTTGAGGATGAAGTTGTGCATCTTTTTAATGAAGAGAGTATAGGGTTTTGGTGAAGAAATTAGGACGACCGAACGAAACGACCGAAGCGAACATGGGGCAGCGAGGAGAGGAGTAAGATTCAACACGAAGGCCTTGCCGAGTGGAATCGAACGGGGGGCCCCCTTTGGAAGATCTTTTAGAAGAAAATCTGGTTTAAAGTCGAACGATAGAAGGCGCAGATGTGAGGTCAAAACTTCCCCTATGGAAAGGGGTTCCTGCTCCTCGAAAGCCCTCACCGACTCCTTTTTTTATAGTAATATAGTCCTCACTACCCATATATTATTAAGTGAAGCTCTTTGCTTTATAGTAATCACGTCCACCTTCGGCGCTTCACTTCACTTGCCTTCCCTTCCCCAGCCTCCTACCTTTTGAAATCGCTTCCTAAGATGGCCCAGTCCAGCTTCATACTTAGCCCAACTCATAACTCCCTCGATGAAACTATGAAATCTGCGAAGCGAGCTTGCCCCAAGGAAGTGCTCCTTACATGCTGAATGTCAGCAGCACCATCAAAGTCAACCTTCCACATCGGATGCTCTTCTCCATTTCGATAGCAAAGAGTCTTTTTTCTCAATGCTAAAGAAAGACTTGCCCTTATACGAAAACTAAGAAGACTTTCCTCAAGGGGGGCAGTGGAAACTTCTGTTTTCTATGACTTTTGCAGGCTTCCGCTGTCGGTCCGGTTCGGCCCGGGTGATGAAACTGGACGTACTTTGGTTAGTCAATCTGCTTGTATCGACTTCCGTCTGTCCCTGATCCTTTCAAGCATAGAATGAAGCGAGTGGGGATTGTCGGGTTTCAGTTGCTTTCTCTGCTCTTAGGTTCGATCTCTTCTCTTCTCTTATAGAGCCAACGCGCCTATTCTATTACATTCCTTTCCTTTTACCCTTTCTTTTCTTACTTACTTACCTGTTTCGTTATTCGATCGAGCCGTTCCAGAGATCCTACCTGGATCGAGTCAAAACCTTACCGGCCCTTGATATATGAACAATAAAACCTATCCTTAACGGGATGGTACTGACTTTCATACAGGTGCTGCATGGCTGTCGTCAGCTCGTGTCGTGAGATGTTTGGTCAAGTCCTATAACGAGCGAAACCGTCGTTTTGTGTTGCTGAGACATGCGCCTAAGGAGAAATGGAAACCGAACCGGAGAGCCGAGTGACGTGCCAGCGCTACTACTTGACTTGAGTGCCAGAATCCATCAATAGGGCGGGTAGAAAAGGTGGAGGAAGAGATGAAGAAGGAGATGAAGATGATGAAGGGAAAAATAATGAGGTCAAGGTCTCTCTCTCTCTCTCACCCTCACTCTCTCATATGGCATGCCATGCCATCATGGGTCCCCTTTCTCTCTCCTCAATTATTCTTTCTTATCCTCACTTTTCTTTTTCTTTTCTTTTTCCCTTACTCATTTAAAACCAAACACATAACACAAATAAAATGAAACAAACATGTAACAAAATGCAACATGTCATGGTGCACTAGCCATGACTAATTAAAAATACGGATTTGGCCTAATCGTGATTAGTAGTGCACTAATCGAGTTTAATTTAAACTAGCATATAATTAATTATAAAAATACCAAATCCAATAAATATATTTTTAAATGAATAAATCGTTTTAATCTCCAATTATTTCATAAATATTAGTATATATTTATACCATTTTACGAAAACCCCAAATTCGCAAATCAACTAGTTTTCGCGAAATATATTATTTTAATATTAAATCCCAAAAATAATATTTTATAATTTCTGAAATGTTACACCAGGTCACCTTGGAAGCCTAAAATGATAACCGCCTCCTGAAGGAGGCTGCCGTTACCATATACCAAGAACATCCACTTATGTTCATAACTGCTTCCCAACGTCTCCAGAATTGGATTAATATATATGCTTATTGCAGCTAGTGCAAAAGAAATATCTGGTATGGTACTTGACGTCTTATGATTAACTCAATTGCCTAAGCAAGATATATGCCAATCATGCAAATCCTTCTCCTCATCAGTTTAAAAGACATCTCTTTAGAGAGGGTGACTCCATCACTTGCGGGTATACCACCACGTCAGGAGTCGTCCATTCTAAAACACTTTAGAATAGTGTCAAGTAACCAAATTGGGACACTTCCCAAATCTAGATCTAAAACCATAGATCTAGTGACCAGAAACCCTGATACTTTATCCAGATGCTATATGGAGAAACACCTTATGACAACCACAGTATAACTGATCTAGTATAGGAATACCACTTCCTATCAAGAGCATGTCATCTAAATACCATGACATTACTCCCTACTACCTTCTTACCAGACCCATCTCTTATTCGGATGAAGTCAAACTCTATGACTGTTATATCAAAAATAGATGATCTATCTCTGCTATACCTGCTTTAGTCTATAAATAAATATAAGCTACTTGCCCACTATGCATCTGCTGCTTTCACTGACTACAACAACCGTCACGCCCCGCTTCCCGGTGTACAACGAAGGGGAAACGGTGAGCCGCTACGTATTTACTCTGAAGTAAATACGCTAAGCATATCTAAGCAATATAAGTAAAATGCAAAAGAGACAATTGAAATACATATACGTAAATTATTAAATCAATACCTGATTTATGTTCCAGGTCCATCTAGGTCTCTGGTGGTCCATCTAGGTCTCTGAGGTTGCTAGTTTTTCTTGTAAAGGTTCCAGGTCATCCCAGATATCCTGTAGTCCATAATTTATACACTAAACCGACATTGAAAGTTCCAAACTCAAGTTTCATGGCCTAGGCTCTGGTTTGGGCTAGATTTTAACACCAAAGGGGTTTGTAGTCACCAATTACACCTCAATTTTCCAATTACAAGTCAAGTTTCCCACTAAAGCTCAACTTGGAAAATTCCAAGATCACTAATCCACACTTGTTTAACTCCAAACTACCCCTAGGATACACTAAACATAATCTGTAACATTTCAAAAAATATAAAATATTATTTTTGGAATTTAATATTAAAATAATATATTTCCCGAAAACTGCCCGATTTGCGAAATTGGGGTTTTCGAAAAAGGGTATAAATATATCCGATAATTGTGAAATAAATGGAAATTAAAATGATTTATTCATTTAATAATATATTTAAAGGATTTGGCATTTTTAAAATTTATTATATGCAGTTTCGATAAAAACCCGATTAGTGCACTGCTAATCGCGATTAGGCTAAATCCGTGTTTCTACAGTTTTCATGGCTAGTGCACCATGTCATGTTACATTTGGTTATATGTTGTTGCATTTGTGTTGTTTTATGGGTATTATGTGATTTGGTTTTGAAATTTAAAAGAGAAAAGAAAAAGAAATGGCAAAAGGGTAATTTAGTGAAAAAGGGTATGATCGGAGAGAGAGTGTGTGTGAATAAGTGAGAGAGAGGGGGGGCTGCTGCCTAAACCTTTTCCCCCATCATTTTTCTTCTCCCTCTTCATCTTTCTCAACCCCACTTCCCTCCACTTAAAGCCCTAGATCCATCTCCAAATAATCCCCAAAACCCTAAACCCCTTTCACAAAAGTTGATCCCCTCTTCACCCTCTACACATTGAACCAAACAAAGAGGGATTTTGGCAACATTGGGACTACTAGGGTTCTCTTGAGTTCATCCATGTTGTATATCTCTTTCCATGTTAGTTTAGTTTGAATTCTTAGCTTCTAGTTTAGTTTAGAGATGGTTTGGTGGGGATTTGTGGAAATTAGAAAATTCTAGTGAGAGTTTGAGTGAAATTGTGGATTGATGATGATTGAGTGGCTGTTTTAGACCTGGGATTTAGTGTAGAAAACAAAATACGGATTAGGGATCTGAGTTCATGTCGGTTTTGTGGGAATAAAGGATGTGCAGGGAAATCTGGAGCACCCCGGGGGATTTTTGAGCGTAGCAAACAATACCAGGGACCTAGATACACCACCAGGAGACCACCATGATAAGACGAAGCCCATAGGAGCATAGGGGGCCGAGGAGGCCGGATTTAGGGCCTATGTGGCCGGCCACTTGGTTGGCTGGGGTGTCGGGGTTGGTCCAGTAGCTCAAATACACAATATACATCACCCTAAACTTGTTTGCTTGGCTTTATTTGACCTGAGTCAAAATCTGGGAGCTTTTAAGTGTGATTTTGGCTATGTTTTACGTATTTTGAAATGCTAATTCTTGTTGTTTGGATTTGTACTTGGTTGTGGGATGTTCGTACATCAACAACAAGGGTTGTTTGGTTGATTTAGTACGCGTATGCAATAGGTTCTAACCCATGAGCAAGGCGCGTGCCGTATTGGATTTTGAAACTTGATTTTAATAGCGTTGCGATATGTGTTATTATTATACGTACCTTCGCGTAGATTCCGAGGCGATGGAGCATGGCGTCAACGACTTCGGCAAGCGAAGACTACGGTGAATAGATCTATATCTACCGGGAAAGTCGGGTGGATGGCGTATAGCACCCCCGCAAAGTTTTGATGGAAACTGATTTATAGAATATGGTTAAGGAAACCTAGATTTGGAAACTAGGGTTAGAGTTAAATGATAGTTAGTGAAACCATATTAGAAACTAAGGATAGTTAGAAATGATATAATACGGCTAATATGTGATGACGGGATTTGAAGATGATGATTGACGATATTGTCGTTTAGGATACTATATGACTAGATGGTCGACATAGATGTGTCATCCGAACCATACATATTTCTAAACTGAAGAGTCGTATGCATCTTTTAAACAGATTCCTTGAGGGACGTTACGGAATTTCAAATGATATCTTTTCCTTAAAAACACCGTAACCCCTATTTTCAAAACTACGACTCGCTCTTTAAAAATCTGATTGTATGGTTCGGGTGTGTATGTTAGATTAGATACTTATACTTTTAGTAGAGATAGAATGTTTATGTAAACTCAACTTGATGTGAGATATAAATGCGATGAAAGAATATAAGACGGATATGATGATATTTTAGTATACGGATGCGAGTCGATTGAGATGGTTGATACCTTGTCGGTCCCCTGATATGAGATCGTTATGGATGTGACCTGAGATATAGGTATATAGTTACATTTATATATGTTGTGAAACATGTGTGATATGCCGTACGTGACGTTAGGTCCGTACCCCCTCATTGTCGTAAAGGTTGATAGGATCCCTAATGTTTTAAATGTCGCCGTACGATGATCTTTTCCATACGTGATGAGTTTGATTTTATGATTGATCCATACCCTTGACTAGAGGATGCCGTACGATAGATTATACCGTACGTGATGTTGTGTGGCTAGATACCGATTGATAGATTCACCGACTCGGTCATATTAGATACGTGTACCTGTCAGCATTTGCATATGATTTACCTTATGCTGCATTCATGTTTTTCGCATTTTATTATTTATACCTGTGCTAGTACACCTGCACTATTATCGATGATGCGTATGTTACACGTACACAGATTTGCCGGCTCACACACTTCATCATCGATAATTGCCATGTCACTACACAGTAGGATTGCTGCATTATGATACGACTCCTTGCATAATTTACTTGCTATTGTTGCATATGCACCTTTATACGATGTTGTATTTGACTTGGAGAAATTGGGAACCGCAGGATGTATTTTAAAAACGGGAATCGTTTAAAAGAGCGGTTTTCCCTTAATATGTCATATCACTGTCCCATGTTGCATGATATTCTGATATGCTTACATTTTATCATATGTCGCATACATCATGCTTTATGATTTTACGCATTGAGATATGCTGTTTTCATGAGATTTCTGGATTTGAGAACCGTGGCTATTTCAAAAGAAAGTAAGTACTGTTTTAAAAACCCGGTTTCTCTTGATATGATATTTCGGTGCGTCCACCATGCGTTTTCTCGGTTCTGAGACATGTGACATGTGAAACCCGATCGAGGAGCTGGATGAGGCTGATTGCGGGTACATGGTGGACCCGGTAGGGTACCCCGGGGCAAGAAAGGGATGCTGTGTATACAGGCGGTGAGCCTGGCAGAGGGACTACTACCTACCAGTGATTGGTTGGACCTGGCGGATATCCGGAGGATACCGACCGGAGTCGAGAGTTGATTGGGCCGATCTGGACTGACGAAACCCGTGGGCCGATCCGGACTGATGGAGCCCGAGATATGAGGATTTACGTGTCGATGCTGGACACGGGTTTCATGATGTTTTCGGGTGTCGATGTTGGACACCCAGGTTCCATGATTTTGATGTGTCGCGAGGGATACTATTGATTTATATCCTTATACTTTCATGCACACTCCTTTATGATATTTACGTGCATACAGACATTGATCATGGGTGGACGAGATCCACATGCATACATGCGTTGATTATACTGTTGGATGTTATCCACATGCTTTTAGGCATTGACTACCTTGTTGGCACATATACAGACCGGTCACCCTAGATATCATAGTATTAGCTTTATGATATAGCTGACCTAGGAGTCGTTGTTTATTCGATTTCTATCTGTTGATATTTTTCTACTCACGAGTTGGCAACTCACCCCCGTTGTGCCACAGTTCTTGCAGGTTGACCGTTTGGATCAGTAGCGGTTTCGCTGGCACACAGTTGCATTCGGCTGTTTTGCATTGGTAGGTTGGACATTTGTATCGTACCCACTCTTGTATTTTCTATTTCATATTGTATCTAGTCAACTCCATCAATCACAGTTAGTAAATTGTATAAGTAGTGAGACTTAGTGGGATTGTGGTTGTGAGACTTAGAGCGAGGCGTTTTCCGCTACTTGTGGTTTTTATGTCTTGCTTTTCTTTATCTTTGTGATGATCTTCGCCGTTGGGCGTCGTATACTTATATATATTGTCTTGCGTGGTTGTGATCCGCCGTTTGGCGAAGAGCTAGCTCCTGCTTGGGGATGCCTTTATCATTATCTTGTATATATGGTTTTGGATCAAAATATACAAAGGAGGTGCTGCCCAAATTTTTAAAAGACGAAACATATTTTCAAACTAGTAAATTCCACTTACATTTTCATGTCCCTTTTCTTTGCATTTTAAGAAAACTTTGTTCACCACCGAACAATGGAGACACGGCCGCGCGGGTCCGTCTTGCCTGAAATTCGGGGCAGATGCTAATTGGTGCTATCCGTCCACCTCTCTGAAGATGCCAAGTTGATTTATGGCACCATGTATCGAAGATTTAAACGGATGCGGCCGATGTAGCAGACTTCGTCAGATTCCCCCTCGTTTGAGGGGGTTTTGATTGTGGGGACGCTCTTCCCTGCAGGCGCAAGCCCCTGCAGTTAATTACGCTACCGCATCGCGGTAACAACTTTCTCCTTCTCCATATGGTCACTTCGTGTCGTGGGTGTTTGTTTTGTGTTCGGTTGCCCGTGGATTGTGTACGGAGACTAAGTTATGTTGTCGCCCGTAGGGTGTGGGCTAGTCCAAATCCGTAACTTTCTTAGATTTGGGTTTGGGGTTGTGTTTAAGGATACGTTAGCCTTATTTGAGGCTAAGATCAACTTAAACGTTTGTTAAGGACACGTTAGTCTAATTTTAGACCGAGATCGACTTAACGGGATCGTTTAGATCCGACAGGAGAGCAATTGGGCTCTATTGTTTAGTTTAATGACATTGCGGTCGGTAATTAGTTTAAGGATATTGCGGTCCATTGTTAGTTTTAAGACATTGCGGTCAAGGTTAAGGACATCATAGTCCGTGGATTTAAGGACTCCACAGTCCAACGTTAGTTTTAAGACATCACGGTCAAGGTTAAGGACGTCATAGTCCGTAGATTTAAGGACTCCACAGTCCAACGTTAGTTTTAAGACATCACGGTCGAGATTAAGGACGTCATAGTCCATGAGTTTAAGGACCCCACAGTCCGACGTTAGTTTTAAGACATCACGGTCGAGGTTAAGGACGTCATAGTCCATGAGTTTAAGGACCCCACAGTCCGGTATTAGTTTCAAGACATCACGGTCAAGGTTAAGGACGTCATAGTCCATGAGTTTAAGGACCCCACAGTCCGTAGCAATGTGTGGTCGTCGAGACCCGTCACCTCTCTGACGACGTTGAAGGATTACAATGACGGATGTCAGAGGAGTAAAGAGATGTACCCTCGAACCGGGTGTAAATTGATTGGAAGAGCAGTTGTGCTCAGTTCCATTTATATTGAGAACTTATGGCCAGAATTGGGCTAAGTCCAGTTAAAAATGTTTAACATTTTATTCATATTTGGCCTGTTAGGCCTTTATTTGGGCTCTGCCCTTTGCATAGCATTGGGCTCTGACATTGGATGTAATTAAATGCATAGCATTTATCAGGGGCAAAATAGTGGTCTAATAGTACGCCACGTGGCTTGTCAGGCGTTTTGCGCCAATCAAAAAGTGCATTGCGCTAGCACATGCAAAGGTGACACATGTCACGCTCAGCGCTAAGCGCAAGTCTGTTAGCGCACTGCGCTTTATAAGTGCGCTGCGTCAATTTATGGGTGCGCCAGTTACACGTAGCGCGCTTTGGCGCAGTGCGCCAGTTCAAGAGCGTAGTGCGCTATTTTTTAGAAGCGCAAAGCGAAAACGGTTCTGTGGTTGACACGTGGCGTCTTTTGGCGCTGTGCGCCAGTCCAATAAGCGCAAAGGCGTAATTCAAGAGTGCAAGGCACTGTCCAATAGCGCAGAGCGCATTTTTGATCAAATTAAGATCAAAAAACAAGTTTTTTGTTCTTCAAGGGAGGCCTTGCCTCAAGATCCAAGAACCAAAGTTCTTGTTCTCATCAAAAGGCTATGCCTTTATAGATCAAAAGATCTGTGAATGAAGTAAATTACTTTTTTCAATCCTTTATAATTAGATCTTTTTGATCTTTCTCTTTTTTATTGAAGATCTTGATCTTGTTCTTAGATTTTTGATCTTTTTAGAAGAGGATTCTTCTTTTTATGAGATGTTTTCATCTCCTCTGTTCAAGAACACAATTCTTTACCTTTAAAGATGAAGAAAATGATCTTCTTTCTTCAAAGGCTTGCCTTTCTTTATCTTTGAGTTTACTCAAAGTTTGCAGAGAGTTTTTTTCTCTTTGACTTGAAGTCTTGGTGCCTTTATATAGAGCCAATTGATTTGTTAAGTTAATTGCAGAGATCTTTCTCTAATTGATTTGGGGATATTTCCCCACCGTTGGATCTTTGATCCTACGGCTTCTGTTTTACAGAAGATAATCTTCTTATTTTAATAAGATTGGAAAGATCTTTCTAAAACAGAATTTTAATTCTGATTAATTGATAATTTATTATTTAAATTCCAGTGCTGGCGCAATTGGCGCTAGCGCACCTGCGTTTGACACGTGTCACGCAGCGCAACTGCGCTAGCGCACCTGCGTTCGACACGTGGCGCGCAGCGCAGAGCGCAAGGAATCTGAAGCGTTGCTTCAATTTTAAAATTTGAATTTTGAAACAGAGCATTGCTCTGATTTGGGGTGCGCTGCCTAGGGCGCAGCGCTCCTGGCGCTGGCGTGTCTGCTTTTGACACGTGGCGTGCAGCGCGCAGCGCAAGGAATCTGAAGCATTGCTTCAATTTTTGAATTTTGAAATTCAAACAGAGTTTTGCTCTAATTGGGGGAAACAATTGCCCCCCCCCACTGTTGCGCTTATGTGCCCAAACGTGAGCGCAACGGTGGCAACATCTCAGTCGTTGGATCAACTTTTGGAAGTTGAAACGGCTCTCAATGCCTATAAATAGGACCTTTGGTCCCTTAGATGATTGTCATCTCTTCCTTGAGAATTTTCTCTTATTCAGAGCATTGCTCTTCAGTTTTAAGAACTTTTCAAGAGTAAAACTCTGTCAAAACTTAGCTATAGTTTAAAACTTTTAATAAACCACGGTTTTACCCATTAACAGAGCTTTGCTCTTTATAGATCTTTGATCTAAAGAGAACCCTTTTAGGGTTCCGTTAATAGAGCTTTACTCTCTAAAAAGATTTTATTTATAATTTTTTAATTCATTAATGGGGCTTTGCCCCTTTTAAATCATATAGAAGAACTCTTAAGAGTTTTTCATGGATCATAAAGATCAACAATGGAATTTTATTTTTTGATGGATTATATCATCTTCTTAGAGGAAGGCTCTCAGCGTTCTCGAAGAATTTCTTTAAATTCCCCTCATAATTGATTTTGACAGGTGTCACTCCTGTATGCAGAGCACTGCTCTCGAGGAGTTTAACTCCCTGTGTCTGTTCCTCCTCATTGCTAATCTTCTAATTGCTGTTTCTTTCAGGCACTATGGCTGTTCATTTATACAGTCTGAACGAGTTCATCACTTATGAGGATATCCGCGTACAGGGCCATCACCAAAACCAAGAGTTTACAGATGCCCAGTGTGCGGAGATTATAGGTCGTCTGTATGCACGCGTTGGTTGGTTGCTTCCTCGCCGTTCTGCTCTCTTGAAAGTCGTACTGGGAGCAATTTGGAGAGCACTCCCGGGGTTTCACGAGGCCATGCCGCTTAATGCGCTGGATGATGCTGAAGACAAGGTGCATTCAGTGTACCTGTCGGGGCTGATCTCGAAGAAACGGCGAGATAGCCTCGTCAATATTCTGCATCAAATTTTTCAACAGACGACGATAATCGCTTCTTATCAAAGGGTGGGGGACATTGCCGAAGATCTTGACACGCGCGAGCGCGAGAGGATGCGCACGAGAAGGGTCAGAAAGGCCAGAAAGACTCTAGACGTCCTTACTTTCGAATTTCTCAATCCATACCCTGGATCCGAGGTTTTTCCATTGTAAACATTTTGATGGCGTTTTTGTTTACCGCTTTTATCAATATGAGAATTTTCTGGAGTATGAATGGCAAGCTTTTCCATTTCCATGTGTTTATCTTATGCATTAAACCTTTTTGCTCATGCATGAATGGGTGCGCTCTGAATGCTTAACTGAATGCGAATCAAATGTTCTCCTAACTGTCGCTTTCTTCTCCTTGCTGTGTTTAGTTGATATGTGATTTTAGCAAGTGCGTTCTGTAGATAGTATATAACTGTCAATCTTGTGCTCTTTGTAAGGTGGCGATAGCTTAGAAAACAGGGTTAGGATCTGTTACCTAAGACTTTTCAATTTTATGAGCCGTGAGGATCTCATAAAGAATTTTCTCCCTACGGGTCGAGAGGATCCCGTAGGTGTAATTTTCTTCTTAAGAATCGTGAGGATTCCTAAGTGTGTTTTCTCTTGAGAGTCGTAAGGATCTCACAAGAGAATTTACTCCCTTACGAGTCGTGAGGACCCGCAAGTGATGGGTGAAGTTGCCCTTATCCGCATTTCACGGAGTCAGGGGTTGCTCTGGATGCTTCCCACGGTTTCACTACCGTGTTTGGCGAGGACCAGGCTCCGTTCTGGACGTTTTCCAGGATACCGTAGTTTAAAGACATCGCGGTCGAGGTTAAGGACATCATAGTCCGTGGATTTAAGGACTCCGTGGTCCGTTGTTAGTTTTAGGACATTACGGTCGAGGTTAAGGACATCATAGTCCATGAGTTTAAGGACCTCACAGTCCAATGTTAGTTTTAAGACATCACGGTCGAGGTTAAGGACGTCATAGTCCGTGAGTTTAAGGACCTCACAGTCCAATGTTAGTTTTAAGACATCACGGTCGAGGTTAAGGACATCATAGTCCGTGGATTTAAGGACTCCACAGTCCGTTGTTAGTTTTAAGATATTACGGTCGAGGTTAAGGACATCATAGTCCGTGAATTTAAGGACTCCACAGTCCGTTGTTAGTTTTAAGACATTACGGTCGAGGTTAAGGACATCATAGTCCGTGAGTTTAAGGACCTCACAGTCCGCGAAATGTTTGGTTATTGGGACCCGTCACCTCTTTGAAGACGTTGAGGAATTACAACGACAAATATCAAAGGAGTGAAGAGATGTACCCTTGAACCAAGGTAAAATCAGTTTAAAATCATTTTGGTTGATTGTTAGTTTTAAGACATCACGGTCGAGGTTAAGGACATCATAGTCCGTGAGTTTAAGGACCTCACAGTCCGATGTTTGCTCTGGATGCTTCCCACGGGTTCACTGCCGTGTTCGGCGAGGACCAGGCTCCGCTCTGGACGTTTTCCACGGGGTCAGAAGTGACATAATCAGCGTTCCACGTAGCCAGGAATTTTGCTCTAGATGCTTCCCACGGGTTCACTGCCGTGTTCGGCGAGGGCTAGGCTCCGCTCTGGATGCTTCACATGGGTTCACTGCCGTGCTCTGCGAGGACCAGGATCCGATCTGGACGTTTTCCACGGGGTCAGAAGTGACATAATCCGCGTTCCACGTAACCAGGAATTTTGCTCTAGATGCTTCCCACGGGTTCGCTGTCATGTTCGGCAAGGACTAGGCTCCGCTCTGGATGCTTCACACGGGTTCACTGCCGTGCTCTGCGAGGACCAGGATCCGCTCTTGATGTTTTCCACGGGGTCAGAAGTGACGTTATCCGTGTTCCACGTAACCAGGAATTTTGCTCTAGATGCTTCCCACGGGTTCATTGCCGTGTTCGGCGAGGACTAGGCTCCGCTCTGGATGCTTCATACGGGTTCACTGCCGTGTTCTGCGAGGACCAGGATCCGCTCTGGATGTTTTCCACGGGGTCAGAAGTGACGTTATCTGTGTTCCACGTAACCAGGAATTTTGCTCTAGATGCTTCCCACGGGTTCATTGCCGTATTCGGCGAGGACTAGGCTCCGCTCTGGATGCTTCACACGGGTTTACTGCCGTGCTCTGCGAGGACCAGGATCTGCTCTGGACGTTTTCCACGGGGTCAGAAGTGACGTTATCCGTGTTCCACGTAACCAGGAATTTTGCTCTAGATGCTTCCCACGGGTTCACTGCCGTGGTCGGCGAGGACTAGGCTCCGCTCTGGATGCTTCACACGGGTTCATTGCCGTGCTCTGAGAGGACCAGGATCCGCTCTGGACGTTTTCCACAAGGTCAGAAGTGACGTTATCTGTGTTCCACGCAACCAGGAATTTTGTTGATTGTATCCGCATTTCACGGAATTGGGATTTGACTCTCGGTCATCTGTACACCGTCGAGTCATGGAACTGGGAATTGTCGCTATTCCGCTTTGCTTGATGTTGTGTCTGTTGAGATGAATGTTGAGATGCTCTCCAGGCTATCTGTGACCCATCGAGATTTGGGTTCTTCTTCTGATGAAACCTGGGGGAGGAGGAGTGTGATTCTTTCTTTGTTTGCGCCCCTGGATTGTATACAGGGATTGATGTAATATCACCTGTAGGGCATACATTTCATTCATCATAATTATTTCTTTTTATTTCTTTCCACGATGCTCTATCATTTCAGCTTTTATATCGCGAAGGTCGCGATTGCCCCATCATTTCGGCTATTTTTCGCGGTGCCCAATCATTTTGGCTATTTATTTTATTTTTACTCGCTGCTTTTTATTGCGAGTTGCCCAATCATTTCGGCTATTTATTTTATTTTTACTCGCTGCTTTTTATTGCGAGTTGCCCAATCATTTCGGCTATTTCGCATGCATATATTTTTACTTGCTGATTTTGTCGCAAGTTGCCCCATCATTTCGGCTGTTTCGTATGCATGTATAGCTTGCTGGCTTTTCGCTTGCGAGCTTGGGATTAGAAATCGATTTTGGCATCAACACCGCTACAACTGGGATATTGTCAGGAGCGAATCATCATTTGCCTCTGTCGATATCGAACAAAGGTGGCTTAGCAAACAGGGTTAGGGTCCTGTCGACTAAGGCTTTTGACTTCATGAGCCGTAAAGGTCTCACAAAGGTATTTCTCCCTGCGAGTCGTGAGGATCTCGTATGTGTGTTTTCTCCTTAGGAGTCGTGAGGATTCCTAAGTGCATGTTCTCCTGTAAGTCGTAAGGATCTTACAAGAGGGTTTTCTCCTTATAAGTCGAGAGGGCTTACAAGGGTAATTCACCATATGGACATATCCCTAGTCACGGATGGGACTTTGCTAGGGAAACATTTATTCGCGCTCGTGGATTGTATACAAGGGTCAGTATTGAACCGCTTGTAGGGCAATATCGGAGGTTGTGGGGGT
Organism: Agapanthus africanus; assembly: GCA_030015575.1. Lineage (NCBI taxonomy): Eukaryota > Viridiplantae > Streptophyta > Magnoliopsida > Asparagales > Amaryllidaceae > Agapanthus > Agapanthus africanus. The sequence continues at coordinate 480,067,186 of CM057343.1, forward strand.
TGCTTAAGAACAGGTTTAGGTCACTGTAGCTTAAGACTTTCAAATCTTATGAGCCGTGAGGGTCTCATAAGAGGATTCTCCTTACAAGTCGTGAGGATGTCGCAAGTGTAATTTCTCCTTAGGAATCGTGGGGATCCCTAAGTGTGTTGTTCCCTTGTGAGTCGTAAGGATCTCACGCCGGTGATTTCTCCTTACAAGGTCGAGAGGACCTTGCAAGTGTCTTTTAACGAGGTTGCGCCCTTTCGGGTTTTCACAAACACTCGCTGGTAGCCCTGTTGTTTTTACTCACGAAGCCCTTTCGGGTTTTCATCCGTGCCCATTTTGCTTATGGACATACCGTTTTTTTTTCTTTTTTTTAATTTTTGTATCAGCTTTGGGATGCTGCAATCCACCGTAGTTTCTCGACGTCTCGGTCAACAGCTAGTTTTAGGACATAGTGGTCCGTCGTTAGTTTAAGGATGTTTCGGTCCGCTGTTAGTTTAAGGACGTTTCGGTCCGTTGTTAAGTAAGCCGGTTACTACTTATAGAGTTTGGGATTAGGAAGATAGCGAGCGGACATAGCCGTCGTCATCTATCATTGACCTAGGCCGTGACTCGTTATGCATAGTATTTCTTCAAGAAGCGGCCATTTATTGACCTGAAGGGTCTTTCACCATGCATGTCCATGAGCAGATAAGCCCCTCCTTGGTAGACCCTGTCTATGATGTACGGGCCTTCATAGTTCGGCTCGAATTTTCCCCGCTTGGCGCGATTGGGGATCATAGGTCTTTTGACCACTAGTACGAGTTCTCCTTGGCGGAATGTCCTCGGCCTAGTCAATCTTTCGTAAGAGCGCATCATTTTTGCTTTATAAGCCTCCAGATTTTGTTGCGCTATGAGCCGGGTTTCATCAAGGGCATCGAGCTCCACGAGCCGAAGGTGAACATTCTCTTCGTCAGTTAGCTCATAATGGACTGCCACTCGTAGAGAGGGTAACTCTATCTCGAGGGGGAGTACCGCTTCCGTACCGAATACTAACGCATTTGGCGTTGTGTTCGTGGCCGTCTTGAACGTAGTTCGATACGCCCAGAGAGCTTCTTGCAGTCTCTCATGCCAGTTCTTCTTATTCTGGGACACCGTCTTTTTCACGATCTTCATCAAGGTCTTGTTAAAAGCCTCAGCTAGACCGTTGGCTCGGGGATTATAAACTGAAGAGTATCTCCAGTCTATGTTGTGCTGTTGTGCGAAGCGGCTGATCCTGTGGCTTCTGTAGGATGGCCCGTTATCGGAGATGATCCGTCTCGGAGTTCCAAACCGATAAATGATGTGCGTCTTGAAGAAATGGAGGATATTCTCCGTCTTCACTTCCCTCAGCGGTACTGCTTCTGCCCATTTGGAGAAGTAATCAGTTGTCGCCAAAATGAACCGATGCCCTCTGGACGATGCTGGTTCGATGGGGCCGATTATGTCGGTCCCCCACATTTCGAATGGCCAGCTAGCCATCGTTGGATGTAGTGGATTTGGATGTTGATGGATAAAGTCCCCATGAATCTGGCATGAGTGGCATTGCTTCGCGTACTCGAGGCAGTCCTGGATCATCGTGGGCCAATAATAACCCATCCGTTTGATCTTTAACTTCATCTTCGGGCCTGCTTGGTGAGAACCGCAGAGTCCGTCATGAACTTCTTGGACGACTCTTTTTGCCTCTTCAGGTCCCAGGCATCTCAACCACAGAGAATCAAACAACCTTATACAGAGTGTCATTGACGAAGGCGAAAGATAGGGCTCGCTTCATGAGCTGATGTCTTGAGGACGCATCTTCAGGCGTTCGATGGGATTTGAAGTAGTTTATAAAGACTTCTCTTCAATCCTCAACCGTTTTTTGGTCTTTTATTTGCAGGGCCGTATGCTCGGTCGCTTCCTTTTCCTCGGATGATTCCGGAGATATTTCTGCCGGTGCGAGGACCCGACGGCTTTGTACCACGATTCTTACATCATCGGGGTTCTCATCAGCCAGTTCTTTAGCGAGCTTGGCTAATGCGTCCGCCTTGCTATTTTCCGCACGCGGTATGCTTTCGAGGGTGTGGGAAGGAATTTGGGTCAGCAGCTGCTGTACCCTCTCGCCGTATTTTACCAATTCTGGTTTGCACGTTTGGTAGTCGCCATTTACTTGACTGACGACCGGTTGGGAGTCCCCGTATATGAGGAGGTTTTCAATTCCCATGCCGATGGCGATTTCGAGGTCTGCTATCAAAGCTTCGTATTCGGCTTCATTGTTTGTCCTCGGCTCTGTCAAGAAGAAAGCAAAGCGCATTATCCCTCCTCGTGGGGTCACGAAGATAAGGCCTATCCCTGATTTGATTATAGGCGTATTCTGTTTGCGCTTCTTCATGGAAGACGCTCCATCAAAATAAAGTTCCCACCGGATACCACCACCGTCGATCGCATCAAACGCATGTTCGTCTGGCAGTTCACAATTCAAAGGGGAATCGGCCGGTATCGGATGCTCAGCGAGGAAGTCGACGATGACCTGACCTTTCACTACCTTAAGAGGCTGATAGGTTATTGAGAACTCCATCAAGAGCAGGGCCCATTTAGCGAGCCGACCTGTCAATATGGCCTTTGACATCAAATATTTGAGAGGGTCGACCTTCGATATGAGACGGACTTCATGCGCCAATGCATAGTGCCGGAGTTTCGTTATCGCGAAGATCAACGCCAGGCAGTGTTTTTCGATGGGAGAATAATTGCTTTCTGTCCCCAGGAGAACTCGACTCAAGTAATAGAGAGCTCTTTCTTTTCCTTGGTCGTTCTCCTGTGCCCATAATGCGCCTAAGGAACCTTTGAGGGCTGTTGTATAAAGAATAAGGGGCTTTCCTTTGACCGGAGCAGCCAGCATTGGCGGGTTCTGCAGATACTGCTTGATTTCGTCCAGTGCGCCTTGGCATTTGTGATCCCAGACGAACGGGGTTCCCTTCTTCATCAGGTGACTATAAGGACGGCACTTGCCAGAGAGATTGGCTATAAATCGCCGGATATACGCGAGCTTCCCTTGGAGAGACCGCAATTGTTTGAGAGTCCTTGGCGGAGGCATTTCCATGATCGCATTGATCTTTGACGGATCTATCTCGATACCTCGGTGTCGGACGATGAATCCTAGGAATTTACCTGAGGACACCCCGAACGCGCATTTGAGAGGGTTCATCTTCAAATTGTATTGCCGAAGGCGTTGAAACACGATCTTCAGATGCTCGAGATGTTCATCGTATGATTTTCTTTTCACCACGAGGTCGTCGATATAGCATTCGACGATTTCATGTATAAGGTCATCGAAGATCTTCGTCATGGCCTTATGATAGGTGGCACCGGCGTTCTTTAGACCGAAAGGCATCACTTTGTAGCAGAATATACCCAAAGGGGTCCGGAAAGCGGTGTTCTTCTGGTCCTCGGGATGCATCTTTATCTGATTATATCCTGATGAGCCGTCCATGAAGGAGAAGACTTCGTGAGTGGATGTGTTATCTATCATCAGCTCAGTGACCGGTACTGGGAAATCGTCCTTCGGCCAGGCTTTATTGAGATCCTGAAAGTCTACGCAGATGCGCACTGTCCCGTTTTTCTTCATCACCGGGACGATGTTAGCGATCCAATCAGGGTACTGAACTTCTTGGATGAAGCCAGAGTCGATTAGTTTCTTAACCTCGGTGTTGATGCTCATCTCAAGCTCGAGCCGCATTCTTCTCGGTGCTTGTTTGATTGGCTTGACGTCCGAGGATATTGCCAGTTTATGGATCTCTGGATCTAGTCCTGGCATCTCGGAATAGTTCCATGCGAAGCAATCTCTATGCTGCAGAAGCACGTCTTTTAGCGTAGCCACCCTTTCTTCAGATAACAGCTCACTGACGAATGTAGGTTGCGGGTCACTTGCTGTCCCCAAATCAATTTTCTTGAGGTTATCTGCAGTGGTGTGTATTCCATCTTCCAGCTCTTTTGGCGCCGGTGGAAATTCTGAGATCACCCCGTCATCATTGCTTTCGAAGCACCAGGGGAGTTCATCCATATTCTTGGGTTCCTCTCTTGATATCGTTATCATATGACAGGTACGAGCTCGCTTCCAAGACCGATGTTGATTCGGCTCTACTCTCATGGCTTTGGGTTCATGCTTCTACGGCGGAGTTATCCTCCAACTGTCGGATAGAGCGAACTTGCCGAGCTGATATTGGTCTTCGACCCAGTTCTTGAAGGTGAAGCAGTCTTCGAGAGGATGTCCTATTGCCCTATAATAGGAGCAATAGTTTGGGTGAGAGACTTCGCCTGTTTGCTCGGGGTGCTTGGACTCCGGGAGGATAATCATTTGATGTCTTATGGCAAGCTCAAGTATCTTCTTTGTCTTGTCTTGAGGAAAAGAGTATGTTCGACTCATCTTCTTCATAAGGGACAAATCCGGACCGCTCGATTCCCGATCGCGTGACTTCTTGGTCCCGCTTTGTCTTTGTCGAACGCCTCTTCCGCTCTTTGACTTGTTTCTGCCTCTGCGTCGGGCCTTTTGCACAACAGGTTGACAGGGAGGAGCATTTTCATCTTTTGCAGCCTGTTGAAGAAGGCGTTGCGTCCTGGCTTTCTCATAGATGGCCATTTCGTGATTATGGTCGTCTCGAACTTTTTGACCAGCTTCCCTTATAAGCTTGTCCATTTGTTCTTCGAACGACGGACTGGGCATTTTTACGTCGGGGACTTTTTCTGGTTTAGGATTAGCACTCTCCCATTGAGCATCTCCTTCTTCATCAAAGTCATGTACGACATAGCAGTCGTGGAGTAGCTCCCGTTTCTTGGACCGAACATATCTAAGCCCGATCGCTTCCATTCTCCCGTTGGGCAACTTGCGCTGAGTTCCGGGAACGTTCCAGATCCTGTCATAGAACTTAGCTTTTCGAGCGGTCTGTTTGAAGGGTATCCCTTGGCGCTTCAACAGCCTTTTCAAGCCTTCTGTATAATATCTAGGCAGACGGATGGGCTGAAGCCTGTCAAGTGCAGGATCTGCACCGTGCCAGATTTCTTTCTCCACTTTGGTTTCCCCAGAGCGGTAGAATAGGATCACCTTCTCGCCTTCTCGCCTGGGAGGGACATAGAACGTCTGCAGCTCTTCTACACTGTAGGTATCAAGCGCGTCTAGTTCTTTATGATGTTTGGGCGGAACCATGGCAACTTGCAAACTTTGCTCTTCATTAGCGAATGTTTGTACTGAAGGCTGAGCAGAGAATATAGCATGGACCTCGTCTTCCGAGTCGCTGCCAAAGATCAACATAGGAGTGGATGGTCCCGGCTTGTTGTACTGGGGTGGGCCTGAATAAATCATCTCTTCCTCTTCCTCAGAGTCACTCCCGAAGACTGGAATGGTGGTGATAGCTTCGTTCTCCGATTTGTGACATCTCTCTGTGTCCTCAAAATCTGGCAAAAAGTATTTTGCATCTTCGTACTTGCGGACTTTGTTCACAGAGAATGGGTTCAACTCTCCTGTTACGGTATACTCGAGACCATCCTTAAAGTATTTCATACACTGATGTTGTGTAGAAGGGATGATGTTGTACTCGTGTAACCAAGGCCGGCCAAGCAAAGCGTTATAGCATGTCTTGGCGTCAATGACATGGAATTTAATGTCAGTGACTAGCAGCCCAAAGCGCAATATCAATATCACAGACCCGAGAGTTCGTGATGACTGGGAGTCGAAACCGGAGATGGTGATCTTTTCCCGAGCGAGGTGTTGAACACTCATGCAGATTTCCCTTAACACCCTCACGTTAAGGAGATTGACGGAGGACCCATTGTCGACCAGGATTTTGCATATCTTTATATCGTGGCAGTACCCTGAGACATAAAGGGGACGGTTGTGCTCGCACGTCCCAAGGAGGAGGTCTTCGTCGCCGAAGGTGATATCGGCTATGTGTACTTCCTCCAGCTCGTCCTTCATCTTTTCTTCGGCGATAAAAGCTTGGAATTGCTCTGGCTCTTGTAGCGCCTTGATCAGTGAATCTCTCGCTTCTTTGGATAGTAAAAGGGCGTCGAGAATGCTGAGCTCCGAAAGTAACTTCCTCAGGTGCGCCAGAACGTTGTAGTCCATCTTACCCTTCTTTGGTGGGTCCTTGGCAGTCAGCTCTTTCATGACTTGGTCATCCAGGGCGATATCCTCAGAGACCTTTTCTTTTCCCTTATCTTTTCTACTCGTGGGTCCGAGATTCTTTTCTGGAAGCGTGCGATTGTGCAGCTGAATATTTTCACAGGTCTTCGGTTCTTCCTCTTTCCCCAAGGTGGGTTCTTTAAAGAGAGGGCCAAGAGCCATTTCTTCGTCAGAGTCGCTTCCGAAAGTGAGAATTTGCGATCCCCCGGTGTTGACCATGCGACAGTCACCGGTATTTCTTTTATGTCCCTCGGTCGCACTTCTTTGCTCCCGACGAGCTTTGCATTTCATCCGCTTAAAATGTTGCCGGTGAGCAACATACCCTTGCCACCATCTTTTAAAAGCGTCGCATTTCTCGGTGAGGTGCGAAATCTTTCGATGGTATGAGCAGTAACTAGGATGCATCTCTGCTTCACCGGGAGTGTTTCCTTCGGAGGGTGGTAGCTTCATTCCCATTGATATGGCTTTAGCAAACCTTTTCCTCGTCTTGAACTTGTTTTTATCCGTGACGAATGTTCCTTGATTCGGCGGGAGTGTCCCGACTCTTTCATCTAGTCCCAGGCGTTTGGTTCTTTCAAATATGGCCGTTTCGCGCTCCCGATCAGCTTTACTTTTCAAAAGAGCCGTGTTCAGGAATGCATCAATTATTTCATCTGACGGCTCCAGGAGTTCCGGCTTAGGATTTGCCCCCAGCTTCTCAGTGCAAGGAATTTCTTCATCGTCTATCGACAAATGAGAGATCACATGACAACTTGCCACGTACTCCTCAGATCCATCCGACGATTCTTCTCCATCATCTTCGTCCTCAAGGACATGGCTGAGAAACTCTTGGAGCGTGATGGGAGTCCGCACCTTCTGATTATACTCCTCCAGTGCGTCGATCTGTTTCTGCAGGTCCGTGCGCTTGTCGCCAGGCTTCATGGGGTTCTTTGATTTCTTCTTCTTTTTCGAAGATTTTGACGGCTGGGTGTGAGTGCTTGGGCCCTCACCACCAATCTTTGGAGTTGGGCGCGGCTTCAGCATCCCTTCGATGATCTGGGGTTCCAGCAGGTTCTTCCACCTGATCGCTGGGCATGTCTGGAGATCATTCAGCATCCTTTTGGTTCTGGCTGAAAGCACGACTTCCCATAGAGCTTCTTCAACAAAAGAGTACGTTGCCTCCGGTGTGTCCGTCTTCTTAGGAGTGTGCGGTTGTGGTGGGTTTACTTTCCACTTCTCAGACAACGCAAACTTACCTTGTAGGTACTGATTCTCGATCCATCCCTTAAAGATGAAGAAATCTTCGATCAGGTGGCTTACCGTTTGGTGGTAAGGGCAATAATTGGGATTATTCACTTCGTTGGGTTGTGGTGGTCGCCTTGGGTATGGCAAGTTGATAATCCTGTTGCGCACTGATCAGTCGAAAATAATGTATTTTTAACACGTCAATTTCCTTACTATTTGCACTCATCTAGAGGTGTTCGGTATTAATATAGCACATATTAGCAAAACAGCCGTAAAATACTAAATTACATGTGTTATACTTTAAAACCGACATTTTGAGGGAAATTGAGTGTTTATCATGGCATCGCATCATCTTTGTATAGCGCAACACTTGTTTCGAGAATCTGTGCAGGAAATTCCAGGAGAAGAGCCAAAACAGTTAAAAGTGCTGAGAAAAATACGCCAACTCCAAGAATTGAGATCTGGCAATGAACTAGAGGGAATTATAAGATTCCACATATCAGAAATATATCAAGAAGCCAGTAGAAAGCAGTGCAAGAAAATTGACACACTAAGGCTCCTAAACGGCCGCGGATCCGCGGCCGGAGCATGGCATGCGCGGCGGATCCGCGGCCACGTGAGGGTGACATCAGCAAAGCTCCACTGCAGAATTCTTCTCTCAAGTCCCACACCTCTTCAAGCCACTACAAATTCCAGAATTCTCCAGAATCTTCTGCCAGATCAGCAAAGCTCCTTGTTTAAGCTAATCATGTTCAAGCTTCTAAAGCAAGCTACTTAACAAACTAAGCCTAGAAGCTTCTCCCTAAACTCCAAGCTTACGAAGGAAGCTAAAGTCTAACTAACCATCTCCAGAAGCTTCTACCTAACTACCTAGCTTACAAGGGAAGCTAAACTAGACCTAGCTTCTAAAGGAAGCCAAAGCTAATGAAGGTTATAAAAGGAACCCTAAGGCCTCATTCTCAAGGTTGTTCTCCAATTCCCCAACACAAGTTGAGTGACACAACTTGTAAACCCTAATCCCCAATTCAAAATCCAAGCCAAAAATCAAGAACTCCGAGTACCAAATCAAGCATGAAGCTTTCGATCCTTTAGAAAGCGACGCCGGACTTCATCGGAGCAAGTGATCCAAGGAGATCCGCGACTCAAGGAGACAAGCGAAGCCGAAATCGACGATCGAGTTCTTTCCTCTTGTAGATCTTGAGAGAATTGTAACAAAATTGTTGATAAATAAAGGTGAAATTCTTTTATCTTACTTTCTTTACATTCTTGCATCATGATTCGATCTCAATTATTGATTGTGTGTCTTGTTATGATGTTTGAGTAAAACTCCGCTCGTGAAGGAATCGAGACGATCAATAGATGATGATGTTACAAATCTTGAAACGATTCTTAATTCCTATAAGTTTTGTAAACTCTTGTAAATTGAAGAATCGGCAACCTAGTTTCGAGCGATACTTTCTTGATTGTGTTCGCTCTTAATTAGGGATCCACGATCGATTCTTGAATTTACTAGAGGCTGGTTTTTGAATGAGATTCATCGAAAGGACAAAGGATGAGATGAAAAAACCCTAGTTTCTTCGAAAGATCCTTAAACCCCGATTAATCGTCATCGATCTAGTATCAAATCATTAATGGATAAGAAAACGTAATCAATAGATTTCATTACATCTATAGATTCGATCGATTCCTACGAGCCTCACTTCGATTCTTGATTATTGGATTGGAAATCATCAATTCTTGATTCTTGATTTTTAATGTTTTCTTGATTTAGATTTAGATCTAGATAATTCTTGAACTTCAATTTTATAAATCTTGAATTGAATTGTCTTTTCTCTTTTCTTTAATTTTCAATTCATCTAATTCGAATTACGAATGGATTACACTTTCCTTGTGGACGATCCGCACTCGCTAACGCGCTACAATCGATACCGTTATTGATTGTGGTCAAAAATTTCTTTGGTTGTGATTTCTATACATTTTCTACCTACACACCGAGAATCGTACCAATCACGCACCGCCAGCTCGAACAACCTCTTCATTTTGTCCCGTGGGAATGAGTAAGGACGCTTTATTTTCTCATTGTAATAGCGCCATCTCTCCTCCAGTTGATCCGCTAGCTTTAGGGCACTGGGCTGCTGTTGGGTGTTCGCAACGAAGGTCGCCTTCCCTTTACCCTTGTCGTTCCGAGGTTTTGGCTTCGGGGGAGACGGTCTGTGACCCATTTGATCCATCTGGGCTAGTTTATCGATTAAAGCCAGGAACGTGGTCGGTTTAAAGAACATCATGAACTGTGAAATAGTCGCATGAGGGTCTAGGGTGCCCACGAACATGCCCACCGCTGGTGCTTCTTCGATGCGCTGTTCGCACTTCGACCACAGGTTCCGCCATCGGATTGCATATTGAACCCAAGTTTCGCCCGGCTTCACCCTTGCATTAATCAACGCCGTTATTGGGGTGCGTTCACTGGCGCTCGCGAATTGCTGGGTGAATAGCAACTCCATCTCTGCGAAAGTTTTAACGGAGTCGTTTGGAAGCTCGGAGTACCACTCAAATGCCGTCCCCGATAAGCTGCCGACGAATTGGCGGAGCAAAAGCTTATCATCACCACCGGTATTACTACATAGAGCCCTAAACTGGGCTACGTGCTGGTGAGGATTGCCTGTCCCCTTATAGACATGGAATTTCGGGATCGTGTAGCCCGGCGGGTATTTTATCTGATCATACCAGCCCGGATATGGTCGCCCCGTTTTGACGACTTGGCCGGCCGCTTCATTTGCCTGGTGAACTCGTATTTGTTGAGCAATATAATCATCCAGGGCGGCCTTAGAGATTGTTTCCTCTTTGGCTGCTGAAAGAGCCGGAGGTGGATTTGACGTTTCTCCTCTGTCGTCTTCGAGGATAATCGGAGGATCTTCAGCTGGGGGATCCGGCTGGATCATCATGCCCACCATGTCTTGGAACAGAAGAGCCATTTGCTTTATATTGGCCGCTTGTTCCGCAGCCTCCTTGTCCTTCTTTTCAAGCATTCTACGAAGGAATTCAGCATCAGTCTCGTGTTCACGACGTTGTTCTGATGATGCCTCCGGGCTTTCTTTTGGCCCGGTGAGTATGGCCATCGCAGTCAGCATTTCCTGGAGCTTCTACTGCTGCTGTTCCTGGGCTCTTGTAATGGATTGGGTGAGTGGTCGGTGGCCCGTAGAAGCGCGGCTATCCTCCTTCCCAGAATCCATGTAAACGATATGGACCGTTATGCCCCCAGACTTAGGGCGTTTGGGTTCAGTGCCTTTGACATTTGTCGCAGGCATGAGGGTCTTCTCCGGCCTTCTCTTCTTATGAGCGGTCGAAGTTGAGGGGGTCGTCGCAGTGGGCACCCAGACAGCTTTACGTGGCTTGGCAGGATGGCTTTCTTCCTTTCGGACCTTCAGCTTCTTCTGATGGCGGGAATATTCTTGATCCACCACCGAGTTCCGGACCTGCCGCCAGACTTTGTAGATCTTGGAGGACAGCCGCTGAGGGGACTTTTCTGGTTTTGCTTCCGCAACATTCTCCACCAAAGCAAGAGATCCTTTCAGTACGGCGGTGGGCGAGTTCCGGCGCACCTTATTCAGCAGCTCAAAGCTGTTCCCGGTTGGAACAGCAGCAATAATTTCCGCCGTCGGGGCTGGTGGAGTTAGCCCAGAAGGGGAGTTGCCGCTGGCCTTCCTCACTCGGCGCCAGTGGCGATGTCGGGCATGCCGAGCTGATGGAGTTGACTCGGTGATGGGGATGGCCTTGTCTTGCCCCCTGTTCAGGTGAGGGGCTGTTGCCGGTGTCAGCCTATTAAAGACTGATGTCCTTTGAGTAGCGGTATCCAATCGATTGAAAACAGACTTCTGAGCAGGGACAGGAGCAGTAGCGGGAGCCGAAACATCCAGTCTTGTAAAAACTGACCCGTTGGTTGGAGAAGCCGCCTTAACGACTTCGGGAGCAGGGTTGGCCACTCTTTTTGGAATAACCTTTTCATGAGGTGCAGGCTTCATCCTGGGCCCACCTGAACTTTGGCCTAATCTGGAGAAGACCGAGGCGCCGGTGCTGGACGACCCGTTGAGAGGGGCCGCAGTAGCTGTAAGTCGATCGAAGACCGACTTTTTGGGAGCTTCTGGTATGGGCACGGGAGCGGTGAAGCTCGTTGGCGGGAGCATGGTCCCGAAAAAACAGCCCTGTGGTGGCTTGAGTGACCTGTTCCACGGGCATCATGAACAGGGAAGTCGCTTGGGGCCCGTAAGTTATGCCCCCAGTTGAGGCAGGACGTGGGTTGCAGTTGCTTGTGGAACACTTTGAACAGGTGAACGCCATTGATCCTTTGCTTTCTTTCCCAAGAAAAACGCCAAATCTTAGTACCTCGAAACCCAAGGGCAACCATTAGCAAACCGCGATTGGTTCGCGAACACGATGCATGAAGTGTGGAGTGGAAAGAGGAAAAGGTCCCACCGGGCGTGCCAGAATCTGTTCACCGCCGAACAACGGAGACGCGACCGCGCGGGTCCGCCTTGCCTGAAATTCAGGGCAGATGCTAATTGGTACTATCCATCCACCTCTCCGAAGATACCAAGTTGATTTATGGCACCATGTATCGAAGGTTTAAACGGATGCGGCCGATGTTGCAGACTTCGTCAGATTCCCCCTCGTTTGAGGGGTTTTTGATTGTGGGGACGCTCTTCCCTGCAGGCGCAAGCCCCTGCAGTTAATTACGCTACCGCATCGCGGTAACAACTTTCTTCTTCTCCATATGGTCACTTCGTGTCGTGGGTGTTTGTTTTGTGTTCGGTTGCCCGTGGATTGTGTACGGAGACTAAGTTATGTTGTCGCCCGTAGGGCGTGGACTAGTCCAAATCCGTATCTTTCTTAGATTTGGGCTTGGGGGTTGTGTTTAAGGATACGTTAGCCTTATTTGAGGCTAAGATCAACTTAAACGTTTGTTAAGGACACGTTAGTCTAATTTTAGACTAAGATCGACTTAACGGGATCGTTTAGATCCGACAAGAGAGCAATTGGGCTCTATTGTTTAGTTTAATGACATTGCGGTCGGTAATTAGTTTAAGGACATTGCGGTCCATTGTTAGTTTTAAGACGTTGCGGTCAAGGTTAAGGACATCATAGTCCGTGGATTTAAGGACTCCACAGTCCAACGTTAGTTTTAAGATATCACGGTCAAGGTTAAGGATGTCATAGTCCGTGGATTTAAGGACTCCACAGTCTAACGTTAGTTTTAAGACATCATGGTCAAAGTTAAGGACGTCATAGTCCATGAGTTTAAGGACCCCACAGTCCGACGTTAGTTTTAAGACATCACGGTCGAGGTTAAGGACATCATAGTCCATGAGTTTAAGGACCCCACAGTCCGATATTAGTTTTAAGACATCACGGTCAAGGTTAAGGACGTCATAGTCCATGAGTTTAAGGACCCCACAGTCCGTAGCAATGTGTGGTCGTCGGGACCCGTCACCTCTCTGATGACGTTGAAGGATTACAACGACGGATGTCAGAGGAGTAAAGAGATGTACCCTCAAACCGGGTGTAAATTGATTGGAAGAGCAGTTGTGCTCAGTTCAATTTATATTGAGGACTTATGGCCAAAATTGGGCTAAGTCCAGTTAAAAATGTTTAACATTTTATTCATGTTTGGCCTGTTAGGCCTTTATTTGGGCTCTGCCCTTTGCATAGCATTGGGCTCTGACATTAGATGTAATTAAATCCATAGCATTTATCAGGGGCAAAATAGTGGTCTGATAGTACGCCACGTGGCTTGTCAGGCGTTTTGCGCTAATCAAAGAGTGCATTGCGCTAGTGCATGCAAAGGTGACACGTGTCACGCTCAGCGCTAAGCGCAAGTCTGTTAGCGCACTGCGCTTTATAAGTGCGCTGCGCTAATTTATGGGTGCGCCAGTGACACGTGGCGCGCTCTGGCACACTGCGCCAGTCCAAGAGCGCAGTGCGCTATTTTTTAGAAGCGCAAAGCGCAAACGGTTCTGTGGTTGACACGTGGCGCGTTTTGGCGCTGTGCGCCAGTCCAATAAGCTCAAAGGCGCAATTCAAGAGTGCAAGGCGCTGTCCAATAGCGCAGAGCGCATTTTTGATCAAATTAAGATCAAAGAACAAGTTTTTTTGTTCTTAAAGGGAGGCCTTGCCTCAAGATCCAAGAACCAAAGTTCTTGTTCTCATCAAAAGGCTATGCCTTTATAGATCAAAAGATCTGTGAATGAAGTAAATTACTTCTTTTAATCCTTTATAATTAGATCTTTTTTATCTTTCTCTTTTTTATTGAAGATCTTGATTTTGTTCTTAGATCTTTGATCTTTTTAGAAGAGGTTTCTTCTTTTTATGAGATGTTTTCATCTCCTTTGTTCAAGAACACAATTCTTTACCTTTAAAGATGAAGAAAATGATCTTCTTTCTTCAAAAGATTATCTTTCTTTATCTTTGAGTTTTCTCAAAGTTTGCAGAGAGTTTTTTTTCTCTTTGACTTGAAGTCTTGGGGCCCTTATATAGGGCCAATTGATTTGTTAAGTTAGTTGCAGAGATCTTTCTCTAATTGATTTGGGGATATTTTTCCACCGTTGGATCTTTGATCCTAGGGCTTCTGTTTTACAGAAGATGATCTTCTTATTTTAATAAGATTGGAAAGATCTTTCTAGAACAGAATTTTAATTCTGATTAATTGATAATTTATTATTTAAATTCCAGTGCTGGCGCAATTGGCGCTAGCGCACCTGCGTTTGACACATGGCGCGCAGCACAACTGCGCTAGCGCACCTGCGTTCGACACGTGGCGCGCAGCGCAGATCGTAAGGAATCTGAAGCGTTGCTTCAATTTTAAAATTTGAATTTTGAAACAGAGCTTTGCTCTGATTTGGGGTGCGCTGCCTAGGGCGCAGCGCTCCTGGCGCTGGCATGTCTGCTTTTGACACGTGGCGTGCAGCGCGCAGCGCAAGAAATCTGAAGCGTTGCTTCAATTTTTGAATTTTGAAATTCAAACAGAGCTTTGCTCTAATTTGGGAAACAAACTTGATCTCATTATACCTTTATTTCAAAACTCCAACTCCTTTATTTTCTTAAAAAGGTTTAGATTTCTAGGTTTCAGCTTACTTGAATTACGTTACGCCTTTAGACGTTGCGTGATTTAAGTGCTGGTCACGAGCTAATATTTCGGGTCGTGACAAAGTTTGTATCAGAGCACTAGGTTTAACCTTGGTTCGAGTCTATGTTTGACTATGCGGAGTCTAGGGCGGGTATGTATTTCGGAACCTAGGCTTGACCTTACGGAACTTAGACTTGAACGGGGGTATTAGACCCGAACTTTCGTTCTATAGGCTGACCCTGATTGATGGAGTAGATAGCTTGAGTAGAGTGACGTATCGTACGTATGTTCCGCGGCATATTTACGATACGATACTCCACTTAAGAAACCTTAGGATGTACATATTTTGAGATCTATGATTCTCTTCGTATCCATGATTATACATCCATTTGAGATCCTTGATTCTGTTCGTTTCCATGATCATACTTTCGTTGATGTTATTCCTTCTTATGATCATGTATCCATTCTGGATCTGTCATTTCCTTTCTTGTCGTTGATCTGCTCTCTTCGATACTCGATTGAGGTTCCTGTCACCATGATTTGAGCGCAGTTTGGGCTGCTGCTAGTGTTGCAGTCAGGGCAAGCTCGTCTGGTACGAGGGCTGACCATTATGTTTTCTGGTGACATGGGGACGTCTCGATGTAGTGTTGTGTTGTGACCTCCTGTTGAGGCGAGTGTTTGGTTTTGCACCGGATGATTGGGCGGCTGTTAGAGGCTGCCTGTTGCGAGATGACTATTGATGCACATCATACCTCAGAGATTGTGATGTCGCCTACCGTGCAGACAGATGACCCAGCTGTTGCTGAGATTGATGGAATGTCGCTTCCAGAGCTTACAAGCTGAGATCGCCGAAGCTTCCAGGTAGAATGCGACAGATGATAGCTAGTCTATCCCGATTTGAGAGACGAAGGTGATTCATCAGATTGATGCGCCGACGCAGGCGCAGTTGAGTTGAAGATTTCCAGTGTGGAGTGTCTTACTCCGATCTAGAGCAGACCGATCCAGAGATGACCGTCGATGTATCGCCTTTCCTGGAGGATTGAGGCATTGTTTAGCGTGCAGACGGAGGGTATTTGCATGTCGCCTAGGCGAAGTTAAAAAGTTCGAACGAGTGTCAGAAACCCATTTTTCCCAAGTTTAAAGTGTTCGAAGGAACATGCAGGTAATTCTGTGGACCCTCTAGAAGAATGAAATCCTAACTCGATATGATGACCATGGAACCGCTTTTGAATCTTAGGGTTTGCGACAGTTTAGCGATGCCATCAGTGAGGCTTGGGTTTGCCCTTCTATAGCTGGTCCAGAGATACTGTGGTATGTACCAGATATTTTAGACTATGCTCAGGTGTTGAGCTTTCGGGAAATTTTGGGACCTTGATGACTCGATCGAAAAGTTTGACGCCGTCCGGATATCATGTGATAAGAGACCAGTAAGCTGACCAGCTTCGGATAGAAGACCTCATCCAGATGCGTTGTGAGTTGATCGAGGACGGACGAGTAGTGAGTATTCCTCCGATGGTTGGGATGAGTTCCCGAGGACGTGTTCGGCCAGATATCTTCTACAGATTGATGAAGATACCGAGTTCGTGACTTCAAGTTCGTGTGAGAGACTCCGGATTGACCGTGGCCGAGAAAATTTGCAGTACGCAGATGGCATGACGTGACGTCGAAGCGGACGATAATACAGACGAGTGGAACTAGAGGTTCGTGTGAGATACTGACGAGCTGTTGTTACTCCGCGTCGAGATTAGAGATCAGATATGCTTACAGTGGCGTTAGGATGCGGCCAATTCCCGAGGAAATGTGTGCGGAAAAACGCAGGTGTTCAGAGAATGAGAAAAGATTATGTAAGAGTACCAGCCTCCGTACGGTTCGACATAGGCGAGATCGGAAGAGACCTTGAGCAGGATTCCTTCCAGGACACTGCTACAATGAGATTTGCACCTAGGATCAGTTGTGTCGCGAGTATTCAGAGGGCCAGAGGCCGACGCCAGTGACGTGCTGCCTTACGAGTGGTCGTGATGATTGACCGAGAGATGACCAGAGAAGTGCCAGAACGGAATCGTCCCCGTTAGCACACCTGACTGAGCCGATGAGCCGATGAATTGCGAGATTGGTAAATCCACAGAGAAATGAAGACCCAGAGACAGAAGATGCCAGACCGTGAGCAGGAGGCAAGCGGATATTCTTGTTCTGCCGGTTTTAGGCGCATCGATTTATTCTTCGACATTGTAGGAGGTGTACTTCAATGTCCTTTGTTGCGATTTGCGTTTGTGGTCTGAGTATCACGCTTATATCACTTGGATTTGAGTTTTGGTGACGAGTTTCCTGATATTGACTTGTGCATAGTTATTGCACTTGAGATATGTTTCTATACACCGTTGTGTTGGTTTTTGACTTGTGCATATTTATTGCACTTGATATCAGTTTTGTGCCTTGGCTGCACATGTTTATGATTTCGTGGATTTCATACAGTTGATTCGATTTTGTACGTGTGGTACGCACTCGATTTGATTCTGCACTTGGTATAGCTTATATGTGCTTGCAGTGCATTGATATGTGTTTTGTGCACGCAGTGGCACATATTTATGATTTTATACACCTTGGCACACTCGGTGTTGCTTTTTATACGCATTTGAGTTATATGATGCATTTCGTGCACTTGTTGCACCCGATTTGTATCTGTATTTCATGCACTGGATGCACCAGATTTATATTTTGTGCCCTTGATGCACCAGATTAGTATTTTTGTGCATTATTGCACTAGACTTGCATTTCATGCGTTTATTGCACCAGGCGGGTATTTCGTGCATTGGTTATACTAGATTTATACTCAGTACCTTGGTTGCGCTTGATTTATATTTTTGAGCATTATTTTGCCAGGTTTATGTTTTGTGCGCATCGGAGGCACTTGAGTAAGATTCTACTCGTGCCTGTTGGATGCCCTTGATTTAGATTTTATCCGTGCATATTGGATGCGATTCCATTCATGCGGGACAGATGAACTTGATTTGTATTTTCGCGCATGTTGGGCGCATGATATGAGATATGATTTTGTGCACACCGGATGCACTCAATTGGGATTTTCATTCGTGCATGTTAGTTGCACCGGATGCACTCTAAATGCACTTGATATTGTTGTCGTGCACACCCGTTGTACTGGACAGCTGCTTTTGTGCGCACCCGTTGCACCTAGTTTTGGTTTTGTGGACATTGTAACACTCGTATTTGGATTTAATTTCCGTGCGCACTAGACGCACGCAATTATTGGATACGCCTTTTGAGGCTGATTTTACTTTTGAGCACTTTGTTTTCATGTTGGGCACTAAATTGTGTAGTAGCCAAACAGGACTGATCCGAGGACAGCACCTGAGTACTTTGCATGCATTAAAAGTTTACCAAGAGGTTTTTGAAAAAGAGCTATAGTCTCCCTAATTCCTACGTGTCCGTGAGCGACACGAACGTTTATAAAGAAAAACCTTTTGGGATATTTTGAAAACGACGGGACGTGTATTTAGGAGAACATATATGGACATATATTATAATTTTCAAATGAGCATCCGTCACTTAGACCATGAATTACGCATCACACGGCGATTTAGAAAAGATTTTTGCATGAGTTTTATTCAGTTCTTGAAAGTTTTCCAAAGATGCGTACTATACACGTATTATGGTATTTAACTAGTGTATATTAGATTTAGTAGTGGATTTCGAGATCTGTATCTCTATTGTAACTCCGAAGATATGCGTGCAAATCCGATAATTTGTGTGACACTTGACGGAGTTCGATTTTGAGTTTTGTACTCGTTTTCATGCGCACTTGACGCGCTGTGTTGTTTCTGCATCTTCCGTGATTTCGGAGCCCCGTTGATTTGAGCTGATTATTGAAATGTTTTAGATTTTGGGGGTTTAAATTTAAATTTGGGGACCGAATTTATTTAAGGGGGGAAGGTTGTAATATTTCAGAAAATATAAAATATTATTTTTGAAATTTAATATTAAAATAATATATTTCCCGAAAACTGCCCGATTTGCGAAATTGGGGTTTTCGGAAAAGGGTATAAATATATCCGATAATTGTGAAATAAATGGAAATTAAAATGATTTATTCATTTAATAATATATTTAAAGGATTTGGTATTTTTAAAATTTATTATATGCAGTTTCGATAAAAACCCGATTAGTGCACTGCTCATCGCGATTAGGCCAAATCCGTATTTCTACAGTTTTCATGGCTAGTGCACCATGTCATGTTACATTTGGTTACATATTATTGCATTTGTGTTGTTTTATGGGTATTATGTGATTTGGTTTTGAAATTTAAAAGAGAAAAGAAAAAGAAATGGCAAAAGGGTAATTTAGTGAAAAAGGGTATTATTGGAGAGAGAGAGTGTGTGTGTGTGAATGAGAGAGAGAGAGTGTGTGAATAAGTGAGAGAGGGGGGAGGCTGCCTAATCCTTTTCCCCCATCATTTTTCTTCTCCCTCTTCATCTTCCTCAACCCCACTTCCCTCCAATTAAAGCCCTAGATCCATCTCCAAATAATCCCCAAAACCCTAAACCCGTTTCACAAAAGTTGATCCCCTCTTCACCCTCTACACATTGAACCAAACAAAGAGAGATTTTGGCAACATTGGGACTACTAGGGTTCTCTTGAGTTCATCCATGAGGTATATCTCTTTCCATGTTAGTTTAGTTTGAATTCTTAGCTTCTAGTTTAGTTTAGAGATGGTTTGGTGGGGATTTGTGGAAATTAGAAAATCCTAGTGAGGGTTTGAGTGAAATTGTGGATTGATGATGATTGAGTGGCTGTTTAAGACCTGGGATTTAGTGTAGAAAACAAAATACGGATTAGGGATCTGAGTTCATGTCGGTTTTGTAGGAATAAAGGATGTGCAGGGAAATCTGGAGCACCCCGGGGGATTTTTGAGTGTAGCAAACAATACCAGGGACCTAGATACACCACCAGGAGACCACCATGATAAGACGAAGCCCATGGGAACATAGGGGGCCGAGGAGGCCGGATTTAGGGCCTATGTGGCCGGCCACTTTGTTGGCTGGGGTGTCGGGGTTGGTCCAGTAGCTCAAATACACAATATACATCACCCTAAACTTGTTTGCTTGGCTTTATTTGACCTGAGTCAAAATCTGGGAGCTTTTAAGTGTGATTTTGGCTATGTTTTCCGTATTTTGAAATGCTAATTCTTGTTGTTTGGATTTTTACTTGGTTGTGGGATGTTCGTACATCAACAACAAGGGTTGTTTGGTTGATTTAGTACGCGTATACAATAGGTTCTAACCTACGAGCAAGGCGCGTGCCATATTGGATTTTGGAACTTGATTTTAATAGCGTTGCGATATGTGTTGTTATTGTAGGTACCTTCGCGTAGATTCCGAGGCGATGGAGCGTGGCGTCAACGACTTCGGCAAGCGAAGACTACGGTGAGTAAATCTATATCTACCAGGGAAGTCGGGTGGATGGCGTATAGCACCCCCGCAAAGTTTTGATGGAAACTAATTTATAGAATATAGTTAAGGAAACCTAGATTTGGAAATTAGGGTTAGAGTTAAATGATAGTTAGTGAAACCATATTAGAAACTAAGGATAGTTAGAAATGATATAATACGGCTGATATGTGATGACGGGATTTGAGGATGATGTTTGACGATATTGCCGTTTAGGATACTATAGGACTAGATGGTCGACGTAGATGTGTCATTCGAACCATACATATTTCTAAATTGAAGAGTCGTATACATCTTCTAAACAGATACCTTGAGAGACGTTACGGAATTTCAAATGATATCTTTTCCTTAAAAACACTGTAACCCCTATTTTCAAAACTACGACTCGCTCTTTAAAAATCTGATTGTATGGTTCGGGTGTGTATGTTAGATTAGATACTTATAATTTTAGTAGAGATAGAATGTTTATGTAAACTCGACTTGATGTGAGATATAAATGCGATGAAAGAATATAAGACGGATATGATGATATGATGATATTTTGGTATACGGATGCGAGTCGATTGAGATGGTTGATACCTTGTCGGTCCCCTGATATGAGATCGTTATGGATGTGACCTGGGATATAGGTATATAGTTACATTTATATATGTTGTGAAACATGTGTGATATGCCGTACGTGACGTTAGGTCCGTACCCCCTCATTGTCGTAAAGGTTGATAGGATCCTTAATGTTTTAAATGCCGTCGTACGATGATCTTTTCCGTACGTGATGAGTTTGATTTTATGATTGATCCATACCCTTGACTAGAGGATGCCATACGATGGATTATACCGTACGTGATGTTGTATGGATAGATGCCGATTGATAGATTCACCGACTCGGTCATATTAGATACGTGTACCTGTCAGCATTTGCATATGATTTACCTTATGCTGCATTCATGTTTTTCGCATTTCATTATTTGTACCTGTGCTAGTACACCTACACCATTATCGATGATGCGTATGTTACACGTACACAGATTTGCTGGCTCACACACTTCATCATCGATAATTGTCATGTCACTACACAGTAGGATTGCTGCATTATGATACGACTCCTTGCATAATTTACTTGCTATTGTTGCATATGCACCTTTATACGATGTTGTATTTGACTTGGAGAAATTGGGAACCGCAGGATGTATTTTAAAAACGGGATTCATTTAAAAGAGCGGTTTTCCCTTAATATGTCATATCACTGTCCCATGTTGCATGATATTTATCATATATCTACATTTATCATATGTCGCATATATCATGCTTTATGATTTTACGCATTGAGATATGCTGTTTTCATTAGATTTCTGGATTTGAAAACCGTTGCTATTTCAAAAGAAAGTAAGTATTATTTTAAAAACCCGGTTTCTCTTGATATGATATTTCAGTGCGTCCACCATGCATTTTCTCGGTTCTAAGACGTGTGACATGTGAAACCCGATCGAGGAGCTGGATGAGGCTGATTGCGGGTACATGGTGGACCCGGTAGGGTACCCCGGGTCAAGAAAGGGATGCTGTGTATACAGGCAGTGAGCCTGGCAGAGGGAATACTACCTACCGGTGATGGTTGGACCTGGCGGATATCTGGAGGATACCGACCGGAGTCGAGAGATGATATGGGCCGATCTGGACTGACGGAGCCCGTGGGCCGATCCGGACTGACAGAGCCCGAGATATGAGGATTTACGTGTCGATGCTGGACACGGGTTTCATGATATTTTCGGGTGTCGATGTTGGACACCCAGATTCCATGATTTTGATGTGTCGCGAGGGACACCATTGATTTATATCCTCATACTTTCATGCACACTCCTTTATGATATTTACATGCATACAGACATTGATCATATGGGTGGACGAGATCCACATGCATACATGCGTTAATTATACTGTTGAATGTTATCCACATGCTTTTAGGCATTGACTACCTTGTTGGCACATATACAGACCCGGTCACCCTAGATATCATAGTATTACCTTTATGATATAGCTGACCTCGGAGTCATTGTTTATTTAATTTCTATCTGTTGATATTTTTCTACTCACGAGTTGGCAACTCACCCCGTTGTGTCACAGTTCTTGCAGGTTGACCGCTTGGATCAGTAGCGGCTTCGCTTGCACACAGTTGCATTTGGGTATTTTGCATTGGTAAGTGGGACATTTGTATCGTACCCACTCTTATATTTTCTATTTCATATTGTATCTAGTCAACTCCATCAATCAAAATTAGTAAATTGTATAAGTAGTAAGACTTAGTGGAATTGTGGTTGCGAGACTTAGAGCGAGAGGTTTTCCGCTACTTGTGGTTTTTATGTCTTGCTTTTCTTTATCTTTGTGGTGATCTTCGCCGTTGGGCGTCGTATACTTATATATATTGTCTTGCGTGGTTGTGATCTGCCGTTTGGCGAAGAGCTAGCTCCCGCTTGGGGATGCCTTTATCATTATCTTGTATATGTGGTTTTGGATCAAAATATACAAAGGAGGTGCTGCCCATTTTAAAAGACGAAACATGTTTTCAAACTAGTAAATTCCACTTGCATTTTCATGTCCCTTTTCTTTGCATTTTAAGAAAACTTGATCTCATTATACTTTTATTTCAAAACTTCACCTCCTTTATTTTCTTAAAAAAGTTTATATTTCTGGGTTTCAGCTTACTTGAATTACGTTACGCTTTTAGACGTTGCGTGATTTAAGTGCTGGTCACGAGCTAATATTTCGGGTCGTGACATAATCACTTACTAAAAGATAGGAAATATACCTCATTTGGAAACTCAAGAATTTTTTTAAGTTGCTCAAAGTCTTCAAAATCCATCTTTGAAAGGTCCAAAGTGTTGAGGATGAAGTTGTGCATCTTTTTAATGAAGAGAGTATAGGGTTTTGGTGAAGAAATTGAGATGATTTCATGGGGTAGAGAAGGTGGAGGAAGAGATGAAGAAAGAGATGAAGATGATGAAGGGAAAAATAATGAGGTCAAGGTCTCTCTCTCTCTCTTTCTCTCTCACCCTCACTCTCTCATATGGCATGCCATGCCATGCCATCATGGGTCCCCTCTCTCTCCCCTCAATTATTCTCTCTTATCTTCACTTTTCTTTTTCTTTTCTTTTTCCCTTACTCATTTAAAACCAAACACATAACACAAATAAAATGAAACAAACATGCAACAAAATGCAACATGTCATGGTGCACTAGCTATGACTAATTAAAAATACGGATTTGGCCTAATCGTGATTAGTAGTACACTAATCGAGTTTAATTTAAACTAGCATATAATTAATTATAAAAATACCAAATCCAATAAATATATTTTTAAATGAATAAATCGTTTTAATCTCAAATTATTTCATAAATATTATTATATATTTATATCATTTTACGAAAACCCCAAATTCGCAAATTGACTAGTTTTCGCAAACTATATTATTTTAATATTAAATTCCAAAAATAATATTTTATAATTTCTGAAATGTTACACCACGTCACCTTGGAAGCCTAAAATGATAACCGCCTCCTGAAAGAGGCTGCCGTTACCATATACCAAGAACATCCACTTATGTTCATAACTGCTTCCCAACGTCTCTCCAGAATTGGATTAATATATATGCTTATTGCAGCTAGTGCAAAAGCAATATCTGGTGTGGTGCTTGACGTCTCATGATTGACTCAATTGCCTAAGCAAGAGATATGCCAATCATGCAAATCTCTCTCCTCATCAGTTTAGAAGACATCTCTTTAGAGAGGGTGACTCCATCACCTGCGGGTATACCACCACGCCAGGAGTCGTCCATTCTAAAACACTTTAGAATAGTGTCAAGTAACCAAATTGGGACAATTCCCAATCTAGATCTAAAACCATAGATCTAGTGACCAAAAACCCTGATATTTTTTCCAGATGCTATATGGAGAAACACCTTATGACAACCACAGTATAACCGATCTAGTATAGGATTACCACTTCCTATTAAGAGCATATCATCTAAATACCATGACATTACTCCCTACTACCTTCTTACCAGATCCATCTCTTATTCTGATGAAGTCAAACTCTATGACTGTTATATCAAAAATAGATGATCTATCTCCGCTATACCTGCTTTAGTCTATAAATAGATATAAGCTACTTGCCCACTATGCTTCTGCTGCTCTCACTGACTACAACAACCGTCACGCCCCGCTTCCCGGTGTACGGGGAAGGGGAAACGGTGAGGCCACTACATATTTACTCTGCAGTAAATAGGCTAAGCGTATCTAAACAATATAAGTAAAATGCACAAGAGACAATGACAATATATATATATATATTGAACCGCAACTTTATTTATTAACATTCTTTTTACAGTACATCTTGGTCTAGTCGGGTCGGGTCTCGACGCCACATGTCCCTTGCCTCTTGGTCTACCTCATGGACCCGTTTGTTTTACGTGTGACTCTTGGTTTTACGGGTTATGCACATGTAGACTCTTGGGCTTCTAAAAAGATTAAAATAAATCAAATTAAAAAGATAATGTGGCTGATGGGATTTGAACTCTGGTGCTATGGATCGGTAGTGCAAGGCTTTACCAGTGAGCTACAAGCTCCTTCTTATTGTTCTAAAGCAAAACAAACTTATAGCTTGTGCTCAGGCTCAAGTATCCATTTCTGTATTTTTTGAAAAAATTTGTACAGAAAGTTTAGGATTGTTACAACAACTCTCTTGCAGAATCATATACACGTGCACTTCTAAAGCTAGTTTAGAACGACATTATACTCATTCTCCTGTCAGGTCTCATAGTCTAGAACAGCAATAATGGCAATTCTGGGTAAACAAGAACCTCCCTGTCACCATCTCTGAGAAGACCGAAGTACTTCTCGGGTGCCTGAGGTTACCCACCAAATCTGTGGAGTGGCTAATGGAATGTCGAATCCAATTGAATGTTTAGATTCTACTAAATTTTCAGTAATCGTTTGTGGTTCTGGAATAACTTCCAGTTCTACCATACTCCCACTAATGTTTTCTGAAAAGAATCCATTTTACTAAAACTGGTGGCGAGTGAAGAAAAATATAACTATTGATCTTCCAGATGGTAGAATGTTAACCCTTGTCAAAGCCCGGGATAACCCACAAACTGCCCTTACTGAAACGTGCCTTGAGTTTGTCCAGATTCTGATTTTAACCATCAGCCGGACAACTCCATACACCTTAACATTGTTAAGATATAAATCCATTATATATACATATAGAAACAAAGGCACTAATTTAATTTGAACCAGATTCAAAATACATACAGCTGTTTCCAGTGCATATCAACTGAATGGAAGGAGGCCAAGCAGCATTATTCATCAAGGAATGTACCTACGTATGAGTAACCTGAAAGAGAAGCAAAGTCTCAAAACTATTACTTACAACGGAATACCTAGCAAAACTATCTACATCTTCAATCACCTTGAAGAATCCTGATACTTGCAACAAATGGTTCTCTACTTTATTTTTATACCTATAACTTCTCAAAATTTGGACCCTGTATTTTAACGAAATACTTGTCTAAAACTAGAGAAGTCATGAGTAAACAAAATATAGTATGAGTACCAACCCCTTTTGTCCTAAAGGACACCGGACAATATACAATACTCTGTATAAGTCCACTGAGCTTAATAACTCCATCCATGTGCGTCGTAGGTTGAAAACTGTACTATGGTTAAAGAGAAGTACACCGTTGTTGAATGCACCTTACCTAATCACCAACTGATATAAGTAAATGTAATAGACATAATTTCAAAAAGTTATATCTCACTTTATAAAATAAACGTACAGATATATTAGTTTGAAATTAGTACATAACGACGGATATTCAAAACCAAATATTTGCCGTCAGGAAAAACCAGGCGATTTCCTCAAATATCACTAATTACAAAAAATTCCGATATATAGAGGATCTAATCACCCAATTCCCAATATCTTACTCGAACTCAGCATCCGTAACGCCATACAGATGTGAGAATCAAATCTAGTAAATACATCCCCTGGAGTCAGAATCTAATTAGGAAACAGTTTTCAATTAACAACGCACAGTAAAACTGAAACATGAGAATGTTTCAAAGGGGTAGCCGGATATTCCTTATAATGCCTCTTCCACTTATCCAGATATATGACAGTAACCGTATATTTCCTTGCCCTCACTGTAATCACTTTATATGTCTTTACTTATTACCATCTGAACACCACACTTAGGCTAAGTGGTTTTCTTCATTCCTACCTTTCGGTACCAGCCTAAGGTTTGGAAGAAGACTATCCAATATGCGTAATAGGTGTACTCTCCTAATACCAGGAGCTCTCGCAACCTGAGAGAATGTAAAGAGAAAAGACAACTGAATTATCCTTATTCTATTTCTCCAGAACTAGAAACCATTCTCGAACTGGAACAAGTTCCTTCAAGATCGTAGGTAAATATACGATGGAAATATCCAAGCAATATGTGGATCTTCGTAGTGATACGGAATATTCCGGAGAAATGCAAAGGTGAAGTAGGAGTGGCGATGATATACGCAGTTTCGTCGTGAATGATAGCAGTCGCAATTTCCTTTGCCCTCTTTCTAATCCCTTTATATGCCTTTACTTATTACCTTCTGTACACCATACTTAGGCTAAATGGTTTTCTTTCTTCCCTACCTTTCGGCACCAGCCTGAGCTTTAGAAGAAGACTATCCAATAAGCGCAATAGGTGTACTCTCCTAAATATCAGGAGCCCTCGCTACCTGAGAGAAGGTAAAGAGAAAAGACAACTGAATAGTCCTATTCTATTCCTCCAGAACCGGAAACCATTCTCGACCTGAAACAAGTTTCTTTGAGTTCGTATGTAACTATATGATGGCTTATCCAATAAATGTGGATCTTCGTAGTGATACGGAATGTTCCGGAGAAATGTAAAGGTGATATAGGAGCGGCAATGATATATGCGACTATGTGACAATCCAAAAACCAAAGTGTCTTAAGAAGGTTCGGTTAACTTGGTACATGAGTTTTAGTTTAGGGTCGGGTCATGGTCGCTGCCAAAGAGAGAGAGAAAAGAAACACTCAGCGTGTACTCTAACCTAGATCAGAATGATTAATCACTTTATCTCTAATCAAGATGTCTCCCACTGTTTCCTCGAATTCTCCTCCAAACCCAAAAGAGAATTAGTCGGCATCATCTAAAATCACCCGAAGAGTGGCACCTACTCATCAGTAGGAATCGGGATCCAACTATCATCGCATGATAACATGATGGAAGCCACTCAAGTCACCACACTCTAGAAGGTGTGAGCATGCCTGGCAAGTTTCCTGTATGTTTGAAACTCCCGATGTGGTTTTTACCCCAAGCGGTTTATGACCTTGACAGAGGTCAACATATCATAAGTCGCAAGTCAAGTTCAGCCGTCATTGTCCTAGATTAACTTAGACCCACCCATACGAGCCCTTGTCGCATATTTATGCAACAAACAAGCATTACCCAGCTAACATTCACTGTGACTTGACAGAGGTCAACATACACAGCATGAGTACTAAGTAATACCTGTAAGAAATGACAGAAGGCTACGGCTGGTTTTTGGCAAAAAACCTTTAATGTAATGAACTTGATATCTTTGAAGGAATCCAAGTGGTTTTTACAAATATATAGTGGCGCAAACTTTTGCTAAAGAGGTCACTCCCGGTGAAGGGATCTCGGCTCTTTCCTCATCGAATGAGGTGCAGGATATTCCAAACTGAATATCACGATGCAAAGAAAAAGAATCGACTATAGTGAAGATAATATAATGACGCAAACTTTTGCTCAAGAGGTCACTCCCGATGAAGGGATCTCGGCTCTTGTCTCGTCGAATGAGGTGCTGGATATTCTGAACCGAATACCACTGTGCAAAGCAAAAAGAAACATATTGTAATAACAATTTTTGAAAATTTGGTTCTAACAACATCATATAGGTTTGTTTTTCCTTGAGTTAATCAGAATCAATGCAGTCCCATCAATTAATCATATCACACCACAGAAAGGAACGAAAATATAATGTACGTATATGCCATCCGCATTCGCCACTGGGCCCCGTCATCGCCCGTTAGGTTACTTAACTAACGACAGAGCGGGGGCTGGACTAGCATGGGTGCAAAACATATACAACATCTACTATATAAATATATATAACATTCGTCTCAGGCATGATATAAAGCAACATCACAGAATCTCAGCCAAGCAACACAGAGTGGTGGATAATCCTGGAGCCTCGGGTTTCATTTGAGCCGCAAATAAGACCCGACGTTCCCTGTCGTGTGGATAGTCTGTGCAATGAAAACCCTGGACCCCTACGAGTGTGGCAAGTTACCCGCCAATCCCAGAAGTGAGGCAACCCCAATCAACAAAGGGAATGGGCCACCCAGCACCTCACGGAATTCGGTAACTTGTGCACCCCTCTGTGGGTCATCCTATACCCTCTACGAGTGTGGCGAATAGCCCGTCAATTCTAGAGTAAGGTCCTCTCCGTTTTAACGCCATGAGATGCGGACCCGTTGCCCTCTAGAACCCGTTATTCGTGCACTCCACCGCGGGGTAATCCCAGTACAGAAAAGAAAAATATATGTACAAAGGTGACATCGACCTCAACCCGGTCGTGCCCCAATAAAAGAATATACAAACTGGTAGAGACGGCAGTCCACATGTCGGATGCTCGCCCCGCAATACTGAATATACAAATAAATCTGAATTGTACTACTATCATTGCACTCCAGGCTATCCACCACGATAATCCAACCACAATATCAGCACATCATAGAATATCAACGTGAATATTAAGTTCGCAAACCCGTCTAGTTGAACATACAGCAACTAGTCGGGTAGTACCGCTCAATAATATTCACGGTCGCAGATATCACACATGCACTGATAAACACACACTAAGAATTTCGATCGACTAAACTTTTCCTAATTGGCCCCAAATGCAAATCCAGCACTCAAACAAATCTGGGCCAAAACCATATGTACCAAAAATCAAATTTCCATATCAGAGAGTGCCACAAGAAATTTGGTGCAACTTCACCACAAGACGCCTGCGGAACCGCCGCAAATAGTGGTCTATTGTGGCGCTTCTACGGCCAATTTGATCGTTCAGTTGCCCAAAAAACTTTGGTTCCCTACAAATGCCTGCACTGATTTTTAAGATCCTCTGAAAGATTTTTTGAACACTTTTCAAAATCGACAGCGGGCACATGAAAATGGAAAAATGATTCGGAAAATTTGGTCGATCGATATTCTAAGTTTGTGCAAACTAGTTAGTATTGGTTTATGGGTGGCTCTGATACCATGCTGGGTTTTGCCGGCGTCCTGGCCATCTATCGTGGCCAATGCGGAACAAAAACTAGCGTTCAAAAATTTTGGCACAAGCAAAACCCGTCCCAAGATCGAAACCATAAACCTATACTAGCAAAACTAAAGAGAGCTAAACTACAATGTTAGAATGTTACACCGAATGAACCAAGTCCTTCGGTCTTCCATCAACTTCCTTAGCTCCTTGAGGCGTGCTCGAACAAACTTGGCCGCCGGTCTTCCTCCGTCGAAGATGATCCACTCGAGAGATGTAGCTCATGGCTCTAGCTCCATATCGAAAGCAAGTGAAGCAGCTAGGGATTCTAGGTTGCTAATCTAGAATGCCTAAGATGTAGTGAGTGATCTAAGTGTTGGCCTATCTCATCTCACCCCCTCTCATGATTCTCAACACATGAGAAGGTTGAGAGGAGGTGGAAGATGAAGGTGGAGGGAACTCAAGAAACACAAGATGGAAGTGAAGCCAATGATGAGGAGATGAGAATGCTCACTCAAGATGAACCATCTCTCTTTTTCTCCAAGTGAGCAAAAATGCAAGTGAGGAAAAATCTCAAGAGTAGAATGGTTTTACAAAACAATTTTCCAATAAAATATGCAACCCATACTTGAATAGTGTGGACAAATGAATTAATAATTCATTTGTGCACACTATGCAAGCATGGTCCTCACCATACTCCCATCAAGTCAATGCCACATCATTATCCATTTAGAAAATAAATGGTTAACCCAAAATGAGGTGTCCACCTTCTAGAATGTTATCTGTAGAAAATACGGATTACATTCTATAGTATATACATACCTGTATTCGTACCGAAATACGAACACCCAAAGAGATAGAATAACACAAAGAACATAATACTATAATATACATATCGAAATACATATACGTAAATTATTAAATCAATACCTGATTTAATAATCCGGTTCAAACCCGAGCCGGCTAGTATTATCAACTGTCCGATCGAAAGTCCGGCTACATAGTACAATCAATCGATCGGAACCCTGCACATATCCAATACGGCTACAACATCATTTAGCCAAAACCAGGGAAACCCTCTGTATAGGACTCTAAAGACTAGTCAATATGCTGGAAGTGGGTTTAACCACAAGCATGTCAGCGGTACTGGCTGTACGTAACGGCTACCCAGGTATTGAGCGAAAGGAAGGCCGACGAGCAAACTCATCCAAACCCCTACTGAGCCTGTCCGTGACAATCTCCATACAGTCCGGTCTGTTCGTCTAAGAGTATCGCATATCAGGTCTAGGGGGGTGGATAAAGTCAGACCCCCAATAACACGATATTTCATGTTGGTATGATGCCCATCACCCACTGAGAAACTACTGATCCAAATCAGTAATTCTCCTCCACCTTGGCCAAGGATTTCTGGTGATGGACACCCGTGCACAACGCGACATCAACCCCCAATACCAGGAAAGATGAATCCTCGACGATCCGCTCACTGCCTCCATGTGGCTCGGGACTGTACTTAACTAAAACCTGTTTGCACGACTCCTTTGAGCCATGGTAGGGTAATAATCAAAGTACAGTGGGAACTCACACGAGACAAATGACGATCTCAGGTCGACAGACTAACTTGTACTCATGCTACCTAGGAACTGCTATCTGACAATAGGTATAATACCAACTAGCATGTTCCCGGCGAGTCCGTCCAGTGTACTCATAACCAATGAGCACATGCATACTATCTTAAGTGATTAACTGACACCAATGGCTTGTGAGACCAGTCACCGCCCCTCGTCGGGGTCTCGATAAGTATACACAAGTCTACTCTGAAGTATTGATGCCCGGTCTCGATACTCCCACGACTAGGGACATTTAAGGATGTGCTTATAGACCACCCAGCTCCCACTTATATGATCGTCATCATAATACTGATAGTCAAGCAAGAATCCTATGGGCTCTATCAACATATAATAGTGATCTGTAATGCCACATAATGTTGTACATGATGATAAAGACAAACCAGATAGCATACTATCATCTCGAGTAAGACTGTTCTACCGGTATAGGTCCTCCCTCAATCATCATAATCGCGTGCCTGCGATTCAATAATTGACTTGAGGGCACTATAGCCAACAAGTCAGCCATCAGCTCCAACCATCTACGTTACCTCATGTTGAGCTCTTTCTGTGTGAACACATAGTTTAGGTTTTTGTGATCGGTAAATACTTCTACCCTTTCACCCAATAAGTAGTGTCTCCAAATCTTCAAAGCGAAAATCACTGCCGCTAGCTCCAAATCATGAGTTGGGTAGTTCTTCTCATGAGTCTTCAATTTTCTCGATGCGTAGGCTATAAGCTTCCCATTCTGTATTAGAACACATCCCAAGCCTTTCCCAGATACGTCGTTGTGAATAACCAACCCTCCGGAACTGTCTGGTACTGTCAAAATTGGAGCGGTGGTCAATCTTTGCTTCAATGCTTCAAAAGCTGACGCACATTTCTCCGTCCATACGAACGGTACCTCCTTGCGTGTTAGCTTGGTCAATGGTTCAGCTATTCGAGCGAAATTCTCCACGAATCTTCTATAATATCCGGTGAGCCCAAGAAAACTTCGAATCTCTGGTACGTTCTTCGGAATTGGCCAATCATGAACTGCTGCAATCTTTTCAGGATCAACGACAATTCTATCTCCGGACACGACATGACCCAAGAACTTCACTTCTTCGAACCAAAACTCGCACCTGCTCATCTTAGCATTTAATCTTTCTTGCCTCAACGTTTGCAGTGCGATCTTCAAGCGTTCAGTATGCTCTTATTGGCTTCTCGAATAGACTAGAATGTCATCAATTAACACCACTACGAACTAGTCCAAGTACGGTGAAAATATTCGGTTCATCAAGTCCATAAATATCGCTGGTGCGTTCGTGACTCCGAATGGCATCACTAAGTACTCGTAATGCCCATATCGAGTTCGAAACGTTGCCTTGCAAATATTTTCTGATTTCACTCGAACTTGATGATATCCGGATCGCAAATCTAGCTTCAAGAATACCTTCACGCCACTGAGTTGATCGAATAATTCGCCGCTGCGAGGGATCGGATACTTGTTCTTAATAGTTACCCGATTTAATTCTCGATAATCGATGTACATTCTTCGTGTGCCATCTTTTTTCTTGACTAGAAGAACTAGAGCTCCCCAGGGTAAATTGTTGTCGCGAATCCAACCTTTATCTAGTAATTCGGCGACCTGCTTCTTGACTTCTTCTAGTTCCACCGGTGCCATTGGATAATATGCCTTTGAAATCAGCGCTGCTCCAGGAACAAGATCAATCGCAAACTCCACATCTCGTTTTGGCGGTAAACCCAAGATGTCTTCGAACAAATCCATAAACTCTCGAACAACTGCTGGTGCTTCTTCCTTATCTGCTTCTATTGAAGAAAGAACGGTACTTGTCGGCTTAGCCCTAAAGTCGACTTGCCCGACAGATCGGCTACCTCCTGAAAATATAAACTCCGGATGTCCGGAAATCTGGAAAATCACTTTCTTTGCCCTACAATCGATGTGAGCGTGGAAAGTGCCAAAAAAGTCCATTCCGAAGACGACATCATAGCTGCCAGTGTCAATCGCCAAGAAATCAGTGAATAACTCTCGTCCGCAAATAACAATCGAATAATCCTTGCACTCGCTACTAGATATAATTTTCTCATTCCCAGTGTGTATGTCCCAGCAACTAGACAGGGCCGCGTGTGGAATTGAGTGTGCAGTAATAAACTTGGACGACATAAAACAATGGGATGCACCTGAATCGGATAATGCTAATGCGGGAAAATTATGAACGAGTAGGATACCTGAAACGACTTCATCTGAAGCCCTGGCCTCCTTGGCCGTCAAAGTAAAGGCATGTTCTTGATTGGGCCCCTGAGTAATCTGCTTCTGCGGTAGCTTCTGAGTATCGCCCCTTAGTCGTAGCTTTGAAGGACAAGTATTGATGGTATGGTCAGCTGACCCACAAACATAACAGAGTCCAAGGCTCCTTCGACATTCTTTCTGTAAGTGTCCGGGTAGATGGCAAAAGTCACAAATCACGCTTCTTTTCTGATCGGATACGACGGGCTTCTTCATAGGTACAATGCCTCGCCTGTTCACCGGGATGCCTCTGCGTACAGGAGCTCAGTTTGGCATAAACGCCGGCTTCCGCATTACGACGGCTTGCTGTTGCGTACTCTTCGCTTTCACTGATAAACTCTGCTGCTCTCTGGCTGCCTTGAGAACTTGGAAAAAGGTGGTCAATTCCAGAGATATGATATGTCTCTGAATCTCCATATCCAAGATACGAATGAACCTTCATGCCGTATCTGCATCGTTGGCAACCAAAGGTCCTGCAAATCGACTGAGCCGAGTCCACTCAGCCACATGCGCATTAACGGATCCGCCATTATGCTTTAGGTTAATAAACTTTTCTTTCATTTTCTCTCGAGCAGATTGCGGAAAGAACTTCTTCAAGAAATTCTGTGAAAACACCGCCCAACTGATCGGCTTGGGCAAACGGGTCTCCTCAACGGGCCACCACTCGCGAGCGTAATCCACTAGTTGGATGCGTACTACATCTACCCTCTTGTCATCTGGAAACTACGCGGCGGCGAGCAGATTCTCCATGTCAACTAGCCACTGCTCCGCTGGCTGTGGCTCCTCCAATCCAGTAAATGTGGACGGACCAAATCTCCTGAAGTCTGCCACGGTGCCCTCACGCAGTGCTGGCCTGGGTGCTACTGCATCTACGGACTACTAGACTGTCCGCAGACCCTCCTGGAAAGACTCGGCTTGCCACTGATTCAGCTCGGTTTGCCGCTTCTGGTTTTCCAGCATTCCACATATAACTCCAAGCAATGCGGCGTCGTCAATACGCTTCTGGTACGATCGTAAATCTCTATCCGCCATGATTCTGAAGCCAAGATACTGAAGAGGATTAGCAACGGTAAACATGATTCAATAAAAAGGATAGTTATAGATTCAAGAATGGCAAGATAGTAATGTGGCAGGACGTGTTCTTAATTCCGGATTTCCTGATTAGTGTGTTGGGTTTAATACCCAACTACAAAAGTACCAATCCCGAGTAATCCTAAATTCTATGGCTCTGATACCAAACAAACCTTGTCACGCCCCGCTTCCCTGAGTGCGCTAACTACGGCACATGATAGAGCCAACCATGCTATCTGTAGATAGAAATCATCCCTCCACAATCACATTATGGCTGTCTATAGGATATCAAGAACAGTAAAATATAAAATCTATCTAGTACATGTCTATTTGCCAAAATAAAAGAGTCAAGAAAATGTATAAGCGAAAACGATAGTAATATCCAATAAACAACATCTGGAAATACGTCCCAATATGGGCTCACATTAAGAAATAAAAGTGCGAAAAAATAAGCTAAGAGTCTAAAAGTTAAATATCTCTAAACCACACATAATCAATTCCTCACTGCTCGACTTGACGGCTAAAATACTCATGTTCAGCCTGCGATAAAGATAGAGCAACTGGGCCATGCAAAGCCCAGACGTCAGTGCATCATAATATCAAAACAATAGTAATAACCAGGATGTAACGATATAGGTAAACATGAATATAAAGAATAACACGGATATGAATGGTGAGGTATGTATGTGTATGTGAAGTGCGATGAGTAATCTAAACTGTGCTACTAGGTTATTTATTCTAAAGACTTTGAAATCAATTAAATGGAATCGTCAATGTATCTCAATAGTATCCCGTGCGTGCCCGGGACCACGGTCAAGACTCTCGGGCTAAATCGGAGATGTGCCGCTAGGCAGTAAACAGGTAACATGTACAGACGAATGATGTCAGCATCATCATCCCGGGGCTAGCCTAGCCCGTAAAGTATAAGTATTGAACTGTTGAGTTGCAAGTCAGGTTTTATTATTGATTTCCCCTTACTCCCAAGATTATGTA
Organism: Agapanthus africanus; assembly: GCA_030015575.1. Classification (NCBI taxonomy): domain Eukaryota; kingdom Viridiplantae; phylum Streptophyta; class Magnoliopsida; order Asparagales; family Amaryllidaceae; genus Agapanthus; species Agapanthus africanus. The sequence continues at coordinate 480,102,443 of CM057343.1, forward strand.
TTCAAGTTAGGTATTGATGATGTAAATCTAATACCAACACAGGATCAAGCAGGTACGGATTTGTCTATGTAGACAACAGATTACGTCCATCAGGATAACAAGTCAGGATTGTCGGTATTAATAACAAGATCAAAGTAACAAGTCAAGTAGTGTGTCGGACATGTCATGTGATGCATATGTATCAAGTGGATACCAAATGTGAAACTGTAATCGATATCGGAATCATGGTAAATAGTGCTGATGTCAGGATGCATATGTGTCTATCTGTAATAACCTATATATATATATATATATATATATATATATCCATGACTATGTATGATGCAAGCTCGATAACATGTCGCATTAATATAGAAGTAACATAATATAATGAAGTTCCGGCATACAACTAGATATGCAATTGACAGTATGGATACGAATAGATATCGAAAAACGGTAAAACTATAATATTGGATGCACAATACCTCACTGTTTCCCCCAATCAGAGCAAAGCTCTGTTTGAATTTCAAATTCAAAAGGTGAAGTAACGCTTCAGATCTCTTGCGCTGCGCGTAGAGCGCCACGTATCAAAAGCAGACACGTTAGCGCAAAGGGCACTGCGCCCAAGGCAGCGCACCCCAATCAGAGAAAAGCTCTGTTTTAAAATTTAAACTTTAAAAATAAATGAAGCAACGCTTCAGATAACTTGCGCTCTGCGCTGTGCGACACGTGTCAGCGCAGTTGCTCTGCGCTGTGCGACAGGTGTCAGCGCAGGTGCGCTAGCGCAGTTGCGCTGCGCGACACGTGTCAGCGCAGTTGCGCTGCGCTCTGCACTGCGCGACACGTGTCAAGCGCAGATACATTTGCGCCAACTGTGCCAGCACTAAAACTTAAATAATGAATTATTTAATTAATCAGAATTAAAATTTTAGAAAGATCTTTTTAATCTTATTAAAATAAGAAAATTATCTTCTGTAAAACAGAGGCCTTAGGATCAAAGATCCAACGGTGGGGAAATATCCCCAGATCAATCAGAGAAAGATCTCTGTAACTAACTCAACAAACCAATTGACCCTATATAAAGACCCCTAGACTCCAAATCTCACAGATATACAGAAATAGAAAAGGGGAGAATTCTGAAAAAATTTAAAAGGGTAAGCCTTTGAAGAAAGAAGATCATCTTCTTCAAGGTAAAGAATTTGATTCTCGAAAAAACAGAGATAAAATACCTCTCACAAAAAGAAGAATTTCTTCTAAAAAGATCAAAGATCTAAGAACAAGATCAAGATCTTCAAGTAAAAGAAAAAAGATAAAAAAAGATCCAATCACAAAAATTAAAGAAGTAATTTACTTCATTTCTAGATCTTTTAATCTATATAAAGGCACAGCCTTTTGATGAACCATTGGTTCTTGAATCTTGAGGTAGAACCTCTTCAAACCAAGAAAAAACTTGTTTCTTTGATTTAAATTGGATCAAGATGCGCTCTGCGCTATTGTACAGTGCCTTGCACTCTTGATTTGCACTGTTGTGCTCCTAGGACTGGCGCAAGTCACCAGAGAGCGCCACATGTCAATCTGCGCCTTGCGCTCCTAAAAACAAAGTGTTGCGCTCTTGGATTGGCGCACTTCACCAGAGCGCGCCACGTGTCAGCAGCGCACTAGCGCAGCGCACTGACGCAGCGCACTGCGCTAACAGACTTGCGATCAGTAGAGCGTGACACGTGTCACCTCCACATGCGCCGGCGCCTTGCGCTCTTTAATTGGCGCAGAGCGCCTGACAGGCCACGTGGCGCACTGTCAGAAAAACAAATGCTCTGCATTATTAAAATGCAGAGCCCAATTAAAAGGTCTTAGGCGGAGTCACAAATCTTTGAGGTCTAGGAATAAGCCATGCCGTTGAATGGCTTGGTCGATCCTCTAACAGACCAAAACAAATGCTACGCATTATTAAAAAAAAAGGACAGAGCCCAATTAAGAAGCCTAACAGGCCTAATATAAATGTCGTGCATTTAAATAAAAAAACCCAATGCTATGCATTGTTTAAAAAGGGCAGAGCCCAAACAAAGAACATTTTCAAATGGACTTAGCCCAATTCTGGCCATAAGTCCTCAATTTAAATTGAACTGAGCACAACTGCTCTCCCAAATCAATTTACACCCGGTTCAAGGGTACATCTCTGAACTCCTCTGATATTTGTTGTTGTAATCCTTCAACGTCGTCAGAGAGGTGACGGGTCCCGACAACCATACATTGCTACAGACTGTGGGGTCCTTAAACTCATGGACCGAAATATCCTTAAACTAATATTCGTCCCCAAAATGGGAATGTTGGACCGAAATGTCCTTAAACTAATATTCGTCCCCAAAATGGGAATGTTGGACCGAAATGTCCTTAAACTAATATTCGTCCTCAAAATGGGAATGTTGGACCACCATGTCCTTAAACTGGAAATCGACCGCAATGTCCCTAAACTAAACAATAGAGTCCAAATACTCTTTTGTTGGATCTAAACGATCCCGTTAAGTTGATCTTAGTCTAAAATTAGACTAACGTATCCTTAACTAACGCTTAAGTTGATCTTAGTCTCAAATAAGGCTAACGTATTCTTAAACTAAAACCCCAATCCCAAATCTAAGAAAATACGGATTTGGACTAATCCACGTCCTACGGGCGACCACATAAATTAGTTTCCGTATACAATCCACGGGCAACCACAAACAAAACAAACATCCACATAAATTAGTCTCCGTATACAATCCACGGGCAACCACAAACAAAACAAACACCCACGACACGAAGTGACCATCTGGAGAAGGAGAAAGTTGTTACCGCGATGCGGTAGCATAATTAACTGCAGGGGCTTGCGCCTGGAGGGAAGAGCGTCCCCACAATCAAAAACCTCTCGAACGAGGGTGAATCTGACGAAGTCTGCTACATCGGCCGCATCCGTTTAAACCATCGATACACGTTGCCATAAATCAACTTGGCATCTTCGGAGAGGTGGACGGATAGCTCCAATTAGCATCTGCCCCGAATTTCAGGCCAGACGAACCTACGCGGTCTCGTCTCCGTGATTCGGAGGGGAACAGATTCTGGCACGCCCGGTGGGACCTTTTCCTCTTTCCACTCCACACTTCATGTGTCGTATTCGTGAACGAATCGCAGTTTGTTAATGGTTGCCCTCGGGTTTCAAGTTACTAAGATTTGGTCTTTTGCTTGGCGCAGAAAGCAAGCAGCAATGGCATTCACCTGCTCGAACTGCTCCAACTGCAACTGCAATCGACGCTCCGCCTCACCTGGAGGTGTAGCCTATGGACCTCAAGCGGCATCACTGTTCACGATGCCGGTAGAACAAATCACCCAGGCTACTACTGGACTGTTTTTCGGGACCATGCTCCCGCCAATGAGCTTCACTGCCCCAGTGCCTGTACCAGAAGTTCCTAAGAAGTCGGTCTTCGATCGACTTACAGCTATTGCGGCCCCTCTCAACGGGTCTCCCAACACCAGTGCCTCGGTCTTCTCCAGACTGGGCCAAAACTCCTGCTGGCCCATGATGAAGCTTGCGGTCCCAGAGAAGGTTATTCAAAAGAGAGTAGCCAAACCTACTCCTGAAGTCGTCAAGGAGGCTTCTCCTGCTAAGAGATCGGTCTTTACAAGACTGCCCGTCCCAACTCCCGCTCCCGCTCCTGCTGCTCAGAAGACATCAGTCTTTAATAGACTGACACCGGCAACAGCCCCTCACCTGAACAGGGGGCAAGACAACGCCGTCCCCGTCACCGAGCCAATTCCCACAGCTCGACATGCTCGACGTCGCCACTGGCGCCGAGTGAGGAAGTCCGAAGGTAGATTCCCTTCTGAGCTAACTCCACCAGCACCGGCGGCGGAAATTAATGCGGCTGTTCCAACTGGGAACAGCTTTGAGCTGTTGAATAAGGTGCATAGGAATTCTCCTACCGCTGTACTAAAAAAGTCTCCCCCTCCACTAGAGAAGGTTACGGAAGCAAAGCCAGAACGGTCCCAATCCCCTCAACGGCTGTCCTCCAAGATCTATAAAGTCTGGCGGCAGGCCCGAGACTCAGTGATCGATCCAAATTTCTCCCGCCAGCACAAGAAGCTGAAGGTCCAACAGGAAGTCAGCCATACTGCTAAGCCACGAAAAGCTGTCTGGGTGCCCACCTCAACGGCCCCCTCAACTTCCACTGTTCATAAGAAAAGAAGGACGGAGAAGATCCCCGTGCCGGTGACAAAATCCAAAAACACTGAACCCAAACGCCTTAAGTCTGGGGGCATGGTCGTCCATACCGTTTACATGGCATCTGGGAAGGAGGATAGCCGCGCTTCGACAGGCCACAGACCGCTTACCCGATCCATCACAAGAGCCCAGGAACAGCAGCAGCAGAAGCTCCAGGAGATGTTGACTGCGATGGCCGCACTCACCGGACCAAAAGAAAGCCCGGAGGCATCATCGGAACAACGTCGCAAACACGAGACCGATGCTGAATTCCTTCGTAGAATGCTTGAAAGGAAGGATAAAGAGGCTACGGAACAAGCGGCCAATATAAAGCAGATCGCTCTTCTGTTCCAAGACATGGTCGGGATGATGATACAGCCGGATCCTCCAGCCGAAAATCCTCCGATTGTCCTCGAAGACGACAGAGGAGAAACGTCAAATCCACCTCCGGCTCTTTCAACAGCCAAAGAGGAAACAATCTCTAAGGCCGCCTTGGACGATTATATTGCTCAACAAATAAGAGTTCACCAGGCAACTGAGGCAGCCGGCCAAGTTGTCAAAACGGGGCGACCATATCCAAGCTGGTATGATCAGATAAAGTACCCGCCGGGCTACACGATCCCGAAATTCCATGTCTACAAGGGGACAGGCAATCCCCATCAACATGTTGCCCAGTTCAGGGCTCTTTGTGGCAACACCGGCGGCGATGATAAGCTCCTGCTTTGCCAATTCGTCGGCAGCTTATCGGAGACAGCGTTTGAATGGTACTCCGAGCTTCCGAACGACTCTGTCAAAACTTTCGCTAAAATGGAGTTTTTGTTTACCCAGCGTTTCGCAAGCGCCAGCGAGCGTACTCCAATAACAGCTTTGATCAATGCAAGAGTAAAGCCGGGCGAAACTTGGGTTAAATATGCAATCCGATGGCGGAACTTGTGATCAAAATGCGAACAACACATCGAAAAAGCACCTACGGTGGGCATGTTCGTGGGCACCCTAGATCCTCATGCAACTATTTCACAGTTCATGATGTTCTTTAAACCAACCACGTTCCAGGCCTTGATTGACAAATTAGCCCAAATGGACCAGATGAGCTATAGACCGTCTCCTCCAAAGCCGGACTCTCGAAATGAGAAGGGGAAAGGAAAAGTGATCATCGTCGCCAATGCTCAACCACAGCCGAGCAACTTGAAGCCGGTTGTCCGTCAAAACAATATGCGTCCACGTCTATCCCTCAAGGAGAGGCTAGGACGTCCTTACTCGTTGCTCAAGATAAAACGAGAAGACTGTTCGAGCTGGCAGTGCGCAACAGACTCATCAATCTGCCAGATTCAAAACGTCCGTTGCAGCCAAACGACGTCAATGATCCTAATTACTGCTCCTACCACCGAGTATTGGGTCATCCGATCGAAGATTGCTACGTCTTCAAAAACTGGATTGAAGACCAATACCAACAAAGCAAGTTCGCGTTATCCGAAAAATGGAAGGTGAACCCGCCGCAACCTCATACCCCTAAAAAGGTGAATATGCCGGGGGCAACGTGCTCCCTTGTTAAAGAAGCCCTATGGGAGGTCGTTCTCTCAGCCAAAACCAAAAGGATGCTGAATGATCTCCAAACATGCCCGACGATCAGGTGGAAAAACCCGCTGGAACCCCAGATCATCGAAGGGATGCTGAAACCGCGCCCAACTCCAAAGATTGGTGGGGATAGCCAAAGTGTTCACATCCAGCCGTCAAAATCTTCGAAAAAGAAGAAGAAATCCAAAAAGCCCGTGAAGCTTGGCGACAAGCGCACAGACCTACAGAAACAGATTGACGCGCTGGAAGAGTACAACCAGAAAGCGCGAACCCCAATCACGCTCCAAGAGTTTCTCAGCCACGTCCTTGAGCATGAAGATGATGAAGAAAGCTCGTTGGATGGATCTGAGGATTACGTAGCAAGCTGCCATGTGATCTCTCATTCATCGCTAGACAATGAAGAATCTCCTTGTACAGAGAAGCTGGGGGCAGATCCTAAGCTGGAACTTCTGGGGCCATCAGATGAAACAATTGATGCATTCCTCAACGAAGCTCTTTTGAAAAGTAAAGCTGATCGGGAACGCGAGACGGTCATATTTGAAAGGGCCAAGCGCCGGCGACTAGACGAAAGAGTTGAGACACTCCCGTCAAATCAAAAGACATCCGTTGAGGATAAAAACAAATTCAAGACGAGGAAAAGGTTTGCTAAGGCTATATCAATGGGAATGAAGCTACCACCCTCTGAAAGAAACACTCCCGGTGCAGCAGAAACACATCCTAGCTATTGCTTATATCATCGAAAGATTTCGCACCCTACTGAGGAGTGCAACGCTTTTAGAAGATGACGCGCTCATATGAAAGATTGACCATGCCGAGGAAATTCCGCCAAGGCGAACTCGTGCTAGTGGTCAAAAGACCTATGATCCCCAATCGCGCCAAGCGAGGAAAGTTCGAGCCGAACTATGAAGGGCCGTACATCATAGACAAGGTCTACCAGGGTGGAGCCTATCTACTCATGGACATGCATGGAGAAAGACCTTTCAGACCAATAAAACGTCGCTTCGTGAAGAAATACTACGCCTAACGAGTTACAGCCTAGGTCAATGATAGATGACGACGACTCTGTCCGCTCGCTATCTTCCTAAGCCCAAACTCTATAAGTAGTAGCCGGCCTTCTTCAACAAAGGACCGAAACGTCTTTAAACTAATGACGGACCACTACGTCCTAAAACTAGCTGTTGACCGAGATGTCGATAAACTATGGTGGATTGCAACGTCCCAAAGCCAATAAAAAAAAGAGAATAAAAAAGAGAGAGAGAGAGAGAGAGAGAAAGTAAAAACGGTATGTCCATAAGCAAAATGGGCACGGATGAAAACCCGAAAGGGCTCCATGAGTAAAAACAGCAGGGCTACCGGCGAGTGCTTGTGAAAACCCGAAAGGGCGCGACCTCGTTATATAAAAAGAATAAAAAAAAAGAGAATAAAAAAACGGTATGTCCATAAGCAAAATGGGCACGGATGAAAACCCGAAAGGGCTCCGTGAGTAAAAACAGCAGGGCTACCGGCGAGTGTTTGTGAAAACCCGAAAGGGCACAACCTCGTTAAAAGACACTTGCAGGGTCCTCTCGACCTTGTAAGGAGAAACCACCCGCGTGAGATCCTTACGACTCATAAGAGAGCAACACGCTTAGGAATCCTCACGATTCCTAAGGAGAAATTACACTTGCAAGATCCTCACGACTCGTAAGGAGAATTCTCTTATGGGACCCTCACGGCTCATAAGATTTGAAAGTCTTAAGTTACAGAGACCTGAACCTGTTCTTAACCAACCCCCCACAACCTTCGATAATACCCTACAAGCGGCTCATACTGACCCTTGTATACAATCCACGGGCGCGAATAAACATTTCCCTAACCAAGTCTCATCCGTGACTAGGGATATGTTCATATGGTGAACAACCCTTGTAAGTCCTCTCGACTTATAAGGAGAAAACCCTTTTGTAAGATCCTTACGACTTACAGGGGGACATGCACTTAGGAATCCTCACGATTCCTAAGAAGAAAACACACCTACGAGATCCTCACGACTTATAGGGAGAAATACCTTTGTGAGACTCTTACGGCTCATGAAGTCAAAAGCCTTAGTCGACAGGATCCTAACCCTGTTTACTAAGCCACCTTTGTTCAACATCGACAGAGGCAAATGATAATTCGCTCCTGGCAATATCCCAGTTGTAGCGGTGCTGATGCCGAAATCGGTGTCTAATCCTAAGCTTGCGGCGAAAAGCCAGCAAGCCACACATGCATGCAAAATAGCCGAAATGATGGGGCAACTTGCAACAAAATCAGCAAGTAAAAATGTATGCATGCAAAATAGCCGAAATGATTGGGAAACTCGCAATAAAAAGCAGCGAGTGAAAATAAAATAAATAGCCGAAATGATGGGGCACCGCGAAAAAACAGCCGAAATGGTTGGGCAATCGCGACCTTCGCGATATAGAAACTGAAATGATAGAGCATCGCGGAAAGAAATAAAATAAAAATATATATAATAAAATTTATGCCCTACAGGCGATATCACAGCAATCCCTGTATACAATCCAGAGGCACAAACAAAGAAGGAAACACATCTTCCCTCCCCATGCTCCATCAAACAACGGAGCCAAGTCTTGACGGCAACTCATATAAAGCATGAAATACAATCGGAGATCATCTCGCACCAACGCGGAGTGGTCACCACCTCGACGTTCGTCTCGATACAGCAGATGAGATATCACGACAGCATTCTTCCTCTAACAGGATTCGGACGTGACAAAGCAAAAAAAGCGAAGGCCAAATTCCTAGCTTCAGGGTCTTGACGGTAACTCATATAAAACCGGAAAAACCATCGGAGATCATCTCACACCAGCATAGAGTGATGACCACCTCGACGTTCGTATCGATACAGCAGATGAGATGTCACCCCAGCGTTCTTCCTCTAGCAGGATTCAGATGCGACAATCAAACAATGGAGCCATGGCAAAATCCCTAGTTCCAAACCTTGACGGTTCACCAACAACCTCGAAACAACCACGACATTCATCTCGATACAGCGGACGCAATGCCAGCAAACAAAGCGAAGGCCAAATTCCTAACTTCAGGGTCTTGACGGTAACTCATATAAAACCTGAAAGACTATCGGAGATCATCCCACACCAGCGCGGAGTGGTTATGACCCATCGGGGCTCTCCAAAATGAGCCTAACCTCAAGTAAAAGCGGCATGGCAAAATTCCTAACGCTTGCTCTTCCGACGGTCAAACTGCCTAGGAGGATTGCTTGAAGACGTCTTGTCCAGCCCCCGAAAGAATCAGAGACACGATAATCGCAAGGCTACTAGAACAGCAAGATTGCCTATCGAGGAATACATCAGCCAATGCGACGGTACAACGGACAAAACCCTAGTACCACAGACCTTAACGGACCTCTGTCGTAAAGAGCAGAGGTTAACTGTGACGTTAGGATATTCTTGCGAGAACTGCTCGAATCGTCTCGACTTGTGAGGAAATTAGTGTCTTTACGAGAACTTCTTGATTCGTCTCGACTTGTGAGATAAAGCCTTAGGCAGCGGGGATTAAACAAAACTTGTTTCCTAAGCACTGGGACCCTGCAAGTCGGTCCAAAATGGACTCTTGCATACTATTCATGGGTCACACTCTCCAAAGTCGAATCTCGACAAGGAGGGAAACAACCGCTTACGGGTCCTCTCGACTCGTAAGAGGGAAAATTCTCTGATAAGATCCTTACGACTTATAAGAGAAAACGCACTTAGGAATCCTCGCATTCCTAAGGAGAAAATACACCTACGGGATCCTCTCGATCCGTAGGGAGAAAAGTCTTTGTGAGACCCTCACGGCTCATAAAGTTGAAAAGTCTTAGGTAGCAGATCTGAACCTGCCTCCTAAGCCATCACTACCTCTTGAAGAAGCCAATACAGGATGCTCGCTCTATCATCTGTCGACCATGTTTACTAAGGTAACATGCTGATAATAAAAGAAGGGGAAAAGCGCAGAGATGACACAAGACATTGCAAAAAAAATGTGTGTATCTTTATTCATGAATTCAATTAAGTACAAGGCGAATCATATAAAAGAATAAAGAATAGATACATATTATTCAAAGATTACAAGTGTATAATTGATACAAAGGCAGCTACTGAGAAGGAAGTGTCTTAAGTAGGCCCATCAATTGCTCTCGCACTCCCTTCGACGCCTTCTCCTGATCGGCTGCCGCGGCCAACTCTGCTTCCACCTGGGCCCGCTGCTGCAGGTAGGATGAAAGTTGTTCTTCAACGGCTCGCTGAGCTGCTGCGCGACCTTAGGCATCACGCTCAACAGCATCGAGCTTCTGCTTCAGTGTTAGCCCATCAGAAATACTTTGCAGAAGGCCCTCGAAGATAGCCTTCACCCGGGCAGCGTTCGCGTCGACCTCAGCACGCAGTCGAGCAGACTCGCTTGAGGTCTTTTGGCATTCCCTCCGTCTTAAAGCCGCTTCTTGTTCCAGATGGCGGAAGTAAGAAGTGCTCTACTCGATCCATGCCGCCCGTTGAGTACTCGTGGCCAAAACCTCGGGGGCAGGACGCATAAGCTCCAGCTGATGCAGGCGGGCCTCGATCTCCCTGCAGTGATTAACCCAAGACTCGACGACGCCTTCATTATGAAAATTTACAAACGTCACCAGCATCAGATTAACCTCAGCAGCGAAATCTGTGGCAAATACAGGAGCCTCTGCATCAAGCTCCTCGACGCATCCGCTCAGCATGCTCAAACACATCGCAACACCCTTTGAGGATGGACGCCTGGAGAACGGGCATGTCGGCATCATGATACGGGACTCGAAAGGAGCTCGAACCAAAGTGATAGCTGCAAAACAAATCATAATCAGATGACAGACCTAAAAAATACAGGAGACTCATGAACAGTAGAGTCTACTATACCGGCTGCAGCAGGCGGCAAAGCCGGGAGGATCGGTGGCGCAACTGATCTCTCATCTCCTCCTTCGATCTGTAGCACTGCAATCAGAGCAAGGAAAAATCAGAAACAATTTCATTATTGGAAAAAGAAAGGGCATTAATTGAAAACTATACTCACCAGCGCCACTGGAGGAAGCAAGTTCCGACGGGAAGGAGAAGTGTGGGTGCAACACCTGGTACAGGTGATCAAAAAGCACTCCTGCAAAGACGCAATAGTATAACGTCAGTACATAAATTATGCAGACAAGATAAGACTGGTGGGTCACAAATCCATACCTTCCAGCATTTGCGATGGTACGAGAGAAGGTAGAGGGGTGGTCACCGTCAGGGCGGTAACTGGCGGCGCTGTCTCAAGCAGCGCGGCATCAACACTAGCCGCACCCGCGTAAGAAACAAGATAAACTTTATTAGGAAAGATTGCAGAATAAAAAAAAAGAAGGGCGGTGACCCAAGATTTACCTGAAAAGTCGCCGGCCAGAGCCCTAACGAGGGCGTTACTCGAGGTAGCGGCGGCGTCTTCCTCTTCCATTGGGACGGTCTCACCTCCCGTTGCCTCATCGCCCGACTCCACAGGAGCCGTCGTCATGCTCGCGACGCCAGAAGACGACAAAGAACCGTAAGCAGGGAGAGCGATGATCGGAGCGGCACCCGACTCTTGAGAAAGAGCGGCCATCTCTTGCTCAGCGACCGTAGCAGCCGTCTCACCCGCTACCGCTTCGAGCTCAGCGGTCACAGCCGTCTCATCCGCTGCTGCCCCAGGCTCAGTCATAGCAGCCGTCTCACCTGCCGCCCCCTCGGGCTCGGCATCGGCAACCTTCTCGGGCATAGTAGGCATGAATATCTCGTCAGCCACTAGCTCGGGCCCGGCAACTACGGCTGCACCGCCTACCGTCGCATCGGGATCAGCTGCTACCATCTCCACCGTCCTCTCAGGCTCGACGGTCGCCGCCGTTCCTTCAGTAGGACTCGGCCTTGCAGGACAAGATGTATAAGAACCGATAGTTTTACAACTCTTACAACAAAGCCTCGAAAAGCACATTACCTGAGGTGGATTGACCATTGGCTACCCGAACTGCACGCACCGCCCGCCTATGAGCAGTGGACAAGGCGACCGGGAGCTCCTCTGAAGGAGTAGCAGCGGGAGTAACGGCGCTTGAGCCCGCTCCAACAGTCAAAGCAGCGCTACGCTCCTTCGCTGCGCGCCTCAAGCGCTTCCTCTCCTCCCGGGCCGTCACGACGGACCTTTTGGAAGCCTCCTTCAGCAAGGCGTCGTCGTCCACGTTCAGAGTTGCCTCCAGAGCCTTCAAGGTATCCATCATCGGCTTTTTAAGTAGGGACTCTCGCGGCAGCCCCGAGGAGGCCGGGACTTCGGTAGCTAGCCCGAGGATAATTCCTACGTCGGCTTGTGAGGCAGGTCTTGTGGTCCCTGCAATGAGACAGAGAAAAGGTTAGATTGGCCATAAAAAGGAGAATAAAGACTTAATGAGCCGAGACGTACCAACGCCCGCTAGAGCGCGTTTCCTTTCCTCCTCCTCGAAGGTTTTTAGGGAAGTAGCGATGGCTTCTTCGGTAGAAATGCCTGTTTATAAAGGAAATGCTTTAGTCAAAGACAATGATAAAAGTACGATGAAATGACGAAGAATACAATTAGTGATTACCCGATTGCGCAAGATTAGCCAACCACGCTTCGAGCCTTGCCGATCGCTCAGAAGCCGCGATGGCGGCCGCCAGATCGGTGTCTGCTGGCTCTACGAAGAAACCCTCGTTGCTTCCGTACTCACTTAGGCCTTCGGTAAGAGGGGCCTGAGGCTCTAAGCCGAGCACGGCATCAAGAGAAAGAACGGACTTCTTCTTCCTCTTCTGCGCGCGGACCCCGGTCGCCGCTAAAATCAGCTTACGCTTCGCAGGCACCTTAGGACGGCAGGTCCCGATGTCTAAGCCCACACCGGACTCCGGCGATACCATATTCACCGTCTCCACCGGAGCACAGGGCGCTGGGGGCACGTCCACGGTATCACGGGGCAATCCACGAGTGGGACTTAGCACACGTTGAGGCTCATCTCCAGCATCTCCTCTTAGTGGAGGAGGGACAGGGGTCCTTCGTCTTAGGGGAACGTTGTGATCGCTGGCCGGGGACGCACCCTTGCGGTCAATCAGCAGCCGCTTCTCTTCCCGGATAACAGCACCCATCGCGTGCTGATACCAAGCCCCGTACACGTTGAGGGCCCTTGGAATGCAAGTCGGCTCGCTAATGAAAAAATGGGAGCCCGTGTTCAGCCGCATGAAGTGATGTAATGCATTCCGTATCCCCTCCCTGGTGGCCGCAGGCTCTTCCAAAAACGCCTCCAGTGGAACCCCTTGGTTATAACTTAACTGCTGGGAGAAGCGATGGGGATTGTACCTCATAAAGAGCGCCAAGCCATTCTTCCTGAACACCAGGAAGCCCGGCCGGATGGAGTATAAGTGAAGAATCTCCCGGGCTTTCAATACGGAGGCCCCGTCCTTGAAACCATCACGTAATGCCAACACCGCCTTGGAAGTCTCCGGGCCGATGGTCATGACCTTGTCTATGAAAGAAATGCCCGCTCCGACCGTGCGCGGATGAAGAAGCAACCCCTAGCCTCCCGCGGAGACGGATTCACAATAGAAGCGCCGACCAGCCGCATAACTCTCGGGAGTCTGCACTTCTTGTAAAACGAGGGCCTCTTGTGAATACCAAAAACCCCAAGCACATGCATTTCTAGCCATGAAGTAAAGTAGTGCATCGGGAGATTGGCGGGTTGCACCCCCGGTTCATTTGCGTCCGCCGCCACGCTGAGTTCATGGTACAGGTGGGCCAACCCGGCGATTCCAATTGACAACTGTATACCAGCCACCATCCGATGCGCTCGGTAAAAGACGGACGGCCTCATGTAGCGCGGGTGCATGGGGAGTGCGAACCAGCACAGCCATAATCCCAGAAACCCGAGAAAAAAGGTCTCCTCATCAATGCCCGGGGCAGCGATTTCCGGTAAGGGCATAATTGCAGCGTCAGGAAGGTAAAAACCCTTTTGGACATCCTCCAATACTGGTCGACAATCTAAGCCAAAGCCGAACGGGTCATCGAGCTTGGCAAACTTTTCGCTTCGCTGTGATAGAATCTCCGGTCGAAGAAAGCAGGCGATGAAATCTGTGAAACTGACTCCCCGGCCTCCCGATTCCAAATAAAGACTTTCATACATATTCAGCACCTTCACCAGACTCGGAAACTGGTGTTGAATAGCATTCTCTGGCGTTAGGCCCATTACCAGCGGCTTGGTGGCGAAGACGTATTCGTCAGGAGGAAGTAACTCTTCATAATGCCCCCCCTCACCGGCAAACCTGAAATCTCAGCAAATTCCTCCAGGGGGATGGAGACTTCCCTGTCCGTCAGAAGAAAGGTATGGGTGGGGATGTTTCATTGTTCCACGAATGCCTTAACCCACCACGTCGGAGGAGCAGGGTATTCAAACAATGAGGCGTAGACTGCAGGGTACAGACCAATCTTCATCAAATGCGTCTTCTTCGCTGACAAGATATACCTAGCCCACTGCAAATACCCGGCCGACTGTCGAGGGGTCAATCCGAGGTTATAAGGTTGTCCCCAAGGGCGGGCCTCATCCTGGCATATGCGCCGCCCCAGAATATCCACGGCTGGCGGCGGTTGCACGGGAATGGCAGCAATCGAAGGCTGAAGAAGATCCTCCGAATTCCAATTTACAACCTCCACGGCATAGTTCACCGGGGATGCATCCGCATATGGGATCGATGAGATCGGCTCTAACGGCGTCGCACTAGAGAAGCTTCGACGACCCTTGATAATCTCGCTGTACCACCTACCCCACAGATGAAGGTTCTTGTACTCCGGGTCGTGATCTTTAATGAGAGCAAAAACCTCCCGGTCCACCGGCGCCTCAGGGAATCCTCCCTCTGAGCGGAAGAATGGGAATGAAAGATCAGCAGACATGTTGCCTGCAAAGAAAAACGAAATTCAGTTATCAGTATCATAATTTAATTTTAATCCCGACTCTGGGTATTTTTTAAAAAAAATTTATACCACACTGCAATGCAGTGGAGAGGGGACCAAAGAGGGACCCACAAAATCCAGATGACAATGTATCAGTTAATAAGACAGCCTCATCATTGGATGGGATTGTCAAATAATGAGGAAATCCTCAAAGAATATTCTCATTAAATGAGAAATCCCTTGAGACAAGAAGAAAATCTCCCTTTTTAGAGCAAAGCTCTGTCACAGAGTGACACTTGTCAAACTCTGGTCACAAGGGAATAAAATTCCTTAAAAGAGTCTAGCTCTGTAATAATGATGGAAAAATCCATCAAAGGAAAAACTAATTTCTAAAAATTAAAGTTTAGGATCTTAAAAGATCCATGAAAAACTCTTAAGAGTTCATCATCAGAAGATCAAAAGATCTATGGTTTTGTTAATGAGCAAAGCTCTGTTCATGGGTTAAGAAACCCTGAAACAAATTCTTGAGAGCAAAGCTCTGTTTATGAAACCCCAAAAGGGTTTTCTTTAGATCAAAAGATCTATGAGAACAAGGCTCTATTAATTGAAATTAATTTAATTAAGTTAAGTTAATTTTTACCCAAGATGTTTCTAGAGTTCTAACTCTGAAAATGATAGTAAGGCTCTGGGGTTCTTGAAAACAAGAGCAAGGCTCTGAAAATAAAATTCTTGAAGATGATAATCATCTGCTGTGGACCAAGGGTCCTATTTATAGGCGCTTAAGCGCCCCTTCAACTCCTGAGTTGATCCAACGGTCTGGATCTTGCCACCGCTGCACTCACGTGTGCGCCACGTGAGTGCAACGGTGGGGGGCATTTGTTTCCCACAATCAGAGCAAAACTCTGTTTGAATTTCAAATTCAAAAGGTGAATCAATGCTTCAGATCTCTTGCGCTGCGCGCAGAGCGCCACGTGTCAAAAGCAGACACGCCAGCGCAAGGGGCGCTACGCCCAAGGCAGCGCACCCCAATCAAAGCAAGGCTCTGTTTTAAAATTTAAACTTTAAAAATAAAGAAAGCAACGTTTCAGATAATTTGCGCTCTGCGCTGTGCGACACGTGTCAGCGCAGTTGCGCTGCGCGGCACGTGTTAGCGCAGTTACACTTTGCGCTGCGCGACACGTGTCAAGCGCAGGTGCACTTGCGCCAACTGTGCCAGCACTAAAACTTAAATAATGAATTATTTAATTAATCAGAATTAAAATTCTAGAAAGATCTTTTTAATCTTATTAAAATAAGAAGATTATCTTCTGTAAAACAGAGGCCTTAGGATCAAAGATCCAACGGTGGGGAAATATCCCCAGATCAATCAGAGAAAGATCTTTGTAACTAACTCAATAAACCAATTGGCCCTATATAAAGACCCTTAGACTCCAAGTCTCACAGATATACAGAAATAGAAAATGGGAGAATTCTGAAAAAATTTAAAAGGGCAAGCCTTTGAAGAAAGAAGATCATCTTCTTCAAGGTAAAGAATTTGATTCTCGAAAAAATAGAGATAAAATACCTCTCACAAAAAGAAGAATTTCTTCTAAAAAGATCAAGATCTTCAATTAAAAGAAAAAAGATCAAAAAAGATCCGATCACAAAAATTAAAGAAGTAATTTACTTCATTTCTAAATCTTTTGATCTATATAAAGGCACAGCCTTTTGATGAACCATTGGTTCTTGAATCTTGAGGTAGAACCTCTTCAGAACAAGAAAAAACTTGTTTCTTTGATCTAAATTGGATCAAGATGCGCCCTGCGCTATTATACAGTGCCTTGTACTCTTGATTTGCACTGTTGCGCTCTTTGGACTGGCGCAAGTCACCATAGAGCGCCACGTGTCAATCTGCGCCTTGCGCTCCTAAAAACATATCGCTGTGCTCTTGGATTGGTGCACTACACCAGAGCGCGCCACGTGTCAGCAGCGCACTAGCGCAGCGCACTGGCACAGCGCACTGCGCTAACAGACTTGCGATCAGCAGAGCGTGACACGTGTCACCTCCACATGCGCTGGCGCCTTACGCTCTTTAATTGGCGCAGAGCGCCTGACAGGCCACGTGGCGCACTGTCAGAAAAACAAATGCCGTGCATTATTAAAGTGCTGAGCCCAATTAAAAGGTCTAACATACCAAAACAAATGCCACGCATTATTAAAAAAAAAAGGCAGAGCCCAATTAAGAAGCCTAACAGGCCTAATATAAATGCCGTGCATTTAAATAAAAAGCCCAATGCTATGCATTATTTAAAAAGGGCAGAGCCCAAACAAAGAACATTTTCAAATGGACTTAGCCCAATTCTGGCCATAAGTCCTCAATTTAAATTGAACTGAGCACAACTGCTCTCCCAAATCAATTTACACCCGGTTCAAGGGTACATCTCTGAACTCTTCTGATATTTGGCGTTGTAATCCTTCAACGTCGTCAAAGAGATGACGGGTCCCGACAACCATACATTGCTACGGACTGTGGAGTCCTTAAGCTCATGGACCGAAATGTACTTAAACTAATATTCGTCCCCAAAATGGGAATGTTGGACCGAAATGTCCTTAAACTAATATTCGTCCCCAAAATGGGAATGTTGGACCGAAATGTCCTTAAACTAATATCCGTCCTCAAAATGGGAATGTTGGACCACCATGTCCTTAAACTGAAAATCGACCGCAATGTCCATAAACTAAACAATAGAGTCCAAATACTCTTTTGTTGGATCTAAACGATCCCGTTAAGTTGATCTTAGTCTAAAATTAGACTAACGTATCCTTAACTAACGCTTAAGTTGATCTTAGTCTCAAATAAGGCTAACGTATCCTTAAACCAAAACCCCAAACCCAAATCTAAGAAAGTACGGATTTGGACTAATCCACGTCCTACGGGCGACCACATAAATTAGAAGATTTTACCTCGGGTCAATTCAGAATAAGAGTGGTCTTCAAGAGCTGCTTCCTAGTGCATTCTACATATACAATCCATGGTAAACCACAAACAAAACAAACACCCACGATACGAAGTGACCATCTGGAGAAGGAGAAAGTTGTTACCGCGATGCGGTAGCGTAATTAACTGCAGGGGCTTGCGCCTGCAGGGAAGAGCGTCCCCACAATCAAAAACCCCTCGAACGAGTGGGAATCTGACGAAGTCTGCTACATCGGCCGCATCCGTTTAAACCTTCGATACACGTTGCCATAAATCAACTTGGCATCTTCGGAGAGGTGGACGGATAGCTCCAATTAGCATCTGCCCCGAATTTCAGGCCAGACGAATCTACGTGGTCGCGCCGCCGTGATTCGGAGGGGAACACTCACATGTATTATTTTTATTCATATATAAATAGATATACTATAACATAGCATGTTGCAAGATAAACTTGCCTGATCGGATCTCACGATGGGGGCACGTACATCGCGTTCGACGTCGGGTAAACGTCGTGACGCAAACTACGTGCGTACAAGACCGGACTCGACTGCTCACAGACGTGACCGTGCTGGATGACGACGACGACTGGGTCACCCGGATCGTCGGCGACGTGCGCGACTCCAGCGACGGTCAAGAACCGAGAAGCAAGAAATAAAGAAGAAAGAAAAGAGAAGAAGGAGATAGAGGGAATGGGTTGTGGTATTGGTGATCGAGCTCTGGGTTCAGGGGACAAAGGAGAGGTGAAGACGATGATGGACTGTTGACGGCGAGGGCTACGTCGTCAGTGGGTTTCTTAGGTTGGTTGGGTGCTCAGGTTCTTGGTGCTCGGGGTTTTGTGGTGTCGGGGGTCTGCAGGGAGGTGAGGAGAAGAGAAAGGGATGAGGAGGTGAAGGTAGGGATGAGGGTGATGGCAACGAGGTGGTGAGGTGATTGGCGGTGGAGGTGGGGGAGTTTCTGATGTTGGTTTT
Source organism: Agapanthus africanus (assembly GCA_030015575.1). NCBI lineage: Eukaryota > Viridiplantae > Streptophyta > Magnoliopsida > Asparagales > Amaryllidaceae > Agapanthus > Agapanthus africanus. The sequence goes on from CM057343.1 coordinate 480,121,086, forward strand.
TCGGGTGAAGTTGATGGTGGTCGTGGTGGCGGCGTTGTGATGCTCGTGGAGAGAAGAGGTAAGGAGAAGGAGGAAGTGGGGGCGAGGTCGTGATCGGCGGCAAGGTGAGGGTGAGGTCGAGGTCAGGGCTATAGGTTGCAGGGGCTGTTGGGAATGTGGGTGTCGAGGGTTCTTGGGGAAAGGAGAAGGGAGGTGATGAAAGTGGTCGAGGGCGAGGAGATGGTGAGGTTGGAATGGTCGGCGACGATGGCTCGGGCATGGGTTTCTCGCGCCGAAGGCGACGATGGCAATTACAGATGGTGTGGGTGTAGTATACAATTTAGTGCTCGTGCAACATGAACCGTCAGTAATGTGTTATATCTAAAGGTACGAGTCAAGTACAACAGATAATGCTATGCAATGACATTCATATAAAAGTAACTAATATGCAAATACATGCAGCTATCATATCATATTCGCCCCGACGCATAACGCCATACGGGCGATTTCCCCGTAGATGTTAAATCTACTAACTGATGGTCTCGAGCTATGAAAATCCGACCACCTGCTTCCCCTTGTCCGCAGCACCCGAAGTCCCTGCTTGAGAACCTAAAATTTCATAAATACAACACATAAGCTAAATATCCTATAATGACGAAAAGACAACGAAACGCGATGAAAACGCCCGGAAAATTACACTGCGCGCTTAGCGCATCTATCGCGCACGACATCGGCCAAAAACCCTAATTGGGGTCGCTAAACTAAAAAACACCAAGTCTGGACCCCGATCGTCCCGATCACGCAACACAACACAAATAATTACGAGAAATACAATAGATATAACCTCGCAACGACCAATCGAACCCACGTCGGAAAAACCCCGAAACCTAGTATGCAACCTATCGCAATATTTCGCACTAGTTTCAAGCTAACGCATATCTAGCGATTACAAACACCTTAAAATAACTTAACTAAGCTATCTAAACCATTTCTATATTTTTAACACTCGCTAATTATGTTTTAGCAAAGACCTAGTAAGCTAATTGCATAATTAGACAAAGTGTTCATTAGCAAAAATTAACATTTTCTACTAGCTTAATCTTTTCCAAAACACAAATTAACACTTCAAATGAACACTAATCACTTAAACAAAATTTAACCCTAACATGAATTTCTTAAACCAAATATAAATGAATTAATCATGATTTAAAAACTAAACTAAACACATAATTAGCTAACTAACATAGCTAGATTAAGATTAAAGCAAATATATAAGGATTAAGGTAAGAATTATACCTCCCCAAGAACACCAAATTGAAACTTAATCCATCATCTTAGCATCAAAAACCATGCTTTGTTGAAGATCCAAGAAGGATTAGTGAAGGAAAATGATGGTTTTATTTTATTTAGGATTTTTGTGGATTTATTTTAGGAATTTTTTTGAAGAATTTTGAAGGATTAATGAAGAAATGAGCTAAACAAATGGAAAGGGCAGAAATGGGGAGGGGTTTCGGCCAAGGAGGAATGAGGTAGTTTTGTGAAATTTGTGTGAGGAAATTGCTAGGAAAAAGGGTAATAAATGCTAATTAAAGCTAATTGCCACCTTTCACTCTTTTCTTTTCTTTTTTAATTCAATTCCTTTTGCACAAAAGAAAAATCTAGATATTTAAAAAGAAGCTTCTAAAATAATTCTAGTGAAAAAATTAATTATTCACAAGAGAAAAAATTTCCCGATTTACGTGCACAAAATACCGCTTAAAATAATATTTTATTTGGGAAAAAATTTATCTGAACCAAAACCTCCCAAATACTCCCAAAGTTTGCGCACAAGCTTTATTTTAGCTAAACTAGGTGCCGGCAAGCTTATACGGACGTTTGATCGAAATCGGGTTAAAACGGGAAAAACCGACAATTTTGCCCTAAAACGGGAAAATTCGCAAAACGATTTCTAAAACGTTACAATCTCCCCCCTTATAGAAATTTGGTCCCCGAATTAAAATTTAACTACGCGTACTTTCAAAGAGATGAGGGAATTTCTTCCGCATCTCGCTCTCGGCCTCCCAAGTGATCTCCTCACTAGTCGGGCTACGCCAAAGAACCTTCACAGATGGCAAGATCTTTGACCGAAGTTTCTTCACCTGCCGATCCAATATAACTACCAGCTGCTCGGTGAACGAAAGATCGTGCTCAAGCTGAACGATCTCGTGCTGAATCATGTGAGAAGGATCATGAAGGTATCTACGAAGCATCGACACATGGAAAACGGGATGAACATCCGGAAAACTAGGCGGGAGCGCCAAACGATAAGCAACAGAATCCACTCGCTCAAGGATCTCGAAAGGACCTACAAATCTGGGACTGAGCTTCCCCCACTTCCCAAATCGCATAACGCCCTTCATCGGAGAAATCCTCAGGAATACATGATCCCCCACTGCGAACTCAAGTCTGCGACGACGACGGTCGGCATAAGACTTCTGCCTGCACTGGGCTGCTCTCATCCTGTCCTGAATCAGCTGGATCTTCTCCGTAGTCTCCTGAACTAGCTGGGGTCCCAAAACCAGACTCTCACTAAGCTCGGTCCAACAGACTGGCGATCGACACTTCCTACCATATAAAGCCTCAAAAGGTGCCATCTGAATAGTCTCCTGAAAGCTGTTGTTGTAGGAGAACTCAATCAACGGCAAGTGACGATCCCAACTGCCACCAAAATCAAGCACACATGCATGGAGCATATCCTCCAGAGTCTGTATAGTCCTCTCCGACTGGCCATCGGTCTGTGGATGAAAATCGGTACTAAAACTCAGCCGGGTACCCAAAGCTTCTACCAAAGACAGCTAGTAAAATGGGTGCCTCTGTCGGATACTATGCATGTGGAAACACCGTGCAAACGCACAATATCATCTATGTACAACTGAGCATACTGAGCATAACCGAAAGTGGCCTTCACTGGAAGAAAGTGAGCCGCTTTCGTCAACCGGTCTACAATAACCCAAATGGAGTCATACCCTCGACTGGTCCTGGGTAGACCCACAATGAAGTCCATGGAAATCTGCTCCCATTTCCACTCCAGAATGGGTAAAGGCTGCAACTCTCCAGCCGGTCTCTGATACTCAGCCTTGACTTGCTGACAAGTCAGGCACCTCGAAACGAAGTCCGATATATCACGCTTCATCCCTTCCCACCAGTAGAAGTCCCTCAAGTCACGGTACATCTTGGTGGAACCTGGATGAACGCTAAAGGCCGACTGATGTGCCTGCTCTAGGATCTCGCGTCTCAACCCATCATCATCTGGTACACACAAGCGAGTCCCGCATCGTAGCACACCCTGGTCATCAATCATGAACTCCGAAACTCTTCCCTGCCGAACAAGCTCAAGAATCTCAGTCAAACGGGCATCACTGGGCTGCGCCTCACGAATACGATCAAGTAGTAGTGGACGGGCGCGAACATGAGCAAGCTGTACCCCAGCGGAGGTGAATTCGAACTGCACTCTACCATCACACATCAGTCCAAAGCATAGCCGCCCTCGAGAAGCATCACAGTAAACAACATAGCCGCCCGATCCAGAAGGTAAAGATAGAACTGGTGCTGTCGTCAACCGAGTCTTCAACTGCTGAAAACTCTACTCGCACGCATCAGTCCAAAGAAAAGGAACTCCCTTCCGGGTCAGTCCAGTCAGCAGTGCAGCGATACTCGAGAAATCCTGCACAAAACGGCGATAATAACCAGCTAAGCCCAAAAAGCTGCGGACCTCTGTCACCGATACAGGTCTGGGCCAAAGCTGTACAGCCTCGATCTTCCTCGGGTCCACAAGAATACCATCACCAGTCACCACATGACCCAGGAAGTCAACTCTATCAAGCCAAAATACGCACTTTGAGAATTTAGCATACAGCTGGTGCTCTCTCAATATCTGCAAAGTAATCCTCAAGTGCTGCTCATGCTCCTCACGACTCCTAGAGTAGACCAGTATGTCATCAATAAACACTATAATGAACTGGTCGAGGAACGGCCTGAAAATCCGGTTCATCAGATCCATGAACGCTGCTGGTGCATTGGTGAGTCTGAATGACATCACCAAAAACTCATAATGCCCATAGCGCGTACAAAAAGCAGTCTTCGGAATGTCATCATTCCAAACCCGCAACTGATGATAACCCGAACGCAAATCAATCTTCGAAAAATGTTTCGCACCCTGGAGCTGATCAAATAAATCGTCAATGCGAGGTAAATGATACCTATTTCGCACCGTAACTCGGTTCAACTGACGATAATCCACACATAGCCTCAAACAGCCGTCCTTCTTCTTGACGAACAGAGCAGGAGCTCCCCACGGCGAAACACTCGGACGCATAAGTCCCAAATCAAGCAACTCTTGCAATTGATCTTTAAGCTCTCTAAGCTCTGCCGGAGCCATCCGATAAGGCGGTATGGAAATAGGCTCCGTGCCAGGAATCAGATCAATGCAGAACTCAATATCGCGCTCTGGCGGCAACCCAGGTAACTCATTGGGAAAGACATCAGGAAACTCTCGTACGGTAGAAACCTGGTCCAACGACTCCACTGTGGCTCCAGTATCATGAATGAAAGCCAAGAATCTGTAGGGTTCCTAGGCACGCTAAGGAGGTCTCACAAGGCATCAACCATGCCAATTTCAAATTTAAACGGTGCCGAGAAACCCTAGAACGGATCGTTGGCTAGATTTCTAGGCGAAAAGTAAACTAGTTAACGACTTAACTAAGGTTTATACGGAAATACAACCTTTGTAGATCCGGTGCTCCACCTCCATAGCTCCGCAACGAAGTCCCCTTGCTGTCCAAGTGAATTCCCGGGCTCTAGCATCGGCTTCATCGGAGAATAGGCGGGCTAGGTCGTCGATGTCCATGCCGAAGATGATCTACGTCGAGGCATCGCTAGATCAAGCTCCACCTTCACCAAGCCATGAAAACTTGTGAAGGAAACACACTCTACTACTTGGAAAGAGGTAGAGGATGAAGAAATAGGAAGCGGGTAGACTTTAGAATTGGATTTCTCACTCATCTTCATCAATCACCTTTGATGAAGAAAGGTTTTCTTCAAGAAGAAGAAGAAGAGGAAGATGATAATTCTTATGATAAGTTAATTAAAAGGAATAATAAAAATGAGTACTTATCATATCATTAACCATGGTAATGTGTAGAGAATCAATCATGGTTAAAGGAATGGTTAGGGTCAAGCTAGAGACAAAATGGTCACTTAGTCAAAGTGTTCATGAAGCTTCATGAAAACAACAAATGAAAGCCACCATTTCATTTCATTTTCTTTTATTCATTTATCATAAATAAATGGATAATTAAATAAGATAAATGAATAACAAATAATAAACCCTAACCATTTCATTAACCAAGGTTTAATACTTTACACTTAACCAAAAAGCATGTATCATCAAACATGATACAAGCAAGTTCACAAAATCATATCACATATATAATGCGCACATCCGAGTGAGAAAATCTATCTTAAGTGAACCAATACTAGTTAACGCAAAGTAATATATCAAATATATATAATTATGCATTAAATCATTAAATCAACTCTTGATTTAACGATCCGGTCATGTCGCACATAACCGACTAGTATCCTTTGCATCGGCTTATCGAACCAATCCTTGATTCGATAACTAGGTTATATCGTATATAACCAATCGATATATTCATCGCGAGAATGGAATACGGTATCACATACACGCATTATTCTCGGTCCCGCACATATCTCATATGCGCTCCTATTTCGTTTCGCTTGAGCCAGGAAACCTCTGTGTAGGACTCTAAAGACTCGTCAATACGCCGGCAGCGGATGATGATCGTATCAAGCATCCACAAGCCGCAAGCGGTCTGCTAAACGTAACGGCCACCCAGGTATTGAGCGATCAGAAGATCGACGAGCAAGCCCGCTCACACTCCTGTGAATCCAACCAGTAACACTTACCGTACAGTCCGGTCTGATCGTCTGATATGTCGCATATCTCGCCTAGGGGTGGTAAACGTCAGACCCCAATAGCTCGATAAGTCGTGTCGATATGAGGTCTATAACAATTCGAGAAACTACTGGTAACACTTACCAGTAAATCTCAGCAACCCTGGCCAGGGATTTCCTGTTATAGCTAATCGAACACAGCGCAACATCAACCCCCTATACCGGGAGAGACGAATCCCCTCCTATCGCTCATTGCCTCCATGTGACTCGGGACTGTACCCAAAAACCACCGTTTTGCACGCCCTCTTGGACATGGTAAGATGGAAATCAAAGCACAGTGGGAACCACACAAGACTCTATGACGATCTCGGGTCAACAGACTACTCTGTACCAGTGTCACCAGAGAACTGCCATCTGACGTGAGGTATAATACCATCTGGGAGTTCTCGGCGAGTCCGTCCAGTGTACCCAGTCTCTACTGAGCACCCGTATATCATCTCTGATGTCAAACACCAATGGATATGGGATCATCCATCGCCCATCTGTATGGGTCGAGAAGGTACACGCTAGTCTACTCTGGTATATCGATGCCCCGTCTCGATACACCCTCGACTGGGGACTTTGAAGGATGTACTTATGGACTACCATGTCCCCACTAGTATGATCCGCATCATAGTCCAGGTAGTTAAGTACACATCCTAAGGGCTTTACCAACATGTAATAGAGAGACAATCAGTGTACACGTTAAGGTAAAGTTCAACCAGATAGCATACTATCATGTCGAGCAAGAAAGTCCTCACTATATATGTCCCAGCATCCACTACAATATACATCCTATGTATAGTAATGGCCTCTAGGGCATATATATAACTAACAATCTCCCACTTGCACTAGGGCCATCTGTAGCAGTGGTTTGAAGTATCTCATACTCAACCATCCCATAAAACTCTCTCTCTGGGAACAGGCCTTTGTGAGTGGATCCGCTGTGTTCTCCTCTGAGTCTACTCTCCTGACCTCGATCCCCTGGAGATCAACCATCTCCATGATCCGGTGATACTGCCTTAGAATATGTCTGGATCACTGATGGGACCGGCGTTCCTCGGCATAAGCCACAACTCCATTGTCTCACAATGGTAGGAACGTAGTTCATCTCATGAACCAATATACACCCAAACAGCATCTTCGGTAGCATCTTAAGTAGCGATGTATCCTGTCTTTATCGTCTAGTATGCCACGGTATCTAGCTTGGAACTCTTCCAACATACCGTCCCTTTACTGAGGGTATAGACAATGCCTGTGACTGACATTCAGTCGTCTTTATCACCCTGGAACACTTCCAGTGATTTTCCCCAGGATCAATTGATACCATCTCACTACAACTAGTGAGAATCCTAACATCCATTTAGATCTATCTCATAGATCCAAAATCCAGGATTTAGGAGGTATCACTTTGATCCTATATGGAGAATCATTGTGATAAGCGGACATTGATCGAGCGTAGCATAGGAAACTCTTTTCCTATCAAGAGTATGTCATCCACGTCTCATCACCATACTCCCTACTACCTTTTTGTTTATACAAGGTTCATCTACCATTTTGATGATGTCAATTTCTTTGACTAATCCATCAAAATAGATGTTCCAACTCCGCGATGCCTGCTTTATCCTATAAAACATCTTGCACACGTTTCCGCTGCTCCCACTGTCTACGAAACCCTCTGGCTGTGTACTTATAGACGCTTTCTTCCAAATCATCATTTAGAAAAGCAGTCATGACACCCAACCACCAGATATCGTAGTCATGGTATGTAGCCGTGGCAAGTAGTATCTGGATGGACTTAAGCATAGGTACTGGAAAGGTTTCATCATTATCCACTCCTGGTCGATGACGAAAACCTTTAACAAGTCTAGCTTTGAAAGTCTCAATCTTTCCATCTACACCAAGTAATCTTCTCAAGATATACTTGCTCCTGATGGGGATTTAACCCTTCAGATATAGCAACCAAAGTCCATACTTTGTTGGTGTATAAGGATTCCATCTCAGATCACTAAGCATCCAGCCATTCTTACAGAGTCTTCACTCTCGATGCCCTGCTCGAAACTAGTTGGGTCATCATCTTATGATGCAATCCTCGCTCCCACTGTCATAGAGAAACCGAAGTATCTCTCATGTGGGTGAGGAACCCTACTAGATCGGCGGAGAGGCTGAGGTTCATTGGTAATTATTGAATCCTTTGGTTCTGTCAAATCTTCAGCTGCAGTTTTGTATAGCTGGAACATTTCCAGTTCTACATGACTGACCTTGCCTCGAGCTTGTCCGGATTTTGCTTTTCAGACATAGGCCGGACAACCCCAAATCTTAACTAACTTAAGAAATGGGCTCTGTCTTTTTCCATATCACATATGAAGTGGTAGGCAACTGATTTGATTTGAACCCTGTTCAAAAGGTATGCAGCTTCTCAAGTGCATAACTCCCATAAGGAAATAGGTAACTCAGCAGTACTCATCATAGAGCACACCATATCAAATAGGGTGTATCTGCTCCGCCCCGATATACCATCGTCCTATGGTGTATATGGAGGAGTAATGTCGAGAGAGAATCTCATTCTCCTTTAAAATAGTCCAGGATTTCCGTGCTCAAGTATTCTCCTCCTCGATCTCATCAAAGGACATAATACTTATACCCGTATTTTGGTTCTCTACTTCTCGCTTATATTCTGTGAATATCTCAAAAGGTTCGGACTCATGTTTCAGCAGGAACATATGACTGAATCTTGAGAGATTATCAGAGAACGTAATGAAGTATAAAGAACCAGTCCTGGCATGTGTAGACAGGGGACCTACATACATCAACATGTATCATCCCAAGAGTTTACTAACTCCTTCTCTGTTTCCAATAAACAGGTCTATGGTCATTTTATCTTTGTGACATGACTGGCAAGTTTCATAAGATGTAAATTCAAACTGATTTAAATATGCATCTATATGTAACTTTAGCCAGTCAGGTCGTATTGATATGACCTAGTCTACAATACCTCAAGAAGGAATCGTTCAATTTTGAACTCTTCCTCTTGTGTGTGATCCGTATACTAAGAACTGTAGTTTGATTTAGAACGTCAATGCTTTTAGATAACGTGCCTGAACCGATCAACTTTTGATATAGGAAATGTTCAAAACATTATCCAACAATACAAAATTTTATCATTTCTTTACTACTAAAGAGACTGATATGATTTTGTATATCAGGTTCGGTATCTAATAGCATTCGTTCAGAATCAATGTATTTGTAATACAGGGTGACAGTGACCAACAGACTTGGCTGCAACACTTGCCCCGTTTTCTGTCTCATGAAACTTATCACCCGTTCTCAGTTTTTCTACCCTTTTGCAGCCCTATGTAACAGATTACATATCTGGGATCCTGATCCGGTATCATATACCAAGGATGCGGAGGATACTGAGAAACAGTTCTGTATAATGAACACACCCGAAGATGATGCATCAACATGCACTCTCTTCGTTTGGACGGCACGGGAATTCTGGTAATCCCCAATTTCCTGCTCTGTCTTATAACAATTATAAGGTGGAGCGGGACCAACGTTCCCCAGCTCAGTATAACAAGCGGGTTCGGTCAATAATCCGTTTTATTATCTTGATTAAGGCGTGATATAGTCGCTACCTGGAGAGAGAGAAGAAAACACTCAGCGTGCGCTCTTACAAGAATAGATTGGTTATTATTTTATCTAATCAGGATGGCTCCCACTGCTTTTTATCAAATTTTCCTTCAAACCCTAAAAGGAAAGACTAGCCGGGATTAATTACACACTACAAGTTCGCCAATCTTTCAGCCAAGCCAGTGTCGGTACTTTGAGGGAGGTCCCCCTTGCTTTCGCACGAACCTAATTAATGTAAATCTCGTTTTCCCAGAGGCGTAACCTCGTTAACACCTTTCTAGACACCTACTTGATCGGCTAATTATAATGTGTAAAACTCTCCCAGGAGTAACAATTACTCGCAGCGGGTATCGGGATCCAACTATCTCATAGAAGGTATGCAATCTCATTGCAAATTTCAACACTTGAAATTCCCGATAATATTTTGCCCCCAGCACCCTATGACCTTGACGGAGGTCAACAAACCATAGGCTACTAGTCAAGTTCAACCCGTCATTTCTTGATCGAATTAAACCCATCCGCACGACCCTTGACGGAGGTCAACAAGGCCGCACGACTACCCTAATCCAATCTGCATCATATGCATAAGCAGATAAATACTAGTTAGCTATCGCACACTACGCCTTGACGGAGGTCAACAAACGTAGCACGAATACTAAATAGGACTTATCTGAAATGACGGAGGGCTACGACAGGTTTTTCTGAAAATCTATTGCGTAATGAACTTGATATCGTTGTAGAATCAAATGATTTTAAAATGGATTGCTTTTGAGGCTTTTCTAGTTTTGCTAAAGGAGTCACTCCCGGTGAAGGGATCGTCGGTCCTTTCCTCGTCGAATGAGGTGCGGGATATATCACATATATCACTGTGCAAAGCAAAAAACACTTAAAAGCAATCAAAAGACAAACCGAGTGTGTAGCATCTGCCAGTTATTGCTAAAGGAGTCACTCCCGGTGAAGGGATCTCGGTCCTTTCCTCATCGAATAAGGTGCAGGATATATCATATATACCGCTGTGCAAAGAAAGAACTGTAGCTACCTGTTTTATTTTGAAATTCGATTCTACAACATCTTAGGTTTCTTTTATTTCATTAATCACATTAATGAAGTCCCATCATTTAAGTACCTAAACATCACAGATAAATACGACGTACACTTATGCCATCCGCATTCGCCTCGATCTCCTCTCGTGCACCGTTAGGTTAGGTAACTAACGGTAGAGCGGGGCAGGGCTAGCGCGGGTGTAAAACATAAGTAACACCTATATAATATATCATATATACTATATACTGTATCTATCACAGAACATCACATGATCACATCACAGATATCGCAGCAGAAGAATCATATGAAATATTGGATATACTAGGACGTCCGTGTTTTCAATACGAGCCAGTATAAAACACGGATTCCACGGTCGTGATGAATAGCCAAACCCACACCCCTAGACCCCTACGAGAGCGGCAAGCAACCCTGCCAATTCTAGAGTTAGGAGACCCGGACTCGACTCCTCGAGTTGGTCTCCCTCTGGACTCCAGAACCCGGTTACTTGTGCTCCCCTCCTTGGGTCTATCCTAGTGCGGAAAAGTAAATAATATACATCAACGGTGACAACTTCCGCAACCTGGAAGCGTCCCAATAAAAGAATATTACATACTAGTTTTTACATGAATGAAAATGAAAAACACTCATCTCACATAAAAACCCCCGGCTATTCAAACACGACGATCCAATATAACATATCCAGCAACACATAACATCACATGTCATCAACGTAAGTAAACATGCGTATCCCAATTGTCGTTGACATATAGTAACGAAACCGGCGATATCACATATTACACTTACGGTCACAGAAAAGAAAGTGTAAAACTACAACAGTTGGAATCTGCAACCACCTCAGACATCGCATGCCTGACCAAATGAATTACTTAGACATCGCATGCCTAACAATTATAAACCCCGCATTTTAGTCTCAATATTGAAAACACTTTTCAATATCAAGTCGGGCAATTCAACAAGATTCCCGAAAAACTGATCGAATGCTCGTCACAAACTTTAGTAGGCGTCCGCACCCCTGATACCGTCGACGAAGTGCACCAAGGCGGAACACCGCTACCGCGAGCACCCGAACGGATGCTTTCGGCGACGGGGTTCTCCTACAGTCACTTGGTCGGGGCTATGGAGTGAGGCTGTCTATTAAGTTTACCCGGCGAGTATCCGCGTACACTACGTGATTGCGACGGACTTTTGATCACATCAAAATTCCGTGGCAACCGATCAAGTGAGACTAAACTGCTATGTTTATAACATTCATTCAGTTATCTCATAACTCTTTGTGAATTCCAATTATTGTATCCCATTCCAGATAAACAGAAAATGTTAAACTTTTCGATCGAACAGTCAAACACCCAAGTTTTCCCGATACAGCTCAACACATGAAACATGTCTAAAAACATTCAGTTCGTGCCTCAGTACCAACGGTCCAGCCGTAGAAGGGTCAAGCCAACGCCTCACATGTGGCACGCCGTACTGCCCCAAACCCGAAGGTTCAAAGGGCAGTTCAAGACGGTCACATAATCGAGTTAAGGTTTGTTGTCTTCTAGAGGGTCCATCGCATTACTTGCACTAGTTAGAACGTCGTTAAACTACGGAAAAATCCAACACTTGGAAATTTCCCGACAGGAGAAAAATTGGGTATTTATATCCGGTCGAACTTTTTAACATATTCTAAAAATACCCGGAAAAGCACACCGACAAAAATTAGACAGTCCAATCGAATACACCGAGTCCCCAATACAACCCAGAAAATACAACTCTGGAATAAATATTAAAAACATCCAGAACACACAAGAAACACCAACAGAAACAACTGAAGAAAACACACATCCTGATCATCACAGACGGCCGCGGAACCGCCGCAAAAGGGGGGTCCACGCCGCGGTTCCGCGGCCGTACTGTTGAATTAGGTTGTCGTTTTCTCCAGTTTTTCTTAGAATTTCCTGCACATTTCTCTGCATATTTTTAATTCCAAAAAATCCACAATTTACAGAATTGTCCAGAGAGCATTTTTCAAGTCGGGGTTTTGGGTCGATCGGACTTCTAACTCCGTCGGGACTTCGCCTAAGGCTCTAGCTAGGCTCTGATACCACTGTAGGGTTCCTAGGCACGCTAAGGAGGTCTCACAAGGCATCAACCATGCCAATTTCAAATTTAAACGGTGCCGAGAAACCCTAGAACGGATCGTTGGCTAGATTTCTAGGCGAAAAGTAAACTAGTTAACGACTTAACTAAGGTTTATACGGAAATAAAACCTTTGTAGATCCGGTGCTCCACCTCCATAGCTCCGCAACGAAGTCCCCTTGCTGTCCAAGTGAATTCCCGGGCTCTAGCATCGGCTTCATCGGAGAATAGGCGGGCTAGGTCGTCGATGTCCATGCCGAAGATGATCTACGTCGAGGCATCGCTAGATCAAGCTCCACCTTCACCAAGCCATGAAAATTTGTGAAGGAAACACACTCTACTACTTGGCAAGAGGTAGAGGATGAAGAAATAGGAAGCGGGTAGACTTTAGAATTGGATTTCTCACTCATCTTCATCAATCACCTTTGATGAAGAAAGGTTTTCTTCAAGAAGAAGAAGAAGAGGAAGATGATAATTCTTATGATAAGTTAATTAAAAGGAATAATAAAAATGAGTACTTATCATATCATTAACCATGGTAATGTGTAGAGAATCAATCATGGTTAAAGGAATGGTTAGGGTCAAGCTAGAGACAAAATGGTCACTTAGTCAAAGTGTTCATGAAGCTTCATGAAAACAACAAATGAAAGCCACCATTTCATTTCATTTTCTTTTATTCATTTATCATAAATAAATGGATAATTAAATAAGATAAATGAATAACAAATAATAAACCCTAACCATTTCATTAACCAAGGTTTAATACTTTACACTTAACCAAAAAGCATGTATCATCAAACATGATACAAGCAAGTGCACAAAATCATATCACATATATAATGCGCACATCCGAGTGAGAAAATCTATCTTAAGTGAACCAATACTAGTTAACGCAAAGTAATATATCAAATATATATAATTATGCATTAAATCATTAAATCAACTCTTGATTTAACGATCCGGTCATGTCGCACATAACCGACTAGTATCCTTTGCATCGGCTTATCGAACCAATCCTTGATTCGATAACTAGGTTATATCGTATATAACCAATCGATACATTCATCGCGAGAATGGAATACGGTATCATATATACGCATTATTCTCGGTCCCGCACATATCTCATATGCGCTCCTATTTCGTTTCGCTTGAGCCAGGAAACCTCTGTGTAGGACTCTAAAGACTCGTCAATACGCCGGCAGCGGATGATGATCGTATCAAGCATCCACAAGCCGCAAGCGGTCTGCTAAACGTAACGGCCACCCGGGTATTGAGCGATCAGAAGATCGACGAGCAAGCCCGCTCACACTCCTGTGAATCCAACCAGTAACACTTACCGTACAGTCCGGTCTGATCGTCTGATATGTCGCATATCTCGCCTAGGGGTGGTAAACGTCAGACCCCAATAGCTCGATAAGTCGTGTCGATATGAGGTCTATAACAATTCGAGAAACTACTGGTAACACTTACCAGTAAATCTCAGTAACCCTGGCCAGGGATTTCCTGTTATAGCCAATCGAACACAGCGCAACATCAACCCCCTATACCGGGAGAGACGAATCCCCTCCTATCGCTCATTGCCTCCATGTGACTCGGGACTGTACACAAAAACCACCGTTTTGCACGCCCTCTTGGACATGGTAAGATGGAAATCAAAGCACAGTGGGAACCACACAAGACTCTATGACGATCTCGGGTCAACAGACTACTCTGTACCAGTGTCACCAGAGAACTGCCATCTGACGTGAGGTATAATACCATCTGGGAGTTCTCGGCGAGTCCGTCCAGTGTACCCAGTCTCTACTGAGCACCCGTATATCACCTCTGATGTCAAACACCAATGGATATGGGATCATCCATCGCCCATCTGTATGGGTCGAGAAGGTACACGCTAGTCTACTATGGTATATCGATGCCCCGTCTCGATACACCCTCGACTAGGGACTTTGAAGGATGTACTTATGGACTACCATGTCCCCACTAGTATGATCCGCATCATAGTCCAGGTAGTTAAGTACACATCCTAAGGGCTTTACCAACATGTAATAGAAAGACAATCGGTGTACACGTTAAGGTAAAGTTCAACCAGATAGCATACTATCATGTCGAGCAAGAAAGTCCTCACTATATATGTCCCAGCATCCACTACAATATACATCCTATGTATAGTAATGGCCTCTAGGGCATACATATAACTAACAGAATCCCCGACATCCCCTCCTCAAAAGCCGACTAGCGCACAGAAAAGAAACCAAACTGTGAGGGGCGGCACCACGGTCCCCCTGCACAACAAACACTGACTCGCCGGGAAAACAAAATCTAACTGTCTTCTTGCGCCTGTCCACGGACGCGTAGCAAGTAGCTAGCCAGTCCATGCCCAACAGAACGTCGAAGTCAAACATCTCAAGAAGGATCAAGTCGACGGACAGATCTCTGTCTCCTAAACGGACAGCACACGATCGGAACACGTATCGTGCAACAAACGACTCTCCCACAGGAGTAGTCACGACAAGTGGCTGATCCAGCAAGCACGACTCTCGGCCTAACCTCGGCACGAAGTGCGTAGAAACATATGAATGCGTAGATCCTGGATCGAAAAGAACATGTGCATCATAAGAACATACAGAAAGGGTACCTGAAACCACAGCATTGGACGCCTGAGCGTCCTGGTGAGTCAAGGAGAAAACCCGTGCCTGCCTTTTACCGGCTACTGGCTGGCCTCTGCCTCTGCCACCTCGTCCTCTCGGCACAAAACCACCACGACCACGACCTCTCTAAGCAGGAGTCTGACGCGGCGCAACAACAGAAATAAGAGGCAACGCTCTCTGAGGCGGGGAAGGTGGTAAGGTAACCTGGGGTACTGCTGGCCCTCTCTGATGCACCACGGTACAATCCCTCAATAGTGCTGTAAACTGCCACATCCAAAACACCCACGTGTCGACGGCTGACCCTCCTGGGAAAAAGTACTGAATAACTGGCCACGTCCCACGTCTCTGCTACTCCCAGTGTCTGATCGAGCCCTGTCTCGGAATCTAAACCTCTGCCTCCATGCTGGTACATCCGTACGAGTCCTCTTCGGTTCCGGAACAACCGATGACTCAGCTAGACGCTCCTCCACCAATAGGGCTGCATCAACAGCTGCCGCATACGTGTCACAATGCTGAATGCTGATGGCTAGGAACAACTGGGTAAGCAGGCCTCGAACAAACCTCTTCACCCTCATCTCCTCAGTCGCCACCAAGTACGGAGCATACACAGACAGCTCGGTAAACAGTACATCATACTCAGACACCGTCATCCCCGGAGTCTGATGTAACGACTCAAATTTGCGCGCTCGCACATCCCTGATGCTCGGTGGAAGAAAACGGGCGAGAAATACTGTCACAAACTCGGCCCAGGTCATAAGAGCAAGACCAGCGGCTCTGCCCCTCTCCAACGACTCACACCACTTCTGGGCCAGACCCTCCAGCCGGAAACTCGCGAACTCCACCCATCTCTCGTCGGAGCATCGGAGCGAACGACAAATCCTGGCCATCCGGTCGATAAACGACTGCGGATCCTCAGTAGCATCTGTGCCAGTAAACACCGGAAGCCTCAGCCTTATGAACTCCGTCAGTAACACGGTAATAACCTCCGGAGCTGTAACTGCGACTGCCGGAACTGTAGGTACCATCGTGGTCCCTGCAACGGGTGGAACAACAGCCTGCCCCTGTACTCGAATGGCCTTTACCAAAGTCCCCACAATCTGGCGCAGGTCCTGCATACCAGCTCCAATCATAGCAATGTGCTCCGGTACGACAGGAGTACCGTCCTGGTCAGTCCTCGCCTCAGACGAGTCAACTCTGACCTCGGCCCTCATGGCCGCTCTCTGTGCCCTCGTAGTCTTCGGCGGCATATAGGCTGGAAATTGAAACAAGATTCGATAAGGAAACGGAAATCGAATCACAAAGATGTATATCAATCACGGAAGGAATATCAATCAATAACTCCAAAGGTCACTTAGGCGGAGTACCGTGTCGTAAGTATGCCGCGGAACATACACACGCTACGTCACTCTGCTTAAGCTACTTACTCCATCATACCAAGGTCATCCTACACTCCAAAAGGTAAAACCTAACGCTCTGATACCAACTTTGCCACGACCCAAAATTTGGCCCGTAACCGGCACTTAAACTACGTAACGTCTCCAGGCGTACGCAACTCAAGTAAGCCGAAACCCAGAAATCTAAACTACCCAAAACTGGATCAACCGAGAAAACATAGTTTTAAACCTTCGGAAATTTTTCAACTAAAAAATCTTTAAGTTTAGTTTTCGTTCTTAAAAATTTCGGCAGCACCTCCTTTGTAAAAACTAACCCCGAAAATGGGTACAACATAGATAATAATAAAAGCATCCCAAACGGGAGCAAATCACGCCCAACGGTGGAGAAAACCACCACAACATATATACGACGCCAAAGCGAAGAAATATAAAAGAAAACTGCATAAAGAAGTAAAACTTTTCAACAAAACCGGCTCCCACGAGCACGGCACCCAAAGTCACCACAAAATATAACACTGAATCCTCACAAGTCGTCTCTAAGTCATATACAACATAGTGGTAGATGGAGAATACTAGATCCAACAAAAGATATACAAGGTATAAACAGATAACCGCAAACCCATCTAAAAGCAAGGCCTCACAGCCAACCGTAGCGGTATCCGCAAAAGTAGATATGATAAGACGCCCTGCAGCGACTACTCAGAGGGTAAGTCCTGCAAAACACTATGGCACAACGGGGGTGAGTTGCCAACTCGTGAATAGTAAATAACATCATACAGTAATCGCAAGTATGCACGAACAGCGATCTATCTATCACATGTAATCCGATAGCATAAGTATGATAAGTGAATATGCAACAATCATGTAAAAGTATATCATCAGGGTACTACAACTAAATGAAGCAATGCATATCAACATAATCCTGAGTGTGGGATGATATAATATAAAATCTCATGCAAAATCATCAGCATGGAAAAACACCAGTGTCCCTCACCGACACATCAAATCCCAAATCCTCAGGCACCGCATTCTCAGATCGGCCCTCACATCCTGTAAGTCTCATGGAACCTGAGTGTCTATCATCGACACCCGAAACATCATGAAAACATGTACCTATAAGTGTATATATATATGAGGATATCAAACCCGTATGTCCACCGACTATACGTAAAAATCATGGAAACCTGAGTATCTAACACCGACACTCGAAACATCATGAAACCCGTGTCTAGCATCGACACGTAAATCCTAATAACTCATGTGCTGTCACCACGACTGGTCCTGACGATATGTCGTACATCACTCCGGTCGGTATCCCCACGATAACCGCCGAGTCCAAATAAAATCACCGGTAGGTACTTGCCCGCCTTCCAGGCTCATCGTCTGTACCACAAACATCTTGCCGAGGGGAACCGTACCGGGCCCTACCATGTACCCGCACACGGCCCACTCACTCCTCACATCGGGTATATATCACAAATCTCATAACTGAGAAATCTCATGGTGGACGCATCAAATATCATATCAAGAGAAACCGGGTTTTCAAACAATACATAGTTTCTTGAAAATACCCCCACGGTTCTCAAATCCATAAATCATATGAAATCCATATCTCAATGCGTAAAATCCATATAAAACTGATATATGCAACATAAAACATCGATATGAGCATATAAAGGGAAAACCGCTCTTTAAATTGAATCTAGCTTTAAAACATATCATGCGGTTCCCAAATCCTTCGAAAACAAATGCAGTATCATATGAAGTGTACATGTAAGTGTAGCAAGGTTTAAGTATCTACATGTAATCAAGTATGTGGGTGTACATGTCAATATGTATGCATGATGTATAAGTAGCTATAGCAAGATATACGTGAAGTGGAATAAGGGTCACTACCTCAACTATTCCTGCCCAATGCAATATCACGTATGTATGTGTCCACAGTATTTCATATGCACAATAAAATAAGAGTTACTACTCCAATCATTCCTATCCACTACCATATCACGTATGTAGGTGTTTGTGCGTGTCATGGCAATTACAGACGGTGTGGGTGTAGCATACAATTTAGTGCTCGTGCAACATGAACCGTCAGTAATGTGTTATATCTAAAGGTACGAGTCAAGTACAACAGATAATGCTATGCAATGACATTCATATAAAATTAACTAATATGCAAATACATGCAGCTATAATATCATATTCGCCCCGACGCATAACGCCATACGTGCGATTTCCCCGTAGATGTTAAATCTACTAACTGATGGTCTCGAGCTATGAAAATCCGACCACCTGCTTCCCCTTATCCGCAGCACCCGAAGTCCCTGCTTGAGAACCTAAAATTTCATAAATACAACACATAAGCTAAATATTCTTTAATGACGAAAAGACAACGAAACGCGATGAAAACGCCCGGAAAATTACACTGCGCGCTTAGCGCATCTATCGCGCACGACATCGGCCAAAAACCCTAATTGGGGTCGCTAAACTAAAAAACACCAAGTCTGGACCCCGATCGTCCCGATCATGCAACACAACACAAATAATTACGAGAAATACAATAGATATAATCTCGTAACGACCAATCGATCCCACGTCGGAAAAACCCCGAAACCTAGTATGCAACCTATCGCAATATTTCGCACTAGTTTCAAGCTAACGCATATCTAGCGATTACAAACACCTTAAAATAGCTTAACTAAGCTATCTAAACCATTCCTATATTTTTAACACTCGCTAATTATGTTTTAGTAAAGACCCAGTAAGCTAATTGCATAATTAGACAAAGTGTTCATTAGAAAAAATTAACATTTTCTACTAGCTTAATCTTTTCCAAAACACAAATTAACACTTCAAATGAACACTAATCACTTAAAAAAAATTTAACCCTAACATGAATTTCTTAAACCAAATATAAATGAATTAATCATGATTTAAAAACTAAACTAAACACATAATTAGCTAACTAACATAGCTAGATTAAGATTAAAGCAAATATATAAGGATTAAGGTAAGAATTATACCTCCCCAAGAACACCAAATTGAAACTTAATCCATCATCTTAGCATCAAAAACCATGCTTTGTTGAAGATCCAAGAAGGATTAGTGAAGGAAAATGATGGTTTTATGTTATTTAGGATTTTTGTGGATTTATTTTAGGAATTTTTTTGAAGAATTTTGAAGGATTAATGAAGAAATGAGCTAAACAAATGGAAAGGGCAGAAATGGGGAGGGGTTTCGGCCAAGGAGGAATGGGGTAGTTTTGTGAAATTTGTGTGAGGAAATTGCTAGGAAAAAGGGTAATAAATGCTAATTAAAGCTAATTGCCACCTTTCACTCTTTTCTTTTCTTTTTTAATTCAATTCCTTTTGCACAAAAGAAAAATCTAGATATTTAAAAAGAAACTTCTAAAATAATTCTAGTGAAAAAATTAATTATTTACAAGAGAAAAATTTTCCCGATTTACGTGCACAAAATACCGCTTAAAATAATA
The DNA here is from genome assembly GCA_030015575.1 of Agapanthus africanus. Lineage (NCBI taxonomy): Eukaryota > Viridiplantae > Streptophyta > Magnoliopsida > Asparagales > Amaryllidaceae > Agapanthus > Agapanthus africanus. The sequence continues at coordinate 480,141,410 of CM057343.1, forward strand.
TTTTATTTGGGAAAAAATTTATCTGAACCAAAACCTCCCAAATACTCCCAAAGTTCGCGCACAAGCTTTATTTTAGCTAAACTAGGTGCCGGCAAGCTTATACGGACGTTTGATCGAAATCGGGTTAAAACGGGAAAAACCGACAATTTTGCCCTAAAACGGGAAAATTCGCAAAACGATTTCTAAAACGTTACAATCTCCCCCCTTATAGAAATTTGGTCCCCGAATTAAAATTTAACTACGCGTACTTTCAAAGAGATGAGGGAATTTCTTCCGCATCTCGCTCTCGGCCTCCCAAGTGATCTCCTCACTAGTCGGGCTACGCCAAAGAACCTTCACAGATGGCAAGACCTTTGACCGAAGTTTCTTCACCTGCCGATCCAATATAACTACCAGCTGCTCGGTGAACGAAAGATCGTGCTCAAGCTGAACGATCTCGTGCTGAATCATGTGAGAAGGATCATGAAGGTATCTACGAAGCATCGACACATGGAAAACGGGATGAACATCCGGAAAACTAGGCGGGAGCGCCAAACGATAAGCAACAGAACCCACTCGCTCAAGGATCTCGAAAGGACCTACAAATCTGGGACTGAGCTTCCCCCACTTCCCAAGTCGCATAACGCCCTTCATCGGAGAAATCCTCAGGAATACATGATCCCCCACTGCGAACTCAAGTCTGCGACGACGACGGTCGGCATAAGACTTCTGCCTGCACTGGGCTGCTCTCATCCTGTCCTGAATCAGCTGGATCTTCTCCGTAGTCTCCTGAACTAGCTGGGGTCCCAAAATCAGACTCTCACTAAGCTCGGTCCAACAGACTGGCGATCGACACTTCCTACCATATAAAGCCTCAAAAGGTGCCATCTGAATAGTCTCCTGAAAGCTGTTGTTGTAGGAGAACTCAATCAACGGCAAGTGACGATCCCAACTGCCACCAAAATCAAGCACACATGCACGGAGCATATCCTCCAGAGTCTGTATACTCCTCTCCAACTGGCCATCGGTCTGTAGATGAAAAGCGGTACTAAAACTCAGCCGGGTACCCAAAGCTTCTACCAAAGACGACTAGTAAAATGGGTGCCTCTGTCGGATACTATGCATGTGGGAACACCGTGCAAACGCACAATATCATCTATGTACAACTGAGCATACTGAGCATAACCGAAAGTGGTCTTCACTGGAAGAAAGTGAGCCGCTTTCGTCAACCGGTCTACAATAACCCAAATGGAGTCATACCCTCGACTGGTCCTGGGTAGACCCACAATGAAGTCCATGGAAATCTGCTCCCATTTCCACTCCAGAACGGGTAAAGGCTGCAACTCTCCAGCCGGTCTCTGATACTCAGCCTTGACTTGCTGACAAGTCAGGCACCTCGAAACGAAGTCCGATATATCACGCTTCATCCCTTCCCACCAGTAGAAGTCCCTCAAGTCACGGTACATCTTGGTGGAACCTGGATGAACGCTAAAGGCCGACTGATGTGCCTGCTCTAGGATCTCGCGTCTCAACCCATCATCATCTGGTACACACAAGCGAGTCCCGCATCATAGCACACCCTGGTCATCAATCATGAACTCCGAAACTCTTCCCTGCCGAACAAGTTCAAGAATCTCAGTCAAACGGGCATCACTGGGCTGCGCCTCACGGATACGATCAAGTAGTAGTGGACGGGCGCGAACATGAGCAAGCTGTACCCCAGCGGAGGTGAATTCGAACTGCACTCTACCATCACACAAGAGCTGCCAATCTGCAGAAGACTGATGCTGAACTGCGCTCAACTGGGACAAGCTACCCCCGGGCCTACGACTCAAAGCATCAGCTACCACATTCGCCTTGCCCGGGTGATAAAGGATCTCACAATCATAATCCTTCACTAGCTCCATCCATCAGCGCTGTCTCAGGTTCAGATCCCGCTGCTGGAAGATATACTTCAAACTCTTGTGATCCGTGAAGATCTGACACGACTCTCCGTAAAAGTAGTGTCTCCAAATCTTCAACGCAAAGACTACCGCGGCCATCTCAAGATCGTGAGTGGGGTAATTCTGCTCGTGCTTCTTCAGCTGCCTAGAAGCATACGCAATCACCCTATCATGCTGCATCAAAACACAGCCGAGCCCCACTCGAGAAGCATCACAGTAAACAACATAGCCGCCCGATCCAGAAGGTAAAGATAGAACTGGTGCTGTCGTCAACCGAGTCTTCAACTGCTGAAAACTCTACTCGCACGCATCAGTCCAAAGAAAAGGAACTCCCTTCCGGGTCAGTCCAGTCAGCAGTGCAGCGATACTCGAGAAATCCTGCACAAAACGGCGATAATAACCAGCTAAGCCCAAAAAGCTGCGGACCTCTGTCACCGATACAGGTCTGGGCCAAAGCTGTACAGCCTCGATCTTCCTCGGGTCCACAAGAATACCATCACCAGTCACCACATGACCCAGGAAGTCAACTCTATCAAGCCAAAATGCGCACTTTGAGAATTTAGCATACAGCTGGTGCTCTCTCAATATCTGCAAAGTAATCCTCAAGTGCTGCTCATGCTCCTCACGACTCCTAGAGTAGACCAGTATGTCATCAATAAACACTATAATGAACTGGTCGAGGAACGGCCTGAAAATCCGGTTCATCAGATCCATGAACGCTGCTGGTGCATTGGTGAGTCTGAATGACATCACCAAAAACTCATAATGCCCATAGCGCGTACAAAAAGCAGTCTTCGGAATGTCATCATTCCAAACCCGCAACTGATGATAACCCGAACGCAAATCAATCTTCGAAAAATGTTTCGCACCCTGGAGCTGATCAAATAAATCGTCAATGCGAGGTAAATGATACCTATTTCGCACCGTAACTCGGTTCAACTGACGATAATCCACACATAGCCTCAAACAGCCGTCCTTCTTCTTGACGAACAGAGCAGGACCTCCCCACGGCGAAACACTCGGACGCATAAGTCCCAAATCAAGCAACTCTTGCAATTGATCTTTAAGCTCTCTAAGCTCTGCCGGAGCCATCCATAAGGCGGTATGGAAATAGGCTCCATGCCAGGAATCAGATCAATGCAGAACTCAATATCGCGCTCTGGCGGCAACCCAGGTAACTCATTGGGAAAGACATCGGGAAACTCTCGTACGGTAGAAACCTGGTCCAACGACTCCACTGTGGCTCCAGTATCATGAATGAAAGCCAAGAATCCCCGACATCCCCTCCTCAAAAGCCGACTAGCGCACAGAAAAGAAACCAAACTGTGAGGGGCGGCACCACGGTCCCCCTGCACAACAAACACTGACTCGCCGGGAAAACAAAATCTAACTGTCTTCTTGCGGCTGTCCACGGACGTGTAGCAAGTAGCTAGCCAGTCCATGCCCAACAGAACGTCGAAGTCAAACATCTCAAGAAGGATCAAGTCGATGGACAGATCTCTGTCTCCTAAACGGACAGCACACGATCGGAACACGTATCGTGCAACAAACGACTCTCCCACAGGAGTAGTCACGACAAGTGGCTGATCCAGCAAGCACGACTCTCGGCCTAACCTCGGCACGAAGTGCATAGAAACATATGAATGCGTAGATCCCGGATCGAAAAGAACATGTGCATCATAAGAACATACAGAAAGGGTACCTGAAACCACAGCATTGGACGCCTGAGCGTCCTGGTGAGTCAAGGCGAAAACCCGTGCCTGCCTTCTACCGGCTACTGCCTGGCCTCTGCCTCTGCCACCTCGTCCTCTCGGCATAAAACCACCACGACCACGACCTCTCTAAGCAGGAGTCTGACGCGGCGCAACAACAGGAATAAGAGGCAACGCTCTCTGAGGCGGGGAAGGTGGTAAGGTAACATGGGGTACTGCTGGCCCTCTCTGATGCACCACGGTACAATCCCTCACTAGGTGCTGTAAACTGCCACATCCAAAACACCCACGTGTCGACGGCTGACCCTCCTAGGAAAAAGTACTGAATAACTGGCCACGTCCCACGTCTCTGCTACTCCCAGTGTCTGATCGAGCCCTGTCTCGGAATCTAAACCTTTGCCTCCATGCTGGTACATCCGTACGAGTCCTCTTCGGTTCCGGAACAACCGATGACTCAGCTAGACGCTCCTCCACCAATAGAGCTGCATCCACAGCTGCCGCATACGTGTCACAATGCTGAATGCTGATGGCTAGGAACAACTGGGTAAGCAGGCCTCGAACAAACCTCTTCACCCTCATCTCCTCAGTCGCCACCAAGTACGGAGCATACACAGACAGCTCGGTAAACAGTACATCATACTCAGACACCGTCATCCCTGGAGTCTGATGTAACGATTCAAATTTGCGCGCTCGCACATCCCTGATGCTCGGTGGAAGAAAACGGGCGAGAAATACTGTCACAAACTCGGCCCAGGTCATAGGAGCAAGACCAGCGGCTCTGCCCCTCTCCAACGACTCACACCACTTCTAGGCCAGACCCTCCAGCCGGAAACTCACGAACTCCACCCATCTCTCATCGGAGCATCGGAGCGAACGACAAATCCTGGCCATCCGGTCGATAAACGACTGCGGATCCTCAGTAGCATCTATGCCAGTAAACACCGGAGGCCTCAGCCTCATGAACTCCGTCAGTGACACGGTAATAACCTCCGGAGCTGTAACTGCGACTGCCGGAACTGTAGGTACCATCGTGGTCCCTGCAACGGGTGAAACAACAGCCTGCCCCTGTACTCGAATGGCCTCTACCAAAGTCCCCACAATCTGGCGCAGGTCCTGCATACCAGCTCCAATCATAGCAATGTGCTCCGGTACGAAAGGCGTACCGTCCTGGTCAGTCCTCGCCTCAGACGAGTCAACTCTGACCTCGACCCTCATGGCCGCTCTCTGTGCCCTCGTAGTCTTCGGCGGCATATAGGCTGGAAATTGAAACAAGATTCGATAAGGAAACGGAAATCGAATCACAAAGATGTATATCAATCACGGAAGGAATATCAATCAATAACTCCTAAGGTCACTTAGGCGGAGTACCGTGTCGTAAGTATGCCGCGGAACATACACACGCTACGTCACTCTGCTTAAGCTACCTACTCCATCATACCAAGGTCATCCTACACTCCAAAAGGTAAAACCTAACGCTCTGATACCAACTTTGCCACGACCCAAAATTTGGCCCGTAACCGGCACTTAAACTACGTAACGTCTCCAGGCGTACGCAACTCAAGTAAGCCGAAACCCAGAAATCTAAACCACCAAAAACTGGATCAACCGAGAAAACATAGTTTTAAACCTTCGGAAATTTTTCAACTAAAAAATCTTTAAGTTTAGTTTTCGTTCTTAAAAATTTCGGCAGCACCTCCTTTGTAAAAACTAACCCCGAAAACGGGTACAACATAGATAATAATAAAAGCATCCCAAACGGGAGCAAATCACGCCCAATGGTGGAGAAAACCACCACAACATATATACGACGCCAAAGCGAAGAAATATAAAAGAAAACTGCATAAAGAAGTAAAACTTTTCAACAAAACCGGCTCCCACGAGCACGGCACCCAAAGTCATCACAAAATATAACACTGAATCCTCACAAGTCGTCTCTAAGTCATATACAACATAGTGGTAGATGGAGAATACTAGATCCAACAAAAGATATACAAGGTATAAACAGATAACCGCAAACCCACCTAAAAGCAAGGCCTCACAGCCAACCGTAGCGGTATCCGCAAAAGTAGATATGATAAGACGCCCTGCCGCGACTACTCAGAGGGTAAGTCCTGCAAAACACTATGGCACAACGAGGGTGAGTTGCCAACTCGTGAATAGTAAATAACATCATACAGTAATCGCAAGTATGCACGAACAGCGATCTATCTATCACATGTAATCCGATAGCATAAGTATGATAAGTGAATATGCAACAATCATGTAAAAGTATATCATCAGGGTACTACAACTAAATGAAGCAATGCATATCAACATAATCCTGAGTGTGGGATGATATAATATAAAATCTCATGCAAAATCATCAGCATGGAAAAACACCAGTGTCCCTCACCGACACATCAAATCCCAAATCCTCAGGCACCGCATTCTCAGATCGGCCCTCACATCCTGTAAGTCTCATGGAACCTGGGTGTCTATCATCGACACCCGAAACATCATGAAAACATGTACCTATAAGTGTATATATATATATGAGGATATCAAACCCGTATGTCCACCGACTATACGTAAAAATCATGGAAACCTGAGTGTCTAACACCGACACTCGAAACATCATGAAACCCGTTTCTAGCATCGACACGTAAATCCTCATAACTCAGGTGCTGTCACCACGACTGGTCCTAACGATATGTCGTACATCACTCCGGTCGGTATCCCCACGATAACCGCCGAGTCCAAATAAAATCACCGGTAGGTACTTGCCCGCCTTCCAGGCTCATCGTCTGTACCACGAACATCTTGCCGAGGGGAACCGTACCGGGCCCTACCATGTACCCGCACACGGCCCACTCACTCCTCACATCGGGTATATATCACAAATCTCAGAACCGAGAAATCTCATGGTGGACGCATCAAATATCATATCAAGAGAAACCGGGTTTTCAAACAATACATAGTTTCTTGAAAATACCCCCACGGTTCTCAAATCTATAAATTATATGAAATCCATATCTCAATGCGTAAAATCCATATAAAACTAATATATGCAACATAAAATATCGATATGAGCATATAAAGGGAAAACCGCTCTTTAAATTGAATCTAGCTTTAAAACATATCATGCGGTTCCCAAATCCTTCGAAAACAAATGCAGTATCATATGAAGTGTACATGTAAGTGTAGCAAGATTTAAGTATCTACATGTAATCAAGTATGTGGGTGTACATGTCAATATGTATGCATGATGTATAAGTAGCTATAGCAAGATATACGTGAAGTGGAATAAGGGTCACTACCTCAACTATTCCTGTCCAATGCAATATCACGTATGTATGTGTCCACAGTATTTCATATGCACAATAGAATAAGAGTTACTACTCCAATCATTCCTATCCACTACCATATCACGTATGTAGGTGTTTGTGCGTGTCATGGCAATTACAGACGGTGTGGGTGTAGCATACAATTTAGTGCTCGTGCAACATGAACCGTCAGTAATGTGTTATATCTAAAGGTACGAGTCAAGTACAACAGATAATGCTATGCAATGACATTCATATAAAAGTAACTAATATGCAAATACATGCAGCTATCATATCATATTCGTCCCGACGCATAACGCCATACGGGCGATTTCCCCGTAGATGTTAAATCTACTAACTGATGGTCTCGAGTTATGAAAATCCGACCACCTGCTTCCCCTTATCCGCAGCACCCGAAGTCTCTGCTTGAGAACCTAAAATTTCATAAATACAACACATAAGCTAAATATCCTATAATGACGAAAAGACAACGAAACGCGATGAAAATGCCCGGAAAATTACACTGCGCGCTTAGCGCATCTATCGCGCACGACATCGGCCAAAAACCCTAATTGGGGTCGCTAAACTAAAAAACACCAAGTCTGGACCCCGATCGTCCCGATCATGCAACACAACACAAATAATTACGAGAAATACAATAGATATAACCTCGCAACGACCAATCGAACCCACGTCGGAAAAACCCCGAAACCTAGTATGCAACCTATCGCAATATTTCGCACTAGTTTCAAGCTAACGCATATCTAGCGATTACAAACACCTTAAAATAGCTTAACTAAGCTATCTAAACCATTCCTATATTTTTAACACTCGCTAATTATGTTTTAGCAAAGACCTAGTAAGCTAATTGCATAATTAGACAAAGTGTTCATTAGCAAAAATTAACATTTTCTACTAGCTTAATCTTTTTCAAAACACAAATTAACACTTCAAATGAACACTAATCACTTAAACAAAATTTAACCCTAACATGAATTTCTTAAACCAAATATAAATGAATTAATCATGATTTAAAAACTAAACTAAACACATAATTAGCTAACTAACATAGCTAGATTAAGATTAAAGCAAATATATAAGGATTAAGGTAAGAATTATACCTCCCCAAGAACACCAAATTGAAACTTAATCCATCATCTTAGCATCAAAAACCATGCTTTGTTGAAGATCCAAGAAGGATTAGTGAAGGAAAATGATGGTTTTATGTTATTTAGGATTTTTGTGGATTTATTTTAGGAATTTTTTTGAAGAATTTTGAAGGATTAATGAAGAAATGAGCTAAACAAATGGAAAGGGCAGAAATGGGGAGGGGTTTCGGCCAAGGAGGAATGGGGTAGTTTTGTGAAATTTGTGTGAGGAAATTGCTAGGAAAAAGGGTAATAAATGCTAATTAAAGCTAATTGCCACCTTTCACTCTTTTCTTTTCTTTTTTAATTCAATTCCTTTTGCACAAAAGAAAAATCTAGATATTTAAAAAGAAACTTCTAAAATAATTCTAGTGACAAAATTAATTATTCACAAGAGAAAAAATTTTCAGATTTACGTGCACAAAATACCGCTTAAAATAATATTTTATTTGGGAAAAATTTTATCTGAACCAAAACCTCCCAAATACTCCCAAAGTTCGCGCACAAGATTTATTTTAGCTAAACTAGGTGCCGGCAAGCTTATACGGACGTTTGATCGAAATCGGGTTAAAACGGGAAAAACCGACAATTTTGCCCTAAAACGGAAAAATTCGCAAAACGATTTCTAAAACGTTACAAGTATAAAGAGAGAGAGAGAGCGAAGAGCGAGAGATGTGAGGATAGGAAAATATATTATTTAGTTAATCATATATATTATATATATACATATGTAAAACTATTAAGATATAAAATATTATAATATATTTAGCTTAGTTTTATATAGCTAATAACAAAAATACTCCGAAAAATACTCAGATCTCTTCTAAAATCTAGTTTTAAAATATGGATAATATACGTATCAGCCAAAAGTATAATGCGATATCCGGTTAAATAACATGCATACCCCAAGAACGGATACACGTAAAAACACGTAGCGATCCAAACGATTCCGTTTTATCAAACAGGAAGTGAACACGATGTCAGGATGCAACCATAGGGTATAGGGTATGATACAGGCCATGCTAGATGTTAAAATATATGTTTGGTTATAATCTGTATTATTTAAAATATATATGCAGATACTAAATATATGATATTATTTAAAATATATATGCAGATACTATATATATGATACATGTATATAGAACATATGTGTGCATGGATTCTCTGCACTAGTAATCATATAACGTAATCTAAAACCAAGATAAGTTTCAAGCATGCGGGTCGGGTCGGATACTAACCATAGATACTAAATGCATCATCCACACCCAAAAGCAAACAATAAATAAGAAACTATTGTAAAATTAGAAAATACTCAAATCAACTATGGTATAAATGAAGTAGGATGTTACAATATATATATATATATATATAGAAAGAGAGAGGGGGGAGGAAAATGTATCTACATCCAGATGTAGGAAACTTCTATATCTCAAGGCCAAATCACATATGAAACTATGTGGGTCCAATGCATATGTAGTAGAGACCACACGTTTTCTCATGTGATTTGTACTAGAGCTATAGAGAATTCTCTGTGGCCAGAGGTTGAGATATATTACTCTCACATACACACGTGTGTGTATACTAGAAATATATTTTTCTAAAAATATCCAAGTACTCGTTTATGTTATCATTTATATACAATTGTGAGAGTCTCGTTTATTTTTTATTCTCTTATGTTTGTCCAACCGACACTTTTTCATAGCCTATTTGTATATGTCTATGTAATGAATAATTTTCCAGCCAACTCTAAACTAAATAAATGATCACCAAACCAATATTTAAAGTGCATATTTTTTAATCATATATTGATTCAGTTCAAATAAAATTCTCAGCTAATGCAAACCATTTGTGCTAAAAACTAACAAAGATCATGGCGTGAGTATAACTTTCCAAATCCATTGAAGGTTTTAATGTGAATAAGTTTCGAGAGAAGGGGAGGAAATTAATTTTCCAGCCAACTCTAAGCTAAATGGATGATGACCCAACCAAGGTTTAATGCTAATGGGATTTAGAGGGAAAGGGCCAAAGATAAATTTGCACCCAAAGAAGACCAAAAAATATAAAGCTTGGCCCAGCCAATATTTAATGCCGATGGGATTTAGAAGGAAAGGGCCAAAGATAATTTTGCACCCAAAGAAGACCAAAAAATAAAAAGCTTGGCCCAGCCAAGGTTTAATACCGATGGGATTTAGAGAGAGACCAAAGATAATTTTGCATCCAAAATGACAAAAAAAATTGCTTGAAGAAGGAATCTTTTACCATATAGCTTTATGACATAGATAACTAGATATAACAGCATATATAGATGCATCTTACAAAAACCTAGGCATGTGGTATAAACATAAACAAACAAACAAAGCTTTAAAGGTTGGAACACAAGTTCTCCAAATCCAAAATGCCCTTCAGCCTCCTATTTTAAAATTAGCATAAATTAATAGTTTTATATGTGTATAAAACATTTCACTATATAATATCTGTATAGATTTCCAAAATTTCTGCCGGGGTCCGGGACCCAGCCTGTCCCACTTTAAATCCACCCCTGCATGCATTACGCGGGGAAACATATTAAATAATTTTCAATTTTGTTGCCATGCTAAAACCTGCAAAATGAAAAAATTGAAAGAGGAAAAAACACAACAAAAGAAAAAATACAACTAAGTTCTCAACATGCCAAGAGTATTACGAAAATGTTAAGAGACTGGCGTTTATTTTCTATCCCATTAATATTATTTATATATTGTGGTAAGCCTTGAATGGAGTTAATTTAAATTTTGAATAAAATTACAGACCTAACCTAATTTTGGTGAATATTATTTCTATGCTGGAGCTTAGAATGTGATTACTTTATATTTTATAGAAAGTTAAGGACCTAAACTAATTTTTGCACATACAAATGGACTTAGAATGAGATCGGTTTATATTATATAGAAAGTTGGGGAGCTAAACTAATTTTGTTAAGAACCTAAACTAAATTTTGCATATAGATATGAGTTTAGAATGAGATTAGTTTACATTTTATAGAAATTCAGGGGCCTAAACTAATTTTTGTACATACAAAAAAATATAAGTGGGAATATTTCCTAAATTACAGACTTAACCAAATTTTGATAAATATTCTTTCTATGCTAGAACTTAGAATACGATTAGTTTACAATTTTTAGAAAGTTAGGGACCTAAACTAATTTCTGCATATGCAAATGAGCTTAGAATGAAATTCATTTACATTTTATAAAAAGTTAGGGGCCTAAACTAAATTTTGCCCATAGATATGAGCTTAGAATTGGTTTAATTTACATTTTATAGAAAGTTATGGGTTTAAAGTAATTTTTGCACTGACAAACAAAATAGAAGTAGGAATATTCCCTAAAATATGCTTTGATACAGCTTATATGTAGGGTTTTTTTTTCTATAATCAACCCCCAAACTTTCTTATCCCTAAAATAGACTCCTAAAACTTCATATTTTTGAATAATACCCATAATCCTTTAAGCTGTCGAAAAAGAACCCTTATCAATTAAATAGTGATTAATTAGCTTAAGCTAATAAATACCTAATCTTCCCCTTAGCAACCTAATCAACCATCAATTCATCCTTACTTAGTATATTAGGTCCTTTATGGAAAAAACCGTTTATTATTCATGGAAGTGTTTCCAAATGGTTTAAGAAAATAACCACCAGATTCATAATTATTGGTGGGTACAATTTTTAATTGACGATTGAGTGTTGGAATTTAAAAGAATAATGGTGTTGGTGGATGGTGGATGGAAGAAGAAAATAAGGATAAAATGATCATGAATTTGGATGGAAACTAACTATGAGGGCCAATTTAAATAACTTAAAGGATTTAGGGATCTTATTTAGAAATATGAAGATTTGGGGTGTTATTTAGAAATACGAAAGTTTTGGGTTAAATATAGAAAAAACTCTTGTCACGCCCCGCTTCCCGGTATACGGGCAGAGGACGCGACGAGACCACTACGCATTTACTCTGAAATAAACACGCTAAGCATATTTAAGCAATATAAGTAAAAATGCACAAGAGACAATAGATATAATTGAACAGCAAATTTATTTATTCACATTCTTTTTACAATGCATCTGAAAAGTAAATATATGGAATGAAAAGCAATGTCTAAACAGTGGTATAATAGAAATGAAAAGTACTGAAATGAAATGTACAAGTATCTAGAGCTCCGGGTCGAAGGCTAGCTGATCCAAGTCCTCGCTGGTGGGCTCGATCTCCTGAAGGTCCGAATCACCTGACAACATTTCAAAGAAAAAAGAAAAGGAATGTCGTCAGTGAACAATCGCTCGGTAAGTCACAAAGATAAGGGAAAGGTAGAATAGACAGAGAGAGTTTGTGTATCTTTTAAAGTTGTATTATATTGTTATAATGTTGTATTTAGTGTTAACGCTGTTGTTTGTAGTTTGGTACAAAAGAGGCCAGTGTATACGAGAGGAGTCTCGTTAGACCAGAGACTACGGTGGACGGAATACAAGGAACCGTTCAGTCACGGTACAACGGCAATTGAATTCAGATTAAGTGTCTTAATGGTTGCAGTCTCGTACCACTTCTAATACCTTCCGTACCAATCTACCCCTTAAACCCCGCAATATCTTGATTGTATTGTTGGTATTGTATTGTAAATTGTATTGTTTTGTATTATAAATTGTATAGATGGTTGATTTGCCGAAACCGTGATATCAGTAAATGGATGTAACTGGAGATTCATGTAGATGGATGTATATCCATGGTTCAGTTCAGTCAAGTTGTATAGATTGATAGATTGAACAGATTGAATATATGGATTCATATGGAATTGTTATGTATATACTTGAATCTCATTCAAGTCAAATTGATTATATTGAGACTCAGTCTGAGTCAGACAATTAGAAAAGAAATTGAATCATGAATTAGGTTTTGGTGTTATCGATAACCGTTGTACATGGACGACAGAATTTGTGTCTTTTTCAAAAACGATTACCGTGTTGAAAACACCGTTTGTTAAGTTGTCTATCTTAAATAGGCAATCACCCATATCTTCGGCTTCCTGGGGCTCAAGAGACCGGTCCCGCTTAAACCTATATTTACTAGGGTCCTTATTGTAATTTAGTATAACTTGAGAGGGTTTTATGTAAAATAATTTTGTATAATTTTCAAAATACACCTCAAGTATTTTATTATCGTCTTTAAAGTTTTCATTGATGTATATTTTATCATTATGACATTTCTAGTGAATAAAACATATTTTTCGTAATATATGGTATTTATTTGTAATATTAGAATTGTATGGTATTTTCTTGTAAATGAGATATTTTTCTTTAATTTTGGAAATGTGAAATATTATAAATATTAAAAATAGATATTTTGATGTTCATTACATATATATTTATTTATTAAAAATATAAGTTTTATTTATAATAGAAATTACATTTTCTAAAGAAAATTGTATTTTAAATTTTTCGAGACCGTATACTCCTTGCGGAGGTCTGCATCTCGCACTACCAAGCCCGAGAATGTGCGATAATTTGCACCATCCTGAACGGGTTCCCCAAAATAGGTTGCAGCGGCGCATTCCAAAGATTTGTTAAAAATATACATCTTGTAGAAAAATATTTTTATAAGTTTGAGATAGTTTTGTGTAAATTAAATATGAGTGTTGTAGCGGCGCATTCCAAACTATGTTCGCGAAGATTATCGTGTTATATTACATATGAGTGTTGTGAGGAGGTAGATCATTACCTTGTGAACTATTTAAACGTATAGTAAGGGTTAACGATGTTTTATGTCGAAACTAAAGTATATGGTATTTTTCTGTAAAAATGCTATAAAAATTGAAATATAAATTCTTTTGATATGAAACTTGCCAATATATTTTTTTAATGTTTAATGATCATGATGTGAGAGTTTGGTACTATTGTGTTTAAGAAAAAAATATAATTTTTAAGGAAAAACCGAATCGGAAGTCGGATTAACTCCATTTCCGTCGGATTTTAGAATTCTAAGTTTTTAGAATAGTAAAGAGAAGGGGGGAAGGGACTTACTAGATTTTAGTGTAGAGGAGAGGAAAAAGAAGAAGTGGGAAGCGCCGGTGCGTCGTTTCATCGCCGGAATCTCCTCGGATCGTCGTCGGAAAATCATCGGAGTTTCGCCTTTTGCTAACTCTACTTGTACAAAAAAAGTCTATGGAATTTTCTTGAGAGTTTGGACAAATATTTGGAAGTGAGGAGGGGTGAGTTTAGGTGTGGTATTTATAGGAAAAATTAGGGTTTAGGGTAGATGAAAGAGCGTAATAAAAATTGTATTAAAATATGGTTTAAATAGGGTTTTAAATTGCTGATTAAATATGCAGGGAAATTAAACAGTAAAGGGGTTATGGGGAGTTAAAGAGTCACAGGTTACATAAAAAATAGGGTTTCGGCCGAGTTGACCCGGCGGCGCCGGCTGAGTTAGCGGCGCCGCCGGCCTGATTCGACTGAGTCAAGCCGAGTCTCGCCGCCACGTGTCCCCCGTTTTTTGGTCTACCTCCTGAACTCGTTAATGAGCTTCAAGCTCTTTCTTATTATTTAAAGGTAAATTAAATATTTATAGTACTCACAGGAAATGTAAATACTCCAAGTATACATTAACTTTAAATCGATTTTATGTACACAAGAATTGGAGTTGTTACAACTCTTATATGTATTATTTATAGGGTTGCATTCAGATACGGATATCTGAATATTTTTGGATGCCGATATGAAATTTCAGATCCGTCCGGGTACGGATACGAATACAAATATATATTTTCGGATCTAGTCGGATATGGATACGAATACAGATCTTTTAAAAATTTTCGAATACGGATTCAGATATCCGGATATCTGATTCGGATAAGGATACTCGCAAACTTATTGAGTTAAATATAGTATTTTAAATTAAATTTCTAATGTTTTTTTGTTTAATTAATCAATATTTTTATAGTAAAATTGAGATTAAATGATTTATTAGTTTGTTTATTTTATATGTATTATAAATCATGCATTTAAAATATTATTTAATATATTGTTTTATTATTTTTATTTTAAAGTATACAAAATAGGGCAATATGTGTATATATATATATATATATATATATATATATATATAATTATTTGTTAATATATTCTGGTAACGTTCATATTAAATATTTTAACCACTCGTATTTAATTTTTACTCAACTTTTGTATAGTAAGTATCGGTTACATGCATATTTTCACTACGCATTGTTTTATTTTATATTTTAAATATTTATTTATCAATATCCGATTCGTATACTTATGTCTCTATCTCATATCCGATCGGTATTCGTATCCGATTTTGTCAAATATGAATATGAATATTTTTTACCGAACTATATCCATATTCGTATTCTTATTCAAAACCAGAAAGTGAATATGGATATGGTTATGCTCATATCCGATCCGTATCCACTCCCAATGCAACCCTAATTATATATATTATATTGAATGATAGAATGCAATACATGCCTCTTTTGTTCCATCCGGATGGAGCTGGTGCAAAATACCAGTTCTAATATTAACTAACAAAGCATATAAAAAACATTCCCATCATATAATTTCATCCGCATTTCTTATGTATTTTTTGGGGAATAATAGATATGGCGGATATTCTTATGCCCATCCCTATCCTATCCCCTACGTCAAAATACAATTTGCTACATTATCTTTCAATTTTAATAGGTCAACTCTCAGCAGGACCCAAAAAACAAAAAAGCAAAACATTCGGTCTGAAGTTGCAAAAAAAAAGCATCCGATTCCCCCCTCAAAGGAGATCTGTACCGTTGATTTGATTCGCAGCCTCTATAAATATCAACGCCACGAAAAGATCTCGATCATCTTCTTCGTCTTCGTCTCT
Source organism: Agapanthus africanus (assembly GCA_030015575.1). Lineage (NCBI taxonomy): Eukaryota > Viridiplantae > Streptophyta > Magnoliopsida > Asparagales > Amaryllidaceae > Agapanthus > Agapanthus africanus. Next base: position 480,157,394 of record CM057343.1, read on the forward strand.
GAGCAGAAACCCTAGCAACCAAAAACCCAAAAAATGTCGGATGAGGAGCACCAGTTTGAGTCGAAGGCGGACGCGGGCGCGTCGAAGACCTTCCCGCAGCAGGCGGGTACCATCAGGAAGAACGGCTATCTCGTGATCAAGGGGAGACCTTGCAAGGTAATCGATCGATCCATCGATCTTTGAATTGCTTGATTTGGGCGTGTTTCGATGCTTGATCTTTAGATTTGTGTTGCGATCTGTTTGATTTGATGAAATGGAATGGAAGCCCCAACTCTTATGACTTTCCCTTTCGATGAATCGTTTGTGTTTAGATCTTAGATTAAGAGATCTAGCTGTGATTGCTTGTATCAGCTGCTGCTAAGCAGTTTGTGAGTGATGTCTTTTGCTGCTGCTGCTGCTGCAGTGCCGAGTATTCTTTTGACAGGCGACTTTTGCTGCATAAATTTGTGTTAAATGTAATTTAGTGTCAGAAGGAAATCGGTGCAAAATTGTGACAGTTTTGTAGAAGAATTTGCAAAATGATAAAAGTAACTTGTTTTCGACAGCATTCTAAGCCTCATTGTTGTGCAACTGATCCCAGATATAGGCTTCAAGCTTATATAAACCATTTCGGTAATGTAAGAACCCCTAAGTTTTAAAATATAAGTGATGCCTTGCCCCCTAAGTGTTTAGCACCTTACACTAATCTCCACTTTTAAATCTTCTAATCAGTTTCTTTCAATTGTGAAATGCTATTCCACCTTGTTTGCCCAATATTCTACCACCCGAGTTTCACAAAGTTCAAACCTTTAGTTCACAAATGGTCAGAAGGATCCAATGCCGGAGGAGTAAAGGGCTTAAAGTTGAGGGTTTGAAGGATATTGGATCTTTTAAGTAAAGCATGAGGGAGGTTTTTCGTTCTTTTTAATCACTGGTAATGGTGATTGTATATTTACAACTTGAGCCATGTCAATAAATTAGATATAGATGCATTTTAAAATTTCTCATTCGTAAAGTTAAGTAATTAGTAAGTAAATGCCTTTCTTCACTGTTTGTTAATTGTAATAGTGAATGAAAATACCTTTTGTGGAATTTAATTTTCTCCATTGCTTCTAGGATAATCACACTTTAAATCCTTCATCCTTTGCAAAATTATAAATTTTTGTTCCATCAGGCATTTGTGCATTTGTACAATTATTTTCAAATTACCTTGATAGAGCTAACTATTCTCTTTAACTTGAAAATCGTACGCTTCTTGATGTCCCAAAAACATATTGATTGCATGTTTAACTCTTGATTTCCCGTTAAATTCATATCCGAAGCTTTTCACAGATAGTGTGATCCTAATGCAAGAAGCTCCATGTCAGGCACCTATTCCTAAATCCTAATGTTGGTGCATCCAGCATATATTTTTTGTGTTCTCACTCATTTTCCTACTACTGTACAAGCGTAGCTCTTGCAAGGGAAACGACGCCCAACTTAAGATCATTAATTTGGGCATATGTTCGCTTTGACCGGATACCACTTAACTTTTAGCATTTAACATGTAATTGCTAAAGCATTTTGATCATTTTTGGAAGATGTTTTTTCCTGTCTACTATCATGCATTACCATTCCTTTTGTTAGGCATTTCTTGGTTTATTCCTCCCCCTGGATGCTAACCTTGGAGATATCAAATTTACGGTTACAGGTTGTTGAGGTTTCGACCTCTAAAACAGGAAAGCATGGCCATGCCAAGTGCCACTTTGTGGCTATAGATATATTCACCGCCAAGAAGCTTGAAGATATTGTGCCTTCATCTCACAACTGTGATGTATGCTTCTTTGATCTCCTTGTTCCAGATATTCGGTTTCATATTTGCCTTCCCCCCCCTGATATATGGAGTCATTTTTTGTTAAATTACAGGTTCCTCATGTTACTCGCACTGACTATCAGCTCATTGATATATCTGAAGATGGCTTTGTATGTACATCTTTCGGATTATTTATGTTTATTTGTAATATTGTAATCTCAATCACCCAGCTCATCAAAATTTTGATTTTTGTAGGTGAGTCTGCTGACCGAGAATGGGAACACAAAGGATGACCTGAGGCTTCCAACTGATGATGCTCTGCTTACCCAGGTTAATACTTTTCCCTTTTGCTAAATATGATCCTAAGTTGGATCTGGCAATGTGTGCTTACTGAGCACATTGGTCTGATCTTATGCTACAACATCAATATGATGTTGGATAATGTGAAATTGCTATTAATTAAGTCATTACAAGAGATCGCTGCTATAAACAGTTACTAATTGTATTAACTATCATGATGAAGACTAGAATTTAAATCCATGAAAAAAGTGAGTCATGGAATAACAAAGAAAATATTCTGATGCCAGTCTTAAAAACTAGTGTAATCAGTATCATTCGGTTTGCGGTTTACGATATGATAGGATTCATGGGGATTTTGATACGTGTTGCAGCTGGTTATCAAACCCTTCATGTATCGTATGATGCAGCTATTTATTGTACGATACAGTATGATACGGTACATATCATTGATACACGATACAACTATAGTCTAATATAGAGCTTTGGGTTTTAAATTGTGGTTTAACGGATTTGCTTATCTATAAACATGTCCTATGTATGAATTACTTCTTTTTCTCGATTCTAGGGTTAATATTCATAAAATTTCACCGTCCGGTAAATTTCAATCATAGCTGGCGGTGACTACCATCTCCCGTTTGAGACTTTTCTTGCATTTCCTCTGACATCGGCTCACCTCTTCTTTTTCAATTGAACTTAATTTGATGCTATCCAATCGATCACATAACATAGTTCACTAGTTCATCTTCGTTCAAAAAGCTCCATTGAAAAATCTCCATTTCCTTTATTGCTTAACCACCAGTTAGTTTCAAGCAACGATTGGATTTTGATAGTCACCATATAGTGATGATTTAAATGATATTCATTATTTTTAGGTGGCTTCTGTTTTTTTTTTTTTTTTAAATTAGGAGAGATGTTTTATATACTTGGCTGGCCATAAAAGTTATGAAGTTCATGTTTATGTCATATTGTTAAATTTTTCAGTATTATTTTGGTTATTCTTTACTTGAGTTAATAAGATTTATACTTTTATATATACCAAGCTACAACTTTAAATTCTTTTATGGTTGCATATTACTTTGTGTTATTAATTTGATACTTTTTATGATATCCATGGATGTATACATAATTACCTAATTATTACACAAGAGAAAGAGTATATTACGATAAACCATACGATATGATACAAGAAACGATACTTAGAGAAAAGATGCACGATACGTCTCATGTTTAGACAACTTCATGAAAAACAAATAAACCTGATTTATTCATTCGTATATCTAGAAGCATTTGGGAAAGTCGTTATCATATGTTTAAAAATACCTGTAGTACAATTGAGTAACGTTTGAGTGGTGAATCATGGACGTTGCAAAAAAGGATACCTGATATCTGTAGTTGGGACAAATACACAATTTAGGTTGAACGCTGTGGTTATTTTTTTGATCCTTGCTTGCTGCATGAATAATTAAGATTTAAGCATAGTCAGGTTTCTGGTGTTGATGTAGAGAGTTTTGCTCCATGTTAGAACTTGCTGATAGAGCATGGAGGTGTGACAGGTGTACACTGCCAATTGTAATGTACTTATCGTTCTTCAATTTTCTCTCTTTACCATAATCTTGATTTTCACTCTTGTTACTTTTGACCTGAGGTCGTTACTTTCTCCTACATCGCAAGAAACTTATTTGTATCCTTTCCCCTCTTTTTTGCTAACTTACATGCATTCTCATAATTTTTGGATTTAGCTTCACAAACTGTTTTATTTTCTTTTTTGCTAACTTGTACTTAATTCCTTTGTTGTTTCCTTGCATTTCCAATCATTATTAGATACTTTTTTTGCGTATCTTTTTCGACTTTTTTTCCGTATCTTTTTGGACTTCTTGATCCAACCCCTAAACCTATAATAGCAATCTCTTTAAATTCTCCAAATATTTCTGTAGCTACTCTTTAGATGCATATAAACATAAGAAAAAATGGAATTTGTTGGAACCGCAGGAATTTTCTACAGAGGCGGGACACATGACAATACACTTTCCATTGATCCAAGTGCATGTGTAATTTGCAATCCAAGATTAAGACGTATGAAAAAGTAAAGTGAAATGGATCAATGAGTGCGTCACCATGTGACTTGCCGCTATAAGAAATTCCTACAGTGTCATTATAGACTCTTCATCCTCTAGACATAATACCCAATGTTAGTCCCATCATAACAACATATCATTCTATGTTAAAAAGTATCATGTTCTCTCGAAGTTTTGTCATATAGTTCTTTATTTGCTTTTCTTTGTAGTTCATCTTTTATTCCTTCTAGTTTTTATATGTTCAGCTATATATTCTTATAAGAAGAAGAAAATCTATTTGACTATGGCTTTAATTTAATTTATAAAATATCAGATAAATATATTTTCTTTAAAATATATACTTGCTATCATGAGATCACAGACATTACAAAATTGAAAAATCAAATTTATTAATTTTTGTTTTAATATTACTCCATGACCATGACATCATGCACTTACCATCTTTTTTACTATATTTACCACCATGACCACTTAGGGCTTCTACAACAAATTACTTTTCCTTCTTGGAATTTCCTAAATTAATACATTTATATGCTTCCAAGATATCATTTTTATTGTTCTCATTCACAAAATTCTAATTGTGGTACATAAGAGCACTAACAATAGCAATAAGTTCTTTGCCTCATACAAGTTTTATCATTATTAATTTATTATTTTCAACTCTTTTTTTAACTACATAAGAGCACTAACAATACCCATTGTTAGTCCCATCATATCAATATATCTATGCTAAAATGCATCATGTTCTCTCGAAGTTCTATCATATAGTTCTTTATCTGCGTTTTCTTTCTAGTTCATATATTTATTTTAATGCGTATATCTTTTATTCTTTCTAGTTTTTACATGTTAAGCTATATATTCTTCTAACAAGCACTGGCTATCATAAGATCATAGACATTACAAAAGCGAAAAATTAATTTTTAAAAATTATTGTTTTAATATTTACTCCATATCCATGACTTCATACACTTGTCATCTTTACCATCTTTACTACCATGACCATTTAGGGCCCCTACAACAAATTATGTTTCCTTCTCGGAATTTCCTAAATCAATACATTTATATGCGTCCAAGATATCATTTTTATTGTTCTCATTCGCAGAATTCTACATAAGAGCACTAACAATAACAATTAAGTTCTTTGCCTTGTTCAAGTTTTATAATTTTTTTAATTTATTTTCAACTCTTTTTTTACTACAAAAATTCCTTTTGCTATTTTATCTACAACCCTTCCCGTGTTATATTCCTTTCTTTTCCTGTGTTTTATAGTATATAGTATATGAGATTAATGGAGGAAAGAGGCCATAGGAGGGGATTTCCTCCTATGGCGTCGATAAAACACCCCCTCCCTAGTTTTTTCCGACGATCGGCACCCACCAACTTCATCGTCATCATCTAAGATGTGGGTATACCAAATTTCATGTGATTCTACAACTTTTTCACCGTTGATTTAGTGGGTTCAAAATTAACGGTTTACCGACAATAGAACTTTTTACATTGCTAAATCAACGGTGAAAAAGTTGTAGAATCACATGAAATTTGGTGTATCCAAATCTTAGATGATGACGATGAAGATGGTAGGTGCCGATCGTCGGAAAAAACTAGGGAGGGGGTATTTTTTCGACTCCATAGGAGGGAATTCCCTCCTATGGCATCTTTTCTCCATTATTCTCATAGTATATACCATGTATTTACACTCTCTACATCTATTTACCTATCCATCTTGTTTTCTTCAAATAAAACCCTTTTCCCCCTTCTAATCATTGTATATACCAGTTCCATCAAATTTCTGGTATATTTCAAGTAGTTAACATTACTTTAATCTCATCTCCGATGAGCCTATTACATCTTCCTTTTTATAACCCTATAACTTATTCCATTTTTTCACAACATCTTTTACCCGATTGTGCCACCTCTGGCTAAAACATTACAATAAATTCTACTCCATTCCAAATTATTCGTCCTTTTGGCCACCGTTTTATGTTCGAAGTTGTCTTTTTTAGAAAACTTTGAAGAATGTTAGAGAATCTACCATTCATTTTCATGGTTGCAAAATACCGTCACGGTTGCACAATTTCGTAAACAAAATCCAATAATACACTTTAACTTCCTCGTAGAAATTTTTTAACTTGCGACGACTGTCTTACTGCAGCTTTATTGGGAAATCGTCGTTTAATACACCGTTCATTTTGTTTCAGTATACGGATGGAAACTTCGGTGCCCTTGCGCTTGCACATGGATTCTTTCTAGTTCTATATTAAAGTAGAGTTACATCTTTTCTAAATTTGTGTGCAATTGGCTAATAGGACAAGTAAATTTTGAACGGAGGGAATAAAAATCAGGCTTTTATACGATGATTATCTGGTCCTCACTAACTTAATTTAAACAATAGTCAAAAGAATCCTAATCAACTAATCAAATCAGATAAAACAAATAACTCGTAGCTATTGATGGTTTAAACGACTAAACTATTGATGGGACATGCAATAAGGCCTTAGCCGAGGATGAATTTATTGAATGGACAGCTCTGCATGAGCTGTCCCTTGTGTAGACATACAGTCAACATTGTCAACAAACTACTTCGTAACAAATCTTCCACGAGCTCTCCTTTGTGTTAATAGGATCCGAGGCTTTTTTAAAGGACAAGGATGAAGCTTAAATTGACCAAAATGAGTCGTGATTACCTGTTTTACTTCATCTGCGGTTGACGCTAGCAAATCTTCCAACCGATTGGAACGAGGTCATGTTGTACTTCATAGACTTTTATGAAAATTGCGAAAGACCCCTAATTATTTAGGAATCATCATAACAAAGTGTAAATTACATTCATGATCAACCTATTGCCTAAGTTTTAAAATATAACATCCAATGGGCTGGCTCTGGAGTACATAATTATATCATTCATGATACACTCAATCATTATTGGTACTTTGGTTATAACGTCTTTTACATTTTAACTTGTATAAGAATTTCTTCATTCGCATCATTTTCTAGTATGATATAAGTTTGAGAAGTCTTGCGTAACAGCTGATTTTTCCCATACTGAAATTTAAGCAGGGCTTGATCATCTAATATATGATTGGGTTGCAATGATGTACATTATTTTTCTGTTATACATCACTTGTTTGTTTATTCCTTTCCCCCACAAAATGCAGATCAAAGATGGTTTCGGTGAAGGCAAGGACCTTGTTGTGTCTGTGATGTCTGCTATGGGTGAGGAACAGATCTGTGGTCTGAAGGACATTGGTCCCAAGTAGTAATCTTGTTTTTAAATAAAGAAAATACTTTAAAAGTTATTAGGGATTTGTCGAAGCAAGTTTGTTCTTATGTGGGTGAATATGTCTTTAAACCGTTTAAGCGAAGAAACTTTGTCTATCTGTTATCCTATATTTGTAGCTGTGTCCGAATTGTCAAGAGGAAGATTTTATCCTTCCTTTGGGAACTGTAAAACCTTACATTTTCAAATCACCTGTTTCTTTTCCCTAGCATTTCATGTTACTTTTGATGGTAGTAGTTTGGTTTGTAATTATTTCTAGCTTACAAGTGAAGTTTGGAAACTCGGTTGGATGTGGATTTTTTCAGTTATTCTTCCTGCAACCAACTTTTAAATTTAATCAACTAGTAGCGTTTTTAAACAGTTATGTGATCTTGATGTTTGTTGCATGCTTGTTTTGGTACCATATGCTGGTATGTTGATTAGGGAGAATAATTGTTTGTTTTGGATCTCATTTGGGTTAGAGAAAATTACACTAAAATAC